>JAACJT020000007.1:14210233-14254840 GCA_009936485.2 Gymnarchus niloticus
ACACACACACACACACACACACACACACACACACACACACACACACACACACACACACACATATTTGTATTTCTAACATTGTGGGGACCTTCCACTCATTTCTATGGGTCTAACCCCAATCCTAACTATGACAACCCTAACCCTTACCCAGCCCTAACCTTAACCATAAGTAACACAACAAATACAAGACTTTAGGCTCTTTTGTCATTTTGATTGCATTCAGAGATTTTTATAAAATCGAGTCTTCCTTTGTGGGGACACACATGCACAAAAATCACTGCTAAAAATTCTGAAATATTTCTTTCTTTCTGAACCATTGGAAAAATACTATTGAAGAGGCAACATTCTGTGTGAAACACGTAGTGACATCTGGATGATGAGCATGGAGAATGAGGATGGTGTTCCCACTGTTAAAATGGGGGCATGTAGGACCAGTTGATGCTCTGACAATTTATGAAATGTGAAGACAGACTGTTGGTTGGATGAATCATATCCAAATCTGACAGACTAGATGGAATTCCTGCAGTTCACCAAGGAGATGATTAATAGTTCCATAGCACTTTCATGAGTGGAGAATATTGGAAAATTGTCAGGGGGAGTTTTTAGCAAGTCAATAAACATGATGTAAAAAGGTCTATTTTCAATCCCTTACCTATGACTTAACAAACTGTGAAATATTCAGGTATGCTTTAAAACAATTACACAATGCCAGCAGCAATTATTCCCTATACTTACACTCAATAATGTGAAGATTTGAAGTTTTAGGTGTTTGAGTTTGAGCACATTCTCTTGGGTACGAAATGAATACATTTTTAAGATGTGTCACATGAACTGCAATAGGACTTTTTGTAACATCATTTTTAGATATTCAACATACATTCTAAATAATATTTATTCGGCATTATCTTCTTTTATTATTTCTCAAATATGGCAAAATGATATATAAGTTGTATTTGATACATTCTGTTGAAAAAGGTGTATTTTACAAAACAGTTCACACATTTATATTTATTTGGCAAGTATTTGCTGTAAAATGTGCTTATTTAAGTTTTTAATGTTTTTTTTTCATCATGTCCAGTTCCAAATTAGCAGGTCGACAAAAGTAAGAGTGAACTGTTCAGTGCTTTTTCCTATCACTTGCCAATGACCATCACTGAACATTACTTCAAAATTTGTCAGAGAAAGGGACAAATCGAGCTGTATTGGCAGTGAGTCGGCTGTACTTGGTGGGTGAAGCACCCCAGGTAGTAATGATGAGGGAAAATTGGAGGTGAATAACTCAATCTTGCTGTCAATGTATCTTAAGGAGAACTTTACTGTGTACGGGAAAGAGACAGTTGATGACAAAACACTTAAACCAGCACAGATCAAGTGCTTTCATGCTAAATGATCAATGTGCAAAAATCGATTTCAGTTTCGTTGCCAAGGTCATGTCACTTTCATCTGCAGTTTCATTTCCTTGTACTTTCTCGGGTCAGTTTCTCATTGACCTGGTCTACCTGTATAACGTACTTTTAAAACAGATCTGCCAGCAATAACTAGTTCATACTTTCAACTACGTGCAAGCCTTGTTTAACTACATCAAGAAACTAATACTTGTTTCATGATGTAGTTTATTTAGCGCGATGTCTTAACTTTGCAGTGTTCATTAGTGCGGGAGGGAAACAATAGCTCTCATTACATCACGCCGCTAACATTCAGAGAGAAACGAACGGAACGAAATCCCGAGAAACACACTCTGAGCTGATAGCTAGGGAAAGTACAGTGACAGAGAGCACATGAAATAAATCAAATGAGCCACATTTTGCTAAAATAATGAGACGGAGAGGAATAAGGAGCGTTTCACCGTGAAAACAACACAATGGTGCAGGCTCACCTTGAAACAGGCTGCAGACATCACCTCCAGGCATTTTTGCCAGCATGCTGGAACACCATTTAAATATGATTCTGATACGACAAAAAAAAAAAAAATCAAATGAAAAACAAAAAGAAAAACACCCTTACTCATTATTTACATACAATGAAGCCAGGATGTCTAGGGAAAAACAGTATACCGACAGTGTATAAGTGAGCTTTACGTTGTGTGAAAATTCTAAAGAAGCAAAAGTCATCGCTATGGAGGTGGGGGAATGCCCTTAACCTGCATTCGTGATGTTAATGTCCTATAATTATATAAATAGGTTAAAAGCGTGGAACTGTAAGCCATTTATGTTGCTTTTTTATAAAACTGTCCACTATATAATATAATGTAGACTTAGTATCCTAGAGTGAAATCAGTGGCATATCTTAAACCATTACCAGCAAGGGGTGATGCTTGCATCTGCATGGAGATTTGCAGTGTCTATTTGAGGGCTAAAATGTCAATAAACACAGCAGAAATCTCCACTTAGTCAAGGAGAGAATACAAGACTGAGGCCGTTTTTTTCCCAAAGTTTATTCACACTGTTCCTCCTCGGGACGGCAGCCTATCCTTGCACGAATGGGGCAGAGGTGTCATCATTCTGTCTGGCACCATGCTGTGCCAAGGGAGAGTCTCTGCACTTTCAGAAACAGCTCTGTTTGGACTTGAGTCCTTCTCACACCCATTGGCTTTACGTAGGCTACGTCACATACTGCTCCTTTCCCATGGTGCACCTGCACATGTTATTACTTGGGAATAGGAATCATCACTGCATTTTGCATGTTGTCTGTCATATGTGGCTTTGGTACTATTTATTGTGCCAGCGGTTGCCATGCTGTTTGTGATAAATATTCTCTGAGGTGAATCATCTGTACAAGCTCTAAAACACATAGACGGTTGTTTTGCTAAATTCAAAAATTAAGTGGTAGCTTAACTTTCTCTGTACAACATTCGAGTGTGCCGACGGCTCCTTTAATGATAGAAATGAGACGTGCCAAATCGTCTATTGGTATAAATATAGCCTGCGGTAATGGTACCAGCGCTAACAAGACAATCACGTTTGTCCTGTAAACGTGGATTATAGAGAGGCGCGTTTCCACTGGGAAGCCTGTGAACAGACTCGACTTAATTCACGCAGATGTGCCCCCTTGTTGGCATGGTGCTTTTTATGGGCACATTTCTTTATTCCACACATGACCGCTTCTGAGCACCATTTATCAGGCAAGCCGTTAGCAGATTAGATGAGAAAGGATGCCCCCCCCCCCAATGGCATCAAAATATACCTTTGGTGCGTGTTCAGTTGAAGATGTGTGCTTTTCCCATATCCCTTAATGAGTCAAACATGAGCTTCATTAAAGTGGACTTACTTTTATGCAAGCTCCTGAGAGTATGGCGCAAAATCGGGATTATTAACACATACTGCTTGCACCAGGATCACCTAGGACACAAATTAACTGTAATTGACAGAGCATTGCATCCACACTTGCACAAGGTTGTCATATTCTGATTTAATTAAACTCAAATCTTTTCAGACATTTAGATCTAAAGAATTTCAGTAACTGATTTCCCAGTTAGGGATGTGGTTTCCAGTGAGTCCCAGGAAGCTCATGGTCCCAAGCAGCTCATCGCAAGGCTTTCACACAAACCACGGAGAACACGGAGTCATAAATTATTCTAAACCCAGTAATATGGAATCACCTGAAGGAAAGCCAAAAAAACCCAGCTATCTACATAGAGAGTAATGTCCAGGTTTGAGTTCACATTCATGCAGGCGTGAGCCAACTGCACTAGAACATTTCTACCCGAATGTAATCATAATCTACATTTAGCGCTTATGATGAATAGCGTGAACGGTATGTACTCGGTATCTACTGTTCAGTGTCGCTGCATTATGTCATTGCAAAGGACAGCTCGATCCATCCATCCATACCAAAACCCAACCCTCCATCATCCAGGCTCTTATCCAGCACAGGGTCACAGGAAAGCATAAAACTTCATTTACATATTGCTCATCTCTCAGCCCTGAGAATGAAGTGCTGGACAATATGTTGACAGCTGAAGGACCTCTCATCTGTGTGCTCTCACACCACAGAGATGTGGCTTGGTCATTCCTAGTTCTGTCACTATCGATTTGCCCGTGCATTGTGTGCAGACGTCCCAGAGGAAAAGGGAAATTGTGGTGAGGTCTCTGTTTTTTCCATTCGATTTCTCTAAAATAAAGATGAGACAACATGACGATTTGTTGTACTTAGACTCCTTGTATAAAGATTTCACATGTGTTTCTCGTTTCTGCATGTATGCATGTTGGAGAATGCTAACCTTATCACTATTACAAATGTGAAATGACACCACTAGATCTACTAGGTTTATTTCTTTCTCTACCAAATGGTACATATTTTAGTGTAAATCACTTTTTTGAAAATGCAGACGTCTCATGCAACTCAATTGATATCTAATTTTTAAATATTTTCTTTTGCCCCTGCCGCTTATTGCCTGATTAATTGGAACGAGAGAATACACTGCAAAAATTCTTTGCTCGGTTGAAAATTAAATAATTCTTTTCACCTGCAACATAAAAAGAGCCTTGAGAAGTAAAATGTTCCCACGAGGCACACCACCTATGCCCTTGTGCTCTGTGACTGAAACTGCAGCCCTGCCCTTCATATTCTCAGCATATCCTTCAGTTAATGACACAAATGTCAAGCAGCACTTTTCACTGTAGTATAAGAATGACTGTAACTTTCAGGCAGATACTCAAGGGTAATACTGACATCAAATCCCGGCTCGTAAGAAAGAACTGCGATAAGGATGAATTGTTTAAATAAGCAATGCTTCAAGATGTAATGTCGATTGGCCACACACAAGCAAAATATGTGCTAAAATAAGCAGCAAATAGATCAAGTATGTATGCAGACTTTAGGACAGCATTAGGGAAGGAGAATTCTGTAAGTGTTTTACCTTATCTCTATTGAAGGTTTACTATTTGTTTTTCTTGTACAGGCCTTAAAATGGCTATTCTTCCGGTGCATTACTTAGAACTGCTGAAATGCGTTGTTACTAATGCTTTATTACTATTCCAAACATAAACTGAAAGTAAACTTTCATGCAAACGTGGGGCATATAATCTGAATATGCAAGTTGAACACATCGAGTTGGAGCTGGAACACAAACTGGAATGCATGCAAGAGTCCCTGGCCTGAGGGTGACGGAGTGTACTGTAAGTATTCCCAGGTCCAGATGCAGGAAGAGGATTCTGGGGGTGATGTGTAGAAGAGAGACTGATAGACAGGATCACCTTTTTTCTCATCCGTCAAGTCACTGAACATAACAAGCAAAGGGGACAAATGGAAGACAACAGTTAGTGATGATTAATATCTAAAATGAATCTGATAAATATGTCAGAAACAAATTATGTATAAAATATCTGTCATTAATATATGATGTTTGATTACACATGCGATGTTTTCAAATGCCAGATCCTGTGCTTCAAAAGATTTTCTGAAATCCTCCTCTGAAATCTGACTAATTTTCCTATTAGCCCCACTGAATAGCTTGTGTGCACTGCCCCTAGATTAACCCATCAGCTTGTTGACCCGAGCTGCTGCTTTACGTTGCGGATACATCATTGCCACATGCTAAAGAAGAGTGATAAACAGCTATCGAGATATTACTGGGATAGAGATCTGTGTAGGACCATCGCCGGGCCGCTCTGGAGGAGAGAGGCACGGCTGCCGCTATGTGCATGATAAACAATTCTGTGTGCACAACGGGATTGATTCATTTGCACATTAATCAAAGGGATTTCAATAAGATTACATTTCATAGGATTTAATTAAATGTGTACAGCATCCTCTGTTAGTGTTGCAGTGATGAAAAAAAAAAAGACATTGAGGACGTTCGCCTGCGTCTTGCTAGAAAATGCTGCTTTGGACTTTGTACTCAGATGGGATAGTGCTTAGCATGCCGTTAGCATAAAGATGTGTACAATGTCCTGTTCCATTTCATTCCATGCGTTTCTTGTAAGTTGTAAGTTTTTTCTAAAAGGAGCAGCAGCACAGTCCCAGGCTTCTCCGGAAACTATGTGGCCCCTCGTCTGTCGCAGCTGGTGCCGCATCCGTGTGCCGCGCAGCTCCCCGGTGACGGAGGTGATTCGCAGTCTAATTACAGTGCTCTCTGCCACCCAGATCCAAGGGCGTTTCTGTAAACACGAGAAAAGGTCAGGGAGAAGGGAAAGAGGGTCTCAAGAGCAGGAGAAGGCGGGGGTGGGGGGCCGTGCGCAGGCCTGCGGGCAAGCTTGTTTTGGCGGAGTGGGTCAGGCTGGTGTGGGATTTTACAGAGTCGGCCTGTTGCTGGCGATTTCAGACATCAATCGTCAGCGGGGGATGAGCGGTCCTAAGGCTAAGCTGCCTGCGCGCAGACATGGCCAGACAGACAGCCAAGAGCCACGATGTGCCGGGGACAGTTTTGGATGCGACTGGGGCTCGGCGCTCCAGCGGGAGGCCTCTGAGAGAAGACTCTCAGGCTCAGCTCCAGCATTACCAGACTGTAACGTCAGTGAGAGCACGTGTGTGGCTCGGTCGAGGGGTCTGAGCGCTGGTGTGTGTGTATGTGTGCGTGTGTGTGTGTCCACGCCTGCGTGGGGGATGAAGGACGTAACCGATGAAAGTTGAGAGTTCAGTTAATAAAATAAACAAACTGGAAGAAAGGGAGGGGGCATGGATGCTCCGTAGCTGACAGGGTCAGGTGACGAGTACTCATTCTGTTCACCTGTTCTTTGTTCCCATTCATCATTCAAGAGTGAGTTTTGTTTTTTCTCTTCCGCAGTAAATGCACCTGCTTCTTCCCCAGTCGCAGCCGTTTCCATGGTCCGATGCACTTCTTTTCCCATGCCGATGCTCTCTAGGCAGATACTGAAATAGCTCTCTTCAGTTTTTATTCATCTTCCTAATTCTGATTAAAACTCGTAGAGCAGGAGTGCAGACATGTTAAGTCACAGTTTTCAGTGCTAGCTGTTACCTCATGGCCGTGAGATGTTAACGCCTGCGAACTTTCACTGCTCTCAATCCATCTCTGGTTTTGTTGCCAACACCCCAACCCCCCCAATCATTCACATATAATTTCTCATTGCCAAATCTGCCCCGTCCCTTTTACATCACCGACAGAACCCATGCCTCCCCCCGGGAAATTTCAGAAGACTTGCTATTTTATTCTGGTTTTCAATAGCAGATCTTGCTATTGTGAGGTTGACATGTATGACAGTGACATGCAGATTTAACACCTAAAGCTCGTATGCCCGAATCTTTCTTGAACAGCCCTATTTACCCTTGATTATGGTGTTCATTAAGTTGTTAGTCTAGCCTGCAAAATCTGACACATTGCAATAAGCTGTAGAATGATGTTTGTTCTCGCCCGGGATATGGAACGGTCCATGTAAACTATAATCAATATGCTGTCACATGCTTACTTAAGCTTGCTTGTGTATTTTGTGTAGGTTTGTGCACAGAAGTGGAAGAGCATGTGTGTGTTGGCCTGTATATGTGTGTGAATGAGAGAGAGTGAGAGAAAGCATGGTCTCCAGAGGCAGCTGTCCACCTCGGGGGAAGAGAACAGGTCCTCGGACACACGGTCGTAACGAGTGACATGAGTGGCCCAGATGGGTTATTAGGAGCTAAGCTGTAGGTAATAATGCTGCCTCTAGTAGCTGGGTTGTTTTCCCCAATTAGCTCAGGCTAGTGGTGGCCTCACGTAGACCTGCTTGGTCATATGGTGTCAGGCAGGAATCGTGTCTTTTTGTACGTTGAGGTTAGTGGAGGTGGGGGGCGGCTGACAGCCCACTGTCGAGCTCTGCATGGCCCGGCAAAGATGCGATGCTGCATTAATGAGAAACATGGCTTCCCTCAGCCTGCATGCCCTGTCCGCCTGGAGCTGTGTGGCCTTCCCTTCATGTTTCAGACGCCAGGGCTAAACTGAAAATCGTGCAGGGTGGTAACGTGGGGTGGGGGGGTGGGGGGGCTCCTTCCTGTCTATCTGGGGCTGTGACGGCACTTGTTGTTGGTCCTGCAGCATTTGTCGTGCATCCCCATATACTTGTCCAATCTCCAAAGGACAGACAATGCTATATAAATTCATATGCTGTCATAGTAACATGCCGTTCATTACTTAAAATGGTCACTATGTAATCACTAATATATAATTTGCTAAATTCCGTTGTATGCTCTTTCATTTGTTGCCAAGTCCTGAATATTCTAAACGCAAGCCATTAAATTAACATGAAACCGCACATGACAGCTCAGTATACAGATAATATTTAGGTTATGAAACACACAGTACAAGATTGTTTAAGTGTCTTGATACAATAATCTATACAGCTGATAGCTATGCACTGCTTCAGATGTAACAGCACAATTATTTAACAATAAAAATAAACATCTTTACACATCTTGCATATAGATAAAGATAAGAAAATATGTAATTATATACCACGGGATGTTCTTGCCATTGTCACGTTGGATGTATGTAGCTTGCTTCAACATTATAAAATGTTCAATCCATCACTCTTCCAAACTGTTTAATATTATTCAGGATCACTGGGGTGCCTAGAGCCTATCCCAGGCAGTCTTAGGGCACAAGCTAGGGAACTTCCTGAATGTGGTGCCAACCCATCACACCACTCAGCCTACAATACATGTCTTCAACAGTGGGAGGAAACCTGTAAAGCAGGTGGAGAACATGCAAACTGTATGTGCAAAGAGCTAGAATTCAAACCCCCAACCCTGGAGGTAAGAGGCAACAGTGCTAACCACTGAGCCACCGTGCCCCCAGTTTTCAATAAAGCATACTTTTAAAAGCTTGGATAGGACCAGGCAAGTAGTGTTGTCCCTTATGCTGCCACACATTAATCCACACGCACACCTTTGTATCATTGTCATTACTCTTCACAAATAAAAAAATCAATAACAATACAGGCAAACAGTTTTAATTTAAACATCCACACTACATTTTGCCAAAAAGGAAAATCTCCTTCGGAGGTCAAATAAGTGTGACACTGCTGGGGTATAAAGAGATAATGTGAGATCTGTAGGGTGACTCACGCGAGGTCGTCCGTAATGGTGGTTCATCATCGAAAGCAATTATAAAGCCATGGAAGGACTCTTTTCAGGAGTGACTTTAATCTCGCTGATAATAATGCACAATAGTGGATGATTTGTTACCATTTCAGGTATATTTAGATGGCTCTTTGATACAGTCAATTACGATTTCATGTTCATTAACAATATTGATTCAAGCTAATCGTAAAAGGGATTAGATTTGCAAACGCTTGACATTGCTGTCGTCAGCCATTAAAATGCAAAATAGTGATCAGTTCAGTGGAGGGTAGCTTGAAAAGTATTTCACAAATCTGAACTCTGTAAATGTTACTATTGAAAACGATACTGCTTCTATAGCAGCAACTTCGGCTGGTGGCATAATGTTCGTTTTTTGGATTAATGCTAACTAATAAGTCAGCCTTTTGCTAAATTTCTGTTCTTATCTCTGTTTTTATCCATGTCTCCTTATTTTACTTCAGGAGCCGTGAATGAGCTATTGACCCCAAACTCCTTGCCATTCCACATGGAGGCACTATCCTGTGCTGCTCTCTCACCGGGTTGCAAAGCACGGTCCTCCATGTTAGTGAATTATCTGCTCCCTTGCTGCAAACGGATGAGTGTCTGCTCGTGAAAAGAACAGGCACCATCAAGTACTGCCTTACTTCTTGGCTCTGTAAGCAGGTGGATTATGTGTGTGTGAACTGCACAAACTTCCCGTGAGGCCTTCAGGTGCATTAGGCAAATTAGTGCCTATTTGTTGTTAAATCTGTGACTCTTTTAAAGGGCTGTGTTTGTTTATGATGTTTGACTTGCAAGTCAAATATGATTTATCATCTTTTTATTTTCAAATAAGGTGCACTTGGTAAACGGCTGTGGGAGGATTCCTATGATGCATCCTGAAGACTTATCCCAGGGTATCTTAATTTGAAATTAGCTCCTGTTGGAGGCTTTATTATTCTTGCGGTTGAATATTGTGTGGTTCCTTGTCAGTAAACCTGGTAGTGTGATGTGCAGTCTTATTAACTATATTACATAGCCCGAAACAATAAATTCAAAACACATCTTTATATCACAGTAAATCAGAAGCCAGTGTTGGAAGTCATATTTTTTTCTTGTTAGTAAAGCAGAGATTTGTGGGCAAGCCCAGCTTTACCTGATTTGAAAGTCAGAATGGGCTTTCATGCAGATAGAGGTGTAATAACTGTAGATAGCTATTCACACCTAGCTGCAAGTGTTATAATCTTGCAGGTTATTATTTAGCTACATGACAGCAGAGCTCGTACCTCTGTGTTCGCAGCTAATCTCTTTTGTATTTATGTCACTTTGTGTCAGTGGAAAAGAAATAAAAACAGACATTTGGGTATATTTTCAGCACAACATGTGTGATGAATGCTTATTCTATTTTCAGCGGTGCCTTCTGTAATGTAGCTGGGTCTTCCAGGAGAGAATTTAATTTGTAATTTGACTATCTTGATGATATTTGAGTAACCTATCTAGATGGCCCATTCTTTTGCAAAACTGATAATGCTTCATAGTTATTATGCGAAATTTTTATAGGACATAATTCTGAAACCCAGGCCTAAAATGTCCCTGTCGCTTCTGGAATTAAAAAGTCCATAATAAATACAGGAATGAGCTGCAGTGAAAAAAAAAGTTCCACCAGCTAAAAACAGAATGAGGTGAGACAGCCACTGCAGCCTCACCCCCTCCAGTACTGGGGGTCTGATCGCCACCCTTTCCTCTGTTTGTGCAGCAACTGCCTCTTCTCCCCAAGTCCCGATAAATGATTATTTCTATTTATTTAATTAAAGCAATTAAAGATGATGTGCGCCGCACTCCCATCTTTAGCCCTATGCTGCATAGGATAGGCTTCATGCCTCATCTGCAACCCTGACCAGGATAAGTGATTGGAAGATGAATGGATGGATGTATTGTGTGATAGTTTCAGCAAATCACATTCATATATATATATCTATATACAGTATATGTATCACAAATAGCCTTCCATCTTAAAAAAGGATATGGCAAATAGCATTTGATAGATTCTGTGGGCTTCTGAGACTCAGCAATGTTAATTTTTCACTTAAAATAAATCACAGTGGGCTTGTAGGTATACACTATGTGCCACGATCTGCCAGGGCGATGGATCTAAGTTCGGAGAGGAACCACGGGGACACAGGGAATAGCAAGGGTGACTTTACTGAGACAATGGTCAGCACAATACTGGATGGGCAAGGCCAGGAAGAGGGTGAAGGGAGCCGAGGCAGTTCACACAGTCAGGGTATATATAGGGCTCAGTGGTAATAGATGATAGGTGAGAAACTGGATGGGATTGGGGAGGGTCAGGACAGGGCTCCCCCTAGTGGTGATTAGAGGGAGATGGGAGAATATGACTAAAAATACGACCCCAACCATAGATCGCGACCCTCTGTTTGCCATGTGGTTGTGTTTGCGTGGTGCCTCTTTGAAGATGACAGATTGGAGGATCAAAGCTGGTGTTCATCTGAAAATAGTGAAAAATGAAGCATGATTGCGCAGAAAACACAGCCCCTGGAAGATCCCCAGCGGTCACTGATTGTCTCCTATAAATATTTACATGGATTATGCAGGGAAAGGAATGTGACACTTCAAACAATAAATGGCCAGTGATGTGTGGGAGAGTTTCTGAGAAGACAAAGCTTCCACTTGATGTTTTTTACTCTGTTTGGATCCAAAACTGGATTCACTCAAATGTGTTTTAGATCCTGTTTAGGTAATGTGAGAGAACACTGACCCTCCTGGTTCAGAGACATGGATTTTGGGACTAGAATGTGACCCATAGAGGAACCCTCATGTACTGGCACAGTAGAACCCCTGGGGATTTCCACGGAGAAAGCTGGATGTTGGATGGGAGCCAAGGTCATGCCACCTGTCCCTGAGCCCAGATTCAGCATTCATTCACAGTTCTCCAGACGGGGAGCTGACGACATGCTTACTCCACATCCTCTTGAATCGCTAAAACATGCTAAAAAACCCCCAGGCTGCTCTCAAAGCAAAGGTGACATTGTCCTGGACCCTTTGAGTTTTATAATGTCACTTGTTGCTGGTGGCTTGTGCTTGACATTTTTTTGTCAATTTATCTTTCCTACAGTTCAAGAACTGAAATTTTCACCATAAAAATAAATGAATAAATAATAAACAATAGCATTTTTTCTGTTCACAAAACCCTTAGGTTTGATATTAGATTTGCTTCCAGTCAATGGCACATTAGCAACAATTATCATTGTACAATAATGGTTATTCCAGAAAGACCTAACCAGGTCATTGACAGTAAATTGTGCTTGGTGTGTATGATAGTACTAAGTGAGTCATAATTGAGCAACTCAAGGTTCATTCAGCTACATTAAATGTGCTTGAAGACATATTTAAGGTTTTTCTCGCTTTTTCTCTTCTCTCTGCTTTTTTGGGCAAGTTTTTTATTTTGTCCAAGTTTAGAATAGTGCCATCGGACTCCAGATATGTAGTCTGTTTGCACAGCTGTGATGAAGTGGTTAAATTTTGCTATGCAAACAAAAACGTGATTGCTTTTTGTTCTCGGGATGGTGAGACAGGGAGGCAGGCACTTTGAAGATATACATTGGGAAAATGGGTCGAGTTTGTTGAAGATATATTAATATAATATAAAAATAAAAACTCAGTGCCATCTCGCCATCCATTTTCATAGAACTACCTGATTATTGATATCAGTTCCTGCAGAAGCTATTATTCCATCTGCAGTCAGTCAAGTTGGCCTCCGAGGGAACAACAAAGAAAAGGATCAGATTAATTCCCCAAAGAGTAGAATTGAACTGAGCCTGGCCACGATAATGTTTATTGATATCAGAAGCAATGACTAAGAATGTGAACTGTGTCAGCTTTGATGTCACTGTTTACCCAGCGATTGAATCCTGGTCTCTGCTCTTTCTTGGTCATCACTGTATGAATTTCATCAAATACATAAATACATAGAATAAAAGAATAACATATATATGTATATATATATATGCACTGTATATTATATGTGTGTGCATGTATTTTTATATATATGCGCGTACACACACACACGCGCGAGCCAAAACATTATGATCACCTCCAAATGGAAGAATTGGCATTTGTAATGTGTGCAAATGGTTTGAGGAACACAATGGTGGCTTCGGATTGCACTCCTGACCACCGTGTCTGCCAGATATCAATGCCATTGAACATCTGTGGGATTACCTTGACTGACAGGTTTGCTGTTTGGATCCCCCAACTCAGACTCTTGATGCTCTACAGGAAGCTCTGGTGTCCACATGGTATAGCATCCCTATGGAAACGCTCCTCAGATATTTGCACACACTCCTAGTGACATGTGACGGGGAATTACCCTGCTGAAACGGACCCATGCCATCGGGGTAGGCAGTCATTATGAAGGGGTGTACCTGGTTCACCAGTATGGACAAGTAACCTGGAGCATTTAGCATGTGCCTGTCCATTTATACCCCTGTTCTTATCAGTATATACTGTATATGTGTCTATATACCTACACTTATAGTGTATATAATCTTTTATACATATCAGCAACTACTGTATGTTCCAAGACTATGTTTTTTGTCTTCAGGTCGAAACCTGTTAGAACTATACATTAAAATGACCATCATATTTGAACTCGCTTCCCAAACTCTACATCTTTAGTGTTACCATGATGGATGTTTTCACGTGGAAAATTATTTGACTGACACTAGGAAGTGTAGGTTAAGTATTCCGTGCGCAAGATCGGTAAGACGGCTCCTTGGAAAAAGATGGCCGTTTGAGCAGCACAGAGCTACATGCTTTGCCTGGGAGGGCAACCTGTGTCTATATTTACATTGGGTTCTGTTGACAGCCATTTGAATTAGATTCCTTTTGACTTGTGGCCAGATGGTAGATGATCAAGACTTATTGATTCAACACAGTTGTGTTGACATATTATCTGCTGGAAAGTAGAGCTGTACATGAATATGCAAGTACACACACGCACACACACACAGTCATGCAAACTCGTACTTATGGGTACTAATGCACACTCCAATGTATGGGCAGATTAACTGGACCCAACAGCATCATAGATAAATACGTACTCTAATGCATGCTTATGTGAAATACACAGACATACATACAATATTTATGGTCTAAAACGATATTGAAAACCTGCAGAACACTTCCTGGGCAATATTAAATCTAGGTGCTAACCCTTTCAAAAACAAACTGGCCTGTACAATTAATATATACCTGTGAGGACTGTAGTGTTTAAGTAGTGTACAAAAAATGAAGGTGCCTTCAATGAAGAGAATGTACAGGACAGCCACGGGGAATCCAGCTCAACTCAAAAAAGGTGGTTTACATTAAACAGGGCACCCAAGGGGTGCATTCCTAGCTCTTCCTGACATGCAGCTCTTCCTGTTATTGATGCTGCTTGCTGGTCGTTACTGTATATACAATGAAACCCTAATTAGCCTAATCAACTCTTAATCAACTTGACAGATTGATTTTCTATAAAACGAACATGCAGTACATCAGCAGGCTGTAGACATCCGGATTAATTCACCACTACTGATGTTTAAGGCTTTATTTATTGTTAGGCAGATCTATCTCTTGGCAACAACTGTAAGAAACTTTAGATAATTTCCATGACTACACACTTTATGAGAAATAATACAATACTTGTTAGTAACAACCACAAATGCTGTTAGTATTACTTTCCTAAAGGACCTCTGATAATTTATTCAAGTTATATAATGAAAAACATTTCACTCTGACTGTTTAGGTCAAGCACCATGCTGAATAGAATGGTACAACAGATGAGACTGGTATCAGAATTGACCTAGCTACCTTCTGTTGAGCCACCTTACTGCCACCCTGTGAAGAACAATACAATTCTTTTCTTGCTAACAGGAAAATGCATATATGTATATTTTCCAAAACTGATACCTTTGTCAAACAATCCAATTTTTAAATCTGGCATTACAGAAAAAAAATCCAGTATACTTGCAAAATGCTGCCACATAATACCCTTGTACATAGACTGGGCTGCATCACTGAATCACGGTGCTGCAATTCTGCATGCCCGCCCCCTAACACCAGCACCCTCAAACTTATGCCATACACACCTCTATTATGGCTTCAAACCAGCTTAATGCCATCAGCTACTTAGCTCTGCATGGTCTCACAGTGTGCCAGTAGACTTTGAATCTTCACAGTGAGCTCGCAGTATTCATACTGCCAACTGTTTTTACACCACTATTATAACCTGGGTTCCCACTAATGCCAGTCGGAGACCACGTCAAACACAGCCTAGGTAAGGCTGAGATTTACACTGGTGCCGGCCTCTTTCTCTTTCTGTTTGGCTTTAAAGAAAATCTTCGTTTGCTCCACTTCACAGAAAATTGGAATGTGTCTTTCTGCATATCCCGTCTTATTCTGAGACATTTACATTCAAATACAAGTGAGGGCAAGCTAGGGGTCAGAGCACAGGGTCTGCCATTTATCTTCACCTGTGACATGTTTTTTTGGGTTAAGGGCCCTGCTCAAGGGCCCAGTCTTGACAGGGTAACTTTTCTTTTGAGGGTCATAGGAACAAGCACACTTCTGGTCAAAGGCACAGACACGTAATGTGCAAAGCCACACACTGACTAAAGCTGGTGCTATTTTAAAACCGATCACGGCAAGAGTGTCGGTAACCACCGGTGTAGCAAGGAAGCGTCTTTGCTATGTTGACTGCCACAATCTTTCTATTTTTCCTGTCAAAGTTGGAAGTTGTGCTGCAGGTGTTTCTAAAATCTGAAACTCCAGTTGTGTCCTCGGGTCGGCACGACGTTGCAGAAACACTACTTGGTTTTAAATGCGTACCCCCAACCCGTCGAGCTATGAGGGCTGCATTTCAAAGTTGATAGGGATCAGTAAATCATCAATTACCATGACATCCGCAGCTGCACTTTCAACGTACTTTGTAAGATCGATCAAGGAGCACAGAGCAGCTGAGTCGTCTTGATGTTTGATTAGTCTAATGTTTCGCATGTAAGATGGCTTCAAAGTGGGGGTATTATTTTTATTTTTTTTTCAGGCTCCCTCAAAGCCACCAGCCTTGATCAACAGCTCCTGCATTACTGGCGTTCAGAGAAACATCAGAGTAAAGAAGAGATCAACACTGTAAGTGCTAATTGCTGCTTCCACATCCCCCTCCACCCTCCCACCCCCCCCCAACTTTGCAAGCTGCAGATGGCTGACATCGCTGATGCTAGGGCTGTTTTCCAGAACGACAGAGCCATCTGTAGCTGGAGTGCCCCCTCCCGCAAGTGTTCGGATGTGTGGACCCCTCCACCCCCCGCCCCTCCTGGCCCCTGCCCCCCCATTTCTTATGGGATTAATTTTATCCTCCAGTAGTTCACACTAAAGGAGTGCAAAGTATTACAAATGCGAGGATCACTATGGGTAAAATGCGGGGGCTGAAGCCTATGTCTTTTCTCTCCTGCATACCTGTTGGCATGGTGTTCCAGAGTTCCTTGGTGAGCCGTTTTGAAGCTCATCCTGGTATTAGTGGTTAGATAACATGGTGTTCTACTGAATAACTGCTTTTCCCATCCAGAGTAGAATAGAGTTATTTGTCAAAAGGGGAATTAGCTGAGGCATTAGAGGTGACAGTAACGGTGTTTTCCTTCTTAACGGTGTGCTGCCATTGCTGTGAAAATGGAAAACATTAAAATTCTTGTTTGTTAGCGGTCCAGTCCACAAAAACACTGGTAATGGAGCCTGCTAACGCCAATTTTACATAGGGCTGCTTTATCAGATTAAATTAAAATGTATTCCCTTTCTGAGTTTAACACCAAGACTAATTACATTGCACCTGCTTTTACACCTCCTGAAGGAAGTTGCCAAGCTTTAGGCAGAACATGGTGACAATCAGATTATAATTAAGATGCCAGTTTAAAATGTGCCATGTAGTATCAGTGTTAAATACTGCACAGAGAGCACTGTCGTTTGCGTAAATTTTTTTTCCTGGATTCGCATAATTATGGAGTAGCTGGCATTGTTAAAATTAAACCACTATGTTTATTGGGGGCACTGGAGGCAGGAAGTCTCCTGCCAGTTTGCTCAACTGTGTCGTGAAGAACGTGTTGTCGTGAGTCCACTATTCAGCATCGATCCCAGTGACGGACACTGTGTTGTTATTGTGTGAGAATGACATAGTACTGCTGCCACTGTGACGTCACCACTTCACACTTGTGACATAACCAATATGAATTCTTAGTTCGGAGGCAGGTCACATTTTTAACCAAAAAAAAATCCTTTGGCAATAATTTAAAGATAAAATTATTGCATGGAAAATAAGTTCTTGACCTGGTTATATGGGCAGAGTTTTTTGCTGTGTCATTGGCTAGGGACATTTTGTAGAGGGCTAAGTGATGTAGCTACTGGAACACTGTACTGAAAAACTCCACAATGGTGACAGTAACATGTTTAACTATTTACATGATGCCTTCTATATTCTCACTTTCATGGCTACGATGATTGCACTTGCATTTAAATTTTTATTTTTATATTATCATCCAGACATGATGGCTCAATTGCTAGCACTGTTGCTTTTGGAGGTGGGGGGGGGGGGCGGTGTTTCAATCCTGCCCCTCCCCCCCATTTTTCGTGTTCCCCTACTGTTGCATGTATTTTATTCTGTAGTCCAAAAGCACACAGTTAGGTGGATTGGGAGCTCGAAAGGGCTCAGGTCCTATACACGTGATTAACAACCCGCAAAAGGTTTAGCTTCAGTCATTAAATCGAGCTAGATATTACCTGATGTCCTCCAAGCTTGGAACCTCCTCAAGAGTACAACTAATAAGCCAGCAGAGTTCTAATAACTCTTCTTCTTCTTTGTCACCTGCTGTTGGTAAAACTGAACTTGTTGTGACTACGTTTGAAAATGATTAATACTTTATGTATATCTATTTGTCTGATGGTATATCCTCAGTGTTATTGATAGCAGGTTTTTAAAACAGACCTCGTACGGGGATGAGTAACTTAACCTAAGGATGAGATATTTACATTGTTATATGGGCAGAGTTTTTTGCTGTTTCATTGGCTAGGAACATTTTGTAGAGGGCTAAATGGTGTAGCTACTGGAGCACTGTACTGAAAAACTCCACAATGGTGACACTTGGTCACTCGCCGTGACGTCACACAAGGAGGAGTAACTTAACCTAAGGAAGAGGCAAAGGATAGGAGGATATTGTGGGATGGGACACATCTGGGCCTGGATCACAGAAGAGATCACTGATGTGGCACACCACCATCAGACTCCTTGACAGTGAAAGCAAAGCCTTGCCAAGAAAATCATTTGCTTTGACTCCCCCCTGTGCTCCTGAAAGGTGAAATTAAGGGGAATCGTTGAAGCCATCAGCAATTTGACAGATACAAGTAATTCATATTACTGGAGTAAGGAAAAAACAACAGTTCAGTGGGCAAGAGAAGGCAACTGCGGTTTTAGATTTTCACGAGGAGTGATCTGGGTTAAATGTTCAAACATCAGGCATGCCGGAAAAATACTGTTTTGGTTCGTTCCCAGTTCTGCTTTAGTAGGCATCTGGGTAAGCTTCTATTTTTACTTGCTAAAATATAAACATCTTAAGGCGATTTGCCCCGTCTTTTTCATCCAGCTGAAATGGCACGACATAAATCAGACTGATGTAGGTACAGACCCGTATAGGTTAACCTTTCTGCAGCTGCCCAATCTCATTTAATAACTGCTCACTTCTGAAATTAGACACCAAGGTGTTGAGCTCAGATATGCCAACTCGCCATCCATATTCTCATCTATATAGTCTGCACGCAAGAGTTAAAAAGTGTAGAATAACAATCTGTAAATGTCCCAAAGTTAAAAATAAACAACCCACACTGCCCCACCAACCTCCTCCAAATCTTTTTCTTGTCTCCAGGATTGACAGATTGGGCTGTTTTACTTGGAGAAGGTCCGGGAGGACTCACATTCTGCACATACTGGCCAGGAAGCAACAGCAGCTGACTCCCATTAGGAGTTTCAAATGAACAATCTCGTATTGTCAGGTTACAATTACACATTGAGCCAGACTTTCTGGCCGGTGAAGTAAAATAATAAAATGCATGGCTCTTTGCCATTCGTTACTGTTGCTGGATTTCACTTGCTGATCTTTCAGGAAGTTCAACTGAAGATCACATGTGAGGCCATTATGCTGAGCCTAGGAAAAACCCTGAAACTCAAGTGAATATGACAATAAGCCTTTCTGTACATTGCAGGTTAGCACAGGCTGTATAATTTAGTTATGGTGAACCATATACTTCCCTTGGTCCTGTAATACATTAAAGCTTGAAAGCTAAGGATAGTGAATTTTAGTTCATTTAAACTGATTATTTATTTGTCATGTGACAGACAGATGAATCCAATGGAGTTTACGATTCAATGTCAGCCGATTCCTTAACAGGGACGATCCAGGTAAAGTGCCTTTCTCTGAGATATAAGAGAGCCCTTGTCGAGGCTGGGCTTGTGTGTCGGCGGTTTACTGCACTTCAGAAAACTCGGGATGTGTCCTACTGAGGTTGAGTGGCCATTGTCTCAATGTAGGCAGCCATTGCACACTGCGGTGCACTAACTTTAAGCACCACTGCAGCATCCCCTCCTGAAAACATAACTTCTTTGGGCTCGCGTGGAGCCATCACCCAGACGAAGCATACGAGGTAAGCACCCTTCCTCCTCCATTAGGTACCCAGATGCATGGACGTGGGGATTTGAAACCAATCGGAAATAAAATAACTCGTGGCTGCTTAATTAATTCAGCTCACAGTGTTTGCATTTGCACAAGCTTCTCGGAGGGGCAATATATACTTTCCCATATCTTCTCTTGCAAGCAATGCAGTGTGATTAACTTGCCGCGCAGTATGATGGAGCGCACAAATTGAGTTCGGTGACATTTTTTTCCCCTGCATAGCCACATTTGTACCACTAAAAATATGTCTTTTACATAATTACACATTTATGATCCACCATTGTTGAGTACAGCCATCACAGTTGTATGTCTTAGTCTGCAGTTAGCTTCCATTCCTCAAAGCAAATTATCCCGGCCGCTGATTTGCATACTAATGAACATTAACATGATATGAAAGGTGAGCAGACAATAGAATAAGAGATGAATCTTAAGATGTGCATTTTACAAAGATGGTGTTAATGGAGTGTTCTAAGTATTTGATGTTCCAGACGGGGAGAACTGAATCTGCAATCCCTATTCATAGGACACTTTTGTACTGAGAATAGGGAACTGAGAACTTTAGCTCTCCTACAAATGACATGTGTCATGTGAAAGGAACTCAGCATTGGGTAACACTGAAATAAGGAGGTGAGAGCACTACCTGGACGTAATGGAGGATGATTTATTGAACGGTGTCACCGTGCACTTGGCCCAAAGCCTGCCTCCTAATCGAGCACCTGGTGCTGCTTGGGAAACTTAATGTGATATAAATTGATACTCTGGCAGCGGAGGTGCTGGGCCTGGGAGACGACGGATGGCCAGGGCTGGTCCCGGCGTGGAGAGAGGCCAGATGCTTCCGGAGTCTGAGGGTGTGGGCAAACTATGGGAGCAGAATCTCTGGCAAGAAAGAAGTCCCACGGCAGACTTCGGAGATAGGTCCAGACCCAGGTCCCATGGTCACAGCTGCTGAGTACAGGCTCCCGCCGCTGCCAAGGGTACCCAGTGATGCAGAAAGCCAAGGCCAAATGCAGGCACAGGATGAAGGCTGAATCGCATTCCACCTGATCCTGCTGAGAGGGGGATCCAGCTGAGTAAAACCTTGTTACTTGTGCTTGTTTCCTCCTGAACTTCACATCTGAGTTAGCACTTCTCACAGAGAAGAAATGAACCGTCTTCTACATTCTCTACTAAAGTTATCGCCCTTGTACTTCTGTTCTGTGGTTATGGCCAAATTAGTACATTTGAGATGGAAATATCTCTTTTAGGAGCAGTTGTAACATTTTAAAGCACAATAGATTATCTAGGCAACACTGGGCAGCATGCTGAAACAGATCTGATCACCAATGTTATTGTAGCTGGTTGCCAAGTGAGACCAAAAAATGAAAATACTTGTTTTGAACTGAAGCTTAGCATTTCAGACATGGACCTGAACCATCTTTTTGTCTTTGCTTTTAACATACTGGAAAAGTAGCCAGTTTGCTGATTTTTCCACTTGGAAGAAAAAGATGTCCCCAGCGCAGACGTGACTAATTGTTTTTCTGTATATAAATATTTGGAAATGTACATGATTTTTTGCAGAAATCACCATTTTAATCCTTTCAGCTGCATTGCTTCAAGACGAAAGCACATTTTCCTGCATTGCTTTTGTACAAATATAGTTTGAAAACACAGCATGTCCATTGTAACTTTGCTTAAAAGAACGGTTTTAAAAAAGGGCAGGGAACAGAAGGGGGCAATTCTTTGTGTATCACTGTGGATGCCTCTTTTCCTGACAGCTCACTCTCACAAACAAGGAGGTCTGCCAAGTGCAGTGAGTGCTGTCCCCCTTTCTGACCCCCCGGGAGTCAGGTACTGAATATCCAAAACCCCTGCATCCTCAGAGCTGGATGAAAAAAAAACAAATACAACAAAACTCCGAGTAAAACTCCTGTCCAAAAAAACGAGCCTCCTCTTCACCCTGTTTTGTTCTGCCAAGACAAATCAGAGGAGCCAAACTTAGCTTGAGTAACCTTTCTGAGGAGTGTCGCTAGGCAATCCTTCATGCTGCTCTCATGGGAATTAAGACTGTTGGATTCTTCACTCCTCCATACCCCCTTCGCTTATAGTGTATGTTACACTAAGATGCTACTGATTCTAACACAACACTTAAAGTAAAGACTTATTGAGTGGTAAATGTTAGCGGGTGTTTGAAGTTAAAAGAAAAATAAGCGAAGACTCGATTGCATATTACAATCTATTGTACAGTAATTCAACTTGAGTTTATTGCATACTACATCACACTGCTTGAGTTCTTTCGACTATTATTTTTCATCAATGAAAACACTCGCATTTAGCTTGTCCACATGTATATTACATTTAAAAATTTAATGCATTAACTTTTTTATTCTTTTCGCATCTGCAGATATATTCCCAGGTCTTTATTTTAGCGATATCTGTAATAAGCCCAGTGCTGTGTTAAGTATGGCTATTTAGCAGCAGGCTACACGTTAAAGGAGCAATATAGGAGCATGGCAAGCTGGCCATATTGTCGACTACAGGGAGAGATTCTGCTCTGTAGGCTCAGAATACTCTCGTGGTAATAGCAAAAGATCAATGCAATTTAGTGATAATTACTCTTTAACAGTGATTTCACTCCTTAATAAAATAGAAATAGATTAGCTTACTTATGAGGTTAAAATGGCTAAAGCTCGTCCTGCTAATAGCCCTTTAGGTTAATGATTTTTGGCTTTGGCTATTTATAATGTTAAATATAAAGTCTGATCAGAAACACACTTTGAGCAGATTTCAAGGAGGCTGTTTTGCTATTTCATTTTTCCACAGAATGAAATTTGAATGCCTTCCTGCCATTAACGAGCAGACCGTGGGTTCCAGCTGCTCCACTTGGTGGTCCCACAGGAAGAAGCCCTCACTGACACGTTAAACATGGAGTCTGTGATTTACTATGAACAACCACACAGGAAAGTCCCTCACACCGAAGATGGTCACCCTGTTAAACATCAGTAAAAGATAAGGGATGATTTTCCCACTTAGATTCAGTTTACAGCATCTGGCTAACGTGATGTCCACATTGGGGAAAGGCCGCCCACCTGAGCTCCAACTCATTGCTCTAGTCAAGTAAACTGATGCGGGCTGACAGCTTCTCCACAGTGGACCAGGACTGGGCACTATTAGTGCACTTCTCTAGAACTGGTTTCGCTCAAAGCGAAGTGATCCTTGGGGCAGGCTTCACAGTAAAGTGTTCGACTGCATCAGGGCTCAGAAAATCAGGCCCGCAGACATATTAACGCCGAAGTTCAAATTAAAGAGTCCGTAAAGAGGGTTAGGCACTAACTGGACAATGAGGCGAGGCTTGGATGTGTTCTACATCCACTATGTTCCCAAAGTAGCCCTTAAACCCTGAAATGGAATTAGGCCAAATTTGATTAAAAAGACTGAAACTGTCCCTTGGATTCAAATCATGTGATGCACACATTTCTGCTAATTAAATAGCGCTGAGAAGATAAACAGTGTCTTTATAAACTGCAACTGAAACACGGCACAATGTTAGCCTGAAGAGACACCACACTTTATATGCTGATAGTGTAACTCGATGCCAATTTGAAGGTCTAGGGTAAATCCTCCTATAGGCTCTCTCTATAAACAGAAACAAATTCAATAAATTGACACCATGCTCCCTGTTAATCTAAATCTTCAGGTTCCATTGCCCTTTAAGCAAAAGCGCTAGATCTTTTTAACGTCTCCAGGGACAAAAGCAACTGGAATAACAGTTATCTGCAAAATCTAATGAATATTCACTGTACAATACAAAAAAAATAAGTGATTTTTTTCAGAGGAAGGATTTGAAGATGTAGCATAGATCTTAGCAACTATACTGTTGCGGCTAAATGATAGTAACAAGTTTCTGTCAAAAGTCACCTTGCAAGATACGTCTACCAGGAGGAAGGAACTATAATAATAGTCAGATAGTTGGAGGAATTAGCCAGCCCATGGATGCCTCGCATCTTACCTATTCCCACGCCCACTGACGTCGACCTGTAATGCTTCCAGATTGCTAGCTCTCTCTGCCTTCCCACAGGACTCTCGCCAAGGCTCAAACCCCCTCAATGCTTTGGCAGTGCTGCAGTAATTCCTCTTGTGTTTCTGTTGGTAGACCGGTACAGAGACAGGGTGAGTGAGAGAGAGAGAAAGAGAGGGAGAGTGCAATCAGGTGAATCCTGTGGGACTGCAGGGAATATTGAATGCTAGCGTCAATGAGAGACCTTCTCAAAAAAAAAAACAATGTATTATTCATAAAATTAATTTTATGAAGACAACCTGCATTTAGGCTTCATAGAGGGATTCACCTGATAAGTGATATAACTTTTTAGATTAAAGCAAACTTTCATGTTGTATCACATGGTAGCAGCTGTATGACGAATGTCCAAAAAATAAAACAATAGGTTAATGCAATAAATGTCATAATAAATGAACCATAATGTAGGAGAATATTAAAAGTAAAAACAACATTCAAGACAATACATGGGATGACTCTGTGCTTCGTTTCAGCTTGTTACTCGAGTGCTTTCCTAACAGTATTATTGCTCAAATCAATCTTGAGAAACAGGGAGGTAAGAACAAAAACAAAGCCTCTTCTTAAAGTCATAGATGGTGCTAAAATGGTGGAATGTTTTCAGTTCAGAGTTCACTCTGAATGAAAGTATTTTGTGGGTCTCCGTAGGATATAAGAAAGACAAATAATCGCATATTTTCTGGCGAGTGGGCCCCTAACCTCTTAGTGCACTTACCGGAGCCAAGTCGAAGGCTTATAAGTGCTAACAGACGCTTGCCATGGGGCAATTGTTTCTGAAATTATTTCCAGAGTAAAAAAATAACAACCAAAACAGTACTCAATTATAGGCGCGGGTATTGGACAGCCATTGACCTTGAGGAAAATTTTTAGTTTCAACAATTTTTAAGCCGGAAATACCAGCTACGGAGCCTGTCAGAGTCAATCCCCACTGCTTGGTAGAAAGCTGGAAACTGCTGAAAAGCAAAAATGAACATAAACGATGTGTCCATGTGTCATCTGTAAGTGTATGCCGATTTGCGATTTGTGATTGGACGAGATTTTTCGACCCGAGGTAAGAGTATGCTCCATATCATTTAAGACGTAAAAAAGTAAGGAGAATTTATCCTTAACCAGAGATCTATTTTTGATATTCCACACAAAACATTGCACTTATTATGTTTTTTAGTTTCCCAGTTTTTGAGAAAAAAAGATTAACCATCTGCCTGATTTTAGTTTCATTTCTCTGTAATTACAAGCTGCCCGATAATGACAGTCTCCCTCCGTCTGTTCCTCGAGCACCGAGGAAAGTTTATGGCAGCGTTGGCCATTTTTATTCTTGGCAAGCAGAACCTGGCAAGTCCTATTCTGTGGGGTGGTCGCTAAAGGCACAGACGCCCGATTCGCCTCGCAGAATTCCTGCGTGACAGTGATTGAGAGGACGTACAGTATCTGACCTGACTCTGGTGCAGGAATCAGATTAGATGGCATCACTTTAAAATTCTGTCCCTGCTGGGGAGAATGGCGGTCATAGGCTGCATAAATATATAAGGCCTAATGATATTACATGAACTTTTGTTATGCCTACATGAATGAAGTCAAATTCTATGCATTCCATTTTCTGTTGAAGGTCACGAGTGTTGGCAATATTTTAATTAATTATTATTTTTTTTCTTTCCAAAAAGCTGACTTACCAGCGTTTGAATTATCCTGCTTTGTAACTTTTATGTGTTTGTATTTTTTTGTTTGTAATTTTTCTGGTAGTTTCTAAGTAGCATTTGACATGATATTATGTTTTTGTTTTTTTTTTACCCTGTATTGAATATTTCAGTTATTGTCCACAACTGTTTCCAAACTGGCAAATTATATGACACCAAGGCATGTGCATTCTTAAGATGCTTGTCCTGTTATACTAATGCATTGCAAATGGTTGCAAAGACTGTGAAGATTGTGATTTTTTCTGCACGGCAGCACACATTGTATTCCAGACATTTTAGAAGCCCTGCCTGTGTGTGTCCTCCGCCTGAATAAAAGCCACATTGTTCTGCAAACCCCTGATACCCCACAATTTTTTAACAATCAATTCATTCTTATAGGTACAACAATTTACGTTCAATCTCACAGTCAGTGTGCTTTAGACGGCCCTGTTCTGCCATCATGCTGCTGCTGCGCTCTCTCAAAGGGACAAAGGGCCCTTGTTTCAGCTCCCTGTTTGTGTGCAGGGGTGCATTTCATAGTTAGTGGCTCAGCGAGATGTGCAAGTTCAGCCCCCTTACTGATTAACTGAGGTCCCTCTTGTGAGGTCATGTGATTGCCCGACCGCCCCTCTAAACTAGGAGAAAAGAAATCTTTAATGGCCAGGAATGAACATATGGTTTTAGACATATAGACTGACGCTGGAGAGATGAGGCAGCTTGACTTAGGGGTTACCTTGATCTGGCAAGGCAGATACATTTTTATCATTGGGGTGAAATACTGTTATAATCCTGTGACCTTTTCCAGGCATCAAACATCTCTGTTGTGACACTGCTTATTGCATGACACAAATGACTTTTCTGCTTTGCTGTGCTGGCTGCCTTATCTTTCATTTTCACTCTTTCTTATCGAACTCCTTGTCAGTTCTGCGTGCTGTCAATGCCCATAGGCATTGTTCCCGGCCAAAACTGGCCACATATGAATAATGGTATTTATCACTGAATAGCGCAGCATAGCTTCAGAAATGAAACAGTGAATGTGAGGTATGGACAACAATTAGAATTTGTTCTGGTGCGTAACGTGACGTTTTCATTTTTTTAACGCGGTATCATTTTCTTGCTAACTCTTCATGCAACACGTAACGTGTTTGGATGATAGAACAGTCAGGAGCTCAAATGTTCTCTTTAATGGCACCAACAGAACGTTCTGTGGTTGGTTCCACTTCACAGATTCGAAACAACATTAACTGCTTCTCTGGAACCCGGCATGTGGGCACATGGGTACAAATGGGAATGCAAATGAGGTGCCCTTTGATGGAGTGGCTCCACGTTAAGCAAATAACAAAAAACCTTGAGCAATGTTTGGAATTTCTGTTTGACCTCTCGAGTCGCCGTGGGAGCAGCCCGCAGAATGCTTCAAGGCAGTCGCGAGTAATGTTTATTGAAAGACAACACTTCACAATTAGATCTTGAGTGTGTTTTTCCTTTGTCTGTGATGCCCCTTGGGTCTCCCTCCTCTCTAAAAACCACTCATAGACCCTCCCCCCAACACTTACTACATATCTCTCTGATTCCATTCATGCAAAAAGAGGGGTACCCAGACAGAAGGGGAGGAGGCCTGAACATTTATTCAGATATCTATATGCATATAAAAATGGATGAAAGCTCATTGAAATTCATGACAGAAAGACAAAAGTTGTAAGTGTAGTGTCTACAGAACTGTGTCTGTTTTTGAAACTTTAGTTTCTGTAAATTTCATCAAAATTCTAACGGCCTAATACCATTAGTTTCAATCGATTTCAGTAAGTGTTTTTTTAAGCTTTAATTAAATTAGGCTAAATTGCCAGACAGGTGTCTACCGTATATCAAAATTATGTATCCATTTCACAGTGGGAGAAACCAGAAGATGTACCGATTTCACACTAATCAAAATAATTACAATAAAACTTTTCATTTCTCATGTGGATGTTTCTCCCAAACAGCTATTTAAGATTGCTCAACTGCATTTCCTGTCAATGTATGTGGAAAAAAAGATTTTTAATTTTTATTTTATTCTGTTTGTCTTTGTTTCTTGAAACAGTCCAGTTCCCTTGTTAACAAGACTATCTGCATGCTAACGACTGTCTGCAGTATCTCCTGGTACTCTACAGCATATTTCACAGCTCTCATTTTTTTCTGACCATGAAGTTGCAGCAGACACTGAGGAGAAGTAATCTTCTCCTCCATTTACAGCCTCGATAATGTGCCGAGATGCTGTGAATATTAATGCCCCCACTTCGTTGGGTCTTGACGTGTGCCAGGAATAGCAAACGAGGGCAGAATCTAATAAGGCCTGATTGTCAACATGACACTTTGTTGTTTTGGCAGCAATTAAAGTCACAGATACCAAAATGATGAAAATGATTGCATCACTTCCGTGTAAAGCTACGAGGGTCAAATGGTTTGGAGAAGAAAAATGCTATTAACAACTGCTTTTGGGGGTAAGGCACAACATGTCCACATGTCTCTGCATTTACTATATCCTTTGTTGACCCTTAAGAAAATGATGATGCTTATTTTTAATGTTTATAAATTTAACCAATAAAAATTCATCTTGCTAGCTTACACTAAAATACATTAACTCCTTACGATCACTCAGCATTGACAATGAACAAATTCCCTTCATTAATGTGGTAGCTGATGTGTATCTACTGATGGTAAAAGATAGAGCTCTCCAATTTGGTCATGGAATCGATTACTTTTGCCTTGCTTTATTCTCTGTGTGCAAGTCTATTGACATACCATGTGAAAGAATGCCCATCACCGTGTTATGTAATGCACAAGTTAGTAGGTAAATTCCTAGGCCTTATTTGCACTGAGCAAAAGCTGTAAAAGCACCTTAAAGTTAATTATGTGAATGTTGGACAAAAGACTGGTATCATTCCAAAGGGCAGTTTACGCTATACCCTTGAAGATGCTGGACCAGACTTTTTTCAAATTATAGATTTGCATATGGAAAAGTTTGAAGATGACTAAGAAATAAAGTAAGTGTAGGCTAACCAAATAAATGTAATATGATAATTGAAAAAATATGTAAATAGGGTATGATTTTATTATTGGAAGGTACGGTATATGACAAATAACGTATAAAAAATATCAATACATTTAAGTGTGAAAATGTTGTAGCCAGGTTACGTAGCCAAAATGCATTAGTCTGCATCCATGCACAATTTGGATTAGCAATCTATAAAATATCCGCTCCCACTAAGCAGTTAATCAGAATCAGAATATCTTTATTGTCATTGTAACGGGTACAACGAAATTAAGTGCAGTCCCTGTGTCGGAGAGAGTTAAGCACGTTACAATATAGTCATATAATGGAAGCCCACATTTCAACAAGTGATATTTTCTTGCACTGTGCCCAAAATAACGAAGGGCTCACATTCATCAAAGCTGCAAATTGGTTTGAGAGAGGTATCATTTTCTACCTTTTGATGAGTAGATACCCACGGTGTAAAAGAGGACAATGTTTAGCCTTCTTTTATAAGACCCCGTGTGCAGAGAACTCATTTATCTTGCTGATGGGCTTTAGTGTCATGGTATGCAATCACGCCGAACAAACAGCAAGAAAATTGGAGGTAAACAGTAGTTGCTTTAGTCAACATCAACATGTTTTTCTTAATTATGTAAAAAAAAAAATCAGCTGTCACAACTTTCAGTCTGAATTAAGCCTTTTTCTAATCATGATTGGATTTGGTTCCAACACAGATGATTGACTGAAATTTGTTACCAGTTGTAATTTTAATATAATTAATTAATATATTAATATAATGGGGTAGTGTAATAATCCAGAAATCATAAAATGACACACATAAGACATGTTGACCAAAGCCAAAACAAGTTAGTAAAAGTGATATTGAACATGCTGTCCTCCTTGTACCAAAAGGATTTTAGCAAATAGCATAAAATAAATTAAGTGTAATTTACAGATTCAAAATGCTGTTTAGGCAATGTAGTGTGTCACAGGATTGACACAGGCCACCAGAGTTGTGCAGAGGGAATGACATTTATTGCACATGAAAACAGGACTAACACCACATACAGGGGAGGTGGACATCAGGATGGGACCGAGTGTTCGTTGGGGCAGGTGGAGGTCTCCCCTCTCAACACCAACATGCAGTATGCCTCGTTGGGCTGTCCCATGTGGGCCCAATATTATGTTCTCACTCCTCTGGATCAAGCTCTTCCCTTTTATGCCCCAAAGTGGCTAACTGTTGACCGGCTGCAGCTGTGAGTCCTTCCACATGTTTTACAGACATCCTCAGTCAATGAAAGTGATTTTCTCCTTGTCTACATCTCTTGTAAAACATCGTGTTACAATGGACGCCACTCTACTACACCTGCTTTTGTGCTTTGTCAGTGTTGAGCCAAAGGAAAGCCTAAAACTGTAGACACTATATGTGTCTTACATGAGCCCACGCCCACGGCAGTCAGGATAGCTGTAATACCTCTGTCTTGATAGGATGGGAGCTTTCACAGTCGTTGCACTGAATATCAGACAGAAATCAAAGGTAATGGATCATGAAGGAAAGCCTTGGAGACTAAAGTGACAGAACAAGTCCTCAGAGGAGTGGGTACGATACCACACAGATCCCAGGGCTGTAGCTCATGTGAATCTTCGGGTACAGTTGTTCCATCTGTCTCTACCAGGTTGAAAAGTACAGTACAAGGGTAAAAAGCATTGTGAGAATACAAATCCCATCCCCAAGATCCACCAGCACCTATAAATAGACACAGGCCCTGACTCAATCAAGCGGTCAAAAGTTTCTTTGCAACTTCAAACAACAAATTTTTGCAAGTTTCACTTTTGTTCACACTTTTGCAATGTTTCGCCTGTATTAGCGACTGTTGGACTTGATATGTCGTCAAAAAGTGATGTTTGCCACAATTCTTTCGTATATTTTCACTAGATAATCACAGCTGCTTGGACAATCAAAAGTGTTATCACCTCTAGTTTTATTACATGTTTTTTTTTTCTTATTTAGTTTAATAGTCAAATAAAAGTGGAAATAAAGACAAGCAACAAAATAATCAACATTTATGAATGTATTGTACCATATTGTTATACATGCCGTTTATGGAAAATTAACAGCAATGTAATTTTTCAGAACAAAGTATAAATGTTGGGTTATTTCATAAGAAAAGCTAAAATATAAACAATTTACGGGTCTTCATCAGTTTCAATCACTTATGCCTTAAAATTAAGACTGTAATCTGATTAAATTTCTGCTTCTAGTCAGAACATTTCATTTTACAGAAAATATAGCTCATATTGTCCATTAAGATGGTAATATAGTTTGTCAGTGGCGATGATGCTATTTCACAATCATCATTGGAGGAGATTAAAACTTGTATATCTGGAGAAATGTCCCAGAGGCCTGAAGTTTAGAAAAAATACGATACGAGAAGACTGTTTGATTTTATCCACATGTTCAAATAGTTATTTCGTTCTGGCAGATGACCGTCTCTGATATGTAATTAATAGGCCTCAAAATATTCCCCTAAGAAAAATGTATTTGGTTAGAAGTACAGGAACAACAAATGTTATTGTTATTACAATGACTGTACAGTAAGCCATCGTTATATTCTTTGGAGTTTAAGATAGAGAACCCTTTTAGAACACTTTTCTGAAAGTCTTCTCATTCACTGACCACTGTGACAGAACTTTTTTTCACTCATCATCAACGCCCACATGCCTTATTAGCACGCCCATACGTAGAAACGTCGGCCTGTTGTTTCCACTGCCCGAAAGACACACCAGAATATATTAATGGCATATCAGTTTTTATGCAAAAAGTTTTGATCTTGTTTCATCCTAATTTTTACCTATTTTAATTTCTTTTCACTACCAGACAACAACTGAGGCGGCAGGGGGTAAGACTTAGATTGCACTGTAATATATTTAAACTAATGAAATATTAAGGGTCGACACCATCTTAATGATGCGGTGTTATTCTGCTGAACCTCTTGCTGCCAGATATAATTTGGGTAAATGCCCTTGAAGGTGTGGAGAAAAATGGGCTGTGAAGGGGCTCAGTTCCGTTAATTCTGCCACTGTGCCTTGGGCAGAGACCTGGAAAGGCCCAGCTCCAGAATAATCTCACCCACCTCGCTGGTACATCAAATGGATTGCAACGCCACTGATCCTAGCATGTTTAATTCCGTCACCGGATGCAATTCCCAGTTCTTGTCAGGCCTGTTTTGGTCCTGAAAAGGGAATAAGATGGAGATTCACTTCTGATGCTGGATCTTTTTGAGGCCAAACCTCTGTTGTATTTTCTGATCGGCTGCCATTGGCTGCAGTGAATGATTAACAAACAAATGTGGTTTCAGGATGGTTTGCATTCAATTCTCTTTCCTCTAGAAGGTTCTTTGGTCACCACTACCTATGTGAATTCTTTAATTGACAGCGACAGACCCAGCACAAGCTGCAGTAGACGACGGAAAACTGTGGTACTCTACATCTTGCCACAGGATAAATAAACATAAAAGATACAGTGCTATAGCAATAAATGATGTCATTAGCTTTAAGTAAAACATGCAGTCTCTGAAGATCACGCTTGGTGATCAACGGCTATTTGAACTTTTAATATTGCTCGTGCTATCGTCTGACATCAATGATAACTGTTTCCGAGGAACTACGGAGGAAGATTTACTATGGAAGGTTCTTCCTAGTTATTTCTTAAGAATGGATGGTTTTATTGATTCCTAAAACATGGATGAGATTCTATATATGAAATAAACTCATGTTTTTGAATTCTTCACGTTGCCCTACAAATACATGCAATTTTCTTAACTTGCGCATAAAAAAATATATCTAGATGAAGTCAAATTAAAGCAATATCAGAGAGCTCCGCCCTGAATTCCCTTGAACACCATGGAAAAGACAGGTAGTCTGCTTTTACAGTATGTCTTCCTTAAATGTATATGTTGCATTTTTTCCTGTTAATATTCCACAGAAGGGGAATGCCACCAAAATCACATTGGATGCGAATGTTGTTATCTGGTTGTGTGGAGCTAGCAGTTGCTGTTTAAGAGTTTTGACACAATGTGCAACCTACAGCCTGACATTGTTTAGAAGCAGCTTTTAGACACACACATTCTTTGAAACACCCATGCCATTTTTTTCACATTAAAACTGATCCTGTTAAGAAAAATACAGCTACTTGGGCCTTGATGAAATGAAACCATAGCTTTTCTTGTTATTCATACACAAACAAAGTTGTTCCATTTCTATAAATAGTAAGGAATAATATCTTTGTTCTTTTTCCTAAGTATGTGGTAGGCCTTGTCACCACCTATAAACTGCCAATAATATGAGCAGGGGCCAAATGCAATAATCTCCATAATATGTTTCAGTTAAAAATGAAATTTGACTGCATTACGTAAAAAATAGATGGACATACTCAGTTGTGAAATTCAACCGCAAAAACAATTACAATTTTGGTACACTTAAGACGAAAGATTTTAGATGCAGATAATTTGCTCTACGCACTTATGTTTCCGAAGGCATTTTTGGCATGACTGTATAAAATTGAACCTTTCTCGGTATGTTTACTTTTGGTAAACTCACTTAATTGAAATGGGTGATCTGTTGGCATACAGGCAGCAATGTTGTTGACAATACACCAGAAACTGGGATATTCCTTATTCCTATACTTTTCTGAAGAGACTGGTGGTTTATAGATTAAAAGACAGTCATCCTACAAAAGGTCCAAGGGAAACAGTATAAATAATCTCTCAGCTATGTGGCGTGTGTAAGTCAGTGGGATCAAACAGTGCTGATGAAAACAGTTCACTGTTCTTTCTTGATAAAATAAAATGTTGTGTTGGCTTGCTTTTTGGGGTCCTCTCAGCAGCATTAATTCGGTCCCGTAGACACGCTCAGCTAGAGCTGCACGAGGCATATAATGCAGCACTAATGTGGGTCATATGCCAGTTTGCTGTAGAGGTATGCAAAAAATAAAGAAAAATAAACAGAAAAAAGTCGAACTTCAAATGTGCTTTACTGTCATGCCTTTCATGTACAAGTATAACATGGTGAAATAATAAAAACACAGGGCAGTGTCCGTGTGTGTGTGTGGGAAGATGGGATTTGGACTTAAGATTGCATGTACATAGTGCATAGGTGTCAGAGAAATATAAAAAATGAACAATACAGCAGCAATGGTGGAATGGTATTTCAATACAACATACTCTGATAAAATACATCATATTTGTGGTAGGGATACAGGCAGAAAGAAATGTTATTCCCACGTGGATGTGTGAGAAATAAGGGTCTGACACAGCATGCTTAAATCAAAGTTACGGATTAAAAAATTGTGACTTCCAGTCATATGATAATTAATACTACGTCCCATTGCCCAGATGAATCATCAAATCTGAAATTTCTGCTCAAACATTAATCTCAAACACATATGCCACCTTTTCCTCCCGTAACAAAACAGGCAGTTTTGCCCATGTGGATTTGAACCTGGGTGCCTATTTATTTAGATGCCAGTCTTGTTTGTTATATGGAAGCTTTGTCCCCAGAAGCCCCCAAGCCGTTCTGAGACAAGTGGTTCCCAATCTGCAGTTTGGTCCTCTGATAGGAGCTGCACCTATTGGAACCCTGAGGAAAGCCCATTTTCTAAAGCAATCTGGTCAGAACCCCCGATGGTTTGAGTGCGATCAAAATGAAAACGCATGCTCCCACAAGACAGCAGAGTGTGATTCACCTTCGGTATGTGTGGTGTGCTTGTTTACACAGCTGATATTACAATGTAAGCATTTTCCAGGGTGAAAGCTGACAGGTCTGCTGAAGTTTCTTCTAAAAATAAAGTAGAGCACCGGGATCCACCACAGTAGATGAGTAAAATCATATCCATCCATCCATCCATCCATCCATCCATCCATCCATCCATCCATCCATCTATCCATCCATCCATCCATCCATCTCCTAACCGCTTACCCTGGTCAGAATTGGAGGGATAATGTAACATCTCAATAATCTAAATCTTGTACTTCACAATAAAAATAAAAATTAATTTCAAATCGTATGTGTAAGGTAAAGGAATAGGAAGCAAAAGAGAGATGGGAAGAGACTTATAACATGTCTATTCGCAGGAGTGTAATCTAGGATGTTATATAATAGTATTCCTGTTAAATTTAAATGACAGCAAGCCATGAAGAAGAAATCCATTTAAACCTCATTAAGTAATTAGAAGATCAGGCACCGGGAGATGTAATACGAACTGCCTTTAGATTTTAAAGTCACTAATTAATTCGCCACCAATTATCTAAATTGAGGAACAAATTAGGATCACACAACATGGGCGGACATATGTTGCTAATAGAGTAAAAAAAAAGTTTCTCTGCTTAAAATGTGCACTTGGATTTCGCAGCAATTCCTCTTACTCAACAAATTATGGGGTCATTAACACCAAATTTATTCCTAAGTAGTAGAAAGGAAGGTAAAATAGAAAAGTTATGCAGAGTGCAGCAACTGTTTAATGGTTTGCTAGTCATCATTAACACAGTTTGCACATAATTTGTCAAATGAATAAACAATAATAGTACTTCTAATGGTAATTCATGCCTGTTTCTAACAAATGTTAACACTTCTGTAGTATTAAAAACAGTAATTAAGTGGTTAAAACGAGTTCCCTAATGTGTATCTACTGGGGGCAGTAGAACTTCAGGACAGTCATTTCTTTGACACCCTCACACACAAAAAAGACCCCATCCCTGCTGTCAGACAGTGCCAAGAATGGAAATGGAGAGAAGTGTCACATTCAAATTAGCATTGATCAGTGGCTGCCTTTACTGTGTGTGCGTGTGCGTGCACGCATGCACGCGAGTTCATGTTTGTGTGCGTTTTGCCCCAGGCCTGACATTTTGACACAAGTGGAGAAACAGAGTAATTTCAATTTGCAGATAGCCGTGAATTACACAGTTGATTTCAAAAGAGAGTCGGTCCTAGCATGCAATTAGCTGGGCATATAGGGCAAGCACCAGTGTTCGGATTAATAGTGAGTCTGACTGCTCTTTATGAAAGAACAAACTGCTGCAATTTCCCCCACTATAATTACTATGTCTTTGAAGTAATTAACTAATGAACAGAATTTCCTCCCATGCAAAGCTACATTCTGCTGCAATGTAAACTTGCTGTTTGACTATTTGTCCACAAGTAATTTGGTATGTACATGCGTATCCCAGCGGTGCCCCCAAAAAGCTACAAATTACTGAGGCACTTTCTAATGCTATTTTTACTGAATCACACTCTTTCCTGGTGAGTTCCCGTGATATCCATAAAAATGAAAGCAAGAAGTACATGTTGGGGGGATTGGGGGGGGGGGGGGTGTCAGTTCAGTGGATGCCGAAGAAATTGCTACTGCTGAAATATTTATAATTCATTTCACATTCTTTGGATTGGCATTTGAATGAATTTGCTTAAAACAGTACGTCACCTGCCTTCTAGTTTGTTAAGACTACAGCTGTAATACGGAACTATGGACCATCATTTCATGCTGGTTCTGTGCTGAAATCCAACAATAAAATTTCCATACCAAAAGCGCCAAAAATTGAAGACCACTTCAATGAAACACCTTTTCCTTGAGGTAAAATTCAATAATAAATCTAGGCTGTATCTCTAACAGTGATGTAATAACCTGTGATCTGGCAAAAAAAATTTGACGTATGCGGCAGTATCCATTGCTTTGGTGTGGTAAGGCAGGAACATCCACTTCCGATACCATTGAAACATGGCAGTTAATTGCCTGATTTGACAAAAATTTCCTAACCAGTATCCCTGGGCACCATACACTAACAGTTTGGAACAAATAATATTTTGTGTGTTTTAAATCAATATTGAACAAAAAACATCCATAAGATCTTCTGAATAATTTCCTGATGAGGTGTATAAATATGGCAAAATTCATTTAATTTGTTAAAAAACTAACTGTGCCCTGAAATGGATTGCCCCCCCCCCCCATCCAGGTTATCCCCCACCTTGTGGCCTAGACTGCCTGGGGTAAGCTTCAGGCAGTATGTAATATATCTTTTATTTTAAAATATATTTACTGAAGGATTTTTAAGGAATTGCAGTAATGACAAAAAAGGCAGAGACACTAAATGACCTGGTGTGCCAAATTAGCCAAGGGAATCTGTCAGACTGAAAATTGGAGAATGCTGCAATAAATTTATCTGTTAAAGGCCAATGAAGATGTGATCTTCTTCATCACATGAAGCACCCTAGACTCAGTGTATCAGGCTGATAATCGGCTGGAATGTTCCGGAGGTCCAAGCCAAGGTGCTGAGAGGAACATCTGGGTGATCAGCAATAGGTTTGCATCTTACCTAAGGTATTAGAAGCCTGGTTGTTTAAGTTTCCACTTAAGGAGTCCAGACTAGACAGGACAGGGAATTAAGCTGAATTGCTCAGAAATTTTCAGATATTTAGAAATTTGAAGAAGGATTGTAAGGGAAGGGGGACACAGTGGCTCAGTGGTTGGCACTCAGACGTCCAGGGTTGGGGGTTCAAATTCCCCCTGCAGTTCTGTACGCCTGGAGTTTGCATCTTCTACCCGTGCTTTGCAGGTTTCCTCCAAGTATGACTGTTTCCTCCCACAGTCCAAAGACACGTGTTGTAGGCTGTTTGGAGTGGCTAAATTGTATGCAGTGTGAGCATGACTGGTGCCCTGCCATCCAGGGTGTCCCTCGCCCTGTGCCACAAGACTGCCTGGGGTAGGCTTCAGGGACCCCATCAAAACCCTGAATAGGATTAAGTGGTTTGGAAAATGGATGGATTGTAAGGTGTTTTGTAAAAAGTTAATATTATTATTATTGCCCTGAATAATAATAATAATATGTCTACTCTGCCAGATGGAATTTAGTAGAAGACACTGTAAGTCTCAGTGCTGGTAAAACATGAAAAAAGGCAGATGTGTAATTTATTTTGCACATTGATGGCAAGAAACAGTGTGCTTGGGAACAAGCTGAGATGAAGGAATTCGGGTCCCAGTGCTGTAACAGTCAGGGCAGGAGGATGCCAAGGCCAGATTCAGAAAAGATGTGAGAGGTTTTAAGCAGTACAGCTTGCAATTTCCACAAGACAGATTCCTGTTCCCCCTGGTTGGCCTCACTCCTGTGCTTATGTCTGGTCTTTGATGTCCGCCATCTGTGGATCTCATGATAGGAATGTAATAATGTATGACTATGGCTATTCAGAGGAATATCAAGTGACTGCCAGAAATTAGATAACTATAATCCCTTATGTTCCGAATGGAGCATGTTCAATTTAAGCAACCTATGGCCTAATTTCATTCTCTTACACAGGGGTCTCTAGGGTGGGGGGGTGGGGGGTCAGTATCACCTTCAAATAAATAGAAGAATCCTCCACCGTCCCACACTAAGTGAGTACATTTGAGTAGATCGATCTCATGCTTTACTCTTCTCAGCAGCCTCTTGTTTTCTGAAATTACATACCTGCTTTTTTTACATTGCATAATTAGAGAAAATCATTTACCTTAAGTAGGATATTCATTTTGATTTAAAAATAAATCGCCAAGCTGATTAAATGGTAGGATTCAGGTTACAAATGTAACTTCTTTGAAATGCAAAACATCCTCACAAAACAGAAGGAAGAGTCCTTCATAGTTCAATGTCAATAATGCACATACTTTTATGTCATTTTATTGATAAAAGGAAAGACAATGTGATGAGTGAAGTACCCTGGGTCACATTTCATTTTCCGCCAAAATTTTTGAATGCAATACGTGCATCACTTTTTATTCCATAACAGTCGTTCATCAGTCTTTTGAAGATGTGCTGTTAACCCTTCTATTAGGACAAAAAAAGATGTCCACTAATTTATACACTGACCCACACACTTTACGTCAACTTAAAAACAGGCAAATATGACCACATCAAACCAGTAAAACCTTCTGTAGATTGTCAGAACATTCATTACTCATTATTTAATAAACATTTCCTTTTCATACACTGTGGCATTTTGATAGCACTTGTTAATTAGCGTAATGCAAAGATTTAACATTTTTCATAAAATTTTTGTTGAATTTTGTAAAAATGATCTCCATTACAGGTACTGTTGATATAGATTCACACCTTTTCTCAAAACACCCTTATTTTTTCTTTACTCCCCACATGATGAGCATAATGTGTTTGTTTTCTGCAGCTGTATTTCCTGCCCTGTCCACACACGGTGCTGTTTTAGTCTTGTCGAGGGGGGCAGACCTGGGATCTTTTCTGCTTCTTACCATCACTCGTACCCATTGGATCCATTGATGTTTAATTGCCAGTGGGTCAGGATACGCCAGGTTGTACTTTCTGGACAATGGCTGGAGCTGCTGGGAATCAAGGTGGCAGAGTTTGCTCCTCCGGGCTCCTCCAGAAAAAGCCAATGTTGGTGCAATTTGCCCTCATTAAATTGTCTCTTGAGTTCAACCCACAGGATATAAGCATTGTAAACAGATAGATGTACAATATCTGTACAATGTCTGCTCTTGCACTCAGAGATGCATCCTTGTGCATTTCGCTCACTACAACAGCATTCTTGCTTTTCCATGGTTGCAGAGATGGTACATTTTGAGGGATGTAGACTTCTGCCCTGCATCTTCAGAGACTTATGGGGATGTTCAGGCTAGTTTTAAAAATTGTTCTCAGCATGGTCAGTTTTCTGTGGTTCAACACCAAGGTAGTAAAATGTGAAGGTGTCACATGTTAGGTTATGACCTCATAGCCCTTTACTCATCCCCTGCATCTTGTCAGGTGGTCCTCCATGTGACTTCCCATTTTAAACTTGCATGCTCCATGCACAGCCTGATTAGCTGTCACAGGCTGGCCATATTTTGATGCCATGTTTTTCAGGCTTGTCAGGCAAGTAACTGCCAGAACGGACAGCATCGTCTGAATGGAAACAGACGTTCACCCACTGTAACATGAGGACCAGGATTGGACAATCCCACACATTCCTGTCTTTTTTTCTGTCGACCATGTCTGTTATCAGGGTTATCAAAGTGAATCATGCGGGAAATTATGTTAAATGCTTCCAGGGAAATTGTTGTCTGAAATATTTGCCTGCCATTCTCTTAATTCCATAGACTGGCAGTTGCTTCTCCATTCAACCAGTGCACTCCAGCTAAAATCAGCAATCCAATGTGAGCGTGCAAGTTAATCATATCCACTGGCTTCCAGTTTTCATGAAACACACAACTCCCCTCCAAAGCGGTCATGTCCAGTACAATTTTCTCGATCGGTTATGTTTTTAAGAGCTCAGAAGTTGTCATGGACTCGAGTGACAGTGAAACATGTAGGCCCTGGAATTATTTTGTTGCAGTGAAGGTGACCATTCTATATAAACCATCTTTAGATTTCCACGGCCCTGCTCCTCTTGATGGTTATGATGTTCCATTGTTTGACCATTCTACATTAACCATCTCCAGATTTCCATAGCCCAACTCCTCTTGACGGTTGTCATGTTCCATTGTTTGATTCTATATTAACCATCTTTAGATTTCCACGGCCCTGCTCCTCTTGATAGTTGTGATGTTCCGTTGTTTGACCATTCTATATTAACCATCTTCAGATTTCCATAGCCCAGCTCCTCTTGATGGTTGTCATGTTCCATTGTTTGATTTTATATCTTTAGATCTCCATAGCCCGACTCTTCTTGATGGTTGCTGTGTTCCATTGATTCTATCTGTTAAAGGGGAGGCTATGTCTAACTCATTCTCTAAATCCTCTTCACCTATGGAAAATTCAACACCCGGATCTTCAGATCTATTGTCTTCTGTAACTGAAAAATCCTCTGTCTCTGAAACTTCTCTTCCTTTATTTCAGTATCAGAGTTCCAAATCTGTGATAGGACTTCTTGGACTTGTTAGTCTTTCAGAGCTCGTTTGCGACACTGACAAGAAGTCTGGGAAAGTTCCTTTTTATCCTCACAGGACAATTGGAACCAGATATAACAAAAATATTAAACAGAGACATCTGAGCACATATATCTCTACTTTGAAGTATCCGAAGTATTAAATTGACCCACATTATCATTGTGTATAAATTCTGTGGAGTCTTTCTATAACACATCAGTGTGAGCATACTTTGCATGGATGTTTATGACCCTAAATGAAGACAAGTCAAACAATTCCCAGGAGAAAATAAACAGTGACCAGTATTTCAGACTACTCAAAAGTGGAAATGGGTCAAACTGACCTGCAACATGACAGTTAAAGCTATTTTAAGAAAACAATTAATATAGCAGTACATATTTTCATTGCAGTTCCTCAAAATAGGCCCAGAAATGTTTGTTAAAGCACATCTATGTAAATCAGAGTCTTTACATTACTTGCTGTATTATGCCTGCAATGTTTTTATGTATTGAATTGCATATTGCTTTTAAATAGGTTTTTATATTTATTAAAATAAAATTGGAAAGCTCAAACATTTGTCTTAAATCTGATCCATCATTAATTGCATTTTTGGCAAGGAACTACCTATGCAAACATTAAGCAATTAATAGCTAGTGATAATTTGTAATCGTCAACAAAAACCACCACTGAAAAACCTTCCAGTAAAATGATCATGTTTAAGATATCAGGTTCCAGATTCAGTGATAGGCTTATGTAACTGAATTAATTTAGCACTTGGTTAGCTGACATGAGAACAGATACAGGACCCCCAGGGCCAAGACTGGGTGGTACCTGTGCAAAAAAGTCAGCCTGCAGCAAAATACCATTTCAATGGCCTTCCCCTCCTCTAAATGTCACCAAAATGATAGCAGCCACGCTTCTTGTGAAGAAATGGGCGAATACCTACCCTTCCTACCTTCAGTGAAAGCTTTTGATAATGATATTCAACTCCCAGAGCAGCCACTTGGTGCCAGCTGTGCTCCCACTTGCCTTCCCTCATTGCAGCACAGATCCCAGATCAGGCACGGCAATGATTTGCCACGCTCTCTGACCGGTGATCATAGGAGCTGGTGAAAGCTACAGGGATGCAAGCTCTGCTTGATATTGTGGGGATTGACTTGTTCCCCGTTTTCCTGTTTTGTAGATGGCCTACACTGCTAAGAAGTTCTTCTGTAAAACAACACTGAGTGACATAAGGTATTCACTAAACTGCGAATGAAATGTGCTTTTAAATGGAAGGCGACAGATGCCCAGATGTCAGTGCTATTATCAGTGGTGATGATTTTTATGTGATTTTATTCAGGATGTTAGCAAAATGGCACTGGCAAATGGTAAGAATTTGAGAATTTCATTTAAATTTTACATTTCCATTTTTTGACACCTTCGGTTTAAAGTACATTTTCATTCATAAGTTTCCCAGTATTGTAATGCTACTCTTCTAAACAAATACAACATTATTTCAGTCTAAAATTTAAAAGATGGTGTGCCTTTTTTAGGGAAATTTTTGGTAACATTTTAGCTGTAGCTGTTAAAATTTTTGGCAATGCATGTTTTATTTAGCTAAATTGGAAAGTATAAATGACACTGGCATATACTAAATTGTGCTTTTTTCCAGCACTTACAACAGCCACTGGAGCTTACTCCCAGAAGACTACAACATCTTCACAATTTTGGTACCCGTAAGTACTTGATGGTGCCAATTCTTTAATTGAAATGATTGCAGTCACTTTTCCAGAGTTTATCTAATCTAGAAATTTTCCCACAAGAAATCACATTTCATTCTGAACCTGAGATATTACAAAATATCACTACTGAATTTCCAAATTCCATTTCATCTCCAGTGGTTGAGAGCTTGACCTTGTTACTAAAGGTTGTCTAATAGGAATTATGATAACATGTTACCCAACTCCATAAATCCTACAGATCATTTATGTTCTTTAGGATTTACAGTGCTTTACTGTGCATCTAAATAATCTGGAAAAAAGAGCTTTCTTATCTCTCAGTTATGATCATTGTAATGATTGTAATGATTTCAGTGGATATGACTCATTTCACTTTTTTTAATCTGAGTCACCCCTGGGTCATGTCACATGAGCATATTTTTTATTAGGACTTGCTAACAATGGGGGGCTTTGTATCAATTACTTGTAAATTAAAACCTTTTGCAGTTGGCAAATACCATATAAATGGATCTGATGGGTCTCGTCTGAATTACTTTGAAAATTTGCCTTTATCTTAAAAGTTACCGACATTAAATAAGAGAAAGCAGGTTTCAGTTACACCAGACAAAGCTCTGGCAGAGTATTACTGCAGAACATGATCTGGGACTACATGTCTGTGTTTGTTTAGCTGTTCTGGGTAAATTGAGCTAAAAGAGACAAACCATAAACGTCAAAGAGAACTTTATTTAATCACAACTTCCGTGTATACCATGAGCATAAACATTATACAGATGACATTTATCACTTTGAATGTTGTCTCAGTTTCATGATTTTAGGGGTGTCACGCTGAGTCTTTTTCAGGCTTTCAAAAAAAAGTATCTTAAGTTACAGTTTAATTTAATACGTTCTAATTCTCAATTACCATGTTGTTATTTGAAAATTGTCTTTGTTCACATCATTTCTGGCAAGGGTCAGGTCTAGACTGCTTTAGCCCACTACAGATTTATGGTCACTTTGAAGACGGAATCACAATGGAAGAATCATTACGGTCACAGCAGAATCTCACAGATTTAAAACACAGACGTGCAAACTAATCAGACTCTGTGCCTCAAATGAAAAGTGGATTTGTGTATATTAAACAGTCTATTTAAACAGCAGAACAAAAACGGTCATGAGTGGCTTGCATTTTTTTAGATGAATATAATTTAAAAATGTCGAGACTGAGTTTACTTGAAAGTAGAAAATTTTAAATTACTGCATTAAAAAGGACTGTCTATAATACTGAATAAGAAAAGGACACAGTTAAGCATGGTAAACAGAATTGTGAGTTTTAAATGGACTTTTATGTAAAGTTTCTTAATTGTATACTAAAGGAAAATGATAAGGATAATGTATATATTGTAATATTTAGGCATGTAGACATAGTCAAGAGGATCTGCTAAAGTTTAAACCAAGCATCAGAATGAGGAAGCAAGGTGATTTAAGTGACTTTGAATGCGGCATGGTTGTTGGTGCCAGATAGACTGGTTTGAGTGTTTCAGAAGCTGCTTATGTACTGGGATTTTCATGCACAACCATCTGTAGGGTTTACACAGAATGGACAAAAAAAAAAAAAACATGCAGTGAGCAGTGGTTCTCTGGGCAAAAATGCCTTGTTGATGGCAGAGGTCAGAAAAGAATGGCCAGACTGGTTCAAGCTGATAGAATGGCAACAGTAACTCAAATAACTACTTAATACACCCAAGGTATGCAGAAGAGCATCTCTGAATGCACAACACATTGAACCTTGAAGCAGATGGGGTACAGCAGCAGAAGACCACGCCAGGTGCCACTCCTGTCAGCTAAGAACTACAGTGGGCACAGGCTGAACAAAATTGGACAACGGAAGACTGGAAAAATGTTGCTGGGTCTGATGAGTCTCGATTTCTCCTGCCACATTTAGATAGTAGGGTAAAACATATGGTATAAACAATATGATAGTACAGACCCATCCTGGCTTGTATCAACCATTCAGACTGCTGGTGGTGTGATGGTGTGGGGGATATTTTCTTGTCACACTTTGGCCCCCTTAGTACCAGTTGAGCATTGTTTAAACAGCACAGCCTACCTGAGTATTGTTGCTGACCATGTCCATCCCTTTATGAGCACAGTGTACCCATCTTCTAATGGCTACTTCCAGCAGGATAACACACCATGTCACAAAGCTCATATCATCTCAGACTGGTTTCTTGAACATGACGATGAGTTCACTGTACTGAAATGGCCTCTACAGTCACCAGATCACAACTGAAATAGAGCACCTTTGGGGTGTGGTGGAATGAGAAATTTGCATGAGGAAAGTGCAGCGGACAAATCTGTAACAACTGTGTGATGCTATCGTGTCAATATGGACCAAAATCTCTGAGAAAGGTTTGAAGCACCTTGTTGAATCTATGCCACAAAGTATTAAGGCAGTTCTGAAGGCCAAAGAGAGTCCATCCTGGTACTACCAATGTGTACTTATTGAAGTTGCCAGTCTGTATGTGTACA
>JAACJT020000007.1:14258284-14311473 GCA_009936485.2 Gymnarchus niloticus
CGCACTGAGACCATTCAAATGAGACCAAACATGAGTATACACATAGCTTTGTTTTACAGTTACTGTACAAGCATTCTATATGAGTTTTATGTGTCCTGAGATAGGAGAAGGGAGAGCAGGATGGATCACCCTGTGGGGGTCCGTCCTGTGGGTCATCTACTTCTTCCTGAGTAGGGGAAGTGAGTGGCAGGAGGTGTCTCCAGTAGGGTGTCGATATGTAGGTAGCTTCCCCCTCCATGAGGTGGGGGCCTGATCAACATGTGCATGTGAATTCAGCCACCCTGGAGCCAACTTCACTACTTCCCCCCTGGGGGGCAATAGGGCCAGTGTGTCTACAGCCTTACACATGCATCTGTCCTGGCGTATTATTACCTGGGGCTACAGTAATCCTAGTGCCCATCCCCAGAAGTAAAATGCGCAAGGCAGGGCACACCTGGAATGGAAGGCCACACATCACAGAACAATTCATTAGGATTATTCCATATGTTAAAAATATAATACTCTAACAGCTATGTGAAATACATAGCGGTTTGGCACGTGCAAGCATGTAGTAGATAAACTCATGTAGGAGCCCTTACTTATCTCATTTTCTGAGAATTGTAAATATTTCTGTTGAGGATTTCACATGCTGAAATTGAATCTGTGGAGCAGGAAACTTACAGGACTTTAAGTACCAATGCCTAAAAGACTTTCCCAGGCCTTTGCATTAAAATAATAATAAACTTGCAAAGTAGGCACGTTTTTTTCTATTTTCTCTACTTTCTCTTCACTTATGGAGAGAAGAGAGGCAGATTAGAGTAGGATATTTTAGGAGAAAAGGGGCTTGAAAGTTGGAGGTGCCATTTCTCTTGCCTCAGGGAGAACCCTCCCACAAATCTGCTGTATGACAGGTTCAGTCTAGTTTTAAATAAATAACACACAAAAATGGCATATTGGGATATAGCTCAGCTTTCAAAATAGGCATGCTTAAAGAGTGTTGTTCTTGTTATTATTATTATTATAATTAACACAGTAAAACAATGGCATAGGTACAGACATTTAATATCACATAAATGTTTTATTAACAATTTCAGCTATTTCAAATATTTGATGTGCTATTATTATACAGTGCTGTAAAGACTACTATTTTTTTGTTGACAGGCATCTTGTAATGCAACCATTATAACTCCATGGCAGCATTTGAACGCAATAATAACTTATAAATGATTAAATTATAATACATTATTGAATACAATAAAAATTATAATATTTCATCAAATGTCATCTTTATTTCAGTCTTGCAGAACTAATTACTTTTTGTGAGGTTTGCAAGAGATACAATTTATCTAAATTAAGTAATGCTTTCAGAAACATCTTAAATATAAATCTAAATTACTGATATACATTTAGATATGTTGTGCTTAGAAATTTAAATGTTAAGATACAAAAATATGTGTGTACAAAAATATTAATAGAGCATTTTAAATTATATGTATAAGTAGTAGTTTTAACATTTTAAATTGTAATTTACACCATGCAAACTTTCTAAAAGTTATTTATATTAGGAGAGATGGCATTGTAAAAGAAACTTTACATTTAAGTAATTACGTTTTTATTTTTAAATGGCATATTTCTTTCTAGTATTACTTTGTACTTTTCCACATGATGTATATGCTTTGTGATGTACATAAGTTAATTTTAGCAGTGATTTGAAAAATCTGTTTTATCTTCTGTTTTACATACATAGGTGGTGTTATTATGCCATTTTTACCTTACCAAAAATGATGTCTGCCTTAATATATCATTTTGTTTTATCGTGCTTGGATTTGCATTTAGCAAACATTAAAAGTATTCATAACATGTTACTGTTTTTTTTATGTTATTGTCTGTGTATATGTGTAACAGTAGGACTCTGGTTAGCAGTCTCACTATCCATGGCCAGTCAGACCACACCCTGCCTCACCAAAATATTAGGCACACCTGTTACCCAAGGGGGATATAAGAATCACGTCAGGAGGTCACCCATCCATCCATCCATCCCCCTGGAGGTAGGCCTTTCTGAGGTACTGAGTCTGCTCTTTACTGAACCTGTCTCATTGTGGCACCTGTTCGCCTCAGGTTTTTGGATCTCTTGCCTGTTTGTCTTGACCTTGTTTTATAGACATGATTTGTTTTTTTTTTTCTTTTTTCAAATCTGTATTGCCTAGACTAGGGGTAGCCAACCACTCCAACATTAAGAGCCAAAAAAAAAACACACCGGAGAGCCACAGGTTGACCACCCCTGCCTTAGACTGGCTTTAGAATATCACCTCTGTTTTGACACCGAGTTTTGGATTGTATCTTTGTTGCTTATTGTTCATTGTGTGAATCATTTGAACCATTTGCTCTGTATGTGGATGCCCAAACTCTTTCATTACTCTCCTTGTGTGTGTGTGTGTGTATACAATGTTTATATTATGTTGTGGGAATGAAATATCCACAGGAGGTAATAAAAACCTGACATTTTACCTTGTGGGGACATTCCCCACAAGGGAAAACTCAATTTTATAAAAATCTGTGAATGCAATCAAAAAACCAAAAGAGCCAAAAGCATTTTGTTATGTTTCTTATGGGTAACGTTAGGGCTGAGTAATGGTTAGGGAGTCATAGACAGCATTAGGGTTAGGCCCATTGGAATAAATGGAAGGTCCCCACAAGATCAGAAATACAAACCTGTGTGTATGTACGTGTATTGCGTCCATAATGTTTGGGACATTTTTTTGATATGCCTCTATATTCCGCAGTTTTGGATTTGTAATAAAACAACTCGTGTTCTTAAAGTGCACATTATCATTTTTTTTTAAAGTGTAGTTTTATACATTTCGGATTCACTATGTAGCAATGACATCACTGTGTATAACATAGATTCCCATTTCAGTGTACCACAATGTTTGGGACACAATTGTTTTGAGTACTCATATGTGTTTAATTGCTTTGTTGGTGCTGGGACAAGACAGCCTTCATCATCTACTCATTTTACTAGACTTTCAATAACCTTTGGAGTCTGTTACTGCCATTTGTCAACATGAGGACCAGAGTTGTTTATGTATGTATAAGCGTGTGTGTGTGTGTGTGGTGATGTACTACACTTAAACAGGGTAACATTAATAAACATCACTTTAATTCTACTAGAAGGGCAAAATATAAATTATAAAGCAAAAACATTGATAAATGAAAGGAAACCTAGATTTGACTAAACTGCAGAGTGTGTGCACATTAGTTCCCATGCTAATGATGATAATAACACTTAAAATTAGCTGCAACAGCTGATCCAGCTGAATAACAGATGCTCATAGCCAGGTGCCAATGATACATATGTAGATTAAGTCAGAGAAGTGAAAAGCGACATCTCTGGGGTGATTGGTTTTACCTTTTTTTGAGAGCCTTGTCATTAGCTGTCATTCAAGTCACGTCAGTCTCCCTACCCTCTGTGGCTCTTTCTCTATCACTTTCCAGCCAAGCAATCTTTTGGATTAATTGAAAACTTTAAAATGCCTTCACTGTCACTTTGACTCCACTAATAGCTATCTGTGCCTTCTCAATAGAGGTGGGAGTCAGTCAGCCAGACAGGTTGAGCATCTTTACTTTTGTTGCTTGTGTGACTCTAACTGAAATGAGAGAGGCTATCAAAGAGATGAAATTACATTTGTGTTTATCTATTTTACATAAGTATTTTTCAAGTTCTGCTCTTCTCAGCAACAGTACGTACTTTACAATTTAAGCTGGTGTGTTTGGATTGTCAATGAAACACAACCTATGTTGTGCTGCTCCATCCCCAAACGGACATGCCTCAAGATACCCCAAACATCCATCCACCATTTCCCTAGTTAGCCTATCATGTTGCTGGCCTACCATGTCCTCCCACCTCTTGTCATAATTTCAGGCACCAAACTCAGTCAACTGACTGCTTCCTCCAGTACGCTGTTTTCAATCTGATTGTGTAGAAAGAAAATTGGAAGTTAGGCCGGGAGGGAGGCATTCTGGGATTGACACTATGTTTTAGGCCTTAGGCACGAAGAAGTTGTACACGTTATGGATTTTGTTATGTAAATGTGACCATGGGTTGCTCAGGATGTTTGTGGTAAGATGTGCGTGCTCAGGCAAACAGTCCTGTGAAGCAAGGACGGAGAAATTGAAAACAGGACCTTGTAGAAGGTCACACCAACCCAAAGAGCTGATGAGACTGGAAGTGTTTTAGATTGAGAAGGAGATAATTTGTAGTGTTGCGTAGTTTTGCTAATGCATAAACCATCAATGTGTAAAAGAATCATTTAGTGGCAGATGTTGTAATACTATGCTTAAGTTGGATTGTACCAATATACTTAAGTTCGATATCTAGAAGAACGGATTAGGTAGAGTGAGTTATTGTATGTCCAGTTGCAAGGGGGACACACACCTTTTCCCTTGTGCCGGTCTGGGGGGGAACACCTTCTCCCCATATGTCTTTTGGGAAGACCCAAAGTAACCAATCCTGATCCAGATAGTCCTTTTAGGGTAGGCCAGTAAATCAGTATAAGTTAACTGTTTTCTTTGTTTGGGGGTTGACCTTTTGGGGACGGGAATACTCCATTTGTCTGCTTGCAAAACTTTTTTCCCTATTAAAAGAAGTTTATCTTGCACTCTGTGTTTCATGACCCAGTTCATTTGGAAATTGTTAAGACTAGAAGGGAGAGAATAGTAACTGAGGTACAGAAAAGGGAGATTCAAAGTTTTTTTTTTGTCTTCCACAATTTGGTGCCCAATGTGGGGCAACTGAGTCTTCTGGCTGTTTCAGATGGAGGGATCCTGCTTAGAGACAGGTAAGGCATAGAGCCTGACAGGATCGGTTCTGGATCAAAATTAGGGACCAGTCCTGGTCCCTTGTCAGAAAACACTTGAAGCCATGTTGCCCCAGATCTGCTGACCCTGAGACTTGATTGATTGCTTGAGAAAATGGGAAAGTGACTCCGAGTATCGCTTTGAGGTATGGGTTTCAAGCTGTCATGTTACTGTTGGAACTAAAAAGTGAAACTGTGGTGTGAACTAATATACCTCGGCGCCTCTTAGGAAACCAGGAATTGGATCTCCATGACATTGATTATCCTTTCTACCTCACTGTTGTTCACAAGGTTGTATTAATGAACCTGTCCTGCCCAGTGATGAACAGAGGAAAATGGTCTTCCATCTTGAGTCTGGTTCCTCCCAAGGTTTCTTCATCCTGAGGGAGTTTTTCCTTGCCACTGTCGCCATCGGTTTACTCTCTGGTGACCTTGCGTCTGGGACTGTGTAAAGTGCTTTATGACAGTGCTCCTTATTAAAGGTCCTATTTAAATAAAATTAGAAATTGAATTTTCCATATCTGCTCTGCCAATGCCAGGCCATGGAGTGCCTGGAGCCTAATCAAAGAAGCAACGGGATTAATACTGAAAACTTTCTAATTTCTAACAAATAATAAAAATAATAAGTCAAGGTCCAGAGATCACTATATATGCTGCCTGTGTTCCATCCACACTTTTGCAAAAATAATAATAGTTAGATATTGGTTATAAATAGGAGGACTAACCACCAATGTCTATTTTTTTTTTTTCCTTGCACAATATGTAAAATATTTCTTTGATGTCTGGTATTTTATTCAATTCATTAAAAACTTCATTAATTACCCATCTTTCAAATGCTTATTTTGGTTAGGGTGACCTGAAAACTATCCCAGGCAGCATACGGCACACGGCTGGGGTACCAGTCAATCACAAGGCACATACTCACAAACACAATTATGCTCTTTCACTAATTTAGAGACAGGAATTAAAATAGTTGCATGTCTCTTAACAGTGGTAAGAAACTGGAGTACCCAAAGGAAACTAATAGCACATGAGGACATTTACGATACTCTTATAATGCCTACAAGATGACCTATAGAGAGGAGGTCAAAGGGCTACAAGAGTGGAGTGAAGACAACAACCTACCCCTCAATGTCAGCAAAACAGAAGAAATTATTTTATACTACAGGAAGCAGCAGGAGGGTGATCACACATCCCGTGCAGTGGAAAGGGTTCCTGGGTGTACATATCACAGATGACCTCACCTGGTCTCATCACACTGACACCGTGGTAAAGACTGCTTGCCAACGACTCTACTTCCTACATAAGCTCAGAAAATTCGGCATGTCCCCGAGCATACTCACCAACTTCTACAGTTCCACTACTGACAGCATCCTGTTTAGCTGCGTCACTGTTTGGTACAGTAACTACTCTACCCAAGACCAGAAGGCCCTCCAAAGAGTGGTGAATCCAGCAGAACTCATCACTGGGAACAAACTGCTGGCTCTACAGGATATCCGTCACAAGCGATGCCTGAAGAAGGGCCTCAAGATAACAGAGGACTGTTACCATCCAGCCTACATGCTCTTTACCAGGTTACCATCTGGTAGACATTATAGGGTCATACAGTCAGACTACCAAGCTCTAGAACAGTTTCTACCCGTAGGCCATAAGACTACTCACTTCGAGTATTGTTTAACACTGCCATTGCTGTCACCAATCTACTTGTACTTATTTACACTGCACTAAATTGTTTCTGTTAGTTTTACTCATCACTTTATTACATTTACATTGACACTGATAGGACCTTTTCTGAACGCTGTAACCAGTCCCTCCATCTTTTACTACCTTATGGTCTATCTCCTCCTTCTTATTATTTTTATATCTGCCATATGTGTATATTGTATTGTATGTGTAATTGTATGTCCGACTCCCTGTGCCTCACCACAAGCATTTCATTGTACGCATGTCTCTGCCATACTGTGCAAATGACAAAGATTTTGACTTAAAAGGTAAGTCACACACAGATAGCCAAGATGAGTTTTAAATCCATAAATGTGGACATACGAGGCTTCAGTGCTACTCATTGAACCAATGGGCCACCCATCTGGCATTACATAAAAACATTTTTCTTATATTCGGCCACTCCTCAAAATGCATAAATAAATGAATTTATTCGCCCAGAAATATCCGTTAATCATTTACGGCAGCTATTATCTGAAATATATATAGATAGATATATATATGTATTTTTTTTTTTTTACAGAATTAAAATAGTCTTGCCCAAAAGCCGCTTTGTTCCATTCACCAACTTGTGTAGCTAGAAATATTAAAAGCCATTTAACATCCATGTTGCCTCATTATCGTTGATTAATGTCCTGGTTGTGATGGAGATGTTTACTCCTCACATCAATTTCTGTAAACATTAGGAAAAAGCGCTAAGCAGGTACAGTCCAAAAAACACTGATTTCACTGTAGATATGATGCAGGAAGGCTGTGATGAATTATACGATGAACTGCATCTACGTTCTTTCTAATATATACGTAGTGCAAATATTAACTTTTAGTTGATTACATTGAAATTTCATGCTATTCATAAGTAGAATTAGCCAGAGTGCCATTATAGGCAATTAGCGGTAGAGAAATTTGAATGTATACCCTATTGTGTGTATTGAATGTATAACTACTGTAGCTATTTGTGTTTAATTGCAAAAATAAACTAAAAAAGGAGAGCATTAGGTCCTCGTGGGTAATGCCATGGAAGAAATTAAGGCACTGTTCCCACATGTGAAAGAGATGTAAAGAGACATCTGCTTCACAAGTGCAATGTCGGGAGATAGGGATGGACTAGCTGTATGAATAAATAAAGGAGTACAGTAAATGGAGTACATATTTATAGTCATATATATCTGTGTTTATATACAAAATAGACGACTGTAGGCCTGGTGAAATGGAAGAGACCCTATAATGGAAAACATGATGGAAGATAAATGATTAAAAATAATTTACCAGTAAAGTTTAAGCCAATTATGATTACTTCCAGATGGTTGGAAACTCGGATATCAGGCTAATACTACTGCTTGCAGTGAAAGCCCAAATTGCATATGTTGCCATTGACAATACCGGCTTTTGCAATTGCATGAATGTGGAATTTTTATGCATTAGATCACCTCAGAAACATACTGCAATTCAGTTCCACATAAAATAAGCTTGGAGTAACAGCAGGAAAATGTACACATTGAAGCAGAGCACCAGAGGTTGGTGCAGCCCCATAAGCATACCAAGGAGTAGATCGCAGAGAAAATCATTCAGGAATAGTCCTTAAATGCAGCAAGCCTTCAGGTGCAATTGTGATTTTGTCAGCATAATCCTACCAGTGCTTTGTGGGTGACACTTTTGTGTCTTTGTCACAGTACGGAGAGCTACAGGAGGCTAGGATTTAACTGCAAAGAACAGGATCCGGGTGGTTCAGTCGAGGGAATCAAGACATGGTGTGGCCTACCTATTTCTGCTATATAGACCTAAAACTGATCATTCACATTGTACTGATTGGTCCGTATCGGTAATTTTATTTTTGATAGTGGCAGTTTGATTGTAACTGGGTTATCAGAACAAAGTCTTTTGGAAAACAGTTTTCATCACAGCAGTTTGCTGCATGTATGACAAGTGTGGAACTTGCTCTCTTATGAAACTCATGTAGTGATTTTGGAGTACGTGAGTTTTGTAACTGTCAGGCTGGTTAAAGACTTGCTAAATTTTCTTGCAATGGTATCTTCAAGAAGGATTTCATTGGACATGAAGTAATACAATAACCTACTACTTATTTTTCAGTTCTGTTTCTAGCACCTGGATGACCTATCCATGATCACACGTTGACACCCTCCTGGTGTCATTCGAGGTCAAGTCATTATCATGTTTTGTTAAGGCCATATTGTCCTATCACCTGTTTACCTTTTTGTCTGCGTACGTTTTTTGAGTGATGCTGCTAGGTGTATTTTCCCATCGGCTGAAGTCTATGTAATTTAACAATAAAGAATGAAAATGGGCTTACAAGAGAGGCAGTGCGAACTCAAACTTTGACGTGAAGGGGGATTGCCTGTGACAATTTTTGGCTGAAAGTAAAACACAGAACATGGACTTTCCATTTATAATATTAATCAAATATAAGATCCACATAAACTAACAGTGGTGTGGTGTACATTTAAGAAGGATACAATAAGTTTGACTTTGAAACTCATAGATAACACAATGGAAATGCTTCAAAATGAGTAACTGGCCACAAATAAATTGTATGTGCCCAGTGAGCATGCCAATAGAATGAGTGAAGAAACACAAAATAGCATTTATTAAAAATATGAAAATTGCTTAAAAATATATCACTGAAAAGAAAAAAAAATGTTGCAACAAACTACACTAATAGGTACAGGAGTGAAACTTCTGGTGCTGTCCAAAAGATCAGCCCACTGTTGACTAGCGGAGCAGGGGCATGTGAGCCAAGACAGGAGATTTTCTGGGAACTGCAGGGGCTGACCATACACAAACTCAGTTGCTGTAGAGTGGAGGTCTTCTTTTGGTGTCGCTCTGAGACCTAGAATGACTCAAGGGATCTTGCCAGCCCAGCCACCATGACTGAGGCTGGCATGGAAAGTGGCTTTCAATGATCAATGGAAACGTTCAGCTAAGCCATTAGTCTTTAGGTGGTAGGCCGAGGTATGGTGACGTATCACGCTGAGGCCATGGGCAACTGCGCTGCACAGCCCGGAGGTTAACTGGGGACAATGATCTGATGAGATGTCCAACAAGAAGCCAAAATGGGTGACCCAAACACCCAGCCCTGGTCCAGCTCCGGACATCCTTTTTCAGGCCGTGCCTCGTGAACTTGGCAACCACTATTTTCTGAGATGCTTTCTGGCCAGGGTGTGAGAGGCCATGCATGGTGTCAAAAACCTGCTTGTGGCAGCTCAGCAGTGCTGTGGCCCTAGACAGGCCTGTAGAGACATCATACAGCAGAGTGGAACCACAATCAGCAAATGAAACATTTGCTAACCGCAGAACCTGTGATTGCAATTCTGTACCTGGATGTTGGGAGCGGTGACTTGTTCAGCCACCATCTGGGCATAGTTTATGCCGAGGAGCACAGTGCCTCTGAGGGAATGGGAGAGGCATTAGGCAAGAAGATTGTCCTTCCCCGCGACATGCTGGATGTCCATCATGTACTTGGAGATGAACGAGAGCTGGTGCTGGTGGCTGGAGAACTATGGTTCAGATGCTTTGCCCATGGTGAAGGACGGTGGCTTGTGGTCCACAAACACTGTGACTGAGCGGCCCTCCAGCAAGAAACGGAAATGACAAAGAGAGCCAGGTAGAGGCTAAGGAACTCCCGATCTAAAGTGCAGTACTTTCGTTCATTGGAGGAAAGCTGTCGGCTGAAGAAAGAAGTTGCCAGGCCCCATCCACTACATACTCATACATGGCATCCACTGCATAGTCTATAGTGTCTGCTGTGAGCACAACTGGTGCACCAGGCAACGGACTGGTGATCAGAGTTGCATAAGCCAGTGCCTGCTAGATATCTGTGAATGCCTTTGATCGCTCCTCAAACCAATTAACCATGCACTTGGCAGTTTTGCCCTTGACAGCATCATACAGGGGTGGCATAAGCTGTGCCATGCAAGGAATGAAATGGTGGTTGATGTATATAGTATGTATAAAATCCTGTAGTGCTCTCACGGAGACAGATTGTGCGAAATCTTTAATGCCATCCACCTTAGCTGGCAAATGAAATGCCTCCTCTATTGTGATACTGAGGATATGCTGTAGCTGAGGATATCAATAGACAGGAGGCTGAATTAGCATTTGGTTGGATTGATTATCAAACTGTGGCGACTGAGGGATTCAAAGAGGGCCCTGAGGTGTGCCGGGTGTTCAACCTTTGAGGAGCCAGCAACCAAGATGTCAGCCAGATAAACAAACAGGAAAGGCAGATCCCTCAGGACACTGTCCAAAAGGTGCTTGAACATCTGTGGGGCATGTAGAAATTCAAGCAGTCCAAATGGGGTAATCACCACAGTCTCAAAGATATTCTGTGGGTGGACTGGCACCTGGTGGTTGAGGCAAGAGTAGTCACCGCATAGGCACCAATCCCTATTGGATTTCTGCACAATATGAAGTGGTGAGGCCCACGCACTATTGGACCGCTGGAGAATGTCCAGGGGCTCCATGGTGTCAAACTCAGCCTTAGCGACAGCCAGCTTCTCTGGGTCCAGGTGTCTAGCGTGAGCTTGGACAGGTGGGCCAGTGGTGGTGATGTGGTGCTCCACCCTATGCCTAGTTGAAATAGACGAGAAGGTGGGCTGGGTCAGCTCAGTGAACTCAGCAGTTAGACGTGCAAAATCATCTGAGGTGGAGAGTGCACTGGACAGCCTTCATGAGCCTGTTGAGTAAGTATAATAATAAGCACTACTTTATTTATTAATCCCATAAGGAAATTCTTTTCATGCTTTCCCATTTTGTCAAAGGCCAGGGCACAAGCAGCCAGTGTCTGGCACCCCTAGAACAATTTAGGTTAAGATCCTTGCTCAAGAGCCCAACGGTGATATGAACACTTGTCAGCTGCCAGACTTGGACCTGTAACCTTTTGATCACAGGCATAGCCAGCTAACCTGCAAAGCTACACCACCAACCCAGGGGTATGCTCCCTGAGCATGGGAGAGGTGAACATCTCTACATTATTAATACATTTTTATTGACATGAACAAGCATTCTGTTGGCACACAGGAAATTGGTATCTAGAAGAAGGGTGGACACATCAACCAGCACAAAGTCCCACTCAAATCGCTGCCCACCAAAACGCAAAGTGACTTCAAGCTTCCCAAAAGTCTGAATGGTGCTGCAATTTCCAGGCTCAAGAGGTAAGCTTTACCCCGTGGTTTGCTTTTCAATTTCCGATGTGGGCAGGATGCTTACCTGTGTTGCAGACGAACTGGTCTCCAGAGGAAGAATCTGTGACAAACAGCAGGCTGCCTGAATGGCCAACCACCCTTGCAGCTAATGAGCCCCGGCCTCCCTGTTTCCCAGCCTTTTAAAGTTGCAAGGTGTGTGACACTTCTTTGCCTTGGGGCCAAAATGTTCCTGGTAAAAGTACAAGGTCACTGGTATCTTACTGCTTTGCTGTCATGATGGTGGCATCCATGGGGATCAGAGAAACATCAGGGAAAGGGCTGTATGGCACCTGTGCTTGATCGCATGAACCTTGTCAGCCTTCCTGGCCAAAGCACAGAAATCCATAATGGGCAAAATAGCTGAAGCTGACAGCGCTCCACTAGGCAACTGCATTAAATCAACTCCCTAAAGGTAAAACAACTCTAGTAGTTGCCCAGGAGAGACAATATATAATCCATTATCTTGGATGGCTTGGAGTCTCTTAAGCCAGGACTTGGACAACTCAAAAAATCACTAATAAGGAGTATTTTTAAAGTCCCGTATTTATCAATTTCAGTGGGGTTCTGCAGCATACTCGCCACTCTGGTCATCATGGAGTTGCCCAACCAAACAGCAGCATGATTTTCCCAAAACTCCGGCAACTTCAGAGAGACTACGCATGTAGCCATCTCGACAAAATGAACACACTTCGGGATCATGTGAAGTGGCATTGGAGTCATTAAAATGCTGGGGTTTTTAGAATAAAAACACTAGAGTTGCATATTACAAAAAAAACCCCAGAGACTGGAACTTTATTACCTCAAAAACACTCCTCCATGTAACAAGTCCACGACTTGAAAATATTGCAAGCAGAAAGCATCACTCACGCATCTACCTCATTAAAGGGGCAGTCTGTTGGAGTATATTCAATCACTCGACAAACCTCACATGACCACCTGGTACTCCTAAACATTATCTTAGATAGACTTGTCTTTTGCCTAATAACAAAACAAAACACAACATTGACAGTATCATTAAATTTCAACCCACACAAAGCAAGGAAATGACATTGAGCTTCATATTAGGATGGCCACCTGGTCCTTGTAATATGGGATTACGCTGTACTGAAAGGTAAAATGCTGAGTCCCATTTTAAAGCAATATCAGGAACAATTTGTCCCATATTTTCATACACATTACTCCATACATATGTACATAGTGTCAAGTATCATGTTTCACAAAACGGATTTAACAAATCCTGTAGTTAATCCAAAATTCTGTTTGGAAAAAAAACTGAAAAACCAACTTTAGGATTTGTTGATTCCCTAAATCTTTCCGAATTTTTCCAATCCAAATTCAGTTTTGACTATAGGGTTTTTCAAGCCTGCTTTTTGGAACAGGCTCCTGGATACTCAATGTTTTCAGCATTTTCTCCTATCTCATGGCATTTAGACAAATATCTCATGATTGTTAAATATCTCATGATGTGCTGAAACTAAGCAAAAAAGTTTTTCTTCACCACAACAAATTTTTCAGATAGGAGGTGGGAGTCCTGTATTTCATTACACTTTAAGTGGAAACCATATCTTGTGTCACAAAATTAAAGCAAATTTCAGAGAGGCATAGCTAGAAGCTGGAATTGGGACAGTCTCTGTTAACTATACCATTTTATATGGCTGACCCACTATAGGAGGCACATATGAGGAAGGAAATTGCCCATCAGTTTGGTATAGAGGTGCAAACTCAAGGTTTTTGACTTGAAACATGAATGGTGAGACCTGCGTTGGGCATTTTGTAAGTACATCATAATTGAAATAGTTTAGGCTGTCCTGGATTAAATCAATAATTTGATAGGCTCCAAGGCTTTTTCACCAGTCATATGCGAATTGAAAGATTTTTTTTTTAATAAATCTAATTTAACATGCCTCAGTTCTTTCTGATATTTGATGGAAAAAGTGCAACACCTTGTTTTGTGACACAATATTGCTTAACTTAATACTAGTACTGATTTTTAAGAACAAGTGTGATGTGCAGAACTGTAGTAACTACAGAGGGATAAAATTCATTAGCCACAGTATGAAGTTATGGGAAGCTAGGCTAAGAAGGGAGGTGATGATTAGTGAGCAGCAGTATGGTTTCTTGCTGGGAAAGAGCACTACAAATGCAATGTTTGCTCTGAGGGTGTTGATGGAAAAGTATAGAGAAGGTCAGAAGGAGTTGCATTGTGTCTTTGTAGACTTAGAGAAAGCATATGACAGGGTGCTTAGAGAGGAGTTGTGGTATTGTATGAGGAAGTCGGGAGTGGCAGAGAAGTATGTAAGAGTGGTACAGGATATGTACGAGGGCAGTGTGACAGTGGTGAGGTCTGCGGTAAGAGTGACAGGTGCATTCGAGGTGGGATTACATCAAGGATCAGCTCTGAGCCCTTTCTTATTTGCAATAGTGATAGACAGGTTGACCGACGAGATCAGACAGGAGCCCCTGTGGACTATGATATTTGCAGATTACATTGTGATCTGTAGTGAGAGTAGGGAGCAGGTTGAGGAGACCCTGGAAAGGTGGTGGCATGCTCTAGAAAAGAGAGGAATGAAGGTCAGTAGGACTAAGACAGAATACACGTTTGTGAATGAGAGGGAGGATAGCACAATAGTAAGGATGCAGGGAGTAGAGCTGGTGAAGCTTGATGACATTAAATACTTGATGCCAGGCAAGAGGATAAGAGGAAGGCCAAAGAGGAGGTTCATGGATGTGGTGAGAGAGGACATGCAGGTGGTTGGTGTGACAGAGCAGGATGCGAAGGACAGGAGGGGATGGAGACTGTTGGTCCACTGTGGCGACCCTTGACAGGAGCAGCTGAAAAAGAATGATGATGGCTTAACTTAATACACATCTCACAACGCTTAAATCTAAGATGATGGAAAATCAACTAAAATCACGGGAGAATATACGTGAATGGACATTCTGGCCTCACCTAAAGTGCATATCTTGCCTTCGGCATTTAAGTATGTGCTTATGTCAGTTGGCAGAATACACTTAAGTAAATAACTTGTTCAGCCACAAGCCTTTTGACTTAAGTCCACAAGACAATACGGCCCATAGACATTTCCATATTTTCTTTATTTGTAATTTTATGCATTTAGTTTTACAAGAGTTCTACTAAACTGACTTTTATGAAGGCGGCAGGGAATAGTTTTGGGTTTTTCCTAAACTAAAATTTAGAATTTTTAATTTTTTTTATTTTTCAATTCCCTCTAGACAAATTGCTCAAAGTCACATTTAGAAACAACTTGCTTGCAGAAAATGTGCTATATTAAATAAAGTTTTATTGATTTAAGGATATAGCCCACTTGAGGAGTTGGGCCCGATGGTAACAATGGGGATCATCAAAAATTAAGTGGACACCAGAGCTCGCTAACACTGGTACCAAAAACAACAGGGTTAGAACTGATATTTGACAAATAAAAAAACATGTCAAAGTTTGATCTGCAGCCAAAGCTTTGTGACGATGGATAATCAAATGGCTCTGCAAGGCTCAGTGTATCAGGATGCATCATTTCAGTCAGGCTATTACAAACTGCATCTCTTGCCAGGCTGAAAAAGGGCTGACAGTGTTTAGGACATAATGGAGTCTATATCAGTGTTTGATTATGCCTGTGAAGGTCATGAGCTACCATTTCCTCTGTTAGGTACAAATAGAGAAAATGCATTTTTAAAATTTGTGGTTTATTAAGAGACAAAAAGAAATCATGCCTTCTGAGTGTGCCTGTATTTAAGCAAAATAATTCCAGTCAAAAATACTAATAAATAAGCCCACATTAAAGACAAATAACAAATTCATATCATTAATGGAAATGTCGTACTAGTATTACTTGCAAAGGACTTGGATCATTTTTAATACAAAGAATAATAAAACAATGAGCATAATGTATAATTAATATATCATACAAAGTGAATGTCTCTTAAACATTATGACTCTGTGCCACACAAGTGAGCTCTCCACAAAGCTTTTCAATTTTCACAGGGCACCTGCTGCTTTCCATAGGGTGATCAACTACAGTTTGGACTGAGAACTTAAGAATGGAAGATCATTTGCAATGATAGAGTGTATTTTTTCTTTCCCAAATCCCATCAATTCTTTGTCTAAAGATCACTCATCAAAAGGATTTTGGAATGGTAAGGAGCCTCTAATTTTACAGAATAAACAAGGCACCATCAGATTGCAGGAAGTGCATCATGGTGTCACAGTTTGCATCCTAAAGTAATTACAGTATGAAAGGTGACTTTTAGACAGCTAAAATTGGTGTTGGGTCCAAGTCCACCTTTGTTGAGTCCAAGTTAAGCCCAAGTCCATATGCATTCAAGTCTAAATAAAATTCAAGTCCAAAATAAGCTGAGTCTGAGTTGAGTCCAGCCGATTAACCTTTAGTTTTCAAATGTTCAACCTTCACAATTAAGAATGTCAGTATAACAAAAAACCTTCATTGCATTCTGTTATTTTACTTAAAAAAACTCGTACCCATTTAAAACAAGTGATAATTTCCTTCCAAGTGTGTAATGTACAAAACACAATTTATGAACAAAATTAACTAAAATGCTAGTTTTATAAATTAATATTTAACATGAATACTGGCAGACAATATTGTTGTCCAAGGACTGAATGTTAGCAATTGCATGTTGCGATGTTTGCTCTGAGGGTGTTGGTGGAGAAGTATAGAGGTCAGAAGTAGTGGCATTGTGTCTTTGTGGACTTAGAGACAGCATATGACAGGGTGCCTACAGACGAGTTGTGGTATTGTATGAGGAAGTCTGGAGTGACATAGAAGTATGTAAGAGTGGTACAGGATATGTACGAGGGCAGTGTGACAGTGGTGAGATCTGTGGTAGGAGTGACAGATGCGTTCAAGGTAGAGGTGGGATTACATCAAGGATCAGCTCTGAGCCCTTTTTTATTTGCAATGGTGATGGACAGGCTGACAGACGAGATCAGACAGGAGCCCTTTTGGACAATGATGTTTGCAGATGACATGGTGATCTGTAGTGAGAGAAGGGAGCAAGTTGAAGAAACCCTGGACAGGTGGAAGCATGCTCCTGAAAGGAGAGGAATGAAGGTCAGTAGGACTAAGACAGAATACATGTGTGTGAATGAGAGGGAGGGTAGCAGAATTGTGAGGATGCAGGGAGTAAAGTTGGCGAAGGTGGAGGAGTTTAGATATTTGGGATCAACAGTTCAGAGCAACAGGGATTGTGAAAAAGAGGTGAAGAAGAGAGTGCAGGCAGGGTGGATTCGGTGGAGAAGAGTGTCAGGAGTGATTTGTGACAGACAGGTACCAGTAAGAGCGAAAGGGATGATGTAAAAGATGGTAGTGAGACCAGCTATGTTATATGGGCTGGAGACGGTGGCACTGACAAAAAGACAGGAGGCAGAGCTGGAGGTGGCAGAGTTTAAGATGTTAAGATTTGCATTGGGTGTGATGAGGATGTACAGGATTATGAGTGATTATATCAGAGGGTCAACTCAGGTTGGACGGTTTGGAGACAAAGTCAGAGAGGCGAGATTGCATTGGTTTGGACATGTGCAGAGGAGAGATGCTGGTTATATTGGGAGAAAGATGCTGAGGATGGAGCTGCCAGGCAAGAGGAAAAGTGGAAGGCCAAAGCAAATGTTTATGCACAGTACTGTGCAAACGTCTTAGGCAGGGAAAGAAAATTATGATTAAGTTACATTTGTGTTGCTGTAAAACTATTACTTTATGTCTGTAAAAGTGTGTTAGTTAATATTTTCAAAACATCTCCTTAATTCACCACCAAATTTGTAGTTTCCTTCCAATGCATCCATGTATGTCTTGACCTTAACTGTGAGGCCCCCTTGTTTGGTTAATCAGTACTGCGTAAAGTTAAATACCTAATGAAGTTGACTAGTTAAAAGAGCCAGTGATGAAATTTAACAAATACATGGAATGACTGGGGTGCTCCTAATGAGAGATTTAGGAATCAAAGCTGTGTTCTTCTAGCCATCCAATCAGATATCAGTAACATTTTTGAAAGCAGGAGAAATTCTTGTTAATTTTGGTTGCATTACTGTTTATTAATATACAGTTTAATGGTCAATTGTGTTTTTTTTTCAAGCCAATGTATACTTTCTGCCCAGATAAATGGCCTCAAATGGCTTCTTTGCCTGCCTAAGACTTTTGCACAGTACTGTACATGTAGAAGTAATGTTACAAATGCCATATCTGACCTACACCTATCTATCTATCTATAGTACTTTGCAAAAGTTTTAGGCACTTGTGAAAAAATTCTGAAATGTGCGGATGCTTTAAAAAACATGATGAATGAAAATTATTTGTCAATTAAAATAATACAAAGTGCATAAACAGAAAAAAAAATAAAAAATACACCTAAATCAAATCAATGTTTGCCTTTAAAATACCATTGATTCTCCCAGGTACTCTTGCACACAATTTTTAATAAACTTGGCAGGTAGGTTGTTGCAGACACTTTGGAGAGCTAACCACAGCTCTTCAGTGGATTTAAGCTGTCTCAGTAGCTTCTGTCTCTTTTGGAATCCCAGACTGACTCAATGATGTTGAGATCAAGGCTCTTTAGGTGCTGTACCACAAGTACTCCTTGTTCTTCTTTTTACTGAAAATAGTTCCTTATAACTTTTGCTGTATGTTTGGGGCTGTTGTCATGGTACAGAATGAATTTGGGGCCAATCAGATGCCTTCCAGATGGTATTGGATGCTGGATATATATCTACCTGAACTAGTCAGCATTGAGGACTCCATTTATTTTGACCAGACCACCAACTGTATTTTCATAAATGCAGCGCTAAACCTGCAAGGAACCTCCATCATGCTTCTCGGTTGCCAGCAGACTCATCCTTATACAGCTCTTCTGCCCTTCAGCAAACTGCCTCCTGTTACAACCAGATGTTTCAAATTTTGACTCATCAGTCCAGCGTACCTGGTGCAATTTTTGTGCACCCCACTTCTCCTGTTTTCATGCATAATCATTCCGGTTTGTTTCCAAGTCAGACGTACAGCATTTTGGCCACAAGTCTCCTATGACTGATTGGACTTCACAGGACTGTAGATTCATGTCCCGGGATCCCACTGGTCTCTGCCAGGCCTTAGCTGGACATCTTCTGATTGTGAAGGAATCTCGGCACAATGCGACTTTCATCTGCCGCACTAAGTCTTAATGTTTTGGCGACCATTGCATTTTCGGCTTTCAGCATTGCCTGTTTCTTTGTGCTTTTGCTGAAGAGCTTTGGACAGCATATCTGGAAACACCTGTCTGGCTTGAAATTTCTGCCTGTGAGAGACCTCATTGATGCAGTAATATCACCATGTGTCTTGTTGCTGTGTTCAGTCTTGCCATGGTGCAAGATTTTTGGCATTAACCTATCTTCAGCAACCTCACTTGGTTAGTACAGTATAGCTGTTCCTCAGCCAGTTTCAGTCCTCCTACACAGCTGTTTCTGTTTCAGTTGATAATTGTGTTTCAACATATATATAATATTGTTGATCAGTAGCACCTGTTTGGTATAATTGTTCAATCATGCACTGAACTACATGGCTACAAAATCTTTAACTGTGTGTATATGTACATACTGTAGGTGAATTGATGCTATGTTGAAGGCCAAGACTGGTTGCACCAAATATTGAATTGCTTTAGGTGTTTTTTTTTTTCCTGTTCATGCACTTTGTGTGTTCTTTTCAGATGAATGAAAACTCTTCATGGCCTTATTTTTGAAAGCGTCCTGACTGTGCAGTATTTTTTCCACACACACAAGTGCCTAAAACTTTTGCTCAGTAGTGCATTAAAAAAATGCGGTCTTGAGCGTAGATACAGGAAACTGACAAAATCAAAACTTACGATTTCTCAAACACACTTCTTGCCTGGTTTGTTCCTGCCTGTCAGTTTTCTGGCCACAGGCTGATCTCTGGTAAGGTCTCCGGTATGAAACTTGGACTTAAATTTGAGCCTTTTACACATAGGTGCCCATTAGCTCCTCCCACTGTGAACTGCAATAATACCCCACAAGAGAGGGAAATAGGAGACTGCTTGCCCACATTCAGGGTTGATGGTTGTTGCTTCAGTCACCCAGTAGCTGTATTCTCTTGTTCATGTAAATGTTCCACAATGCATACAGCCTATACGCTCAAACTGTTTGGCGATCAGTAAGGCTACTGACGTAGTGAGACTAAAATGAAGCAGTGTCGTTAGCCAAGATAATTTCCTAGTTGCCTTTTGAAAATATACTCTTGTCATAACAGTGAATGTTATTGTTTCCATCCAAGTTTGCTTGACACTCCGGAGAGGAAATGAACTCAGTGTGGTTGTCTAGTGTAAGAGGAAGCAGTGGGGTGCTAAACAGCATGTACCAACAGGATTTCATATTCCCCTTTGCACTCATCCTGAAGTCCTTCGCTTTGCCTGAGCTGTATTCAAATTGTTTTACCAGACATGTCATTGGAGCTCCGCTATCCCCTTGGCTCTTGTATTTTTGATTTTGTTGATGTGGGTACTCATGCAGTAATACCTCACTATACCATGGCAAAAGAACGTATGAATGTATTTACATTTAATGTGACCCATTGTTTGAAACCACAGATTTATCTTTGCTTGACATAAAACGACATATTTAATTTGTTTTTTTTTGTTTTTTTTTTTACCTGCACAGTGGAACATTAGACAGACACGGTCCTGCTGAAAATCGCTTCTAAATTTGAGCTATTATAGTGCTGATCTTAGTTTCCATATCTTTGAAATGAGGAGAGACAGCTGAAATCTGGGCAACGCAGACAGGAGACAGCAGGACAGATACTCCTTTATGAAGAAGGCAGCTGGAAGAAAACCAGTAAAAATGTTTCTAAAGGCCTGCTGTTATGACATGAAAGTGGTGTACTACCTCATGGCAGGCCAATACCAACTCCCAGGCAGATAAGACCCGATTCAGTTTAATCAGGGAAGTCGGCTCCATATCAGTCTTCTTTCAAGTAGGTCAGAGGCTGTTTTTCTCAAGACGCAGAACATAATCCCTGACCCTTTCATATTCTGCTAACCTTAAAAAATAAATGCTTTCAAAAATACATATTTTTGCCAAGAAATAATATATGTGTGTGTGTGTGTGTGTTTTTGTTATTCCTATATTGTATAAATTGTATAATGAAAATGCAGATAGGAATGACTGGCACATATTAATTTCCCTTAGTGTGTGGACGTGCATGTATGTGCCTTGTGGTGGATTAACATACAGGACATACCCTGCCTTGTGCTCTAAGCATCCTAGGATGGGCTTCAAACTGACTGTGACTCTACACTGGAGAAGAAGGTATGGGAAATGGATGGATAGAGAGATTCATTTTCTATTATGGTAGCCGGGGTGATCCAGCATGAACTCGTTCTGTTCATGGTACAATTAAATTAGGCATTTCATCACAGCCAGACACGTGAACAGACATGCTGTGGTCAGCTATTAAAACATCATTCTGTTGCTAGCCCATGTTTTTTCACTCCTTCTGGGAAAATGTAATGTTGACCATTTATACAAGTAAATATTTTAATGAAGGGGTGTACAATGGTGCAATTGGTAGTACTGTTGTCTCATATCGCCAGGGTTGAGAGTTCAAATTCTGCTGTGTGTGTGTGTGTGTGCGTGTGTGTGTGTGGAATTTGCATACTATTATTTCCACCTGTAATCCAAAGACATTCGGTTAAGTTAACTGGAATCTCCAAGGTCTACCCCAGCCTCATGCCCTATATTGCCTGAGATACGCTCTAGGTGACTAGCAGTTAGAAGATGGATATTTTAATGAAGAAATTCAGACTAAGTACTTTTCTCTAAACTAGTGCATCAAGACTTGAGCAATTTCAGGTTGACATCCCTGACTACAACCGTACCCGCATCATTTTAAACAGGCTTTCAGATATGTAAATACATCATATTGATTACTTTGTACGGAAAGCTGATTGGCTCTGTAACTGAATGGAAAGTGGGGACACATTCAGTCCTTAATCTTGAACAAAATCTTTTAATTAATACCCAAACAGCACAAGGAATCGTGAGTCCTTGTAAATTAGATTTGTGTTGAGTGGACTCCTGGAGGAAGAAAAGACCAGGCAGGCCAATTTGTTTTGAAGACAAAGAACAGCCCAGGGGTGATGGCCTTCTCTTCTCAGAAAACATCCAGGGAGAGAGAAAGATGGAAAGCAGGCACCCATTAATCTTGGCCCCTCATCATTATTATCAATCAGCAGGGATACTTGTTGTTTATTTTGCTAATGCACCATCAGTCAAACAGTTCTGGTAATTGGTTCGGCATGCCGTAGCATCATGGTTGACCCGTCGCTCCACACCTTGCGTGTAGTTTGATCACTAGCAGGAGAGAAATCCTGCCAAAATATCCCCCAAATGTAAAACACACAGTGCGTAATGTAGCAGGTGCTTTTTGCCTTGAAGGTCAGTACAGAATAAGCTAAATGCAGCCTGGGTCTTCTCCAGGCATATTGATTTTCTATACATCTAGTGTCCATGCTCAAACTCCAGCTGTGGCAGTCATAGATGTTGTATTATGGGAATTGATTGGCCCATGTACCTGTTTGTCGGCCTCTCTCTCCTTGACCCATAACGGTGCACCTAACTTTCAAACTCAAACACCATGAGCCGGATTATTTATTATTATTATTTATTATTATTACCATGAGCTGCATTATTAAAGACTTATAAGAAAAAACCTGAAACACAATACCCTAGTATTAATATGTGCCATGCTAGTGCTTTTTTGAATGTTAATTTTTCTATGTGAAAGTTCTTTTTAAAGCATAGTTTTATGATTTGAAATGGTTGATAATTATGTGCACTAGTGATGCAGTTCATTTTTTTAATTCTCTTCTGAATAATAAAATGTGTTATCGGTTCTATTGCGCTTTAATGCCAGTATACTCTGATGGAGACCTGTCAAATTAAACATAAATACAGCACTGTTACTACATAATGCATATTTTTATTTAGATTTAAATACCCTTTCTTGCCTGATAATTTAGGACACATGATATTGCAATAATTTGTAAAAATTTCACTTAGCCAAACAATTCCAAAGAACAAATGAAAAATCATCAGCGTCAGAACCTTCTTGCATTCTTATCTGCATGTTCTCCTTCAGTTTCTCCACATTGTGACCTGGTCCGTTAATTGGTGAACCATGTGTCAAGCACCATCCACTGGAGTGTGGTCTATATTCCGCATAAACTCTGGCATCTAGCATTGACGAGCTGAAATGAGTAGAAGATGAAAATAAAAGCTTCAATGGAGCGGATTGTGTTTCGCTTTAAAGAGCTACGGGGAACCAACGCGTTGTCATCGGCGGGAACCATCGCAGCAAAATTCCGGGAAAGGCGGAATTAAAGGGAAGGCTAACGGGCAGGGCTGCCAATATCATCCATCACAAATGACGCCTACAGGAAGAGGAGTTCGTTACTAATCAGGTTAGCTTCCTGCTGTCCACTCCATATCTCACGGATGGATTCTCATCGCCAACCAACCACTGCCTGATGGAAAGGTAATGTGTTCTTAAATGAGTTACTCCGCTTTACAAATCTGATATTATTGTTAAACATTACATCACTTTTTATTTCACGATATTAATTATCCATGCTTGCAAAGTATTAGTCCATTGGTTGCACTGCGAGGTTATTCTAATGGTCCAGCCTTCTTAACAGCTAATAGGTTTGATGCAACTGAAAATGGTATGAGCAGCCAAATTAGTAATTTGAACATATGCATTTTTAGTATGCAATTACTTGCAGTGCTCTGTGCAGTAGGTTTGATATGCCCATGTTTCAAGTGCTCAATGATGTGTTCATGATATAATACAAGCAAACCTATGCACAAATTTGACTTGACTTGAAATGCCTCTGTATGGGCAAAATAAGGTAGCACACACAGGTTTATGTTATTAATGGGAGCACGATCCACTGGTTAGTCACTGACTACATGCTTATTGAACCAAAAGCATTGATCTGTGCTGAAAATTGAATTGTAGTTTTTATGTCCGCAAACAATTTATATATTTAAAGGTCGATATTTGGTCGGCAGTTTTTTACAGCATGATTTGTAACTCCTCCACCTTTTTTCGCTATCTCTGAGCCATTCAAGCTGTGGAGATAATTTATTAACTAAACTTAAAGCTTTCAGAATCTACCAGCAACTGAAACTCATCTGATCTGTATTAAATGTAGTTGTGGTAAGGAATTTATAAGTAGTAAGACTAAGTAATATCTGTCATGTGTAGTTAAGAGACAGTCAACGGCATATCTCTAAATAATTTTGCTTCTAATTGCAAAAATATTAGGAGCATTAGAAGGCACACAAGCAGACATGCACAAACGCACATACCCATTAAAAGTGAAGTATTCCCTCTGAGGATATCTGCACTCTTTTTTCCTACAGCCTAATGTCAACCCAGGTTCCTCTGAATTACCATAAATGGAAACTAACTTTCTTCTGCGTGGCTAGAAAAGTTGACTGCTTCCGTATTGACATTTCTGTCTCGTTCTTCAATTATTTGCTAAAGGCCATCATAATCCGTTACAGTTTGCTAAAGTCTTCTATAAGACATAATGCAGATTAACACCTATTGTGCTTGACAGGTAAAACGATACTTGAGTGCTTCTCCTGGTTCATGGAAAGAGGCTCATGTATGGGTTAGCCCAAGTTCTTGTTCTTGCATCAGGAAATCAAGACATGATTTGGATTCTTTTATGAGGAATTTGGAAATTTTAATGTCTTAAAATATATATATATATATATATATATATATATATATGTATATGTCATGCTTCTCCAGGCAGAAGCTTAATTGTTTCATTGAGTTCCTTATCTTTGTATAACTTAGGCATTTCCTGTAGCATTTGAAAATACATACAATTTAAGATTGATCTAAATTTTTCACTGTCATTACTTTCTTTAATCAAACTGGTTGTCTCAATTTTGTTTTACAGATAGGAAAAATATACTTTAGCTTATAAAACTTATCAGTTTCATTTTATGAAATTTTCTTTTTCTCTGTAACCGAGTGCCCTATTATTGATGTGTCAACCCACTTAATTGGGCATTTTAATTCTTTTTAGATGGCATGCCATCAAATTTCTAAATGCCTGTTTACTCCCATAACGTCATTCAGTTCTCTTCTGTTCTCTTAGGTGTTTACAAAGGGGAGGAGCCACTATACATCAAGTGCATGGTCGAGTTGTGCCATAAACCTAGTTAAATTGAGGACGAAAGAATTTTAATGAATACGACTGAACTGTCAGTCTTATTATAAAATCAGACAACAGCATTAATACCTTCCCGGATTAGATTTTTTTTATTTTTTGATTGACCTTGTTACCTCCCACACAAGCCCTATGCATTGCTACAGCATGTATATGCCACCCTTTGCAGCAGCATGGATGCGTCTGGGTTGAGAATCAGGAGCATCATGTGAAAACAGCACTCATGGCCAGCACTGTGAAGGCCAATGTCTTTCAGCAATTGAGAATGTGCAAATTGAAATTCAGAGGCAAAATGTACCAAAGAACACCAAGGCTACAAGTCACCATTTTCACACTCTGAGAAGAATCTGGAATGATATTATTTCATAAAAAAGTAAAAATTGGCATAACGTATATTATTTACATTGGTGTTAAGTTTTCCAAGATATGTGTTGGCATTTAATAATGTTTAGATTCAGTGCCATCATATGGCAACACTGCCACAAATTTCCCGTCTTTTAAGTGTTTAAGGCTTACATGATATGGTAAAATTGTTGCGTTGTTTTTCAACATATGGCCGGAAAAACATGTATCAAAATGTATCCTTCCTGTTCTCCGGGGATTACCATGGTTTAGCTCAATGGTTTGGACAAAATTTATAAATAAATAAAAGTTGAAAGGTGTAAATGTATTTCACTGAATATTTATTTGAGTAACTCCTGAGAAATACAATTCATTAGTTTGTCATTTCTAAAAAGTTAATTCTTTATGTATGCAAAACTCCATGATAATATTATTGTATTTTATTTAAAAATGTATTATTTATTTGTTTATTGCATTACAAAAAATTTGAGTGCCTTATCCTCAGATTTTGGGAAATTCTTTCATTGTTTGAAAATGAGTTTACTTGGCAGGCAGATGCTTTCTAACCCAATGTTTAAACAATGTGCAGTGCACTGATGGTCAGTAAGGTGACTTTACTATAATTTGGTTTTTAGTTTTTCCATTATGAGGTTAATTAGCCACAGCGGTTAGAATGAACTTCAATCGATGTCCTATTGCTGCAGTATTTTCTATTCAGTAGTCTTGGGGGGGGCATATAATATTAGTTTGTTAAAATTTATCCTATGCTAGCATTCATAAACCATGGATGCTGTAAGGTATTTATTTCCAAAAGCTGTGCAGTCTGTGACCTTTCTGTCTTTATACTATTATGCAAATATTATTACACATTTACTGTAAGTTATCTAAGCATGTTCATCCATATATATGGCTATTTCATTAGGTGTGCCTGTTTCATTAATGAGATGAGCCTGTTTCTATAATCAGTACATCAGGTGGCTGCAACTGAATACATACAGCTTGCAGGATTATAACATTGTAGCATCTTAGAAACAGTCAGTCTTGTGAGATTTGAATGAACTACATTGGCTAGACTTCACAGCGAATGATGCATCAAAAAGGTCAGGTCAAGATGCTAATGAGAGCGGTCAGAGGAGAATGGGCAGACTCACTAAATCTAAAAGAAGGATACAAGTGCAAAGAGTATATTTTAATACAACAGTGGTGTGAAGAAAGGCAGCTCCAAATGCACAACTCATCTTAGGCAGTACTCCAAACATTCCAAGACTTTCTTTTTTTTTTCCATTTTCACCACCAGCTCACCTGACTTGTGAACTTGGTTAATTCATTTTATGAGGTGTTGGTTAACCAAACAAGGTGCACTCGTAGTTGAGCTCTACAAGCACTTGAGTTTATTGGATGGTAACTGCAAATTCTGGGGTGACGTGAAGAGATGTTTTGAAACACATAAACTGACAGACTTTGACTAACATGAAGTCCTAGTTTTATACCAACATGAGCATGATATGAACATAATGGCCATTGTTTGCCTAAGTCTTTTGCACAGTACTGTATATATGTAGATGTTTTTTTTAAAAAATGAATTTCCTAGCAAAGTTATTACATACTTTTAGACTTACTGAGAAATACTTCTCTGACAGGATAAGCTACAGTACATTTTTGAGTAATATACAGTATTTTCAGTGTATACTGAGTTCACTCCTGACTTGAAGAAAAAGTCAACTTTGTGCACAGAAGCTTGCAAAATACTGTTTGATACTAAGCTCTGATTAATTTGATAAGATTTGAAGGCTCTGCAGTCGATTGGCATCCTGTCTGAGGTGTCGCCTGTCTTTTTCCCCATGCCTACTGAGGTGCACTCCTCATCATAACACCCCTAATTTGATAAGCACTTATCTGAAATGGGTGGATGGGTTTGTATCTTGAGTTAATGCCTATAACATCCAAAGCAAGTGAATGCAATTAAATTTCTCTTCCTGTCCAAACTGAATTCACCAGAGGATCGATTACAGGTGACATAGATGACCAAATTATACGACTGTCTACCCTGACCTGGATGAGAGCACGTGAATGTTTTGGCATTTGGTGAGAATCCATTACGTACTAATAGACGACTAATGTTGATGCTTCGGGCACAGTTTTTCAGGTGCAGTTTGTTGTTGTTGCTTGCCCACTGAGCTTCCTGGTTGCAACCATGCCTGCCAAAAAAAAAACATTATACAGGTGGCATGGGAGTCGAACCACATGACACATCGCTCTCCATTAGCTGTGTGCTTTTATAATAGGCCAATTGAAATAAGGTGAGAGCAACAAAACTGCGTGTTGCCGCTTCATTGCTGAATGGAATCAGAGCATGGGAGAGAAGGGTTACCTTGGCTCACCACGAGGTACTTGATGAATGAATGAAAGAAACAGGGGAGACAGCTCACCTTCCCAGAGTTGCGTTTCAAGGAGACTTTTGATGATTGTTGTCAACATCGGCTAACCAGATTAAATGAGTGCCACGGTTTTCAGGTTGGCTTTACCCTTCCCGTTCCACATTACTGCTGTCTCATGTTAAGATTAAGGCTAGCTAGTGATAGGGCAATAATGGATGTATCGTGGCAAGTTTTTGGAGTGCAGTTAGAGTGTGGAAATGGGTGTTCACGTATGCTCAGTCACCAGTTGTGTGTGTGTGTGTGAGTGAGTGCAGAAAATACAGATTCAACAAATATATCCATTATTATGTCATAACGATGCACCAGAACCCATCTGTGAGAGAGATGGGGAAAGGATAAATACACACTTATCAACTTCCTCTAAAAAGAATACAGCAAAATGTACCATCTACTTCAAGAAATAGCATGCTTTTGAATGGTGTTCTTTGCATTTAAATTGCCTCCTAGTCATAAAATATGACACTAATTCAGTTTAACATTGGCTTTGATCATTATATTTTGCCGGTGTTGTGAAGATGTCCCCATTCAGAGTAACTTGCAAACCTCCTGTTTTACAGCTATAGTTATTTATCTTCTGGGCCACAGCTGAGATTTGAGCTTATAAGTATTTATTTCATAACAACAAATGAAGAATGAATTGGGATTTAAACATCTTCTTTATGTTCTTATTTAAATGAACAAAAGGGAAGTGCAACAAGAAAATAAAAATCAATATGAGTATGGCAAGTTGGGAGCCAAAGTGTTTCTTGTCTCGCCAGAGTTCTGTTTCATGCTCAGCGGGTGGGTGGCATTTTAATTTGCAGTACGTTCCCCTCTTCTTCAAACAGTCAAGGATCAGAGGAAGCTACCATCTCAGTACAGCAAGTGGAAGACAAACCTGTCCTGCTACCGCCCCATCCAGGTTGACTCGATGTCACTCTCAGTAAGCGGGGTCTTACAGAAGCGCTTGCCAGACACCTCAAATTAACACAGCAGCTAGCTAAATAGTGCCCTTTCTTGCCCAGCATTAAGAAAAGAGAATGTTGACATTTGCTTAGTGTAATACCCTTCCAGCAATAGAGTGTACAGTCAGGATGATGTATGGGTTTTGTAGCTTCACCTTCGAACACTCGGCAGTGGAAACAGCAGCATGATGGTGGTGCCAAATCTGAATAACATCATTGAGCAATTACAGACTTTGTTGACTATCTGTCTGTCTGTCTCTTTCTTTCTTCTTTTTATTTATTAAGCATATCCACTCCCCATGGTCTGTGTTTTCTTTTTAGTGCTGATTGAAGTAGGCCACCGAGAAAATTGTGCCACACAGAGGCAATGTGCGTTCCATGCCAGCTTTACATATTTTGAGAAGCGGTACCACTGATAGCATGTGCCTGTTTTGAAACACATCTTTATATGCTATAATTTAATGTAAAGCTGGAATCCATACTGAGAGGCCATGTGATAGGATTTTGATTGGAAGTTAACGAAGACCTAGATCCCACGAGATGGCTCTGACAAGTAATTTATTTTCTTAAGGGTCCCCAAGTGTTAAACAAGATTTCAAGATTCTAAAGGTCGTAAAACAAGTTGTTTTTTTTTTTAACATAGTCCAAAACACAAATCGTATGTCTTCTCGACACTCGTCAACAATACTATTGTTAGTCATTATTCATTACCATAATTCTCTCAGCAATACTAACTTGAGCATCTACCAGCTATACTACGTTTACATTATAAGCATCTCATCACTGTCATTTTCTGAAGGATTAATTAAGCATGCAGACTTCTTTTTAATGCAGATTTCTTTTTAATGAATCAGTTCCAGGAATACATTCAGACTTGTTCCAGATTATGCTGAAATGCTTTTTAAATGCTTCTTTTCCAGAATATTTTCAGCTGAGTTATATGAAATGAGGTCAGATGATGCACCCCACCCCCACTCATAATGTGAAGGAATATTAACGAGAAATGTATTGGTGTTGAAGTAGTTTCTCTGACACATGCTGATTGCTTTCTGTTTTTTCACTGTCCCTATTATTGTTTGGAGCTGGGTAAGTAAATCGTGACCTGACCCTGTTCTCAGTATTGAAGTGTGTGTGTGTGTGTTTGCCCGTTCTGCATGTCATTGCCAGTGACATAAAGGAGAAAAAGCCATTAAAGATAGTAACTTTAAACTGATTCAAAGAAAGAAAAAATAGCCAATTTTTCTTCTGCAAAATAATAGGGGGCAAAGCTTCTTATTTTTCTCATCTACTTTCATTTTTAGTCTCTGTATTACATGGAAAAGCTTATTCTCAAAGTAACTGATAGGGTGTCATGACAAAATAAAGATGTCTGTGAATAACAAAGACAAAAGTGATGATATGATATTCATTATTTACAGTTTGTAACCGTGTTTTGTTTCACAAACGCTTTTTACCAAAGTAAGTTAACAATGTCAGATTTTTAATCTCAGCAGCTGGTTCTTTAACTACAGTCCTTATGGCTTAGCTAGAGTACAGACGCAGGACCTCCTACAGCTTTTAAGCATGTATGCAGTCCCTCAGCACTATATTACTTCCTGTACAATTGTTGAAAATTACAGTAAATGTTACACTGCAATGCTCTTTTTTTACATTGCGCTGTTTGGGATGCAAATTCCTGTGAATTTCTCCCTAGCACCTTATCTATGGGAACTGATGCAGAAGAGCATTACGGATAAAAGATGGGAAAAAAAAAAAAACAAACTATGAGATTGAAAGGCATGGAGCATTGCAGATAAATGCAGCATATCAAAAATAATTTTATAAATTATTTGTGGATCTGTCATTTTTGTCACATCAACTTTTGATTTATTCAAAAGGTGCAATTTAGCTCTGTCACTAAGGGGATGAATGAGTGAGAATGGTGTACTGACTGTCAGCTTCGTAGTCATTTTGCTAACAGTATCATCTTTGTTTTGACCGAGATAACTGACTTTGGCCCACCATTTCAACCGATAACGAGGCTGGCTTGTTCCTCTTGTTAAATTGTTTGACTTCCCTAGTATTCTAAACACAAGATATCGCTTTGACCTTACAAGGAAATCTTTGAAACTGAGAACCACACTTTAAAGAGGTACCTGTAATGTCTGCAAGACAGAATTAATATGTTTGTAATTTCTATATCATTTGGATATTTTTGAGGGTATGCTCAAAACTGGCTGTTTTCTGACCTTTACCATAGCTGAGTATATTATACAGTCATGTAGATATTTTTTTCATTTGTTGGTCTAGCAGTTCATTAGCATATGTGTGTGTCTTTTGACTGAGAGGAACCCTGCATGACAAAAAGAAAATACAAATCCTACACACTCAGAGCGGAAGCAGGATTTGAAGGCACAACACTGGAGGTGCGAGTAACCATGCCACCCATAATGCATTATAAATGTTTTCAGATGAAAGTGGGCGAGTGTTCTTAGTTATTCTAAGACATGGCAAGGTGGAAAAAGGGCATGCACTTCCTGCCTAAATTCAGTCAGCTTCAGCCATTCTTTGGTCAACAACAGAACCATAGGCCTCATGCTACACATTTGAGATGAGGCCCATTGTTGTTGTTTGATAATGTTTGACAGAATTGAATTTGCCCCTCATCAACGAACAGCTGATTATACAAATGTGGCTGAACACGTGGGTGGTCTTACTGGAGACCACCACCTTGCTCTTTGGTGTCATTCAATTATTTGGTCATCCAAGGGAAACAATGAGTCTAGAAGTTGCACGTCAGCAGGGTAGACGTCTCTCTTGGTTGTGGACCACTAACAGGGAACCACACAATAGGTCTGGGGGTACTTCAAGAGAAGTAAATGGGAACCCCCCCCCCCGTACTTCCCTTTGTGGGTGGCAAAGTTATGCATATTAACTATGACTTTATGAGTCCACATAAAGACAGGAGTCAAGAGGAGACCCTGGCTCTAGTGGGCCTGATACAGAGTCACAGACACATACAATTTTCTAACAAGTCGTGCTGACCTGAGCCTAGACTCACAAATATGACCGAACTGTAGGTTCTTTTTGACGTTTTCTTGATTTCTTTAGGAATATATCAGCCATACCTGCTACCACAGAGTGAAGCCTTCTCTTTCATATGACTTTCTTACTATGTGAGATATTCATAAATGTCAATTCACTGCCAAAAGCATTAAATGTGACATGCAGTTCTGAGGCTTTTGCAAAAAATGCTTTTAACTGTATGAAAGCCTTGAATGTATTTGAAAGTATAATTATGAGCTATTAGCTATTTGCAGACCTTTTCAGAACAAGAAAAAATTGGTTTCTTTAATCTGCATTCAGGATTAATTATTGACTGTGAATCTTGAAGGCATTGTTAAAGTATTGTTCTAATTTAATTTGTGATATCATGATTTTTCTTTTTTTCAACCGATTTTGGGATAATATGTCTTTGAATGAAATACAAAACCCATGTCACAGTTGTCATTTCTGTTAGGGTTAGAATGTAACCATGCACGACTGGCTCAATCAATCTTGTTTCCCCTGGTATAATACAATACAATACTGTATCATATAACACCCAAACTTATGGAATGATATCAGGAAGAAGCCAGACAAGAACAACCACACAAAGACACAAAACAAACAAACAAACACGCAAAGTCTGGTCAAAAACAGATCTGGTGCAATTGATGCCCACAGCAATGAACATAAATAAATAAATAAGCTGATTTAAAGTGAAATGATTGTCCTTTTGGGAACCTGCACAGAAGTAGGTTAGTCAGAGCCAGATAGGAATGTCGCTTCTGCAATTATCGAATCCCTGAAGCAGGTGGAAATTGAAAACTTGCTTGTTATGTAGAGGTCAAGATTCTCAACAAACATGATTATATGGTGTTGCTGGGAAAAAAAAAGGTGTTTGTGTGTGTATGTGTCTCCGTGGGTGTTTGTGTGTGTATGTGTGTGGCAGAGGGGTGCTGGGTTACATTCTGGACCTTTATTTCCAGAAATCCCCAGTGCTTGCTGTTATTCAGAACCAGTCGTTTGGAGAGAAGTGTTATCCCTTTGGTGGAGGTGTATTTATGGAGCTCATTGAGCCAGCAAGTAAACTTGACAAGCCTTGCTTGTGATTTTAACTTATCTATTGAAGGACCTGTTTTATTATTTGTGCTCAAAAACACAGAAAGTAAACTGCATTCCAAAGTCCAAGAGAATCAATAGCTACTGTCCTACAGGCTTGTTGCTAATGTGTTACATCTTGTATCTCTCACAAATCTTCATGTGAGCCATATCTAATAGGCTTAAGGCTTTTCATTGTTTTTATTTGAAACCTATTGAAAATAACATTTTTGGCAAAGACATTTTCTGAAGCTATACTTCTAATACCTCAGCTACCGGATGTACAGTATCGGTGATAAATTGTGAACAAAATTATAGATTCAAAAATAAATATGCATTGGACAAAACTGGTGTGGCTGATTCATTATTTTCCTGATGCGAATCTGTCTTGTAGCCTCGTGTGATGACTTGTGCTTTTACACGGAATCCATTAAAACACACCATGACGGTTCTGTAATGTAAGAGCATCAAGTTAGTACCTCAGGATCACACTAGTGACAGTCTTAGGTAATGAACATGCGCAGGGAGAGTGACAGTTGGACAGTTTGTGCAGGCTTCTTTCTTACCTGTAAGAGATTTCATTAAAAAAAATGCATGTCAATCGCTTAATGAGGCAAATAATGCAGCTACTTAATTAAAACAATGGATGAGCAGAGGCAAAGGACGTAGTGATCATTGCTCAGTTTAACTGTTGAGTGTCTCAGACTTCACTTGTGAGAAAACTGCAGTGCACCCCAGGGCAAGTGGTTCCCTTCATTGTCATCCTACATCTGTTTACGTCGTAAAGCAAGGAATTAATCGCCTCCCTAAGTTATCCTTCTCCAAAGCGTTCAACTCATTAAACAGCTCTACTAACAAAAAAAAAAAAAAATTGGCACACATATCAAAATTAGAGTGGCTGCTTTTTAACCCTTCGAGCCTGTTTCGTTTCAACTTCCCTTGTCTTTATTCTGAACGTAAAAGAACACTTGTGCGTCAGCTTAACTAGAGTGCAGTTTGGAGTGATGAATGCTAATTAGCTGTTTGTGTTTACCGCCGATAGCGTGATTTCCACTTGACTTCTTCAGTCATTGGGGATTGAAGGCAGTTGGTACTGCAAGCAATAGAGCAACTGCTTCAAAGTTCCTGAGGAATCATTTAATCAGAACGCGGATTCTTTCATTATCACCGCAATCATGAAAGTGTAGATGACGGCTCTCCTGCCTCCTCCTTTCATTATTCCTGACTCTGGTATCTATTTATTTTTCTGTGATTGTAAACGTATAATTAACTCGTTAAGCCTAATCACTTTTGGAATATTTTGCATTGCCTGAATACATATTCAAATTACTTTTTTGGATTCATTACCTTCCTAGAATCTAACTCAAAATCAAATTTACCTGCAACTTACAATCTTCTCAAGGAGAACTTTTTAAATTCCATTACATTGTATCTTGTGTAGCATATAAATAATGATATGCAGTAAATCTTTCCCCTATCCTTTCTTAGTAGTAAATTGTTGTTGTTGTTGTCACTAAGTTCTAAAATAGCAGGTACACCTACAGATTCATTCAGATTAGGTTAAGTAGAGCAAATTATTAAGTATTCTAAGTGTTTTCTGATTGCTTAAGAGATAATCACTTGGGATTTAGTAATTATAGTTATGACTTTTTATGAAATTGGAATTTGTTATCAGATGCTTATTATAACAAAAAATAATAGTAAAAATCCAGACTAAGAGTAACAAAGATGGAACATCACATCAGAATTGCCCTAAAATGCCACAACGTATGAAATATGTCGCACCATTTCCATGTAAAGTTCATATAAGATGTAGATGGTATGTACTAATTTGAATAATCATATTTGTTTGGTTGTTGGAGGCTCGGGGGCTCAGTGGTTAGCATTTTTACCTCACATCTCCTGCAGCGGGAGTTCAAATCTCACTTATTTTCTGTGTGTGTGCAGTTTGCATGTTCACCCAACGTCTCATGGGTTTCCTCCACGTATACGACTTTCCTCCCTGAGTCCAAAAACATAGAATATATGCTAAATGGCATCTTTAAATTGCCCATCGTGAGAGCATGCATGTGTGCAAGTGCTCTGTGATAACCTGGCATCCTGTCCAGGGTGTACCCCAGCCTTGTGCCCTATGTTGTATGGGATAGGCTCCAGACCCCTCTATGAGCCAGATAAGATGGATGGTTGTGATGGCCTGGCATCCAGTCCAGGGTGTACCTTATACTCAATGCCTGTGATGGCTTAAGATGATTTTAACCCTCATTTTTCAGGTGAGATACTGAAAATGGATGGATAGATGGTTCATTCCTTTGAGCAAATTAATTTCCATTTTCAGAGCATGGAATAAGATGGCACAAGATTATTCAATAAACCCTCACATTAACTCAAACAAAATCTCCAGCAAATATCCATTTTGGGGGAGATGGCACCTTTAGTCCTGAGGTATGTTCCTTGGTCATTGTCACTCATTTCTGAGAATCATCTGCATTTGTATGTGAAGCCTAAAAAAAGACCAAATTAAGATAATTGTACAATGAAATTCTGTCACACCTTAGACAGTCTTTTATAATTCCATAATCTTCTTACAAGCACTTTCATAGTTAGCTTTCTCCACTTCCTTCTGCTAAAATATTTTATAATTTTTTTTAAATATTTAAAAAATAGTTTGCAGTGAAATCAATAGTAAAAATGACACCCATCATTCAATTACTATGTAAATACAGTGAAGGTCAGCTGTATTTATTTATTAGTAAACTGTTGGTAAACTCTTGTTCTCACGTGTTATGTTTCAAGGCAGGCAAAGCCTTTAGTCTCACTCAAGACTTATGAATGAAATTCTGGAAGCAACAGGATAGAACCTTGTAGCGTATTAACTAACAGTTTACTACAAAACTGCACTTTTGTATAGTCACTGGTAGCCACCAGTTTTTTGCATATCAATGTATTCATCCTTGCCAGACAAAAGGTGGTTTTAAACATTAGATGATTAGATTTTCCCAAATATGATTTATACTTGCATTTAAAAAGACTATTGTCCAAACTCCCCTCTAAGGTGTCAATGTGTCAGGTATAAGACTGCGCCAATGGTCGCCTTTGTCCTGGAGAGACCACAAGACCAGGGTGGCACCTGCACAAACACAGTTGGAAAAAGAGCCAGCTGACATCTAATGTTGCTTGACATCCTAGAAACTACTCTGAAGTCTCAGTGGACATCCTGTCATCCTCTGATGTCACACATGTCTTCGCACCGCTGTGACTTTTGTTGTCCTTTGAGAGCTGCCTGTGACACCATTGTACTGCGGTGTGACAACCCCCCTCGATGGAGTCATGGCGTCTGTAGTTTTTACATGGACAGTTCATTTGTTTGAGCGCTAAAGCTCAGCTCTACGGTGGGCATGTAGTAGCCTGCAGGCTTTTCCCTGCAAAAAAAAGGGAAAGAATCGCTGACTGAGGCAAAGTTGCTCTGAGCTACTGCTGAGAGAGCTTGGAGGACACCAATGGAAACAGTATTACAGTACTAAGCCCCGTTCACACTTCATGTGTGCACACATACGGTACTAGCTGCGGGGACAAAACGACGTGCAGGCCAAAACTTCTGTCTACGTGGCCAACTGTGTATGTGCTAAAAACAATGCAATTGATGCACTGATTTTGTGACACAATTGTGCATGTGTGTATTTTGCGACTTTAGGAGACTCAAGCAGAGAAGTATGACTGCAGCCGTTTCCGTGTTGCATGGCCGTGACCCAGTGCACCTCGGTGTGTGGCCAAGTATGTCCTGGCCTTTTTGCTGCTAATGTGAAATGCTCATCTCCATGTCTATAAAACAAATGCATAAACAAACAGACATGCATTTCAGACCATAAGACTTGCCCCTGGTCAAGCTGGTAAACAGTTGCACATGAAAGGTATTATAATGGAATGGGGAATTAATCCGGGGGGCCAGGAACAAACACAAAAGCAATGGGTTTAAAGATCAGTGCTGGACTGGGCATCAAGGTCTGGGCAACTGGTCTGCCACCACTAGAAAAAATAGATCTCATTTTTACAACTGGTGACTAAAATGGTTGGTCACATGACCCACTCTCCCATAGTCTTACGTTGATATATTATAAAATGAAAAACAACTAGAAGCAAACATTCAAGGTATTTGCATAGGTAAAAAGCTTGTTTTTCATTGCCCTGTTTATGCTACTCTGGGGCTAGTATAGGGTTTTGGAGAAAGCCTTAGTTTAGGGTTCAGTGAGGTACAAGGGAGAAGTCAGATGATGCACCACATGATATGCAAATTAAATGTGATATTTTCACGTCCCATCTTTTCCTGCTTAGAAAATTCGAATGAAGATGTCAGGCTCTGATTAAGAATAGAATAAAACTGGTAAGCGACAAATAAGATTTGAGTATTTGTCTGAAATAATATAGGATGTACTTTAATATTCATCAAGAATTAAATGAACAATAAGAAGAACAATAAACAAATACACAATAAAAATTAAAAAAAATCACATAGTCATGATATTCAGTTAAGGTTCGTAAATGATGGTATTATCATGGATGTCTTGACTCCCACTATGAAATTAAATTTTGAAACTAATTTAATTTTGATTATATTTTCAGGGTTCTTCAAGATGGCAGCCGTCTCAGTATTCAGAGAGAGTTCTATAGCAGTTTTTTTCTACCTAAATTGTTGCACGTCCAAGTTTTGAAAAGGCAGAAAGTGCTTAACCAATTTCAGAAACTTGGTGCATTAATTTTATATATGTTTTTGGTGTATGGCTGCAGTACACCGCCTAAGGTGAAAGTGCTCAGGCGTGGACAGTGCAGGTAATGTTTGCAGTACGTGCATGGGGAGGGAAGCAGAGAGATGCACAGGAATTGCGTGTAATGCCTGGATTGATGCGGCGTGAGCTTGTCATGTCCTTGGAACACTGCGAATCCTGTTTGCCAAGCCGGATTCCCTCCCACACAAGAGTCACAGACAAGAAAGAATTGTTTCATACGTAGGAAGGATTAAAATAAATCTTTCTTTTTAACTGTCTTTTCACGTCATTTAAAAGAAGTTTATTCATGGAGAGAGAGACTGACATTTTTTAGAAGCACCAAAAGTGGGTTATTAGTTTTGTCCAGTTATGCTACTTCTATTTCATGTAATATTTCATAATTTTTAGTGTGAGGTCCATAAGGGCCGCTTATAAATTATTTTATGAGAGCTGGAAACTCCCATGTAAGACATTGCTTTAGTTGGCCTGTGCACAGCCTAAAATGGCAGGGTTCAAATGCAAAGTTTTAGGCTCAGAATTATTCTCCCTAGGCCAGCTATTTATAAACACGTGTATCTGGTGGCCAATTTAAGAAAGAAAAACATACAGCTGGCCTTTTTGGTCACAAAAGAAAAAAAAAAAAAACAGAGAGGCTGGTTCATGACTCCTGATGAATTTTATTAGAGGAATTAGTACTTCAGTTAAAGAAGTTAAATAAACAAATAATGTAATACAATTTAATAGACACACATTTCCATAGAGGCTTATTTAGCCTTGCAGCTTTGTGACAGCATGACTCACGTCATTAATATGGCTTCCTGCAACACGTATAGTTTTAAGCTGACTATACATATACTTTTATGGAAGAAAAATGCTTCCAAAGGCGGGGGAGACAAGCTCGCCACTGTGCCTCCGAATAAGACCTTCAGAGGAAACCACAGCATTCTGGCGGGATCCAGAATGAAATACTGTGGTGCGGATTCGCTCAACGTCTGCGAGTGGCTTCCTCACAAACAGCCATTCAGCACAAAACTGAAAAGCTACACTGCAATTCACCAGATTACTCCCTGCCACAAAATTGACGATGGGATTTCCAGACGGCCCACTTCTACACTGCAGGAAGCTATTTTCAGACTTTCGTTGCTACTCCGAAACCTTTGGATCACCATATACTTGTTTTTGTGTGTGTATCCTTTTTCAGAGTTCAAGTGTGGACCTAAGATTATAAAAATATTTGTCACGTAGTATTTGAAAGGTGTATACTGTATACATCTCTTGCTGAAAATGTTAACACCTGCATGTTTTCTTGATGTGTCATCAGCTGCAAAAATTTGCAGGGGACAACTTTTGAATATTGTTTATTGACAGGGTTAACCTCTGGTAACCTTCTGAAATGGACTAATACGATTTAATGTACAGTACTTAAACATCACATTCTTTAAAGGCACAAGACTGCTGGGATGGATTCTGCAGTGCGTGGCACATTTTCCTATATGTGTTTTCCTACATATGTATCCACAAACAGCCTAATTACATCCTTGTGCAGATGTTTTCAAGTCTGGCATCAATCTAATGGTATTGCGGGATTAAGATGAGGATAAACCCTCTCATTGCTCTCACTGTAATTGCCTTCAGCGGTGTCATGCCAAACCAATTAACTTCCCTTCAGACACGAATGCAGTGTCACTGGCCCAGAGAGGGCACTGCGCCCGGCCGCGTGTTACGTGATGCCCGCGAGAATTGCTGGAGGTGCTGCCAGAGCCTGCTTCAAACCAGCTAGCGGCAGGGAGGGACCTTCGCTTCTACTGTCTTAAAGGGGCAATGTGAAAGCCGACTGCAACACTGCTGGTACCAGAATAGTTTTATAGCTTAATAAACGGTATTTTGCTGCTAAACTTCTTGGAGGTACAAGCTCAGTGATTCTGGGGATGGTGGTAGCTGGGCTCTGGTTTACTTCCGATGTCTCTGTCATGTAGTTACCACGTTTCCTTGGAGTTTAAAGCATCTGGGGCTTGAAATCATCTTATTTCTCATCTGTACCCGGACTCAGACATTAGCTAATAAGTATGAAAAGATTTGATGTGGAATTTCCGTGTGATTTAAGCATATCAATCAAGCCAAGATTCATTAGTTGGATGTAATTTAGTTTGATCGGTCTAATGAGGGTTCTTCTTCATTTAAGAATGTTTATGGAACTGGTATGCTATGTTGCTGTCACACTTGCCTTGTTACAGAAAATGAAAACTTAACCAGAAATGGATGTACCGTGTCTTAAAAAATGCTTGCCGTTGTTAAGAACATTAAGGGATCAATTCTTGTTAGTATTAGATTAGTTAACACATTCGTTGTGTTTTCAAACAAACTGTTTGCATCATAACGCGGTGACCCCAGCAGTCTCAAAACGTTTCAACACACATGTTCTATGTTTCACACAAACTTGCACCTTCCTTCCCATTTAGTTTGGGTTCTGCTGTGCCCTATGCGGATTTTATCAAAATTAAAAGTAGGAAGATGGAGGAAGATGGAACACAGATGCCCTGCAGTCTGGAGCTCAGGCCAGCCGCCACCCCATTGAAGGAGCTCGGCACTATTTACCTTTGCGGGTAAACAGGGTTGGAGGAGATTACAGGCCGAAAAGGGCATCCAGCTGCTCCTGGTTTACGCCCAGCACCTGTAATAGGAATCAGACCGGGAGAATTTTCTGTTTATATTTATTGCATCCTACTGGGTTGTTTATTAAGGCCGTGCCTGACTTCCTTCACTAAATACAACTCATGCATCACTAAAAGAAGCCATTAGTCATTTTTTTTTTTTGTAATTCGAATCCAAAGAGACAGAAGGAGAGGGAAAAAATGTGGTGTGAGGGGAAAGAAGGGCACTTGTCTTGTCAGATGTTAGATAGATGAAGTGCGAAATCTCTGAGCTGAAGGTGTATGTGTGACTTGCAAGGAACAAGGGAATGCCATTTATACCTAATGCACAGTACCATTATAGGTAAAATACTTTTGTATTTACATTTGTCCACATCTAAGTGATTTGCATTTACATTTTATTCACTTAGTTTCATTTTAATTCACTGTGCTCTAATATGACACTCAGCGCAGAAGCAGTTGACATAAGCAAAACAACATTGACCATATTCCTCTTTATTAACAGAGTGCAAAATACAATCATATAAATGTAAAATGGGAGGTAGACTTGAATTGTAATTCACTAATGGCCGACAAAGTGCAAAAATACAATTTTTGCCGTGATTGTTAAGTCAGTAATTTTTTGATAAATGGATTTTATAACACGATTCTTCATTTTCAGCCATTTGTATACATACTTGTTCGGTTATCTGTATATTCATTCATCCATCTGTCTTCTCACTGCTTATCTTGGTCAGGGAGCCTATCCCATGTAACACAGTGCATAGGGCTGTGGTACTCCCTGGATGAGGTGCCAGCCCATCACTTAACACATGCAAAACCACACTCAAACACACATAATAGGACTCCTTTGTCAATTTAGAGAAGCCTACTAGCCTAACTGCATGCCTTTGGACTGTACAAGGAAACCAGTGTACCTGGAGGAAACATGACACATGGAGAACATGTAAAGAGAGCAAAGACATGATTCAAACCCCCAGCCCTAAAGGTAGGAATCAACAGTTCCACCCACTGAGCTACCATCCAACAATTCATTTACCTAGAAATTTGATTATTCTGTCTTTCAAAATGTGTTTAGTAATACCTCCCAGGACTTGAATAGTGGAAAAATGTATGACACATTTGCTAACTGCTCTGTATCCAACCTCAGTCTTGTTAATGAAATACTAACAGCTTGAGAATGACAGTATTATAAAGACAACTCAGCCTAACTTTCATATATACTCCAAATGGCCAAACCTTCCTGAAAACAACTTTAATATATGAAACTTTCGTGACTTCATGGAGTTACATGAGATTCTTGAGACAGGATGATAAGCAGAACCACACAGGAATTTGGTACTGAGTAACAGGTTTATTAAAAAGCTTTATTTTTCCCAGGACAGATGGGATAGAGGCCGGAATCAGGCCAATACAAAACACATGTAAACACAAAATCCACAAATGGACTTGGCAAAACCAAAATAAACTTGGGACTGATTTCCGTGGGCCAAGCAAGGAATCAAAGCACAGAACCTGATCTTGAGATTGGTGTCACCTGGGGTTCAGGGTTTCAGGATGAAGCTGAACAGAGTCGGTCAGTTTATACATTTCCAAGAGAACAGGGTCAGGAGAATTAATCGGTATGAATAAATCTGGAGTTTGTTCCAGAAAGTAAGTGGTATTCTGATTAGAGAAAACCGAAAAGCCGACTTCAGGATTTGTCGGTTCCCCAAATCTCCTTGAACTTCTCCAGTAAGAATTTAAGTTTATCTATAGTATTTGTTAAACCTGCTTTCTGGAATGGGCTTCAGGATTTCTGGTTTAACAGTACAAGATTTGGAGAATCTACAAATCCTGAAGTCAGGTTTTCAGGTTTCAGAGTGAAGCTAATTGTCCCTCAAGAGATGATCAGAGAGAAAGCTCTATTATTATTATTATTATTATTATTATTGTTGTTGTTGTTGTTGTTGTTGTTGTTGTTGCTTTTAAATTCCTGCAGTGCTTGATGTGCAGGGACAAAAGCAAAGATGATATACAGCTGCGATTTACAAATCCACTTGAATAGCACATGACAACTCAAGCATTAGGGCATGAAATTGCCTACTTTATCATATCTTGGAGAATAATTGTTTTTGTGATGGCTTTTGTGTATTTGCAAAGTCCAGTGGTTAATTTGAATGTATGTTAAGACATATTATCATTGTATGTTTTGAATGCAGCAACAAGAAAAAATCTTTTTAACGGGTAAATGTCTGTTTCTATTACATGTTTACCGCCAGATATATTAATCTGGAGGATTTAGCTCAGGTTGGTTTCCGCTATGCCATGCCTGTAGCAGTCTTAAGAATTCGAAGCCTAGAACCTGTCACTATGCTGAAGACATCAGCCCATCTGCTAATGCTATTAGTAAGGGAGCTTTGTATGAAGAATTTGTGGCTGCACAGACGAGAGACGTATCAGTTCCTTTGTGTCCAAAAACGTGCGTAAGCCTGCACAAGTCAAGTCTGCATACGTGTGCACATAGAAGCACGAATGCCTTGGAATGTGCTTATATGTAGAAGAACATGGCTGTTTTTGGTTTAATTTGATATATATAATTTGGAGATTTCGCAATGACACCGGCATGGGGTTCAGGTTACAAACATGCAGCTTGATATGCCGTTACAAGGAAGGTCCTGTGTTATAATCCCACAGAGACCACAGTAGTTGAATACTTCAGCAAGCTACTAAACTTGAATCACTTCACCAAATGTCTGGAGCTAAAACTGTAAGCTATGTCTATCCCTCCAGAAAGCAAATAATGCAATTATCAGTGGCACAAGTTTTTTAATCATCGTGTTGCGGCAGTTGTCAGGGCATTGAAGAAAACATATAGCCAGACTGAAAGGCAACTAAACTCAGTTTCTATACCAACAGCATGCATTTTGCTTTCACAGAGGTGCTTAGCATGTTCTGAAAGCTTAAATTCACTCATCCTGTAAAAAGAACAATAGCATCTAATAAAATGTAATGAGAAGCTGTTTAAAGAAATACTTCCATTAAAGCCAAGCAGCTGTTTAAATACTAGTTCTTTCAGTATCCCAGCATGAATAAAGTGCCATTCGTGTGCAAACGTAGACATGTACTGACATGTATTTTCTACCCCATTATGTATGCTGATGAGCTGGGGCAGCGGTCCTTCAATAAAGGTTTCCTCCATAAGGATATTTGCTGTAGATAAAGTGCTTCTGTTACAACCCCAGGGAAGGTGACACTTTTTTCCACTCCTCACAGGCTTGCACTGTTTTTACGTCCACATTAGTTCGCTGTGTACTCATTTTATTTTCCCAGAATGCACCAGTGCATGGAAATGGAAAATTGCACTTATGGGAAACATGCTACCTAGCCATTGTGTTTAACCCAGTGTTCTTCCTTTGGAGCGTCACGGACACAACCCCCCACCTGCTGCCCCGGCCGCCTCTCCCATCAAGATACCCAAATGTATGGCAGAAAGCATGGGCTTACACACAGTGCGGACAAGGTGACACACTGAGAGGGCCCTAATTGAATGGAAATGAGTCTCGCAATTTATATACAAGGCAATCTTTCATCAGCTGGAGCTCCCTGCCTAAGCTGTCATTGAAGCTATTATGCCCCGGTGTGATGTCGTGCTTCTCTGTGGTGGAGGTTGCATACTGACATCCCACATCAGCTTTCTTTTTGTATAATGTGTGGTTTTGCACATCTCTAGTCACTGTTCGGGTGCGAGCTACCCGCTGCTCACTACCCCATTGGTCATTTCCCAGCAGTGAGTCTAATTTCATCAACTTCCTTCTCTGCCAGTGACTCCAAAGCAATACATTATATGTATGTTTGATTACATCATCTATATTTTTTTTTCTTGAATTTATTATTAATTGATCAAAGGAAGTGTCATTTCTTTGGATCCTTCAGGGGATTTTTGGACTGACGGAGCAGTTACTTTTTGTGTAGCTGTACCAGAATGTAAGTGAACCATCATGACCAGAACTACAAAGATAGGGCTGCTATAAATTCTGTCTGTGGTAGACTACTCCCTCGTATTTGGCTCCAATAGAGAAGACGGAGCACAAAGCCCAGGGTGCACAGCCTACGCGGTCTCCTGTGGAACTTACTGGTGGCTTTTATGGTAGCCTCACCACACAGTGTTGGCAGGAAGAAAGCCATTTATTTGACTTTTGAAGATGATTGAGGGATCTGCTTGCTTTGCTTTGGATCTTGCCTTACCCTGACGCTGGGTTGAGGGGGGCGGGATTAGCCGTAATGGCCTCCATATGTCTGCAGTTCCACGTCACGTTGCAGAGCCTCTGATTTTTCTCCACGTCTTTGTCTCTGCACGTTCTCGGCACAGAGGTACTGAAGAGGAAAAGGCAGGAGTATGTTTGAAGCCGTTTAAAAACGGATTGGTGTCAGGTCGCGAGTTTACCTTTTATCGCTCAATTCTTCCTTGACTTAATAACAAAACTCTGGAGAAGTTTAGATGAAAAAGGCCCACAAAGACTAACCTGTGGTGAATTAGCCCATGTAACTTATTTAGAAGAACTAGATGCTGGATGATCGTGTTCAAAATTTGATTCAGTAAGGTTACACTATTCAAGAATATATAGCAAAAAAGTACTAGTACCTTTGGTATAATAATCATATTCATGATTCGTATTATTAGTATGACTTTTCAGGAAAAACAACAATACTGTATGCCTGTCACATTGTGATGATGCTCCTAGTCTCGTAGTACATGCCAATGTGTATATTTATGATGTTCAGGGAGAAAGGAGATAATGTTAATGTTACCTTAAGCTGTCTGGTGCTTTTCTGTATAATCTGGAAAATGAAAAGTCATTTTTTTAAAGAGAATCTCTAAAGAGAATGATCTAATCCTGTGGCCAAAAGGTTCAAGGTTTGACGTTTAGGAGAGTTTGCTTTCTAGACTCTGCAATCATTAGCATTTTTGAATTAAGTTTATTGTAATTGGATGTTTATTTGAAAACAAGTTTGGCTAAGTAATTGACAGGTAATGTGGTTTCTTATCACTTGACAGTTTAGCATTTTTTTCACCTCTTGTGTTTTATTTCTCCACTCCACAAAAGATGACCCAGGCACTGCTCTGGGTGAGTGTAATACTACACCTGCCTTCACCCCAGATCAGTTATGTTACCATTAATCTTCCAGGAGAAAACAAGGTTTGTCCACTGGAAACTGCCCACACTTGCTCTTTAGGGTGCAGGCTAAATGAAAAGTGTCTAAGCTGGAGAGGGTTTCAATGAATACTTTGATTAAGACTAAGGAGCTCTTTAAAGACTCAAACTTCCTGTTCCCTGTGACAAGCTGGTCACATTATCTTAACTAATTCAGCCAGTATTCTCAAGGGCAATAGAACAAAGGAAGGAAGGGAAGATGCTCAAAATAAATAGAGCTGTTAAAGCACTTAAAAGCTTAGGAAATAAATATGAGCATCTGCTTCAAAGAATTTTCATTAATATCATTTTTATCCATTGATCTTCAAACCGCTTATGCAGTGCAGGGTTTCATTGTGTGTGTGTGCGGGGGGTGGGGTAGCATTCATTTGATATATTTTAGCATGGAATTGTATGTTAAAATGGAATCGTGCTTAATGGGAAGCGAGTCCATCACTGGGTGCACACAGTGAGATTGTGCAATGGGAAATTATATGATAAATTACATTTAAATACGTACTTCCACTCTGTGCAATACTCTGAGCCAGTTTCATCGTGGTATCAAACTGGAAAATGACAGGTTAGTTAAATCTCTCTATAAGAATGACCGCAATTCGTGTAGATTCTGATCACTAGTAGGACAGAACAGAGCAGCACAAACTGGCTGTCACAAAGACAGTGAATAGACACCTATAATTTTCGATACGCATCACCCTGTTCCTCTCACCAAGCTGAAGTGAGAGAGGATCTGCCTGCACATAAAGCAATCCCAGGAAAACAGCAAAAAAAAAAAAAAACAAAACATTGAAATAATATGTATATGCAAAAAGAGAGTTCTGCAAACCTGTCGCACAATCTGGATATGTTTCAACTACAAAAAAAAAAAGATTTCTTCATGAAAGAAAATCATTTAAAATTTCCAACTAGCACATATTTATTTGTTCATTTGTTTGTTTTGTTATGTGTTTACTTGTTTATGTTTTTTATGCAATGAGGCCAAATCAAGCTTAACTATTTTGAAATATATTGAGTAACAATTACCTTGTTGAATGATCAGTTTCCTTCACTTGTTATAATCAAAGATAGCTTGATAGTACCTTTTTAGTCTCCAATACCGATACTGATAATACAACCTTAAATTTTGGTCGGTACCAATGGCGATCCAATAGTCTTTCTATTTTGACTTTGTTGTGTATTGAGTTCTATTAAGATGTTTTGTTTGCCCTGTTCTGGCCAACCATAGTTCTATGTTTTTTTGTTTTTTTTTTCTGTTTTTGCATTGCGGCTGCATGACTGTGCCATATTGTAAAGTTGACTGCAGTAGTGCAAGTTGAGGATATGAAGACTATAACTGTTTGTTTATGATATAAATTGTTTGCGTTTACACTATACAGTGGTTCTTCCTTCTGTTAATTATAGTACATTAGTGTGTTTGTTTCAAACTAATTCTCCAGTCCCCTGAAGGGATGATTACAAAACAAAATGCCCGTTTGGCAACTTGATGCAAGACTTGTCCATGTATCATATCTGATTGTAACTTTACTTTTTTGCTGATGACCGATCCAGTGATTTTGGTCAATATTGGAACCGATATCAATACTGTGACAATTTAAATTTCATTGGGGATAAACATATAGACAGACAGACAAACAAACAATTAACCAAATAAAGTCTCTCTATAACATAAAGTATACATGTCATCACTGATGAAAACTGCTGTGACCTTCAAATAAAGGTCATATCTGTGAACATAAACATGAAGTTTGTAAGCAAGGTGTTTGTCCACTGGATGAAATCATGATCCACCTTCAATGACTTTAGCTGAGGCCTGTGAGCATCATGCATTGCCTGGCTCGACGTCTCAGGACCCAGAAAGCGTAGCCTGCAGGATTAAAACATAGCCCCCCATTCCCTTTCCTCCTCAGCCCCATCTTGGGGCTCCCCACAGTTGCACAAGAACCTTCGCTTTCTGTGCTCACCGTGTGGGCTTTCTGGCTAATGTGCAGACAAAGCCTGTCCAGGAGATATAATGCTAAGACATTTCTGAGGTTCTCTTATGTTGAACTGCATGGTCTGTTAGGTAGAGATGCTGGATTGAAACCTGCAGGGCTTTCCTGGTCCAGTGAAGAGAGAAAACGGCCCCTGTCTGTCACGTGGCTTACTCTCCCTGCTGTGCAACACAGGCCTTTTTTCCTTGTGTAGGCTGCTCTATTTTCACCTCCCTGTCTACTTATTTTACATTCTCCATGCACATGTTTAACATTCACGGCAGCCGTCGGTGGAAAGTTCACAGCCGATCTCTGCCCTGAGCCAAGTATCCGGTCAGAGGGAAACGGATGCATCCGTGTTGACAAAACGTTGATTCAAAAACGCAGCCCAATTGTTAATGCTGTTCATGCAATAAATCATTTCAACAGAGGGCAGCACATGTGCTAGCCTGCTCCCTCAGGGGTGCACATGGCTTGTTAAATGTTTTCTCAGAGTCAAAAGGCAAACTTTCCAGGCCTTTGTTGCAGGAAGGAGAAATTGACCCTTCAGGTGTCACCAGTGTACATTTACACTAATCAGTGATTCTGCACATTTAGTTTAAAGTTTGCTTTGGAAAATGGCAACGTCTCTGCAAGTAAGTGGAAATTAAATTCATCTGATTGAAATTTATAAAAAATGAATTAGCTGACACTTTGTTTCGGCAAAACGTGTAAAATATTTATAGTGCATTTCTGATGGAGTTTGATATGACTTAATTGTCAGAGCTACCTCTGCATCTGTTTTAAATCCTCTGAAAATCTCAAGGTGTAACAATTAGATTCAAGCTGAGAGGAAAGTGTAGTTCGCAGCACGGGTTTCTGACAGCAGGAGGGAAAATGGTAGCTTCATGTCACTGTCATCAATCTATCATTGATTCAAGTTACTTACATTTTCAGCAGAGGCAGCTGTGCGTGTGTGTGTACTTATTGTGTGTGTATTTATATTACATTGTGGGTCCCCAGCCAGTTATGAAAACCAAAAAACAGTCAAAAGTCTTGTATTTTGTTACTTATGGTTAAGGTTAGGTAAAGGTAAGGGTTGTCATAGTTGGGATCAGGGATAGGCCAAAAGAAATGTATTGAAGGTCCTTAAAGGGACAATGAATATTAATCATATGTAATATACAGCTGATTTCCAGTGTTACAAAGAAGTGGTGAACCCAAATTTTATGGTACAGTTGCTAAACCGGAGATGCTCGCATTGTGTAACAGATTGCAAATGCTGAAAACAAGGAACAGGATTTTTTTCTTTTGTGTAAAATACTGTGGAATAAAGGGTACACAGAAACTATTTCTCTTGAGGGGATGGATGCTTGCTTCCCCGTTGCTGTAACTTATTCAAGGTCACCTTTTAAGTTCACTTCAAATGTGTTGGATCTGCTTAGCGGCAAAACAGCTTGTGAGGTTTGTAACGATGCCACCAAATGGGTGTTTGTTTGTGGAACATTGCCAAAGTGTCTTGAAGTTCAGTTTGTCACCAGGCACTTTATTGAAATAACATCTCATCCAGGCTGTACCTCAGTCTTCTACCCTATGCTGCCTGGAAAAGGGTCCAGACCACCCCACACACACACACACACAAACACACCCACACCATCTCATAATTCAGTCCAGAATAAGTGGTTAGATGATGGATGGATGGATGGATGGATGTCTGCCTGCCTTTCATACTAGTTGCTGAATATTCATTTTTGATCAGCCCACCAAATTAAGAGAAAGACTATGAAAGAAATTGTAGAGCGAACATTATAGACATGACTTAAAAGGATCATTTCTCCACATAAGGCATCTTCATAAAATGCATTCATCACTGAATGTCTGTAAGGTTTATGTTATAATATAATCTCTCTAATCTTCGTTATTATTAATGCAGCAGAACACCAGTAACATGAAAGCCAACAGTCAGCCAAGGGCAGATTCTGATTGTGTGAATCAGCTCAACACAATGCATACATAGAAGACTGATAAAGTTTAGACACTTGTCTTTCCTCAGATGTTATTTATGAAAAAAATATTGTTTATACCCCAGTACCTAGGGTCTGAATGAAAGCTTCAGCCAAACAAAAACAAAGGAAACAATGTCAAACTTTTATGTGGTATGTCCAATACTGCAACATAATAATGCTTTCTTCATTGACACATCTATGTTTTTTTTCAACAGTTCCAAATGAAAAATTTGGATGAACCCAATTTTACAAGTGCTTCAAGCCAGCTCACCCTCATCAGGCATAATTAAGCGATGTGCCTTTGTCTCAGCTTGGATCTCTCCAACTGTTTTGTTTTCATGGGGCTTTTGGCTATTTAAGTGTTGCTCTCCTGTATTTGTGACTGAGTTAAGCCAAAAATTCCTTTTTTTCCTCTAAGTGAGTACAAAAAACATATGTAACAGTTACTGACAGAAATTCAGGAGCTCAACTTTTATATTTAAGCCGCAAGTAAACAAGAGGAAAGGTGTAGCCTAGGCGTTAAACAAATCGTTCACCCCAGGTGCAAAAGTTGCCAAAAAGATGCAATATGGCTGGCGGACTTTATTCAAATCTCCTGTTGGGAAGAAAGCCCCTGTAGTCTTGTTATTCGACTGGACTGGTAGAGACTGCAGAGTGGTTGAAGAACTGGCCATATAAACAGAAAGCTTGCCGGTTTCATACAGTATAAGCCTCTGGAGTAACATGCATGTTGCCTTGCTTCAGCAGAATATTACAGCTGCTTCATTAATAACTGCCAACTGTGTAAATGGATAAAGGAGAAAGTGTACTCTATGCTAGATTGAAGGGAGTTCCTAAGAAGTTAAAGGACGCTGGGAATGAAATGCAGCTGAAGTGAAAAACAAAAAAACATTTTCTTACCTGTCACTTGGTTTTCATTTAAATGAACACACTTTCTCTATTGCCAGGTGAGAGAACCCAGCCAGGTCTTCTGGATAATAAATCCGAATGTTGGACTTGGGTTTCTGGCCAAGACAATGTGCTTATGCCAATATACCTGGCACGTTTGCATATTTGTAGAAAAAAAAAAAAACAAAAAAACATATGTATCACAGGAAAGGAAAGGTTTACTGACAACACCAACCTCAGGACGCAGACAGTATGTCCCGTTAAAGATCACAATACCACCTTGGATCACGGGTAACAAAACATGGCTGTGTTTCTTAAAAGACATTTTCTTCTATTCTCTTGCATTGTGCAGAGGCTTGTTCTTACAATGTATTTAACCAGTTCCTTTTGATGCATTATAACTTAATCCACTCATTCTCCCATGTTTCATCAAAAAGATATATAAGCAGTCTTTTATATTACTGAAATAAGAACTTAATGAGCTGTTTAATTAAAGGCTAATTGAGGTGAATCCATCATGGGTTCCAACATTAGTAATAAAGGTCACGTGTGCTCTGTTGGAAATGAATTAACTCTCTAGTTTGTATTCCTTAAACTACGCCAGTGAGAGCCGTGGTCCTGCTTTGTCTTCCTAAGGCCAGCTGGTCAAGTCTAATCTCACCTCAGCTGTATTTGCACAAGGAAGAATTCTTAATAAACAATGAAGGACTGCAGATGCTTTATTGACTTCTGCCTAGCCTTCAATGACGCATATGGATGAATACAGCTGCACAGAAGGTTATTTCTCTTTACTTAGTTAATTGTATTGGCTGCCACTGCTGAAGAACTGACAAGCCGGCTACAGAAACAAAAACCGAAAAGAATCAAAAGGACCACTTGAAGATGGGTAGAGTAATCCATTTGTGCAATCATGGCAGCGATGTATGGTTGCCTGGCAGTATTTCAGGGTTTTTTGTCACTGTACGCCTACAGGAGAATCACCCCTCAACCAGCTACACACTGTCCACAATTGTGGATCTATTCCATAATCTGTCCTCCACCATAATAGCCATAAGTTCCCAAGTAGAATGTCATGATCACTGTAGTGGTAGAGGATGCTTTGGGCCTACTCAAACCTAGGGTCTGAATGGTCTCATTAGCAATCACAAAATGAACAACTGACTCATCTCCAAGAATCTAGGGCACTGGTCTGCCAACCGGAACATTTGGATCCCTATTCTCATCGTAGCTTGGTTGTATGAAGAATAAATGATTGGAAAAGTGGTAGTTTAAAGTGGCTACTTCCTTGTACCAAAAAGCATTGAACCTCCGTCCTCAATGATGATACCTTTCATGGGAGAGAGTTCGATCCTTAAGGCAAATACCCAAGTTTCGTCTCTAGGAAACAACTAAGACATCACTGTCATGATTTACTCCGATATACTTGGTAAACTTAGATATGGTAAGACTGAAGCATCATGACAGATGAAAGACATGTTTCATTGACCTTAGAAAATGGTGCCTGCTATAATGATCATTTTCACTAGAGACTGTTTTCACAGTTCCATCCCCTGCCAGGTTATTTTGTTCTATAATTTTAAGGACTAGTAATCCATCCATTTCTTTTACAAAGAGCTTAATCCTATTCAGAGTTGTGGTGGGGGGGCTGGAGCCTATCCCAGGCAGCCTTATCGCACAAAGTGGGGGACACCCTGGATGGGGTGCCAACTCATCGCAGGGCACATTCACACACACACTGACACACACAATCACACACTATGTACAATTTAGCTACACCATTTAGCTTATAACACGTCTTCGGACTGCAAGAGGAAAGCGGAGTACTCAGAGGAAACCCATGAAGCACAGGGAGAACATGCAAACTCCACCCACTCCAGAGATGGAGGTGGGGTTTGAATCCCTGACCCTGGAGGTAGGAGGACTAGTAATACAACTAAAAATTTGTTTAGTGTGGCTATATCAATTACCTTGGTTGATATTTGTTTTTGTTGGCTTATATTTTCATATCAAATAAGAACTCCTTTTCATCTCTGTGATTTGTGGAGAAGAGAGCTTGAGTGGCTGAAGACATCGCTTGCTTCAACAATCAAAGATATAGATGCTGTTTTGTGCTTTTTTTAACCCTCAACCTCATCCAATCTCCACGTTCTTCTCAATTCCACCTGACAGTACAGTTCATTTCCTCTATGAGACCTTGAGTGTTAATGTCCCAGTCTTAAACACTGCAGGATGAATTCACCATCTGCCAATTCTAAGTGGAAACTGCCTGCAAAAACATGGCAATGTCATTTCAAACTGTTGTTCTAGAGAACATTTTCCATGAACCTTTTCTTCCCCAGCTGATGGCAGCTTATAGCATGATGGGATACACAGTGAAGGTAACAGACCACTGCTTAGGTCCTTAGTCTCCACGTAGCTCAAAGCCGGAATGTTTACAGAACATTCATTTAACTTTTACCTCCATACCCACTGTATCACTGTAAAGAGCACATCCATTTTCCAAACTGCTTTATCCTATTCAGGGTTATGGGTGGGCCTAGAGCCTATGGCACAAGGTAGGGAACACCCTGGATGGAGTGCAAATCTATTATGGGCTCAATCACACACATTATGGACAATTTTTACAGGCCAATTAAACCTACAGCATGTCTTTGGACTGTAGAAAACCCACGAAGTACAGGGAGAACATGGGAACTCCTCACACACACACACACAGCGGGGTGAGATCTGAACCCTCAAGCCTGGAAGTGAAAGTGCTAACCACTGAGCTACTGTGCCCCCCCCCCCCCCCCCCCCCACCACCCCCCCCCCCCCACCCCCCCCACCCCCAACCCACCACCACCCAAAACCCCACACCACCAACCAACAACCCCCCCCCCCCT
>JAACJT020000007.1:14315512-14326159 GCA_009936485.2 Gymnarchus niloticus
AACCCCCGAGGGAGAGGGGAAAAACGCGGCCCCCCCCCACACCACCCCCCCGGGGGGGGGGACCTGACCCCCCCACCCTGGAAGTGAAAGGGCTAACCCCTGAGCAACTTTGCCCCCCCCCCCCCCAAAAAAAAATCTTTCAATGCCAATAGACTAAACCATTAAAAAAAGGGAAAAGGTAATTGCTTTAATAATATTGTAAAAGTCGCTGTTTTTTTTTCAAAAGGACTGACACATCTCAAACAGCGTGCGATGTCTTCTGTCACTAAGAATGTGAACGCTGGACAATGACTGAGCAGTACAAGTGGCAGCTCCACACCTTTGGTGGTACTGGTGAAGACTTTTAATAATACTGTGGATGCGCTCGGAAAACAAACAAGTGTTTGAAGTACGAATGGCCAAATAACGGTGAAGGGTAATTGGAAAAAATGCAATGCATGGGAAAATTGAAGGTAAAAGAGGAATAGGAAGATGAAAACCAGCAACAGCATTGATGAATTCATTGTAAACCCTCATGACTGGAAGTAAAGACAGAATATTCCGGAGAAACACCTTTTTTAAGGTTGCCAAAAATCAACATTTCCTCCATGACCCATAATAATAATAATAATAATAATAATAACAATAAAAATAAGGGATGGAAAGTTATGGCAAAATCAACAGAATCTTGAGCTTTTATACATATGTGCTTAATATATGTGAAAACTTGAACATTTTTAATTTTTTTTTGTTTTTTATTTCTTTTAGGGTTGGTGTACATTCAAACAGAAGTATTTTGAAGCGTTATTGTAATTCCTTTCCACGAAAAAGGTAATATTCTGTCATCAAAAGGTATGCAGCTTTTCACACAGATGCTCTAATGCATTCGTTTCAAATACGGGGCAAAAGGTCAAAGGATGTAGGCCAAATGTAGAAAGTTGCCTGGCTTCATCTGTAATTTTATGCTGCCTCTGTAGGCATGCTCCAAAAGGTATAAAAGGAGGATATTGACATGTTTATGTTCCCTGTACAACTGTGTCTGATAAAAACGGTTTCACAGTTTGCATTGCATTGTATCTTCTGTGCACAGCGCCTCTTGTTAGGCTATGGAGAAATGCTAGACTCCTTTGTTATTTTATCTAGTTTAGACTTTTAGACTTAGACTTACAATGAACTGCGTCAATAAGACAATAACGATTCTTTGCAGCATCATTTCATCACCGTCAAACTGTAACATGAAATTAAGATATATGGAATTGTCAGTTTACAAAACATTAAGGTGGTCTCCTCATGCACCGACCTACAAGAGATTTAGACGCCAGAAGGAGAAGCTATTGTGAATATGCCATTATTGGGGCCTTACTTTGAAACCTGCTGTGTATGTATGATTGGCTTGTGTTGAAAAGAGTATCAGATTCTAGATGTAGATGTGGTCTACGTGTAATCAGTGTATGGAATTCTATGCTGCATGTCTCCGTTCTCGTTACTACCAATGTCACTGATAACAGCAGCCGCTTTCGCTGTCTGACAAATGAAACATGACAGAGTTAATCTGATTGCATTTAAAAGTTGGGTATTAACATACCATACAATGTTTGTCCAGCAAATTCACTTCTGTTTCTTTTTTGATGACTAAATTCTGAAGTTGAGTTTTCTGTCATATGTAAAATAAGGCCAATCACACTTTTTGTGATACGACTTGCCAGCAGACAGCAGTGAATATTAAAATATTAAAAAGTGAAAGAAGCCATTTTACTTTTACAGGAGCGCTGCCCTTAATCAAAAAGGCTCATGGCTGTACCATTTATACTGTAACATAATTTTCAGTTTACACAGCGGAGACATTCTTTGCAATATAATTTGATACAAACTAAAAAAGACTTTATTAGTTGCTGTAAAATACAGCGTGTATGTAAACCACAATATTTATAGATGTGATTTATGGGAGAAACAACCTCAGACCAGTATAAGTTAGGGATGGCCAGCTGGTTGGACATGAAGAGCCAGAAATATGAGGTCATGAGCAGTGGGAGTGGGGAGCATTGTGGGAAAATGGGGGGGGTTCTGGCCAAAAAAAAAGCATGTGACCCTAGGGAGCACAGAAGATTGTAAGATTGTGCAACCATGCGAGTGGAAGGGGTGTGGGCAAGAAGATCGGGGAGAGGGATAGCACCTATTTTTTTATTTTTCTGTCGCAAATGTACATGTGAAGAGCCATATGTGGCTTGTCAGGCTCTTGTTGGCCACCCCTGGTGTGACCACTATGGTACATTATAAAACTTGGCTACTGTTCCTCACATCTATTTATTCAAGAGCTGTGATGATGTCTTTGACACTGGGGATTTCCCAAGCTCTGCAAAGCTGCACTAAGTTGCTTGTTTTTCCCTCCTGTAATCTGTCCTTGTTATTTCTGCAAATGTAAGCCAATTACTTACCCTATTCTGCAGTTCATAAACCTTTACCACCTGTGATTCTAGTCTTATCCAGGTATAGCAGCACTTAGAGAAGCGTGTTGCTTGATCTTCTTATAAATTTTAATTCCAACCTAAAAAGCTTTTTGACCCCATGCATTCTGGCTAAGGAGTGTGGCTGAAGAGGGGAAGCTGGAAAGATCATTAAACTATGACCCTTGAGGAAGACGTTCCACAGCACTCCAGCTATACATGAGGAACATCACTTTATCCACGATACATTCATGAAAGGGAACCAAATTGATATAATGAGAAAATACTTTCCGATTTGTCTCCCCAGACCAATATCCAATTATATCAGTGTATGGATTCATTTTGAAGAAATGGGGCATCTTAAACAAAGACTTTTATTTTTCAATTTTATCCTCCTTAAATTTTTGTCAAAACCTTTTGTTACATATTAATTTTGATCTTTTTTCAAATTGTGTTCATTTGTGGTTAGGCTTTTTTCACTACATTAGAGAAAAGAGAAGAAATTCTTTCAGAAACACAGAGTGTGTGTGTGTGTGTGTGTGTGTGTGTGTGTGTGTGTGTGTGTGTGTGTGTGTGTGTGTGTGTGTTTAAAGGCATAGATGAGACAGGAATGAAGGCTGCAGGAAGATGCAATCAGAACGGCGTACAAAGAAGAACGTTTGACATGACAAGATGTAAAACAATCCCAGACGAACCAAAGATACAAATCAAAACTTCGTATCAAAATGGATTGACTTTGAATATTAAAAACAGAACTACGGATGTGTATGAGCACTCAGAAACTGGACAGATCAGAACAGTGAGGCTAAGGACTGCAAAATATATTGTAAAGAAGCCACATTAGAAGTATTTGTCAGAAAATCGCTCCAGCTACTGGGTGCAAACTCCCAGGAGATAGTCTTTCTTTCCCTTGGGGCATCTTCACTAAAATTGCTATTTTTCTATTATGTTGAGCATGACTGCTACCTTTTGAGTTTTAAATAGCGGATCAATTTTGTTTTCGAGTATGGCCTTTTATTTGCCACAGCAACCATAAAGCACCCAAATTGGAGTACCACACAGTACTCATTGAACATTTTCCCACAGTCGAGGCTGAATTCATTGCACTACTTGTACGGATTGATCGTGTTTCCATTATTATGCATGTGCAGATATTGCATCAGAGAGACTAATGCACTATAATGGGTGGTTGTCAGGGGCAGCACACTGAATGGGTGGAAGCCCAACAGCACAGCTCTTTGGATATTTTACTTGCTTGACAACTTTAATACTGTATAATTGAACAATTATCTGTTTATTCTGCATTTACAGACGTGTTTCAGTTAATATAGGTGCTTGTGTTTCCTGAGACCTGACCACTCTGCTTCCTTTTGACCCAAGTACTGTGAGTGGGCTTCTTCTCAGCAGGTCCTTGAAGAGGAACAATGAGCAGCTTGTCTTGGGTTTTCTTATATTCTTTTTTTCCATTGCTGAATGTGAAATGCATTTTACTGATTACCTGATTAAAGAAAACAATCATTAATCGTTAGTAATCTCTTATTTGATTTTTTTACATTATGATCAGAGCAAAACTTAACTGTATGTTTGTATAGGTAATGGCACTAAATTCCAGATAAGTCATGTCCATATTGCTATTTCCGAATAAAACAGTCAGCGCTATCACCTACAGTAAGTCTCTGCATTTGATTAATACTCCTGGCAGTACTATGCCACAATTTGGTCCCAGCTGTCCCTCACGGTGGCATTGATTCTCCACCTAACTTCTTTAGTATGCTTGTCATACCGTAGGTCACCTGACATTTCTGTATTGTACCTGGCTATCTGGACTTCTGTAGAATCTAACTATTTATCAATGAAATTGTCTTTTCTTTTTTCTCTCTGCTCTATTTATGCTTCCCAGATGCACCTCCCCCCAATTCACAGATCACCAGCAGCGTCCGGGCATCCAGCTTGCGACAGTGTGTAATGAAAGGATTCACACATTGGCACAATCTAGTCTACACATCTGGATACCTGCATCAGCAGTCTCTTTGTAGAATTCCTCCAACATCCAAATGACCTGATCACAATCACTGCTGCCCAGGGTGCAATGAAGACACGTTTCTATATTCTTTGCAGTTTCATTTGTAACTTGTACTTTTATTTTTGATTGCTTTCTTTTAAGAGGGTAAGTGATCATTGTTGAATCAGCAAAATTTTATTCTTTCTAAATGATTTATTTGCAATGGCTGTAAGAGAATGATCTGAAACATCTTCTTAATTTCAAGCAAAACAAGTAACACATATTGTTACTGGTCCACAATGAAAGTTATCTTGCATTAGATTGGAAGAAGCAAGACATACAGTATAACCATCACCCAAGGTAATAACAAAATACAAAACATAAAAAAAAAATGTCATGAGAAAAGACTAGCGACAGGCAAATGACTAAAAAGTATATTTCTTTGAAAATATAAATTGAAATGAGATGCATCATTGCCAGGAAAAACTCCAAATTTGTTTGCTTGTTATTACTCATCTGCAGTCAATGAATGTGGGACACTGGTATCATGTCCATTTTGCATTGTGCTCCGGAAAAGGTATCTTGAGCTTCTCGTTTTGATCATCGTACAAAATACTAAGCAATCTTTCATCACCAAACGAAACAGAAATCTTCGACCGCAGCTCTGGTCGAAGCTTTTCTAGCATGTAAACTTGTTTTCAGGAAACATTTCCTGCACGGAATGTACAGTGCAAACAAACACGTTTTAAATGATAGTTGGGCACTCGAGCATTAAAACGAGCAAACTAAAAAGGCCATTTATAATTGTGCATACTTGCTTTATTTAGCTGATATTAGCATCCAGTTGTTTTGACATTTTTGAAGAGTTGAATTTTTGCCCCCCCCCCCCCCCACCCCTCAAGGTTCCTGACTTAGGCAGATAACAGAGAGCTTCTTTGTTTGCCCAACAGATAACAGAGGTTTTTGTTGTGTCAGATGGTATGCCCTGTAGTGATATGCCATGGTCTTGCATGTTAAAGTTGCAATTTCCAGCTTATTCCCACTGTGAACCTCAAGCTGCTTGGCCTGCATGTTTAGTCTTAACAGCGAGGTGTCTGTGGCCAGCCGGGCAGAGCGACCTCTCTCTAATGAATCCCCAGATGTCAGCACCCTCAAAGTGTGTCTCTGCAACGCTTAGGCCTCACCTGGCGCAATGGAGAGAATTAGCCCTCCCAGAAAGTTACTTGACCTTTCATGTCCGGATCTCCCGGTGCATACTCTGCATCCTCTGGACAATTCTCCGATCAGCATTTCTGTCTGCTCAGAATGGAGAATTTTCTTTATTAATCGCTGGGTCTCCAGGTACTCTAAAAGCCTGCATTCTCCATTTAATCAATGGATCAATATTCAACACTACTAAGTGGCTGATTATTTTACCTTTTTTCCACTCCTGGCCTGATGCATTTAGTGAACTCCTTTGGTTTCAGTTTGAGTGCCTATATGTAATATCTTCTTAAATACTTTTTTTGCAAACTATCGTTTTTATTTTATTGAGAGAACTTTGAAGGTGTGTGTAACAGAGGACACTAAGGAACCCTTGACCCTGAAAGTGTTTCTGTTCTTTTTTCCTAATTCAGTACTTACAGTGGAACTGAGAACATTACTAAGAAACTCTTATTGCCAGTAAATTCTAACAATATTGTAAGTCCGGTAGAAGTAATAACACATTCTGCTTAGCAATTTTAATGTGTCCTATTTGCAAAAGAGCTGAACGTATATAAGCAGGACAGATAAGGAAAGGTAAGCAAATTTTCAGTAATAAAGCTGTTAATATGATGTTCTTGCCCAAGGCGGTTGAACTACTGGGACTGTAATATCTGTCTGGAAAATACATGCATCCCAGAACTAATATAATCCTGTCCCTGTACAGGATGTATTAATTGCTTGATAAGCTAATGTGGAACATTGAGGTTTCATATATGGGAAGCAGTGGTTAACTGCTGCACCTTCATTCGATATGGCTTCTTATACTGGCAGAGGTCAAGAAGGGCAAGTGTCAGGTCAATGAATCAATCAGTGATTTTTCAGCTGGAGATCTTTATTATTGAGAAATATTCATTATCTAATGAAATTGTTGTGGCCTCCTTTGACTCTAGTGCCAGGAAAAGAGCCAGATCTTTAGGCAATGGGATTGATTTTATATTGCCGCATGAAACAAAAAAAAACAAAAAAGGGGAAAGGTTGTGCTCTTTTTCATACCGCAGCATGACCCACTTCTGTTTACGATGTGAGGGGCAGTTCATTAAATTTTGAGCGTTTCAGGTCGTTTGTTAGATTGGCTATCGTGTCCAAATGATGTAATGTTTGATCAACTGAGTGAGTGTGAGAAAAGCTCATTCAAAGGGATTCTTTTTCTAAAGATTACCCATTCATTTCGGATGGGAAAGCAGGTGAAAAGAAAATTCTCATATAGAACGCACATGCATTTATATGTACAGAACATGCAAGAATCATTTAAACAGTAGCTGAAATGTTGAATATACAGTGTATAATATGAAAGATAGTTCCTCTGTCTGTAGACTCCTTGTTCATTCTCACTATTTCACTTTCATCTCACTGTATTTTGCCCATGCAGATTAATGGAGGAACAGGTAAAATCTCTTTCCTCTGATGAATCTGTCAGCTTCCAGTTTTTCCGGGTCTATTCCAGCAATTCTGCATTTGACAACATTCCATGTGCCAAGTTTAGAATTAAAGAGTTAAAGAGCAATCAAGGTCTGGTCCACAAGTACCATACATATTCCTTGCCTCTCACTGCATGCAATTATGTGTTTGTGTCTGCCCATAACCGATCCCTTATGACAACTGACTAGTTCAGCGGATCTGCAAATGCGGAGGTATATATTTCAAGGCAAGAGGCCTAAGCCAAGGCACACACATGGGTTCAGTTGAAAATCTGAATGGAGGAAGTGCTCCGACTCTGCTGTTTGATTCTAACGATGTGACAGGCTTCATCGGTGTCCTGCCGCACTCCCGTGAAGGAAACAGTATTTTTCTTTTTATCTTATCAGCTGAGATAAAAAAAAAATAAAAATCCTGACAGTGCTAATAACAAAAAGGAGAGCCTTAATGAAAATAAGACATGTATGCACATGTGTGCCAGCATCTTAAATATTTCTATTGTGTATATTGGCTGTGCTTTTTTACCATCAGCAGATTCCATCATTTGTTTTTCTTTCCTCTGGACATGTCTGGTCAGCTTAATTTTCCATGATCTTTACAATATGCCAGCTATAACAGCAGCTGGATTGTTTGATCTTCTTTTATATTCTGCTACTCAGTTACTATTTTTCTTTTACTTTTCTAATGTTTTAAATTATTTTGGACTTGTAGTCCAGTGTACTGTCTAAAAGTGAACGTATGCACAGTAATCTAATAGCCTCCGAAAGCTTATGTGCTGAGAATGGGAAGAGGGGATGGTAGGTGAATTCTATATTCAGCGCCTGACGCTATGAAAATTGAGATTTTTGATTCAAATGGTTCTCCAGGTCCTGTTATATCACATGCCTTGCTGTAACCCTGCCCTTTGCTGTCAAGTCAAGATGTGATTATTTTCCGTAAACCCAATCTGCCTGATCTGATGATTTTCTGTGGGCCCAAGGCTTGACACTTTGACTCAGACCTTACAAACACACAATGGTCAAAGTGACACAGCTTGTAGTGGAGGCACTATTATTTATTTATAATGTCTATTTATTATTTCATGTTGCACTAGTCTTGTCAATACATGCACTATGTGTGGTACTCTATCCTCCTCTCTGGTATTGTACTACCGTTTTTCATTACTCTAGAGTGTTACCCTACGTATACGTGGTACTCGCTTTTGTCTATGAATCCATGGCTTCCTGATTAACTGGCTTCATGATTTCTTGATTTCTTTTTCTCTAAAAAAAATTTCATTTAAAAGTTGAATTCCCCTCATTTCTTCAGTGTGAGATGAAGCTACTTCACCAAAGGGTGGACTTTTTTCTAACCCTTCTTACGAATCCTTACAAGGGGTGCCAATAATTGTGTAGGACACTGTTCTTTGTATGCGGATGGGATAGCAATAAAACTAACTTGACTTGGCTTGGTATTTCAAAGTCTGCTTGCTTCGGTTGCTTGCAAATGAACACGTACAACAGAGGGGTGGCTGGGGGGGACCACAACAACAGAAATGAGCGGGTTTTGGACTGTTTTGTCTGTTTAAAGGTTAAAAATGAGCAACAGTTAGCTGCAAAAACGATAGGGGTCACAAAGAGTCTGCATGACTGCGGAGTTGCTTACCATTTATGTTATTAAAGAAATACTTTTCTTTCAAATCTTATCCAACTTCTTTTCCTCTTAGGGAAAGTTTTTTTTTTTTTTCCCCTACTTTTTACCTATCAGTATTATGTAATGTTGTGATTTTTTTTGCCTTTGTTGGCTGTTGGCATGATGAAACTTAAAACGAACCAGTAAAAGGAGTGAATATTTCACCGTTCCATGGTTTTAAGTGTTGCCCGTGACAGGAATGCGAGTGAGAGAGTGAGTCTTCAAGAAAGATTTCCTGGCACTCTGTTCTTGTCCCTGAAGACCACCTCTTGAGTCTCAGTGGGACACCCCGACGGCCACTCCTTTTTCTTTGGGTATAATTACAGCCTACCATTTCAATGTCTAGGACCTGCCGATAGCAGACCGGTCCCAGCTGAGTTCAATACATAAATAATCAAATAATCGAGCAAACAAAATAAACAAAATGACATTACCTCGTTGATAGCCAGTGCAGCTATATCTCAAAGTAGCCATCTTTCATGTGAAAAGCGTGGGGTTTTGATTCATTTGCTGTTGCAACAACTGGGAAACTTGCCCACTCCCACTCAAGGCATGCATAATTTGCATGCATTATCAAATCTACATATATTAAACAATACAACAGGGTTGCAGCGCCAGACTAAGGGAACTTGTTGCAATTCATTCTTTTTGCTTAAATATCTGAGGTGGGAGAGAGCCGGCGAGAAAACAGGGAACTGCAACTGACCAGGGTACCATGAAGCAGAATGTTTCCTAATTCCTGGTTTCCATCTCTTGCTTATTTCCCATTTCTTGGAGCACCTGGACTGACTGACCTCAAACAAATGAAGAACAAGAGAAAATACTCCTACATGTCGGGAATTTGGTGACGCAAGTCCAGCAGACCTAAAACCCTAAATAAGACCAAGCCCTTTTCAAGCCTTGCACTTAGTATTTTTAGATGGGGATGAAATCACGGGGACAGGCCTTGACATGGTCAACTGACATAATGACAGTATCATGCTGATCTAGTCACAGGCATAACATTGCTTTATATGAACTCATATAACTAATATAAATACTGATATAACTATAGCCAAATGTAAGTCCCAATAAAAGTACAATCACACTGCCAGGTACTTAATAAAACTTCTCAAAAGCAATTCATGCCCTGAAACCTTACTACCATATACAGATTACGCCCCTATAGTAAATTCACCTTATGTTGGTAATGGTTCCTTCATACAGACGTCATTACACATGGCAGTTACTTGACATTTCTGCTGCTACTACAACATGCCAGAACATTCTAGCTGTGTCTTCAAACAGAAGAAACTGCACTGTGAAGATATCACATTGCATAGGCTGTCTGTCCTATAATCACGTCATACCTTCAGCTCATTCAGTAGATCCAGCATGTAGGGTTAAATACCTCATTAAACTATCAACGCACAGAATGTCAGCTAAATCCTTGATGATTGTGTGGGGAAGTTCTGTCTTGTGGAGAATGCAGTGAAAGGTTTCTCTCTTGACAAGAGGCCATGCAGTGATGAATAATGGGGCCTTTTTCCTGCTGCTCATCGATCTAGAGGCAACAAATGGTCCAGGTGTTCCATACGTAGCCTTTGTGGTACATATGAAGTTACTGACCCTGAATGTTTTTTTGCCTACAGGAATGGATTTAAACAAAAATGTCATCATACTCATTTACATATAATGCAAATTAATATTAACATGAAATACAGTACTGTGCAAAAGTCTTGAGCTACCCCTCATTTAATATGCTTCCAAAGAGCCAGACTGTCTTGTGTTTTTTAATGTCATGTTGAGGAACTTGAATTGGATTGGATTGAGCTCTCCAAGCTTCCCGAAGGACTTTCAAAGTTTTTAGCTCTCATTTTCAGTCCAGTCTCTGTACCTGACCAGTTTCAG
>JAACJT020000007.1:14331711-14362335 GCA_009936485.2 Gymnarchus niloticus
GGTTCCTATTCACCCCCCCTCCCCCACTCCCCCAGTGACACAAGCACACATGCATCTATGTCTAGACAGGAAACGCAAGTCATTCCATTCTAAATCATTATAAATGCACAAAATCCCTTTCGGGGTTGTATTATACAGTAATACAGGCTTTGCATGCACATATTTTTATGAAAGCCTCATTCATCTACGGCCTGTTACAAAAACCCCGAGCATTTTATATGGTAGCCTATTTTTTTTTTTTTTTGACGTAGGAAGGCATCTTGCAATTGTGTAATCTGTTGTTTCGTACTTCAAATGTATTAATGATCTGTAATATCACTGAAGATAAATCACAGAGAAGCAGGAGTGATCCATAAACACACACTGTTGCCTGAAACAGAAGTGTGAGACCATCGTTTATGGCCAAAAGGGATGATGGGCCACAGCTGACTTTTACTGGAAAAAAAAGAAAAAAAATCAATACAGTATTGGCAAGCATATCACCGGGGTGTTCCTTCTTAGCATTTTGTAATGCCAAAATAGAAATACAGTTGTTTTAGATTTTAACAATATTTATAGAGTGAATCAGACTTAGAGTTTAGAGATTAGCTGTCCATTTTGAGTCTTAAGTGATAAATTGTTTTTTCAGTCCAGTAGTAATCCAGGCTGGTTCCAAAGCTCTTCAGTATCTAACTTGCTACTTTATTGACTGATGTATTTCATTGCATTTATTATAGACAAGACAAAATTAAAATTGATATAGACAAAACTGAAATGAAGTATACACAGTACGTGCATCCTTGTCCATGTACACAGTATCAGTATGTCCTATGCTGTACAGCAAATAGCCTGATTTGTTATAATCAACATTAAAATAGCATTAAAAATCAGCATCCGTCCGCGTGTCTTTGAACTGTGTATCATGGTCAGCCTTGTGGTGAGGGTACAGTATTTCATCACGATGCACCTACACACACACACACTCCTGGTGTTTTTTAGAGTTGCCAGCTAGCCTAACTGCATGTATTTTGGCGGAAACGCATGTAACAGAGAGGAAATGCAAACACCACAAACACAGAGTGTAGGTGGTATCCAAACCACTAACCTCGGAGGTAGTGATGGGGCGAATGAGGCTTCAAAACCCATGGTGGGTGTGAGTATTGGCAGCATTGATTGATAGTTTGAAATACTACCACCCACCGCAGGTTCTGATGCCACATTTGTCCCATCAATTCCTGGAGGTGTAACGCAACAGTATTAAATGCTGAGACACATTGAACTGAATGGCATGTGTTAATGTCCCAAGAACCACTCAGGCTGGAACCAGGAGTAACCTTGGTCCACATTGCTGCCTCATTTTGTGAGTGTGTAACCATTATAACACAGGTCAAAGTTCCACAGCTCTCAAGACAAGAATTGCCGTAAAATCCCCTTAAAATGTTGGCCTTCTGCAGCCTTTATCTTCAAATAACATGCTTGCATATTTTCAGACCATTTTAGCCCTCATGCACAACTGTGCTAGAAAGCTAAGCACACAAGAAAGCTGATATTTCTGGTTTCACGTCGGAGTCTTTTATTTATGTTCTTCTGAGACTGTGCTTAAGAGGCAACATTTGTTTTACTATGAAGAGCCCACTGGTACACCATGCTGTATGCAAAATATCATCTGCTCCCTGTGTACCAAAACTGTTCAATTGTCTCCCTTTCACATTCAGTGAACCTATTTAATATGTGTTTTGGAAAATGGGAAAAAAAAAACAACAAAAAAAAAACAAAAAGCATTCTTTAATTTATCATTAATAGTTTAAAATAGGAAAACCTCAAATGAGGGGCTTTTGCATGAGTGCCAAGACTTTGAACCTTCAATGTTACCGATAAATGGACATTCAAGCGAACCCTGCTGGTCATTGTGCAATTCCCTGTCAATGGAAGTCGTCTGGCACTTCCAGGCTTTAAAGGAGAGAATTATGGAGTAAAGAACTTTCGTTCCAAATTGTGAGCTGCCTGATTTTACATTGCACTTCACCGTGCCACAGTTAGGGGTTGAGCCACCTGCCATTTAGCCCCCACAAAGAATGAAGACTTGATGGTGTGCAAAGTGAATCACTATGGCCACAAAGTTCAAGGGCTTTGCAGAGAGGACATGGCAGTAAACCGGCAAGTCACGCTAAGCGCTCATAAAGGCATGCTTTATTAAACTCACGCTGGATGGTCTTATGGACACATCGGCTAATCCCATTTGTGGGCTAAACATTCATACATATTTACATTTAGATGCGAGTGGCACAGAAACTGGAAAAAAAAAGTAAAATTGCAGGCTAACCTACTTGTCCATGGGATCATCCCACTGCCCTGTTCCAGCACTCTCAATGAATTTTATGTGATTACACACTTGTGTCATGCAATGTAATGCTATCTTTCAACTGAGCCTTAGCTTAACTGTTTTTGTAAGCAGAATTGACAATGTACTGACAATTACTAAGATTTGGCCACTAGTGATACTGTGTGGTAGCATTAGAAATCCTCACCTTGATAGACTAACCACTATTATTAGTCAAAGTAATGGTTAGACATGAAAAACAGCATCTATTGAACACTACAAGACATTTTATAGGACTCAGATGTCTTCTGATGGGATTAAATTAATGTATTTTCTAGTGTTGATAGAATGGACAAGAAGCGTAAGCCTAAAAAAGTTTAAGGAAATCTTAAAAATTAAAAATAGAAAAAAAGATGGTGCTATCTATTTGAGAAACAATACCACAAACATCTTTTTTCACTGGTGTACTTATTAAACTTTTTTTATTAGCTGCCTTCCAGAGATTTTTCACAAAATGTTCATTTTTAGATTTGCTCTACTTTTAATCTGACTTCAGTATTTAGTTAGTATATTTGCATGCTGAAATAGTTATATCATTTTACAAGATTTCAGCATTATTGTCTTTGCAATTAGATTGCTATATTTGGCTTTTTTATATAATTTATTCTTCAGTTATTTTTCACATTTTTTACATCTTCTGGTCATTTGTCTTACTTTTTTGTTAAACTGTATACAAACATTTGTAATAGATTTATTAGTTACTGTTGAAGAATTATAAGCATATCATAATTATTCTAAAATGTGTTGCAAATCATGCATGGACCATAACATTCCAGAAAAGTACACAATGAAATGACTGGCATGAATTTTTACTGGGACAAATGAATTTTTCCTCTTAAAAATAGATGTATAAACTGTCTTGGGGTTGGAAGAATTTCTTGATGTTCATATGCAAGGCATACAGCAGTATATTTTAGTCAAAGTGACATCATTATTTAGGTGTCATTATCACATTGCCTATCTGAATATTACACTTAACAGCTAGTGCTTCTGGACATGTACCGAGTCAATTTAGGGAAGACAACCTAACAGGATGTCCCCTGCTGGGATTTAAGCTGTCACAAGGACAATTTCTGATCCTTGGCACTACAACCCTGCGCAATGCATAGATTTAAAATATTTTAATGTATATTAATACGTATTTATTTCATAATGTGATGGGTTGTTTTTTTTTTAACATATAACATCTGATACAGTATTTATCTTTAAAAAACGGTATGGGAATTGATGATGTGTCGGAAAGGCGGAATGACCATGCTTTTCTGTTTACCTCCGGGGGAAGAGCTGTGGACAGGGCATGGATGACACTCTGGCATCTCCTGTCAGAAAGTTGTCTTTACCTTCCTGATTTATTAATACCGCCTAAGTGCTTCTGACGTTCGGAGTGTTTCAGGAGACGCTTTCCGCTGACTCCTCTACCCAGGATGAATTTTTCATCTCAAACGGAGAGAATGCTCTTGTCTGTGATGTACATGTTTTATTCATGCAGGGGCTTTCAAAACACAATTTTAATTGAGCTGAAGTCGGCTATTGTATGCCCCCCACCCCCACCTTCGTTATTCCTGGCAAATCGGAGGTGGTAACACTGACTTCTACAGTGTTGATGCCACTGGGTGTGGGACACTAGCCAGTTAATTCGATCAGGAAAGCCAATAGCACCTCGTCCCTCTAATGTCCCGACAAATGCAGAAGGTCAGAAGACACTGAAGAATAAAAGAGAGGCAGTGTGTAGAACATGGCCACATTCTTTTCATTGGTTATGTTCAATAAGCACAAGCAATCAAAGTGTTTTGTTTATAACTGGTGTAGTGGATAAAGAATTTGGCTTGTGGCAGGAAGTTTGCAGGTGAAAGTCCAAGGCAGTTAATGACTGTAGCTTCCTTGTGTAGGTAGCTTATCCTTCTATGCCGTAAAAATGTTCAACAATAGCAATAGAGATGGATTAATGTCATATACTGTACAATACAAAAACTGCATTTAAGTCCTTCGGCGTGAACAACACACCTGCAAAACAAACTGGAAACCTTTCTTACCTTCATCTGAAAAGATGATTTTTGTGCAACATAATGAGCTGTTTTAGGCACGCCAATATAGTAAAAGTATTTTTACAGTAAACGAGCTGAAATAAATGCGCCTGAAAAGAAAAACGAAGAAAAAAAAAAACTGTAGTAGCACAGTTCAGGAAGTTTTTGACAGCCTAAATCTGTTTTGACAGATGTCACGCTGATCTGAGAGATGCACATATAGGAATGCCTCCTGCTCGAGGTTACAGTGTATTTTGAGAGAGATCCCTCACAATAACTTTCTAAAAGACAGCATTTTATCAGTAACTAACACTTTGACATCCCATTTTGAAATATTATTTTTTACATTTTGTTTTTGTTATGAATTATGATTCACTTAACTTTATAGTGCTATCGTTAAAATCATTCACATTTTAGTGATTAATCAAAAATCTTATTTGTCCATAATTAGAAACAGCAACATATTTAATGCATTTTTTTAACTCTTACTTGTCATTTTTGTTTACCATTGTCAATAAAAAATCTTTGAATTTAGATGGCTGGGTGCATGTTAAAATTAGTTCCAAAATTTAAATATAACCAAGGCTTTCTCTATGTGCACTAACTCACCAAGTACACAGGCTATGCATCATCCCTTTAGTGTGGGGGGAAATATTGTGTAAGGCTAAGCTCTAATTAAACCATGTCGGCACGCTGGGATAAAGGAGGAGAGAGACGAGGAACAATTGACAAAAGGTGTCTTTTAGGCCTCTCTGTTAAGAAATGACATGGTTGAAGCAGACGAAGATGTCTTGACTGGAAAATAAAGTTGTTCACAGCATTAAAAGCCTTGGAATTCATTAGGCTAAATATTGAGTGTATGTCAGAAACTGGAGGACCAGAATGGGGCTATTTTCTCAAAGGGTGAATCACGGAAGAGCGACGATGAAAAGAGGAAGGCATCTGAAATAAGAGTATATAACTCAGTGTGGAACTAAGCCTTGAGAAAAACAGAAAGCACTTTTCTCCTCTCAGTGTCTAGAAGACTGTGCTTGGGATACTGTGACATGGCCATGTGTGAAAAGAAAACCTTTCAAATGGTCTGATTAAATCAGAGTCGTGAATGTCATGGCCACTGAACAAGCTTCTTTAAATAGAACTGCTCAGGATGACACTTGATTCAATTGCAGCGCCTTATGATTTAAAGTCACGCCTGACTCCCGTTTTGGTATTGCCAACTGAAAATGAACACTACCAACCTACCATTCATGTCAATGATAGTTGTTGCTATTTCGCAGCATTCAATTCACTTACATTAGAGATATGTACAGTGGTTGAGATTTTAACTTCCGGCAATATAAAAATGTTTCTCTAATCAGTGGCCTTTTTGAACACTTCCAGTTAGAGTTTAGGGTTCTGGAACCCAGTTCCTTTAATTTGCTCCCTACACTACATTGCTGATCTTTACAGAGTAACTGATCAGTGAACAAGAGTCAAGATATGGCCTTCATCTTGATAATCAACAGTGCATTAATTTAAGTGCCTCTTAACTATTTATTTTTATACTGGTTAAGAACTGAACGGTTCAAGTTTATGCAACTTCTTGGTCAAGTGTATGAAGCCACATGCCTTTTATAATCTCCATCCAGTAAAAGCCCAACGCGAGCTCGCATAAATAATTTGGATTTCTGACATCTCGTGCTGGATGTGACTGTTAACAAAACCAAGAATACTGGATTATTTAAATGGTTCGCCGGAGATTAACAGTGCTTCAAACCAGGAGAAGAAACAAAGAAATAAATTAATAAGTAGGCCTTTGCCATCCTATGATCCTGATTTTGCCCAGAGAACCCTGTCCTGTATATGTTTGTATTTACATGATGCTGTAGGTGCTACTTTGCTTATTCCAGCTACTGTCATGCCAGGTGAGTCAGAATGGTCAGCAAGCATTTATCACTAGTTTTTACAACTATATCATCAACAGGTGTCTAATTTGTAACTATTATGTAAATGAGAGTGGTATGAAAACCAGTGGTTTGTCAGATTCCCCATAATATAATCCCACACTGAGCAGGCACATAGATCCCACAGAACTGTAATTATCTTGACTGCATTAGTATGCCAAATGTCTTTCAGCTGCCTGCCAGGTTAAACATCGATAGTGGGGAGCCTTTTAAAAATGGCATAATTTTTTTCAATAACCAATGGAAGAGGAGCCGGAATAGTCTTTTATGTACATACATATCGTCCATATGTTGAAATGCATGGAACTGATTTTATAATTCGTCCAATATGGTTTTTTTCCCTGTTATAGAAATCCAGTATTCTAGCCAATAATAATGATATTTTTGGATTTACTGTGGTGTGCACGAACAAAACTTATCGTCATTAAGCCCTAGTTTCTTTATGAGACCAACCAACACAGCCCAGCATTAATACAACTAAAAACAGGCAAAACAAAGTTTCATTTAGTTACAAGTAGTTAATTACTGCATTTGTTTTACACTTGATTCAACATCTCATTGTTATAGCAAAGCATACATAGTTAATTACTTATGTTCAATAAAAGAAGTTTGTTGGTGCCAATGCCTGTAAATTTTAATAGGTTCTTAAAATTTATGGGCCATGCAGTCAGTAACACCGTTACCTCACACCTCCCTGGTTCACCGTGAGTGTGAAGGCTGTGCGTTCTCATCAAGTGAGTGGATTTTATCTTGGTACGCTGTTTTTCTCCAACATTCCAAAAACATGTGCTTAAGCAAAGTGGCATCTCTGAATTGCTCATACTGTGTGTGTGTGTGTGTGTGTGTGTGTGTGTGTGTGTGTATCCTGAGAAGGATGTCTCGGGTGCCATGCTGCCTGGGATAGGCTCTCGATTCACTGAGACCTTGCACCGTATAAGGGGCTTGAAGATGGATGGATGGATGGGTGTAATTTTGTTTGCAGGGACTATTTATATTTCAGAATATTTTACTTTAATGTTGGCCTAATTCAATTTTTAGCCAGCTTAGTTTTTATTTATATTTTTATTTATTTTATCTAGCTTTCAGTAAGTGACCTATAGCAATACCTGTACTCCCTGGCTTCTCCTTCATAGTGCCGTGCTGATGTCAGATATAACGACCCTATAGATCTCTGCACCTTGACATTTAGCGATGCTTTGGATTTTCTTCTTTTACTGTTACCTTGCGTTAATGACATATTACAAAGCTTCAGTTTTAGCGAGATGGCACCACAGTCCCTGAAAGGAATCTTTAGTTGAGACCACCGGCACATCTAACATGGAGGGGATGTTACTAAAACACCCTCACTTATTTTGAAAATCTGTTTTAATATCGATGGAGACATAAGCTCCTTTCTTCAGAAAACATAGGTATGATGATAAAAGTATTTTACATATGTATTGAAAATATATATTGAGCTTCATTTAATGTGATCTATTAACAGGTATTTCTATAAATATATATTAAAATCATCTGATGGACCATCTTGGTTTTCTATTGTGTCTTCAACAATATTTCTGTTATTTGGGAGAAGAGGTGTTTTCATAAATAATCACATGGTACACAGCTAGTAGCCAATGTCAGGTCAACCATTTAAATACCTTTCCCTGAGGGTGCTGCAACATATGATTAATTCAAAACTTTACATACAACTTTGTATCATATTTCATCATGCATTTTTTATATTTTCAAATTGCCTAGCGGGGCAACTCGTTTTCCCTGCTGGGAACATGGGAATCGTTGCTCCATTAAACCAGTTTCTTTCAAGGCGATCTCTTTGCTTTCAATGTGGAGCATTTTGAGAAAGTAAAGTCAAGTGCATCAGGTTTCTTGAAGCCCCTTTTTCAAGTACATAAAACAATTTGTGGGCTTGTAGGAATGACTACACCAAAGACATAGCCAGAAAATGTTGACTCGGTAGTGTGCCTTTTACTTTCTGCTGTATTGGCCTTTTCTTCTTTCTTTCATGGTACAATAAATAGGAACCCACCACGTTACCCACTCAAATTATCTGGGTAAAAGTGGAAGGCTCTTTTCTAAACTTTCCTAAATTTTAAGCAATAAGAAGCATGCAATCGGAGATCCAAAGCGTATGGGTCTCATTTTCTCTCTTCCCAAGAGGACTAGATTCAATATTTTGTTTTCTTGACAATTAAAGGGAAAAACGACTATGACAACGCCCAAAGCTGCAGTTTATTCATGGGACCCATTTGAAATGCACCTGAATGTAGGAAAGATATGATCTTTATCAAAATAGCATTCCTGCATCATCATAGAATGCTCAGGAAATGTGAAATGAAATTCAAAAAATAAGGCGTTTGTTTCACATGTTGTTATGAATGGGGGTTTCCCATGAGTATATGAAACTGCTCTGACAAAGAGAGAGTAATCACATTGTTCAAGTGTTCAAAATATTTGGTATATTACATAAAAAAGCTTTAAGAAATCCAGGAATGCAAAGTACTGACATACGATTCCATTCAGGAGCAGTAGTACTTATCTGTGCATGATGGCACTAATTGGCATTATTTCAAAAAATGTTGACATGTAATCCATGAACATACGAGTCACTCAGAAAAGATAAAATGCATTCACAGAATGAAGACTGATTTTCGGTTTTCCGTCCTCCTTGTCAATGATGCTCATAGAGAACAGCAGGCAGTTTTGCAGTTAAGGAACCATGAGCAGCAACTGGAGGGACCTATATGTTGTGGGCTTTAGTAGCAGAAGAATGCCAGAATTTACTCTTGAACATGATATTAGACTGAAAGAGAAAAACCTTAAGATTATTTCATACTTATGCATGCTATAGAAATTTTATTGATGCATCTCACATTGTCTGCAAATTGATGAACGTGTGAAGGAGTGCTTCAAAGTCAGGCAGTACAGAGCATGTTTTGTACTGAAGGAATGAATTTGAAAACAGAGGTTCCCAGAAAAGGATAAAAAAGGAATGGCCAGATGAGGTTGGATCCTAAAAATCTATAAACTACAAATGTTACACTGAGAACAATTGTAAAACATGGGGAAAATGGTCAGAATAATGTAAAAACATAGAATCTACCAAATGAGGTAGGTGCCGTATTGATCTAGAAGTTGGTGTAAGAGCAAAGAAAACTCATCACATTGTTTTTCTCTGTTAAGGGCTGTATCCCTCAAATGACAATGAACTATCTTGGCAATAAAATCCATTCACTTTCCATATCTGCTTATCCTGAGGAGGTTCATGGCAGAACAGAAGGCTGTCCTAGGATGTGAGACGGCGTACCTTTTAGACAGGTCAGCAGTCCATCAAGGAGTGGTCACTCATACTTGCTATGGGCATTTTAGAGACACCTGTTAAATTACTATTATTAAGTACTGTAAATTTATTGTCAATTCATGGTGCCCATATAAACAGCATCCATTCTAAACTTGTTGTCAGTTCAGTGACCCTTAAGCTTCAAAGAGACAAGTTTTTCTGTTATGATGGTCCATCCATTTTGGTGCTGATCACCCTCTCCCTCTTTACCTTCACATTTTCCAAGCATCACAGCCTTTTTCAATGACCTCGATTTCCTCATAATAATCTGAAGATAAGTCAGCTAATTCAGCAAACGGAATTTTCCTGATGTAACCAACCTATCCCATTGGAGTAGACAGTCATCATGAAGGGGTGGACCTGGTTTTCCAGGATGGCCAAGTAGCCTGGATCATACAGCAGAGCTGCTTATGGTCATCATGAGCCTGTCCATTTATATCCCTTTTCTCATCTGTACCTTTACAGGTTAATCATGGCTTCTGGAAAGAGCCAATTTTTCTGCTTGGGCATGTTCATAATGTACTGGCTCATCATGCGTATGTTGAAGATGCAGGGAAAAACAAGGAAAAAGATATACCAACTCGCGGGAATATAATCCATGTTCTGAACAAGCATCACTTCCAAGCATAGTAAAAGGGCCAACTCTCCACCTCAGGAAACGTTTTTGTTGGCTCAGGAAGATGATTCACTGCAGTCTGCTACTGTATAACTGAATGTGTCCCTAGCACCATGTCTAAAAGGACATGGCTGCTGAGTGTCTTTTATGTCCCATATGACTAACAAGTGAGTAATTCATCGGATCCTTCCTGGCAAAAGATCGTTTGCTCTTGTATGGAAACTGTGGAACTGAGTGCCCAAGTTTGACAGAATCAAGTGTGACTTTTAGAAGTGACTCTTTGGATTTGCTTGACTGACACTATTTACTTTGTTCCCATTCATGATGAGCCACGACTGCCTTTGCAGAAGTACTATCTAACTCAGAGGCACATAACAAACAGTCCCCTGTGAGTGGAGGAGAACTTGTTGTAGGCGTTCTGAAGGAGAGACCGAAGCTGCTGTTCCTTGACTGCTTCCTGTTTTATCAAGCTGGCACTGCCTATCACATGAACAAAGCAAAGTCAGCTAAGGAAACAGTGCAAGCTGGGTAATTCAAATTCAGAAATGGAATTGGTAACAGTATATCCATTAGTTTTGTTTGTGATAGCATACATCCAAGATTTACTGATATTAACACCCTTCTGATTTTTTTTTTACAAATCAAGACTTTGTGGGGATTCCCCCTATGCAAAAAAAAATCACTTTGATGTAATATAAGCCTTAATGATCTGGATAATTAATAGAGCAATTAAGAGATAACCTCAGACACGTGTACAACACATGAATCAAAATAAGAGTTCACAGGTGTTGTTAGAAGAAAAAGAATACCACAATAGAAATGTTTGACAGGGATGATCTGCAAAGAACTCCCCAGGGCTGTGACTTGTTGGCTCTGAGGAGTGGGGAGGTGCTGTCTACTCCTGACAGATAAAAATGGGTAACTGTAACATGCTTGGTGACGGGCTGCAAAAAGCTTTCCCTTTGTGATGTGGACTTGAGGGTGACCGGGGCCCATTGTGTGGGCAGAAGACAGGGCTCTTCAGTGGATTTATGTTTCAGAAGTGTGCCCCCATGGAGCCACCCCTCAACCAAAAAAAAAAATCACAAAAGTTATTCCCACCCCATCTGCAAAGTTCAATCCATTCCACTCAAAAATCTAGAAGTCTGAGAAGTAAGTTTGGCCGGGATGCAGCAACAATGTACAGAACTCCTTGAGAAATCCTGAGGATAATCAGAAGACCTTCAAGAAAAATGAAGAGTTGTTGTGTGCAATTTATAATCGTGCATTCACGTTTATATGTCACATGTACTCAATTTTGCATATCTCTCTCTATTGTGGGCTGCGGCAGCTTTGAAATAGCGCTGTGTACTTTTGCATTTCAATTTACCTCATAATGGTGCGAGCATTAAAAAGAGTGAAATGTGTCAGACATCTGTCAGACGCTATAAGCTTATCAAGCAAAGGCCGGAGAAGACAACCGTAATATGGAGCCATGCTTCAGTCTTGGACGTGGACATATTAAGCGACTGAAAAATCACTTACGGCTTCGCTCAGCGTCAGCCTCCGTGAGCTACTCAAGCAGCATAAATGAATTTTATGATATACAGGGATATTAGGTGATTCTTTTTTCCCCGCAGCAATTTCATTTTGCAGTACAATATGAATCAACTTACAGCAATTGAAGCAGCCTCCCGTCTCTCAGCATTTCACTTATTTAGCTATTATTTTTCGAATTAAGTTGCTGACCCAATTTAGCACAAGGTCTAGCGGAATGGCAATACCGAAAACAAAAACAACAATAATGAATTAAATTATTCCTTTTCTTGATTTGAGCTGTTATGAAGAACATTAATACGTCCATGAAATTGTTAATGTTTTCCTTTTAGTTCCACCAAAACAGCTGATTGATGTGTGGTAAGTTAATACAGAAAACGAGTATGGCATAAGAACAAGTAATGATTGCCTGACGCCTCTGAAGTTACTGTTCCATTGCCAATACTGAGGTCATGGCAGCAGCAAGCCATATGATGCAGGTTTCTTTTACCATCATCATCTTCAGAGTTTTGCCCTAACCTCCTTGCCTGATGGCGTCATTCTTGGTGCGCTGTGGATTCAGTGTTTTTTTTTTTTTTTTTCTGTTTTCTCGCTGTGATTGAGCTGTTATCTACTTTTGGCTGTTTATGCTCATTCCCTGAGTAGCTGTCACCGGAGAGGCGCTTCCTGCCCCAGCTTTAAGGCATCACAGGAAGGCTAACTGATGTCTGAGTAAGGGGGGGGGGGGGGCAACAGCACACACAGGAGAGCACAATCCCCAGCACTTCCTATTAAATTAATCATGTGTGACTTAGCTGGTAGCTTCATTATGCATGCATAACAGGCGCAGCGATAAAACATTTCTTTTCTGTTCTATACATTGTTACTTCATTAGTACTCGAGTATAAGTTTTTCAGTGCTTTAAATGTGAAGAAAAAGTGCAGAAGGCAGTTCCAGAAGGAACAAGAAAGTCCCGTGCACATTGTAGATTTCACTAGATAAATAACTAATAAAACTAATTCCTGAAAGCTATTTAAATGTTACTGACTTGATTTCTCAATCGCACAGATACATGCATACACTATCAAGGCGGATTTTATTATCATTTTAATAGCAACGTGTTAGAATATTAAGTGTATGCTAGGGTTCTGTCCTGTGATCTAAATTTTCATCTTTTATCTGTAGCCACAGTGAAGTCCTTGAACTAAAAATACTGTTTTATCTCTTTATTATAACATTTCTGAATAATGTAATTGAACTCTGCTGGCGGCTCATGTAATTTCCTCCACACAACTCTCCTTGTTTGTGGTGTAGGCAGCAATGCCAACGACTGGAATCATTCATAACATAGGATGTTTCACAGCCAATCACATGAGATCATTTCATAAAGGTAAATGTGACAATGCGGGTTAACAGGCCAGGAAACCGAACTACCCGGAATTTAATGCTATAGATAGGGACCATTTTCAAACCATGTCTTGGCGATCCCATTAGAGGGTAAAATCACCATAACCTGTTACATTTCCTTAAAGAGTCTGCAATGTAGGGTTAAGTGTTGTTGTTGCTGTGTGTTGGAATAGATGTGCAGTCTTATTATTGTCCAGATAGCATGTGATACCATCAGGCAATCCGAGAATGACTATGACCAATTTAGCCATCCTTCACCACCCATCCAATCACTGAACCATATCCCATATAACCACTTGTGCCACCAGGTAGGTATCAGGGAGGTGTTTTCTATCTTTGTGGAAGAACAAGCTATGACATTTGGTGGCACAGCAAGGCTAATGGATATGAGGACTGTGGGATAAAGTCACAAGCAGAATATTTAACCCACATTTCTTTAATAATTATCTTGTCATAAAAAAATGGCAGTATATGAAATTTAAGTTTCAGCACAAATTTTCTCTGCTAAGAAAGTACACAATCTAATTATAGAGCAGATTTTTTTTTTCCTTTTGGCTAAATTCCAGATGACAGATTTTTTTTTCTGTCACTTGCATTAAAAATCTGCAAAATGGAAAGTTGTCAGTGCCAGGCCATAGCGAAATACGTCTGGGCTAAAAGACTTGGCAATGGCTCTGTGTGAATGGACCTGGTTGAGTACTTGACTCGACAGCAGTTGTATGTGTGGTGGGGGACGGGGGGCATGTGTTGCATCTTGGTCAGAGCTGCAATTGAATAATTTAAACCATTTACATCAGTAGAAGCTGGAGCTAGCAGAAGCCATTTTGTACCAACTGCGGGGGGGGGGCTTCCGTGGTAAGTGAAGAAGGGAAATCTCGAGCAGTTGTCATGTGCATCTGGCTGAGATCAAAGCAGACTGGCAATGTCAAAGACCCTGTCCATCAGGCGGGCAGGCAGGCGTAGGCAGGGACCAGCATGTCACTCCACCAAGATGGGGAGAAAAAAAACAAAAAGAGCCTTATAATCAATGTCAACTCCAAAAAAAGTGCTTTCTTTGAGATTTTATTTTGCATGATATGAACTAGTTTTTCATGGAACACTCAAACCCCTGGGGACTTTTTAGCTATTTATCCCAGCAGAGCAAAATAGAAAGAAAAAAAAAAAAAAAAACATGACCCAAACACAAACCTGTGGCACCACGGCACTGACGGAAATTTAACTGCCTTCCATTTTCATCAAGCCCTCTGTCAGTTTGACTTGTGTGGGGAATTATTATGGGCTGGAAAGGTCAGACCTCACTAGATTGTAGAAGAACACTAATCATCTCAGCTGCACCATTCCCCAGGCTGACATTCTCCCATTTGTTATAAGCTCTTCCAGTCACTTCAAATGGCTAGGAGTCTAAACTTGTGTTTTCTTCCTGTTAAATAAGGTGGGAGTGGGGTGGGGGGGTATGCTTTAACGTTGTTGCTTCTTTAGCTCTGCATGAGGAGAGAAAGTATGCAAAAATGTGTCTTGTCTGTCTAGTAAAGGTCCATCAAAAACACAGTTTCCCTTCATTTTACCTGTTTCTATTAGGTATGTTTCAGTGCAGGGGAATTCATGGTTCTGCATGCTTTTATACTGTATATTTTCCCATTCTATAAGTATGAAGAGCTGGAACAAATCAGACACAGTTTACTTTCTAATATTTACATTCTACGTTGGGTAATATTCAGAGTACGTTATATTTTATAACAACCGAGAACTCATGATATACGTAAATCTCAATTGTTACTATAAAACAAATTCTGCATTATGCGTTTTCATAGTTAATGGACGTGCTGATTCTGAATGTAGTATTTGTATGGTTAGTATTAACAGTATTAGTTAAGAAGGACTAATGGTCATAATCTTAATATTAATGCTAATATTTGGATAAATTATAGCAGTTTCAATGTATTGATAGCACTGTTAGGTGTGGTAGTACTGCAGGATGTCATGTAGCATTAGTAGTGCTGATAATTATCTATCTATTCATTCATTGTTCTTCCACAACATTTAACGAGTACAGGGTCATGGTGAAGGGATGTCAGTCCATAGAACGGTACACACTTAGCGAAATTCAGAAACTCAAATTCCCAGAATCCCCCAGAGAACGCGCAAACTCCACACAAAACAGGAGGAACAGTAGCCCTAACCTGGAGGTGTGAGATCACAGTGCAACCTGTGATCCGCTCTATTGGCAATCCCACCGAACTGTAACATCACCCCCCCGCTTTATATGTTGTAACCTACTGGAACAAAAATGCCTTGTTACCGCCATTGTTTTTCTTGCTATTAAATGCCAAAATATGTGATATGTGAGGTGTGCTGTGAGTGGAGACTTTGTCAGGGAAATGCTCATTCATTTAAAAAAAATAAAGAAAAAACAACTTTTATTAAGAACATAGGAAACCACTAACAGTGCCTCCCCACCATGTGTTTGTCCTACGCACAAAGCTAAGCATTTCCAAAAATAAAACAAATGCATTCCTTCTGATACAGCCTGTGGAAAGATTTAGTCTTCACTATCTAGACCAACTAAAATACTTTGTGTCTTCAGTTTTGCATCTTCCCAGATGGTTAAAATCATCATTGTTGAAGTTTATACTGAAAGAGTCGGATGATCTGAGTGTCCGTACTGATTCACTCCACTTGTCCCCAGCTATTTTAAGGAATTTATAAAAAAATGTCTATTCTTTCTCACCCACAGTAAACTGACCAGACCCTCATGTCCAACCTGACAACTGTCAGTTTTTTTTCTTCTTTACTCAAGTAATGTCCAAGTTTGCATTTATCTTTCATTCTGAAAGATCTCCCGTCACTTCCCAAACCGAGCTGCTCACCAAACCTCCACCTCAATACCATCACACACTTCTGTTTGCACTCTTAACTAAATTATCACACCACAAAAGAAGATCGATTTGTTCGTGAACGGGTTGGAACCAAGTCAAGTATCTATGGCAAATCTCATTTTATTCTGTCGACAAAGACTACTAAATGAAATGAACATGTCAATATCAACACTGCTGTCCATGTCTGCTTTATTTGTTAACCTGCTGTGTAATAAAATTTTAATTTTACATAAAATAGTAAATATTTCCTGGTACAATTATCACCCACAGTTTCCTGGTAACATTTACTGGCAAAAACAAACAAAAAATATATTGAAGTATATTAAACTTTGTTAACCTTTATTTTTTAATCTTGTGAGATTGTGATAAGTGTTTTCAGATGTGCACTAATTTTGCTTTCCCTTTAATGTTTGATTAGCACAATAAATTGAGGTCCAAAAACAGATTTTAGTCAATTTTTACTTTCCTGCAGTTTTTTTTTTCTTTTCTTTTTTTGATTACGGAGCAAATGTGCATATAAACAATTACTTTTCATCAAGTTGAGAGAGGGCTGTTTATTACACCCATAATCTCTTGTTAAAAGACAATGGCTGAACCAAGTCACATGATAAATAGACCATATGGCCATCAATAAAAGGAAGTGAATTTAAATAATTTGTACAAAAATGCAAAATTAATCGCTAAATTATTCCAAGTATATACTGTCCCTTGTGGCCTGGAGCACTTCCGTTGCGGGCAAATTTTTTGTGTCGTAAGATTTGTTTGCATTTTTCACTCGTGGGCCACTGTACATGAAAGACTGCATAGCATTTGAACACTATAATGTATGAACAATCTTGAGTGCTTAAAGACAACAAATTAATCTGCAAATCAACAAACAAACACACACCAGTAAACAATTATGGAGACTTTGATGTAGTTAGGAAACAAAGTCATTTATTTAATTGCCTTTTTGCTGTGCCCAATAGTAACATACTGCTGCAATTCTTTCATATCACCATATGGTTTAAGTTGGGAACCTTGCTATGTTACCTTTTCATCTTGTGCCTTTCCTATGTAACTCTTTTAGCAGTGGAAGAAGAACACAAGACCCATATCTAGATGCAAGCAAAACACTGTCAAAAAATACTGGATTATAATCTCCCCCTTGCTTCACCACTTCCAGTTTTTTTCAGATAAGATGTTACACACAGAGCTTTAAAATCACTCCAAATTGTCAAAAGCCCTCATGAGGTCTGCAAAAAATTCCAAACCTTACATCTGAGAAAAGACCCTGATTATGGGTAAAATTTTGGTATTAAAATTGTCACTGACCAAAGGGAATTTGTTATACAAAGATTACATAAAATTAATCCACAGTTCTACAGTTATAGTCCAATGTGTTGTTATGCAAAAAAGATGTCTGCTTTTTAAATAAAACCTTGACACCCAAACCCATCCTATGAAGGGCAAAATAATTAACTCGCATGTGTGCTGAAATCCATTAATACTTTGTCAGCTGTATTACATCCAGAGAATATCCAATATATGCAACCTTTTAACTCGATTCTGAAAACTGTGCCAGCCATTGAAAACTTCAATGCCAACTCGAATTTTTATATCACTCCATTGCATTAATTCTGTTGAGAACTTTCTTAAGTTAATGCATGATTTAAATTATAAACCATTAATACAACATCCCTTGGGTAACTACCAGTATTTTTATGACTTATCCTGGTTTGCCTGCGATGGATGAACATACCCCAGCCTGTTGCTGCCTGGGGTAGGCATCAGTGAGATCTTGACCAGAATAAATGGTTAGAAGATGAATGCATAGATGGTGGTCATATAATGTATATATATATATGCCGAAAGATCAGGTTTGTTTGCTGTCTGGTGTTGCATAGTGGGGGAATGTAGGCACTGTTCGAACAGAAGGGGGCAAAAAACGCAGGTATTTTTAAAGAATGGCCCAGAGGTGTGCCAGTCTTGCCCCTTTGGCCAATCCTAGCCAGTGTGGTGCAATGTGATGCATCAGTGGCCCTGCCCTGTTGCTCAGGAGTTGCTCTTTGGCAGCATCGACATGACTTGTTGGGCGCCAGTTGGCTGGCATCTTCTATGGTGTTGACTCTGAGATGCCTGCATGCTTAAGTAGCTGCCACCAGTGTCTCTGTTATGACTAACTGAAGCATGAAGTAAAGTCAAATAAAAACAATAAAACCCCCTCTTAAATGTATGCCGCAGCCCCATCTTACTGCTAATCTCCCTTTGCAAGGCGTAGTTTCTGGAGTGAGACACTGTGTGCATTCTCTTTAGCAGTCATAGCAAATAAATATTTACAAAAAAGATCATTAAATGTGCCTGCAATATTGTATCTGTGAGGCTTAATTTCACAATTTACAGAGGATTTGTGGAATGTGAAAAATTGTGCAGCCCACTGAAACTAAATAAATACATTTCCATTCTGATATTATGCTATTGAGGTTTGAACATGGAGAAGGCAGTGGAACATCTGAAGTGTGAAGGTCCCTGTCTTTCTGATAAATGAGCAGATGACTGTAGGGTGGATGGAGGTTGTGCCTTGAGTTGCTCCGCCCAGTAGGCAGTTCAACTGCCTATAAGTAGGTGGAGGCAACCCTTATGTGGCCACACTGGGACAGAGATTGACAAAAGTAGCCTCTGCCACAGCTAAAAAAGATCAAAAGATAACCCACAAGGGGTTAAAAGGGGTCTGAAAAATACTGTCATCCTGAACGTGATATGATACAACTCTCCGAGGAGCAGGGGAGCAGGCAAAGCATCCGGCTTTGATGCTTTAAAAATGGTAACTTGTGTAATATTATTTCTTAGCACCAAGACTGATTGATGGGCAGAATGTGGTAACTATGACAACCCGCAGTAAACTGGCAGTGGTTGCACTGCTTGGGATGCAGAATCCTTTTGGCTCTTACAGTTTGACACTTAAATGCATTTTAAATGAAAATAAACTTTTGCTTCTGAACCAAATTACGAAGAAAACCAGAGAACAATACTACATTGTTTTCTCCAAGTTTTATTATTATTTTTTTTTGCTTCAATTTTTTTCAATAAGAAGTGTTTCAGTGACATTCTCCACTGCTTAAATTTAAACCTTCACATCAAAATGAGGTTGGAAGTTTTGCCTTTACCGTTGGTTTCAGATGACACTGAATAAATCTAAATGATCTTTTCCTCCTAATTATATATCTGATTGATTTTTAAACTGTTCCTCTGCCAGCTCCAGCACTCTGACAGCACAAGGTGATGCAGACAAATTGAGGCTGCAAACCTCAACAGCAGATCTTTTCTTCAAACGAGGAAGTAAGCAAAAACATTTTATCGCTTACTTTCAGCAATATGCAAATCTATGCATTCAGTATTTCTGAATTATTAGTTTCTTCTGGGGCAAGAAAACAGGAATGATTTTCAAATCTAATAAACTTAAAGAGTATATATATCCCCTCATATTGCTCCTTCCAGACAGATTTTTATCAAACTGGCTTTTTCTGACAATGGGTGGAAGAGCATTATGACTCTCCCTTAAACATGACCATTCTCAAGTTCTGTCAGGCTCCACCCCCTGAGCGGATGGATTCCTGCAGGGGCAAATCCTATTTACCGGGTATCACTGGCACAGCAGGTCCCTCCATATGGACTGTGAGATTCAGTCATGGCCTGCTCCATTTCCATCAGCCTACAGAGCAGTCCGTGCTCATTCAATTATCAGTGCTACCGTCACTTGCCCATACAAGTGTCCTGGTCCCTGGGCTATTCAGGGGCTGTCCACTTCCCATCACACTTGGCTAATCACAGCACTCATCAACAACTCGACATTAGAATTAAGGATATTTCCATGTGTTTTAAATTATAGTAAAGGGTGAGCATATCCTTGTGCCCTGTGCTGTCTGGGATTGGATACAGGTTCCCTGCTATGTTGACCAACATAAGCATGGAGGATGGAGTGATTGACTGACTTCTCTTCTGATAAAATTAATCACTTGATGTTTTTGCAGGTACCACTCCGATAACTGTACCTTTTAATGCAGACCATATTCTCAGCTGTATTTTGTGCTTAGTAGCTTGGATTTTTAATTTGGTTCATTTTTTTTTTTTTAGCTGTAGCTAATATGCCAGCATTTGTGTCTTTCTCTTTTCTTTTGTGTGTGTGTGTGTGAGCTTCCTATTCGCTTTGCATCAATCACGGCCATACCAGGTCACCCCTGACAGAGAATACCTAGCAAACCTGTTGTTCACCGTCCACCCTCAATTGATTGTGGCACTGTCCACCTCCCATTGGGAAGACACTCTCACATGCAGTAATCAGTTTAACTGCTGAGACACAGCTCCCTAAACATATCACTTTCTTTACCACAATTTAGCTGTTATGATCACAAGATGATAGGTGCTTTAGGTAATTACTGTCATTTTTGAATAAAGGACCATGAAAATCAAACATCTAAAGGATAATTAATAAAGAAACTCTTTGAATTTATACCCACTATTGAGTACATGATCAGATTAAGCTAGGTTTCTAACCCAGGATTCACATGGGTACACCTTGGATGGGATGCTAGTCAATCAATGGCCGCACACAAAGTGGCCAATTGAAATATGACAAACCGCATATCTTAGAGGATGAGAACACCCACAAAACACAAAGAGAACAGGATTCCTCGTGCACAGAGTAAGGCAGGATTTGAACCCTTGTGTTTCTCCTTTGTTGTTTGCTGTAAGATATCAATACTTTAATTTATTTGTCAGAAACTCAGAACAAATGCCTCAGTGTTAAGGCCAGGGATGTCTTCTGAAGTTTTGCAGTAATATGTTATGTAAGACCCAGGCTGGTTTGTCATGAAAGAATCTAGTTCCTGGAATCGCTATATACTCCACTGGACTGTTAACAGTGCATTCCATGTTTGGTTAAATACAGAGGTGAATATTGTCAAAGACATACATCTCCACTCACTGCACAGAGGCCAAAGTCTAAACACACCAATTTATTACAAGGATGATGATGAAACACCTCTGTAGACATCCTAAAATTTGTGACCCACTGACCCTTACTAAACCCATGCAATGCACCTTTACCGTACTCAATATACAGGTGTAAATGTTTGCGTGTCATTTTCAAACAATGCTAATTTCACCATTAACCAACTTAGCCTTACTTGTAGGACTTATCAAAGTATCTTGTTTTTTGCTTTGTAGTCAAATAAGCACAACTGGATGGCAATTCAAGTGGTAATCTCCTGTTGTAGAAGCAGCATTACCTGTGATGTGATGATTCACAACAGACTGGATCCACGTGCAGAGGTGCTTAGTTTATTAGAAGGAGCTGATGACAATCGATGACTGTAAAATAGGCAAGGGATTGAGAGACAGATCAAACCAAATGCAGGTATCCATATCCCAGACCGAAGTCCAAAACACAGGCTAAAAACCAAGAGTGCAAACAGATCAGTAGCCAAATCCAAAACACTTAACCAGGAATCAAGCAGCCAGAAGGGAATTCAAAGAGTCATACACAGAAGTAGAATGTAGACATGAAAACTACTCCAAAAGGTGACTACACTCAATACTTTGTGAAGAGGTAGCTGCTCTGCTGAGCTAAATAGCAGGGTTAACTGCACACAGGTATAATCAATATTTTGGGGAGGAGGAGTGGCAGTAGGTTGGACGTGGTAGGGTAGTTGAGGGCATGACAGGTGGCTGCACACCACACCACCGTGTAGCTTTGGATGTATGAATTACTCGTGCAGCCAGAATTAAAGGAGGTTAAAAGGATCTGAGAAAATGGAGTGCAAGGCCTTTGTTAGGTGCTGGACAAACTGCACAGTAAAAGCTGCTCATCAAAAATCAAATTATGCCTGAATTGCACAAATATTTAGTGAAGGATTCCTGTCAGGATGGATAACAGATATTTGACATAAAATATGCTTTATGAGTTATTTTTTGTTAAATGTTGTATGTTACCCAGGCTATTGTGCGCACCACAGAAACATAACCGCCAAGTACGTGAAGTTATTGTGATGTTTCCAAATTCTGATTCACTGTTTATTTTCGAAAAACAATCTATTAGAAAGATAAGGCAATCAGCAGTTGCCCCCTGCCTAGTTACTCGGCATGTTAGTCTTCCAAGATTTTAGATTCAAGGAGGATTTAATTAAGGCAATAAAGGAACCCCACTCTGATTTCCCCCCTACAGCTGATACCATGTGACCTCCCACTGAGATGTGTGACTGCTCTGCCTTGTTTATCTGACTCCTTCTCCATCAGTCCTGATGACCATTGATTCTACAGCCTCATTGTGTGGTCAGTAGATACCTTTAGATGTTTCCACTGGCATATAAGTTTCTTTTATTCCAAAAGCAGGTCTAGCATTTTCTAGCAAAAAAAAAAAAAAAAAAGAGTTTTACCTTTGTTAACCACAGAATAATTTGGAAAGAAAGAATAAAACAGAGGAGCAGTGGCATTTAAGCACGGTCTTATCTTCTCCACTGCCATGTCTGATGACTTAAATATGCTGTGCACATTTGGTCGAAGTCTCCACAACTTTATTGTTTTCCAATAATAATCATGAATCGCAATATAAGAATAAAATGACAAGGAGTGCAATGCAGTCAGTCTAAATTGAGCATGAAGAGAGCGGCACTGTGATCAGCAAATCCGTTACTAGAGTAACAGCCAAATTTGATTATTAGACAGCCAAATAATTTGACTGAATTTATTATTGACCATACTCCCTGTCAAATGACAAATAAGAGTTGGATTATGCAAATGGCTGTTTGGTATTATGACAGCAATGCCACCAAAGAGTAGAATGAAACTTCTGACAGATTAGATGCTTTTACACTATACAAATGTGGTGGTGTCTCAGCATTTTAAACATATTAATTGCAGCATTATAAATCAATGTTATTAACAATATGAAAACAATGTTTTGAAATTCTGAAAATCTGTTTGAAATGGCAGGATGTTATTTTGTTTTATGCAGTCTGATGTTTGAACAGAAAATTCCTTCCAATTCACATTAAACTGATCAAACAGCCATTGTTTTAACAGTTGGCTATTTGTAATCACCTCCATTGCATGGGTGGAAAATGTGGAGAAGCAGACATGCAACAGATCAACACAAGGCCACGTGACATATCAATATGGCTGAATCCTGTCTGTTGCTCTGAAACCGCAACACCGTTTGTGTATATAATGTAGGTTATTACTATTTCTGCCAAATGGGAAAAATGATATTGAGATACATAGTTAGAAAAAGGTATGCAACCTTTGGGATATATTCTGCTATTTTATCATCATTTTGTTTAAATGCTGACTTTTTGCTCACACCTGAAGCATGATGATCAAGTACTTGACTTGACTAAGTTTTTCACAGATTTTTCTGATAAATTGATCAATAGGTTAGATGGTTCATTTTCTAGTCTTAATCTAAGTTATAAACTGGTGCAAGGTATTTTTTGTTCATAAGCACCTATACTGGTGAATGAACAAGCGTAAAGTTTAGTCCAAGCCGATACTAAAAATGAAAGTTATGTTTAGTTTCATTTTCCACAATAGCTTTGTGGAAAAGCTGATCATGCTGAGCTTTTTCAAGTCCGATTGAAACTCTTATCAGACACTCCCAGCTAAGTACAGATTAAGATAAACTACCATAAACTTGGATCAAACCGCTCAGTATCTGAATCCTGCAAGTTTAAGCAACACTGGCCCCAAATTACACGAATAATCAAAATCATATAACTCAGACATCTTCAATAACAATCAAGGCTTGTTACATCAGTCGTGTAGGGAGATTTTTCTTAATACTAAAACTGCAGGGACACTAGTTTGTCTTTTTCCGAAAAAAAAAAAAACAAAAAACCACTGTACATCTGGGCTTTAATTGGGGTAGATTAATAAGAAGCCCTTATTAATCAAGTCCGTTCTTGCGTTACCTTTAAAAAAGTGGTTAGGACGCTCGTTTATAACGGGAATACCCGGATATCAAGAACGATCCCTTACTGTGTAGACCATTATATAATCAAGCATAAACGGGGCCATTGAGGGAACCAGGGCAAGAGAGTTCAAAGCTTGTCTTCGACTGCAAGCAAAGACACACAAAGTAAACGTTACACATAGACGTGTGCGGTTTCTGCTTAACATTCAAAGCGTGGTTCCCTTTGTGACAGTATTTCTCGGCTGGTATGCCAAGAGACTACACGGATTTCCGTATTTTTACACTGTTAACAGCATTCACCGTACACTCAGTCGTTCAAGTACAGAGCAGTCACCGTGTCACTTTAATACCGTCACGATTTGGACATTCGTTTTAACCGTAGGTCGAAAAAACCGCGAAACCGGAATTCGGGCTTTTCAAGAGGTTCTCCTTTAACTTTTGGATAACGGAGAGCCAACGGGGAAGTTTTGTGAAACTGCGGCAGAAAAAACAACGGTATCTTTTTCGTTTCATTTTCCCGAAAAGCGGCGACGTTTGGAGAAGATGTGGATCCTGTCCCAATCTTTCCTGCCGACCGCCTGGTCCCCTGGGAGGGCTCTGCCTCCATCCGCTCGTTTTGATTGGCCGCCTCCCGAACGCACTTTAACCATTCAAGCTATTATCTCGCACTGCCTGCGACCGTGTGACAGATGAGAAACTGCTTCCATCTGGAAAGCCAAAAAGGGGGACAGACTATACTTAGTCACCGACGGCAAAGCAGAACCGCTCGCATTACATTGCGATGAGCGTCATTTCGTCTCGGTGAGAAGCGGGCGAGGACGTGCGCGTGCCGAGCGCTGGCTAGGCATCCGTCGCCGGAGGATATTAACATTTTATTCCACTGTCCAGTCTCACCTTCCAGCACCTTGTCACCCTGATTTTTATTGTTTTTATTATTAGTATTTTTTTTTTTTTCTGCCTTCCCTCCTCGGCATTATTCCACGTTTACCGAATAAGTCGCACAAACGCAATATTGTAACCTGGAGTGTTTAAGGCAAAGACTGTCAGTTTTGGATGTTCATCTCCGTAGCAGACTGAAGTACAGGTAGTCGCATTCTGTAGTGGCAAATGGGACTTCATATCGGTGGACGGTGGTGAGGGACAGTGTCTGGCAGATTTGTTAAGGTAAGAGGTCATACGCTTTGAAATTTATTTTCGTTGTTCTTTAAATGTATTTATTTGACATTTTTGAAGACTCGCCAGATGCCGTTCCTCTTGACGCAACGAGTAACTCATTTCTATCGAATTTTGATATATTGGCAAAATAAGTCTTCGCTTTCTCACAAAGTCAAGTGTCTAGAGGACTGCCCACTACCTCCTTCAGCACGCAGTGAAATACATCCGAAGCATACAGATTATCTACAGGCAACAAGGATGCCCCCCGTGCTTACTGTCTATGCCTCACATTTGGCGAGCAAAATGCATTTCACGAAACATACATGCGTACGTCGTCTTCGCTTGTAGTACTTATTTACTCACTTATTTGAGATATATTCATTTTAACCTTGCATTTGCTCCAAAATTGTCAAGACGAGTACTATCAGAGTAAGATAAAGTGATACATACCGGTATTGTGTGTCTGACATCCGTTACAGATTTTCAAAACTGTTTTCATTCTCTCATTTTCGTGTGCTGCCATTAAAGCGACTTTCAGCCAGAAATTATGTTAAATCAGCGCTATACAAAATGTACTTGGCGTAGACATACTCCGAAACTTTTCGGGTAATGACCTCTTAAATAAAAGCTGACAAAAATCAGACTATAGGGAACTGTGCAGGGATATTGATCATTTTTATGCATACCATGATTTTCTTCGTCTTATGTACAAATAGGCTACTTAAATGCATATTCTAGTAGGTGCTTTATTATTATTATTATTATTATTATTATGTAAATTGCACGTTTTAATTCTATTTAAATGAGTTCTGAATAGTTACAGGCTCCGTAAGAATGAAGGTTTTCCTTAACTTTTACGTATTATTACGCCTGAGAATTTGGAGAATTCGCAAACGTATAGAAAGAAACTATTGTATAACTGCTCTGAGCTGCAAAAACGAGCACGATATGTCTGCTCCCGAGAGGAATAAACTACTTAAAATCATCGTTCACTATAACAAACATTCAGATAAAACCAATTCGTCGTTGCGACTCCGATGAGAATAAGAAATTAGACAGTCTCTGAAAAATCTTGATTGTCGTATCGAATCCTTCTGTGAAGCCCCTTGCCATCATTAGCGTTGCTCAGCGAAAGGAATAACCCTCATCCCCCTGGTCCCCTATCCGCACCTCCCCCTTCCCCTGCCCCTCGTCCGTTAGCCAGGCAACCGAAGAATTACTTAAAGTCACATCTTTCTCTTTTCATTTTTAGCATATGAAGATGTATTGTTTTATGGCAACAGGGCTTATCATTTTGTAAAGCCAGAGAAGCTGCTAGACGTGATTTTTTTTTTTTTCCTATAAATGGTTAGACTTGGTAGAAAAGCTAAAACAAAAATCAATATAGTTTCAGAGCAGTCTTAGTTTTAGATTTCTGCGACGTTAAACTACGATTTCAGTGAGACTGGATCGTGGTCCTGAAAACGATAGCTCATTTGAATAGCCAATTTCATCCAAATCGTTTTCTGCATTGACTAGGTCATTGCAGTGTGGAAGGGCACTACAGGTAAGAGATTACAATCAAATAATTTATGTACTTGACAACTGAGCTGCGTAACGCTTTTTGCATACACACATGCAGACACAGACATACATACATACATACATACATACATACATATATATGTGTATATATATATATATATATATATATATATATATATATACTGAGTAGTGTGAACAATCCTTACCAATATGGTAAGCATTTTAATTAAATCACCTCAATTTTTTAACATCCTTTTAGGTATAATTGGACAATGACTTCCTTACCATTACGTGAAACACCACTGTGAATATGAAGCCATTAAAAATGGTCTTGCTTTTCAAAAATTGGAGTGTTTGTTGGTTTTCAATAGAGGGCACTGTCGTTCTTTAATGCACTAAACCAGTTTGCACACAAGCTATCGTCTCCAAGGGGTACTCAAAATGATGAAGCGCCACCACCAGTGTTGCCCATGGTCCCCCGAGACGCAGAATTCAATCTAGCTGCGGCACAGGCTAATGCTGTGGCACTTTGTCAGGATTAACATCTTTCTAGTCAGTGGCTTCTGTTACCTTCAGTGTCACATTACCACCTTGGAGTGCTGGAGGGAAAAAAAAATGAAGCTACTATTTCTTGCCTGGCCAAGTGCTACCCCAGTTCACATCACTGGGAGTCGATCGAAGAGGGGGCTCAATCATTTTCAACAAACGAATGCATTTGTTATGCTAGCAGTGGAAGGGTTTTTTGCCCCCTCCCCCCCAAAAAAATAAATAAATAAATAAATAAAAAATAACAGAGAGACTGAACATTTTGAAATGCATGTTCATTGTTCCGTGTGAAATACACATCTATTGATAATTATCTGGTGTTCCAGGCATAATCGCACATGCAACATTCCAAATACAATATGATTCTGGTAACGTTAGTCCAATGATGATTTTAATTATGAGAATAGACATCAGATCATTAAAACCCCAGTACAATTTACTGTGCATGTCACTGTGCGGAATTCTGTCCCTTTTATGGATCTGAGAGACATCTACAGATCATTGCATGCTTCCTGTTAGGTTTTATCAGAATATAACACTTTTGTTTCAAATTCTTCTTTGGGGATATATTATCCCTTCTCTAAGTTGCTAATTTTATCAGAAATGTGACGTTTACCATGCTTTGGCATGGTAAATGTCTGGCATGGTTTGGCATGGTGTATAGGAAAAATTATTTGCAGGTATTCCCGTCATCAGTGTAAATCAGTGCAAGCAATCCGGGTGCGTTGTTTGATTCAAAAAATCTTTTAGTATTCATGTCAGTGCTTTATGTTATTATTGAATATTGGGTGCTTCTAAAGTAAGTAAATCACACTTTTGTTCACTTATTCAATCTAACAGAGAATTGGCTTTGGTTAAGTTAGTGTTTGCAGGTACTCAATGTCCCAAGGGCATCCATAAACAGTCAAGAATTAGCAGAAACTGTGAATCAAAAGGCATTGTGGAATGAACCTAAAATCTGGAACAACGTGGATTAAATGGATTGTGTGGAATAAAAAATAAATTTATTCCTGTACTCCTGTGAGGATAAAAGTGTGTGTATCTCTGTGTCGGAGGATTGCAGTGGGAGGTGAAGAGACCACTTTCATTATTTTACTCCAAGTCATTAAAAATAAGGTGCTTGACTCCAAGTGAGGAGAATTATGACTCTTACTATTCAGAGCTGATGAGAACGACTTTACTAATCGTAATGTGGGCGTGTGAAAAAAACTGGTCATCTTAATAAATGGTGGTAGGCCGTGATGAAATTTATTCGCATCCATGTATGCAGTATTTACAATTATATATATGTCTTTAGATGTAACAAGTAAAATTATAGCTTATGCTATTCAAACATTTTTAAAAGTGTTATTTCTTCTAAGCAAATTATTCATTCTTTTTTCACTGGTAAGTACTATTTTATTAATTAACAGTATTATGGGATATTGTGCTATATTTGCTATCATCTTCAAGGTGTTATCTTTAAGAGTGGTTGAATTTAAAGATAAATACCCCAAGGATAATAAACCTAATATAGAATAAATGATTGTATCCCATATATCAGTTTATATATGCTATCAGATATTTACATTGAATATAACTGTTAGCAATTTACTCCATACAACAACAGGAAAAATAATTATCTTTTAATTTATAGTTTTTAAATGAAAGGTTTGTCTGTATGTTTCTTATTTTGTTTGTGTTTTATAATTTGCTTTATCTAAGTAATATTGCCATACTATCATGATTATAAAAAATTGTGAATTTTATAAAAGACTCAATAATGATTATAGATCTTGGTTTGCCTTTAAACTGACTGCACAGTCATTTGTTAAAAAAAAAATAAAAAAACATTGTTACGAACTACAATGTATATTCATAGTTATTTTTAGATTTTTTTATTAATCTAAGGTAGCACATTTAGATTGGCTCAGTAGGTATCGGTATTACCTCACACCTCCAGGGTTGAGGTTTGAATCTGCTCTCTGTGTGAGGAGTTTGCATGTTTTTTTTTTTTTTTTTATCATCACACTCAGGCTTCCTTCTGGTACTCTGGGTGTGTCTCCCATCACCCAGAAACATGCATTAGAATAAGTGGAATATTTTAACTTTCTGTGTTTTATGATGGACTGGCATCCCGTCCAGGATCTACCTCAGTCTTCTTCTTTATGCTGCCGCCAATAGGCTTCAGGCACATCCCTTGCAATGTAATAATTTTTTTCATAATTTTGGACAAGCTACTTCATCGAAGCTGCATATCCTAGGTACATATCCATGTGTGGATTTGAATATCATCAGCAGAATATGTCTATTATATTGTGTTTTGCCTGAAAAGACATGTTTAACTAGTAGAGTTTGCATGACTTGCTATGCCATCTTTAAAGCGGAACACGTTTCACTGTTCACAACACTATATCTGGGGGCAAAAGGGATTTTTATCTGATGAATTGATGAAGTTCTGTTATTAATTTATTGATGCATCTTGAGATTTACTGGAAACAACACTGCCATACTTAATGAGGAACGTGTGTAGGCCTGTTTTCATATTAGATTGCTTTAAAGTTTAATAGCATGATTGCAAATTGAGCCAGGCTCCTCATATGTGCTGTTGATTTTGGTGGGAACCTTTCAAATTCATAATTCATTCCTTGAAACAAGATTGCACTGAGCTTTGTAGTGTGATTTTGTCTTTGAGGAAGTGCCTCAGAAGGTCCTGTTCCCTTTTACAGGATTTATTTATATTTTAATTGCATTCAATGTTATGGACTGGCATTTTCTTTGAGTCCCCTGCCTCAGGTGCTGTTTTTACTGGGATAGGCTCTAGGCTTGCTGCACCCCTATAATGTGTGAACGATTATGCATGGATGGATGGATGGATGGATGGATGGTTACATTATAGGAGCATGGCATTTGATTTGCAAAAATATTCGCTTAGATATATTCAAAGATGAATTCTATAGATTTTGAAATGAAAACATTGTTTTGTGCTTGGAGAATAGTGCCCAACCAGGTAAGGCATGCTATTACTTTAGCGGAGCAAAAAATTATTTACTGCTGCTCTGGTGTGGCCAAAATGTTATTGTGAAATCACATGCTGGCCAGTGCCTCTCAATGAGAAGCAAGATAGATTTATGTGTAATAACATGCTCCATTAACTCAGTCTACATCTGCAATCAGCTTAAGTTAAAGTTGTCCATCCTCACCTCCTAATTCTCCTCCACCACACCACCCAGACTCACAAAAAGACCCAATAAAAAAAGAAAAAAGAAATAGGGAAAATGAATTGCTCCTTTAAATTCCCTCTTATAAAGCAGCTATTTAAATCACGCCACCCCCCCCCCCCCCCCCCCCCCCCCCCCCCCCCCCCCCCCCCCCCCCACCCCCCACCACCCCAC
>JAACJT020000007.1:14362345-14422303 GCA_009936485.2 Gymnarchus niloticus
CCAACAAAAAAACCCCAAAAAAAAAAAAAAAAAAAAAAGGGAAAAAAACATTTCCCCTTCAAACTCCCCTTCAAAAGCCGACCTTTTAAACCCCCCCCCCCCCCCCCACACACACACACCTAATTCCACTGTAATTCAGAGCACACACCTTTGCATAATAAATCGATGCTTACAATTATTCCAGTTCACAGGTCATAACCAAGCTTCCTCTCCATTCAGGTTTTCTCCTTGTGCATCTGTAGAAGAAAAGCATTGTGGTAAATGTGGTTAGATTTTATCTTTAACTGCTTACTGTACTTCAACAGATCCTGAAAGCAAAAGCAGATTAATGCAATAAATTAGATATCTGACTGTAATGTTGCGTTCCATCACCTAGAATTTTATTTTTAATAATGCACTCTGGATATTTTTTGCATTTTGAGGAGAAAAGTAGTAATTGTTTTCAGAATATGTCGCTAGAATGAATGTACTTAAGATGGATCCAATGCCTACTTATTCACCTCATGAAATGTTGATATAAATCCATTAATTCTTACGCATGTTTCATTGGTGATGCAAACTTTCATTGCCAGAAACTTTAGTGTGATGGCTCCTTTTTTATAATCTTCTATGTGGTATCCTCCTGTTCATAACAATGTAAAAGTTTGATTCAATCCATAATTAGGCAAACTACACCTTCATTAGCCCCAACCTGAGTAGAAAGAAGTAGCTTGCAGAGCTAAAGACCTGAATCTCCAGGTAAGGGAGCTAATCAAGATGAATGAGATCCTGATTATGGACTGTTGTCTTGTCTCTCATTGAAGCAAACTGTCCTTGCATCCAGAAAATTAAACATGTACACATCAGCAAAGTGGTGTGATATTAGTTGAATTGACACTGATTAGTAATGCTTATTTAGAGTCCTTCTCATAAATCAACATATGCCTTATAGTATGTATACCTCTTAAAAAAAGCTGTGCGCTTGCCACAGTCTTCAGTCTATGCCTTATTTGCCTTGCCAGTCTCTTGACTCTTGAGTAGCTATTTCACTGATAAGCATACCCAGAACAGATGAAAAGCGATATTGACAGAGAAGGAATGAATCAGCACAATGTATATAAAATCAAATCAAAGGTTAAAAGATTGATACCATATCAAGAAGAAAAACTTGTAGATCAATAGATGCTTAAATTTTTGGTGGTCTTATTTGGCATCTTCATTAAAGTGCAGCTCCCTCTCAATATTTTATGTGGCCACAGCGTCCACAAGCCTTCTTTTGAAGGAGAGGTCAAGAGCTAGAAACAACTCAGAATGTCAGATGGGGCGGTAATGAAGAATTCTGAACTTTCTGTATCCATTTCCACCTGGCTCATCTCTCTCCTTTGCCCCATTCAGACTTCATTAGTGGCCTCTCTGCTCTTTCCAGCCCATAATGGAGAGCCCCACCCGACGATTGGCATTACCCTGTCAACTGGTGTTAAAGCCACCTTAGCAAATGGATCTCTCTAGATAAATTACATATTTACAATATTTGCTGCGCTTGCTAATGCACTTACATCGGATCCGTGTATATCAGGGTCAGCCTGCAATGTTCCATTTGTGAGTATACGCTCTATGTAATCTCCCTGGACAACCATAACATGCCACAACCTGGGATTATGAGAATATCCAAACCTGTTCATCCTCACACTAATCTACACAATGTTGAATGAGGAAATGGCTCTCCTTTAAAACAACAGATGAAATTAGGGACATGATCAAGCAGCGAAGAACGGGCAGCGAACAGCGGCCACTTTATTCTCAGCGTAGAGCCGGCAGGGAATGTCCTGCGAACCAGTGAAGCATTTTAAGCAGCCTGAACTAGGGAGCAGAAGTGATCCCACAGACCAGGGCCTTGTCAGTGCCTCTGCTCAAATTCAATGTGCTGCAACCATTTTACATTCTTTCACTTGATGCAGTAGGTAAAACAAGAAGCTTAAATTGCTTGATTGGATATCAAAATGTGCAAAAAATAAAGCCACAACCTTTGGATAAGGCTTGTTCTTGAATTTGGTTTGTTTAACATCTGATAGCATTTTGTTATCCCTGGCAATAATAGCCAACTTGTCTGTATCACCGTTTAAACCTTGTATCTTTGATGAAAAATTCTATATTTATGGTGTAAATGGTATAAAAATTATTTGCTGGAGAATAAGTTTGACTTTTGGCTTATCAAACGTTTTGGAATTTTTATTTTTGCAGTCTTATCGTGATTCACAACTGTTTAGTGTTTTCGCAACTTTCGCCAATTATTAGTAATGTGTGAATGGAAAAAAAGTGCAGTTTATTTTATATTGCAGAAGACTGCGGCCATTATAAGTGAAAGTCTAATGATTCAAATATGTCCTGTCCATGCAGTTGCTTAGATTTACACATCCATAGGGCTCATTCACTTCGAGGGATATTAAAAATGAGGCAGCAACAGCCAAAAGGAGAAAGTCAACACACTGCCTACATATGAATGTGATTGTAGTGGAACATCTGGAGGTTTTCTCATATTGTTTCCTCTCGCTTTGACATGCAAATTTCAGCAACACAACAGGCCTTAAAAGCAAATAGTGAAAGCAAAGAAAAAATCCATTAGCACTACATATTGTTCATGTACATATAGGCTTAGCCACTTTTGTTCTGCAATGTTTTGTTTCATTTTAATATTATTTTAAATGGCTTTCTTTGTTAGGTTTTCCAGATGAGCTGATTTTGATGATTTGTTGTATCACCATCAGAAATCTTTGGAAACTGTTGAATGAGTTATTTAATTCTGATTATATTGGTTTGGCTAATGGCAGAGATTCTTGGGTGACAAAAGCATACATTTGTAAATGAGGCAGATAAACCTTTGAGCAGACAAGGAGTGTTTTGTCCAACACAGGAATTCTATTGTTGGTTGTTTTGCTTGTGAAGTGCTCGGGTTAGCCACGATGTGAACCAGCGCTACAATGGGCCTTTCATCCATGAATCTAAGATGCTGTGAGATTCCCCCTCACCTCTTTTCATAGCCCCAAATCTCTTTATCAGACAGAGACAATGGGGATTCAGTCCAGCTCTGCTTCTCCCGGGCTTTTTAGTGCACAAGTCTCCCTGGGCTTTGGTCGTGTGTGACCGCAGGCTAGCCCCTCTGTCAACAAGCAAGATTTTTTTTTAGAAATGTTCAGGTTGTCAGTTCCCATCTCAATCTTTTGCGAAAGATAGGCAGCACATAAAACAAGATGGAATAGATGATGGAGGATGGAGGGGGGTTAAAAAAAAGAAACTGAGATAAACTTATGTAGAATTTTCCATGGCATCTATTATGGCCTGGTTCACCGCATGTGAAGAGCGGCTGTGCGTCAGTGAGTCCATTCACACGGTTGAAGTAGTCACCTATTAAAAACTGCTCGCTGCACACTGCATTGTTAGGATCCATTTGGATTTCTGCACCAGTTACGCTTGCCTCACGATAAAAGCAACAAAAGTGCTTTTTTCTATTCCTGACAAATGGGTGGCTTCCTCCATGTACATTTGAAACCAGCATTAAGGTATCATACATTTATGCGAACGATCCAGTGCCAATTCTGAAGTTAATTTCCATTCCTGCAAGCTCTTACTGCTTCTTCAGGCACGATGCACTGTAAGACACACTGTAGTGGGCCCGGCTTTGTACTAACTCCTCTCTCAGGGTCCAGAAAAAAAAGGTCAAAAGTACATGAAGCTGCGAACACCAAAAGCAATTGACTAGTTAAGATATTCATGGATTTGCTTTTTGAGAAATTTGTGTTAAAAGGGTGAGGTGCTCTGAAATGATTTGTTTTTTTTCCCAGGCAGAGATAAAGGACGAGGCGGTTCCTTGCAAATCTTCCCCATAACGGCCCACTGCTCACAGATGTCCACATCTGTGAGAATTGGGCAGAGTGTCCTTAAAGAAACAAAGTTTACTTCCTTTATTAGGTCTGTAATCCTTTGACAGTGGGAGCTGGGAAACAATGCAAGTGCAAAATAGTGAATGCAAGGGTTAAAGATGCATGTTTCTCTGACAAAGACACTTGCCAATTTGGGGCTGTTCTAAGGGGCATGGTTCATTAGCATAACAGTCACATGGGTGTTGTTAACCTGGGACCCTGATTGCACCATTTTGATACTACTGCAGACCACCCTGTTAGGTACTGGAAAGACAAGAGGATAAATAAGGTCAAGGCAAATGGCTGCTTTCTTCATGTGTTTCTTGAAGGCCTCCTTCCTGTTTGCGAGCACCTCCTCTTCCTGTAATGTTTTATTGCTCCCTGCCATTATTCTTCTAGATGGAGAACCCCCCTTCCCACAAAGCCCAAATAAGTCAGCGCTGGCCTGACAGCAGTCTCCATTAAGCTTTTTTCCACGGAAACACCATAACTACGTGGCTGAGAGGCAGTTACGATAATATGTGTGTACTGCAGTGTGCATCTGGAAGAGTATAATTGCTTCCCATAAACAGATACATATTCAATAAAAGATTGTTTTATTCATTTTTAAAGGAATTTTCAAGGAAAAACCTTTTTTACCAACATATATTAGACTATTGCCCTTCAGAGTATATAATCCAATTGACATTAGCAATATATTTAATGGAACAAAGACTGAAGACATTTAGTATGCAATATATTTGTGGACAGCATAAGACATCTTCAGAAGCCCCGATTTGTTTCATGCCTGATCTGGGACTGCATTATACAATTAAGTAGTGAGTCTCTGTCCTACACTTGCTTAGCTTTCCTTATGTCTCTAAAGCACTTCTTCAGTATCTGGATGACCAGAATAGCCCTGGACACTCAATAAACAATGGGGGGGGGGGGGGGGGTTATGCCCCAAATTGTTAGAGCAGGGCTAGGCAAAAAGGCTGATATGCCAGGAGCAGCCATCCTTGGAGACTTCTGAACTATTCTGATCTTCCATTTGGGCTAGGTACGTAGGTGTGTTTCCTTAGAGATGACAAAATTAGGTTTTTCACAGAGTAATACAGCTGCGGTAATTAGAGCCCTGAAAATTGTTTGACACAAATTCCAATAGCAGCATAGGGCACAAGCCAGGGGACACCCTGGACAGGATGCCAGTCCATCGCAGGGCACACATACCCAAACAGTATGGGGAATTTAAAGATGGCAGTTGACATAATTGGATGTTTTTAGACTGAAGTAGCAAACAGAAGTACCTGAAGGTTACCTTGATCATAGTAGTAATATATATTAGTATAAACTGTAGCAGCTTAGTAGTGCTACCAGCAGTGCCAGATGTGGTACAATTGTTGAATGAAATGGTATTTGTAGTTAGTTGTAGTATTGGTAATGTTCCATCCATGCAGTCTTCATAACATATCTCCAGCACCGGGTTACTTGGGTCTTTAGTCTCTCCCACGCAGCACTGGCCATAAGGTAAGGGACGCCAGGGTGTGCCATCACACATGTACACACATCAGCACATACTAAAGGACAATTAAGAGACACTTATTCTCTCAGCTTCATGTTTTCAATTTGCAGAAGGAAGCCAGAATACATTGAATACACCAGCATAAACAGAGGGAGGGCAGGACTCGAACCCCCACTTGGATGTGTGAGGTGACAGTGCTGTCTGCCAAGCCACAATGTCATCCCTCAGATCATAATAACATTCATAATAATAATAATGTAGTAATGTGTACTGGCATCACATCCAGCATGTAACCAATCCTCATCTCCTATGCTGCCTGGGATAGGCTACAGGCCCCAGAGACCATGAGTAGAATAATTGGTTGGCAGATGGAATAATAATAATAATAATAATAATAATAATACTTGTTGTTGTTTAATTTGCTTATACGTTTTCTATACATGAATTTTCTAAAGCCTTTTAAATCATTTCTTAGGGGCAGTGCCTTATCATTCTGAGTTTCTGCCCCTTATGCTCTCCCTCCTGTGGTCTCCTGCTCACAGTCTCCACCCTGGCCTACCTGCAACCAGATAACCATTCCCTCGGCTCTGCCTCTGTAAACTGGGTCTCAGGTGCATTGGTCCCGATAAGGACTCCTGCGGCCTGTGTGTGCTGTGCATGTAATAGGCTCTGCAGAAGGACAGCCAAAAAACAGGTACACAGCACGATACTGGGAGATACACATTACTTATTTGTTATAACAGAGACAACTAGAAGCAGGTGCAAAGGTTTAAGCACTGGAGTTGACCCATGACTGAATGTGCTTTTGTAAAGTGCTGAATTCGGCTGGGTGTGTCGAGCTATTCACACTAAAGGTATGGTCAAGCTGGCCAGTTGTATAGGACATTAGAGCTTTTTATGGATTTTAAAGGCTGACTTTATGGAAAAAAAGTCTCAACAGGGAAGCTTTGGGTAATAGCCAGGAGACTGAAGTAATTCTGTGATTCTTTTGGATGTTGTTCAGATGAACTTGGCAGAAGCCCTTATAAAGTGTGACCTACCTGTTTTACAGGGCAGCACTGCTCTTCTGTATTTTTAATTTAGAAGCTGTCTTGGCCATCTTCTTATAAATAGCCATGCAAGTATAATTACACATGTATGGCAATTTATAATTACTGATTAATTGTCTAATTACAGATGTGCTTTCCTGAGGGCTGCATTGAAGTTTGACGCCTCCGCAGTACAGTAAACTGTTCACGGTGTGAGGTAGCTTTTCATTGCACGTCTCTAATGGCAAGTCGACTGTGGTGTTTATCACGAGCTTATTTCTCGCACAGAACACAGCTCAGAACATCCAGGCTCCACAAGTGGGCTGGTGGAGGTACAGAAAAGTGGAGAAAGAGCAAGACAGAAAAATAAAGCGCCAAAGAGTGAGGGGAGGGGGTAAACCAGGCAATCTAAATATCTTGGAAAGCCATTGAGAAAGGAAGCTGGGCATTCAGCTGAGAATATTGATACAGATTTAAAACAGACATGTCTCACAGAGCTCTCCTGCCTCTCCTCCACCCCTTTCACACACACGCATGCACACAAACACACACGTTAGTATTTCTAACCTTGTGGGGACCTCCCATTCATTTCTATGGATTTAACCCTAATCCTAACTATGACAACCCTAATCCTTACTCAATCCTAATCTTAACCATAAGTAAACCAACAAAATACAAGACTTTTCGCTCCTTTGGTTCTTTGATTGCATTTGGAGATTTTTTTAAAATTGAGTTTTCCCCCGTAGGGACCTGACAAATGTCCCCACAAGGTGAAAACGTCACACATCTCTGTTGAATGGACCAATTATGAAGCTAGAGAATCAGTGGATTATTCCTCATCCCGAATCTCTTGATGGACTTGGCTGATATGAAATATTTTCCTTACTCTGCTACTTAACATATGGAAACCCCCCAAGTTACCATCTTATTTATTTAGTTTTTCCCAATACAGTTTTTCAATTACAACCCAGAGCCAAGGCATATAATGACACAATCCATTTATACTGCAACTCTGTCCTGGTTTCCCTACCTAAAGCAGTCTGGACATTTAATTTCGAAGAGACATTAATTGTGGTTTCAAGGAAACATGAATGGACTAATGGCAGCTGTGAGTAGAAGAACATCAGCACCCTGTCCAGTCTTCTCATTCTTGTTATCTCTGAAAAATGTGGCATAGCATTTTTTTTTTTTTCTGAGAGGAGTATTACCATGCACTGAGGTTGACACACACAGACTGCCTGGAACTCACTACATATATATTAAGCGGAGCCATTGTTACCCAAAATTGACATTAAATTGGCAGGTGGACTGCAACTTGTGAGTTTTGCTTTAAGCTGCCATAGTATTGGTAATTTTTGTATATTTTTTGAAAAAGTGGGAAATGGTCTAGTGTGACTCATCCTTGTGGTTGATGGGAACAAGCTCTATTACTGATGCCAGTTTTATTTTTACAAGTTTGAATTCGAAGGCAATGTCCCTAGAGCTGTCGCCTGTGCTGTAAATTCAGTATGGCTATGTATGAGTATAATCCTGCTGAACCAGAGAACTGAGAACACAGCAATGACTGAGCAACATGTAATAGTTAAATAAATGGTGGACTCAACAGGTTTACACTGCATATGTGCTGAGACCAAGGTATGAATTTGTACCAGAAGGCAATTTGAGATAGAGCAAGTGACATAGTTAGTTAGTGGGAGAGAGAGGACAGGAGAAAAGAGAGAAAGGTGGAAATGGTCTTCTCACGTTTTATCTAGCATACTGGAGCCAATCAACAGAGATGGAGTTATAGAGGGAAGTAGTGACAGCACTTGTGACATTCAAAGTGACAGATCTGGTCATTAGCTGCAGACAGTGTGAAAACTGTATCTCTGGCTCCCCCATTTGGGTAGGTGCAAGGGGGTGGAGCCAGGGGAGGGGATGATGAGCCATATAATTAATTAGAACTTCAACAATGGCGAGAGAGAGATAGAGAGCGAGAGAGCGTGACCCATCATCTCTGTGATCAGCACCTTCTTGGTCATTCGCACCACTGGCTCCCCATGCCTGTAAACGAAATCTCCCATCAAAGCTTCATTTATCGAAGACTCAGCTTTATTGATTTCACTCCCAGCTTCACTTTGTTGATGGACCCCAGGGCTAGTCAAATGATCAGCATCGAATCAGATGAGACCAAGGGCTTAATCAACACCAAACGCGAGAGAGCGAAATAACACTATTTTTGGCCTTCACAAAGTCAGCCGGGAGCCTCTCTTAATCTGCCGCTCTCCTCTCACATCTGGTTCGGTGAAGCCATCACTGCTTGTGAAGAGCGGCCCTAATTGAAGGGCTCCATCATAGCCCCTGTTGCCGACTCGCGTCACTTGATATTCCTCAGACGTTTCCTGACCCATTCGACAAAGGGCTGCCACACAGGACCCAGTGTGACTGCTAGTTCGACCGCCGAAAGCAAAAAAGCAAATACATTGGTTCACTTCCAATGACCAAAAAAAGAGCAAACAATATTTCTTGTCATAAAAGACCTCTACATTACAATCTAGACTTACCACAACTGAAGGAGTAATAACAAATTCATGTCAATTATACACCTGTCCTGTATTGATTTTAAAATCAAAAGTGGCAGAGTCCGGAGAGTTGATGCACTGTATGCTCAGATCATTAATAAGCTGATATCGTAGCATAAATTTAGTGTGCTGTGTACCACCGTTCAAAAAGGTACATGCCCATCAGCAATGCCAGTTTAATTGTAATACTCAGGTGTCTAAGAATGGAATACAGTTGTAAGAAAGACCAGGAATAAGCCTGTACTCAGATCCAGGTGCAATAACTGTACTGACGAGTACTGCAGTTTAGTAGATTTTAATTATAAACCAAGTACTGACAATAATATACCAAATTAAAATCCAGCAAACTGAACAAAATCCACAGAGATATACTGAAGCTGAAATATTTTCACAATCAAAAAACACTAAGGTAAAAAAAGAATTCAACACACATTGGGTAATGTTTTTAATATTGAAATAATTTGATGAGCATTAATTTTTCTCTCGATTCATAGGTTGTTTCTTGTTAGAAACAAATCAGAGTGAATTGGACACCCACACCACCAAGGCTAAATGCATGTTGAAAGCGTATTGAATTACCCTAAGTAGTGGGTTTTCAAACAGGTAATACGATGCACTTAGTGCTTCTCCTTCAAAATAAATCGCTTTCAAGAATCCGGAGTGGAGTGATTTAATTTTGGAGTGAGTTGGGTGAACGTCAATACCGAAGAGGTCATGACCTCCCCCTGCCGAAATAAAGGACGCTCTTTTTGTGGTAAAACTCATAATCTACCAAATACATATTCAAGAGCTAATCCATAAACATCATCATGCAAAGGAATGACTGTTTGGAATATCAATGTAGCCAGATGAAGTCAGTTTTAGGAGAGGGGATTTCCTAGCTACTATCCACCCCTCCGACCACATTTATTACCTGTGCAATCACACTTCCGCTCTCCCTTGCAGCTATTGCACATTTGTACTCACTCACCTTGGATGGGTAATCTCCTCTCTGACAAGGGGGAAAATGCTGAGTATTCTTGATAAGGAGAAGAAAAGGGGGAAAGAAACTCATTACTTTGTGCACACCTTCTCTTAAGATTAATCTAAAAAGATGCTTAGGTGCTGAAAAAGGACCTTTCATTTTCTTTAAGCATTAAACATTTTTTAGAGAGAGTGGAAAATGGAAAAAGAGAAAGTGAAAAGGAGATGTGAAGAATAAACGCAAATTGTATTTTTTTAAATATAGGCCTAAACATCGCAATGTATTCATAAAATAACATGCATTGAGATGTGATTCATGCCTGAAAAGCCAACCCCAAAAGAATGGAAGGTAGGGTGATCAGTGTTTTCTCAAAGGAGCCATTCACATACAAGCCTTCTCAAATGACCTTTGGTAATAGTTTATTTTTTTATTTTTAACTAGGCAAGGTGTTCCTCTCTTCCCTGGCTGGATATTGCCAATACCAAGTAAGATCCTCTTAGCTCACTGTCAGTAAAACCTTCAATGTCAGCCTCACTGTTTTACAGGCATGTTGCCATCTGGGGTGGCTGCATTGTTTTTTGGATGGTTATCTTGAAGTTCCCATTCAGGAGAAAAATCAGAAAACACTTGCTTGTTTTTCATTAAAAAAAAATAAACTGTGTTGTTCCAAAGGCTTAAAAATACTTATCAAATAAGGACAAAAACATAAACACAAGCCCACTGTTGTGTAGTTTTTTTTTTAAAGTTATGTTTCTTATCCTTCTTCCTTGACAATAAATACATAAAAAAACATGCACAAACAAACAACTTTTTTTGCTAACTCAAGAATGGCTTTGACATTGATAGGCTCACTATTGCTTACCCTTGCTGGTGAATGCCTTTGTCCTCAGTTTATGCAGGACTGTGTGGGCTGCCACATGGAGACGCATTGGCATGAGTTAATTAGAACTTTGCTGGCCACAAGTTCAGGACAAGAACACCCCAGCCTTGGTGCTATTGCTTAGTGCCATTCAACTGTGACCTGCATATTCATCTCATGAGCTGGGATTAACCTATCCCTTATTTGTATTGTAAATGGTATGTCAGGGAGGAGGGACTTCCTGTGTCCTCTTTTACTTTACACTGTCTTAAAACTTCACTGATGTATTTCTTTTACTTAAAATCTGAAAAACATTTATGTAAAGTAGCTCCCAGGCACTTTAGTGAACACTTAATGGAATGTTATGTTGAATAACCCGGCTCTTCTTCAGCATGAACCCCTGACAGTGTTCTGACAATGTTGTCCTTAATGTGAGTCTGCAGATAGTCTCGGGATGGAGCGTTTAATCGAACAAAAGATGGTGCATTAAAACTCAGACCTGAATCCAAGTCCCTAGTATAGTAATTACTGGGATAATTACCTTTGTTACCTCTCTGGCTGGCTTTAACCTTCTGCTGTTTGTTAGATTTACAGAGTATATCGTTCCAGTAATTCAGCTTGTTTAAAGTAAATACAAATATTTTTACATCAGGTTCACATGCAAATGGTGGTGCAGAGAGTAATACTCTTGTCTTAAAGCTCCTGGGTTATGGATTCATACACTGACCCTGGTGTGTGTGTGTGTGTGTGTGTGTGTGTGTGTGTGTGTGTGTGTGTGTGTGTGTGTGTGTGTGTGTGTGTGTGTGCGTGTGTGTATGTATGTGTACCATGTTTATACTTTGTTGTGGGGACAATTGTCCCCAGGAGGTAATAAAGGATTTTTTTACCTTGTGGGGGCACTTGTTGTGGCCCCACAAGGAAAACTGAATTTTATAGAAATCCGTGAATGCAATCAAAAAACCAAAAGAGCCAAAAGTCTTGTATTTTGCTGGATTTGTTATGGTTAAAGTTAGGGCTGAATAAGGGTTGGAGTTGTCATAATTAGGATTAGGATTAGGCCCACAGAAATAAATCAAAGGTCCCCATAAGGTTCGAAATACAACTGTGCGTTTGTGTTCATCTTGGGAGGTGGCTTATGGAGGCCATTTAAAATATTTTCCTCTGCAAAAATTAGAAAATAGCTGGATTCTGCTGAGGTATTTTGACTCCTTTTAACATTGCATAAAGGTATTTATTACCTAATATTTAGTTTTCTAAATGCCTTAAACTTTTCATTATTTTAGGTGGTTATGAGTAAAAGTATGTCCTATGGAAGCAAATATGATGTGGAGAACAAGCACACAGATGAGTGACTCCAAACAGCACGAGAGAAATTAATGCACTTTAGGAATAGATCTTGTAAACGTAATTGTCAAGACCCAGTGCCCAGGCACGCAGATGCACGCCCAGGGAAGGCACAGCAAAATCACAATGTTCCCCAGGCAAGTGTCTCTTGGTGTTTATCAGACGGAGCGATTTGCTATGGTAGGTGCTCAGTGAACAACTCAGGCGTGAAGGCGTGAACTCCTCATTTAAATCAATTACTGCTTAGGGAATTGTCAGAGATGGGTATGTGTAAGTTTAAAGGGCCACGACATACTTCTCCGCACGCAATAGCGCACATGTTTGCAGCTGAGCAATACAGGCTCGGCTGTGTTCATACTTTTCCATTGTGCAATACACGCATGCGCGTTCATCTAACGAAATCTGCGCGGGAATGTGCTTTATTGTCGAGTGTATGACAGAGTTCACCCGCGCCTGTCCGAAATGACGCCACAATGACGTCGTTTTGTCCACGTGGAAATTGCCCCGTGTACCAGCATGTGAAGCATGAATCGGCTTTAACAGAAGATAAGCCATCTTCAGTGTGCTTGTTGAGTTCTTTGAAATGTTGAGCTTGCAGTTTTATGCAGCACCCTGCATAGAAAATAAGCTGAATTCGAAAACATGAATTTATAATACATGATACTAGTAAGTGGACAAATCCTTGTTTTAAGTTTCAACAGCACAGAGGAAAAATAAACAAAGGTCTTATTTTCACCTTTGTGTCATAATAATATGAACTGCAACACTATATACTTATAGTACAAGTTCAGTTGGCCTCTTGTCTGTTCAGAGATTTTAGTATGCTATAGACTGTGACATTCAGTACCTTTTCTCAGTACTGACAAAACCACATTTCATCAGAGTCACAGAGGAGATGAAGGGCAATGCAGAAAAAAGGGATGTAATGTGTGCTCATTAAAGGAAAATGACTCAGCTGTGGAATCTCCTAACAAGTGGCAGGCTTGTGTGCTGCACAGTTCAAAGACAGAGAATACAAAATAATAGAACTTGAAATGTTTGCCAAGCCAACCATTTTATGTTCTTCTATTCCCGGTATTATAACCAGGTCTACAGAGGAGCAGCGGAGAGTTAGACTTGCATAAAGTGATTTGTTATCGTTTTGTCCAAGACATTCTGGGGACTCTGAACGTATTCAGAGAGATATTTTAAGTTATGCAGAATAATTTCATAAATGTCTCATACCGGGATGAATAGGTGGCACAGCCGAAACAGAATGATGACAGTAAAGCGATTTGTTATAATACACATTAATAATAAATTGAGATGGAGAATCTACCTCATGGATGTCTCCAGGTGTTTAGAAATCCAATATCAAATGAATTGTTAGTGGCATTATTTGCCTCTCTTAATAATTAGGAGTTACTATTCGTTTTTGGTACAGTCAGAAAAGATATCTAACCTTCTCACTTTTCTGAAGCTTTACCATTACTGCATGAGAGGCTTTTGGAAACAATCAATTTTTGTTTTGGTTTCTGTTTTGCATGAAGCACAAGACACTGCCTTTGAAAATGGAAATGTATTAATTTCAATAGACTTCCATTAACACAGAGGCCAATGGGGCAAAATGATTTTCATTCACAGCTAATTCCGGACTAATTTAGCAATATAGAGAAAAAGCAATAAATAGAATATTTAGAATGTGAGAGACAAGAGTATTTAAGCATTCAAGCAAGGGGGAGAATGCTGGGGTCAACACATGCAACTTTTAGACCAGCCTGGCTTTAATCGCTGACCATGGGTCCTTCATTCACATAAATTACATTGAGATGGTGACATTAATTGAGGGTGTGACCCTATTCAAAGTGCAGTGGATGCTTTTGCCACTAAAGGTCTACCAGAAGGGCAACAATCCATGATTGCAGTCTGAATGAAAAAAATAAAGCACTTACCATTTTCTGCTGCAGGACATGAGGAAACTTAGCTTGATGCATACAAATAGCTTTAGTTCTCTTTTACTCATTCTGCCACATTTTTTTTTTTTTCTTTTAATCAAAATGCTTGGTTCAACATGGTTGGTGATTTAACAGCAGACCAGAAAAACACTTACACCTGCCTACTGATTTCTTTAGGCTCATTCTCATGCCTTAAACATCCGTTCAGTCTTCTCAGGGGCTGAAGTTTGTTCACTGATCCAATGCAACATGTCTTGCTGGTTGTTGTTCATACATGTACTATGAAAAATAAACGTGAACTAAATAAAATCTGAAAATGAAGAAAAAAGTCCACTAAGCATTGGAGTTTTCTGTACTTCAAATGACAATACATATCTCATTAAACACTTCTCTTTTTTAACTCTATGTGCTTTACAGCTTTGTGTGGTATAGAAAATGAATGTATGCCATTATCCATTAGCATAAAAGTGAATAAACAGCAAGGTGTTTTTAGACCGTATTATAAAGTATGTTCGTGATAAGAAAGGTCTTGCCGATAGTAGAGGTTTAATAGGTACCTGCGGTTTGGTTATTCATAGTGGTCATCAGTCTGTTCAGCACCAGATGGGTTAGACCTGTCAGTTATCACAGTCACTTAAAGATCTTGTGACCTTGAGAAGATGGTTATGCGCTTCAAAGCAGTCAACCCCAGAGGAACTAGACAACTCAACATTCTGTTTTGAGATTTAACTATTCCATTTCCTAATGTGAAGAACATTGGAGGGTTCCTGGGAAATTCCAACAATGATAAATGAAAATGATCTGTTCTATTGACATTGAAAGTATCTGTTCGATTAGAATTGAGCTGTTCTACTGTATTAGAATTGATTTTTTATAAACTCCTGTATACTCAAACTATACGACTTCATATTGTAGCTTGCTAAATGGTGGTTTTGACTTTGCTGATTTTATTTTAGAAATGACTGAACTGTGAAATTTAGTAGGTTTAGATGTTCTTGAAAGGGAAGAAATTATTCAGTTTTGATAAGGTTCAGAAGAAAAAGGTTTGCTGTAATTACTTTTTGATATTGAGGTAAAGATTCATTTAAAGGAAAGAAGAAAAACATATTAAAGATAGTGTGACAGAGTTTGTTTAGAGGGTTTGGTTGTGATAGTGTAAATACCAGTGTCACGCCCACATCAAGCCAGCCGCACCCAACTCCTGCCACAAGCCAGCCATGCCCAGCTTAGCCTCAGTCTGCATCACCTGAATATTGAACCCAGCTGTGTACTGATCTTTGTCCAATCTGTTGACCAGTCTTTAAATAACCTGATGTTCCCTTGCCTCACTGTGAGGTGCTGCATATTCCAACCCCATACTGAGTGTGTATCAGCTATGTGTAAGTCCACCTTTGCCTGACCTTTTCTCCTTCTCTGACTTTGCCCTTTTGGCTCTTGTCTTTTGGATTTGTCTGCCATTATGATTGTTTCTTCTAGATTTTTACTACTATCGCCTGTGACCACGACTATGTCCTTGGATACCCCTTTGGCTTCTGGAAATCTTGTCGACTCTGGTTTTGATCTTGCCTGTTCTTTGACTATGAATAAAGAACCCAGTTATGCACTTGGATGCAGTCCATGTATTCATTACAGCCTGTAGTTTTTGTGCAGGCTTTATGAAAATACTAGATGCATAACAAAACCATAGACTATGTTGCCCACTTTACTGTGTTAAGTACTGTACATATGAATTTGTCAGTCATAGGTTTTTTACTTTTCTTTTTTAGTCATAATAATCAGCACTTTCATTTCAATGGGCACATTATGACTTGCTTGAAAGCTTCTAAGTACAAACAATCCAGCATTTCCAGGTCAAAATTGTCAAGTTTTCCTTTGATATCCATTTGTGAATGGATGGATGGATCTTTATAATTTTCATTGTGCTAGATCAGCACTCAGGTCTACGGTAGCTATCTGTGTGACAGCTCAATGGCTAAGAGACCGATTCAACATTAATGTTACTTTTTGCATTATAATAGTCATGCATCCAACAGCACTGGCCTAATCATATACAAGTAGATACAGTACATACCAGAGCTAGTCCAGCAAAGAAAATATCTTTTACTATGGGATTACCATGGTTTGTAAATCCCAAAAGGACTGAATTTGTACAAGCAGAAACAAATGTAAGCCTCAGAGGATTAACAATCTCATTTCTCCTTTCATGAGAATACAAAAGAGGGTTCTTGAGCTTCATTTGATAACTGCCACATTAATATATTATTAATTTGCTATTTTCTGTGGAAAAAGGGCAATGTGTGCTGGACCACAAATCAGGTCATGTCAGGCAGGGAGACATTTCCTTCTCCTCGCTGCTTTATTCTCCAAAAGTGGTGCATTATGCCAGCTGAAGCTGAGACCTTCTCCCTAACAATTACAGATGACTCGTGAGTGTAATGATGCTTCGTGTGTGTGCAGGTTGCTGGTTCTCCCCATGTTGTGTGGATTTCCTCTGCGTACTCCATTTAGGTGGACTACCATAATTTCCACGTGCCCTGTGACGGACTGCTATTCCATCCAATTGGTGCCTATGGTCTATGCTCTATCATTCCCAGGATAGGGCCCAATCCGAGGCCCCTCTCCTGGAGAATTGATGAACTCGTGAAGTGTGATGGGATGGGGGTGATTTGTGAACGATTATTAATGGAACTAATTGCATCGCAGCATTGCTTGACGATATACGGTAAAAAGTCCACAGCCATGCTTGAATTGTAGTGCTGGTCATCTGTGACAGTTGGTAGCATTTCAGGTGTTTTTTGAACAGCACTTTCATTTGCTTTTTGCTTGATCAGTCGTAGGTCTTTTGTTTAAATGCCCCTTGATGTTACTGCATCACAGAAATCCTTGGCGTTTGGTTTCAGTTAACTCTGTATGTAGGTCTAAGTTGAAGGCCTACCTTTATAGGTTGATGCAGTTTTAATTACATTTTCTCTTGTCCCTCTCCATAGCCTTGATAGCAAGGAAACATCCCTGGATGTAATTATCATTGCAATTTCCTATGAGGTAGTTGTTAGAGGAATATATTAGCAGCACTGTATGTCGTATTGTGTCCTTTCTGACCACATAGTAATGGCATCAAAGGGGCAACATAATGAGTGACTGTCCGACTGCTTTGAGGTGGATTACATATCCAACCTATTGACTGGATCTCCTATTGACTAGATAATATGGCTCATTAAGTCATCCCTCAGGAATCAATGACATATATGATCTATGATGTTTTCAATTACAAACAGACACATTAGCCCCAGCCTGAAAGGGCATAGCTAATTAAGAGTGAATCTGACTGCACGCCCAATCCTGAGAGGATTGATAGCGAATAGTTTTCACATCCTTGGCGTCGCCCTTCTTTGTTCATTCCATCCTTTTGATGTGCTGCTGCAAATATTTTAAGTGGCCCCTTCTTTTTTGTAAATACTCTCATTCTTGAAGACCACACAGCAGATGTCCCTATTTTGATACACTCACAAAGCATCTGCAGCAACTTCGCTGGGTTCTTACGAAGTAAGTTGTCATCAACAGATGCTATTACAGAGGCAGGGCTGCCCATATCGAGTCAGTCGCGTTTAGCGAAGGCTAGAACAGTCCTCCGATTTAAAAAATAAAAAAAAAAATCAAAATGGGCTCTAAGCCCAAATGAGACGAAGGCTTAAACTTGAAATTGCCTTTCTGGGAGAAAATGCTATTTTTGATGGGTTTTGAAATGTTCCAAAAGCAGCTTATCACAATCTTTCTGTAAACTCCCCAGGAATTAAAATCTTCAAGAACACTTGTCATTTGGAGAAAAAAAAAAAAAAAAAAAATGACCTGTTGTATTGGAGCAATTCCACATAATTATCTTGAAATTAAAATAATAAAAAAAAATCATAAGCTGTAGTATTTCTTACTTAAACTGGCTCTTTTAAAATGTAAGTAAATTTGTTCTCATTTCTAGCATAAGCTATCTTGTCCAAATAAACATGAACTTACAATATACGAGGGTAATAGAGAAGTAGCTCAGTGTTCTCCATCTTTGCCTAATATGGTCTTCTCATCTCTTGTTTTTCACTGCCAGTTTCCTCTCTTTTCCTTCACCTCACTTTTGCTTTGTTTGTTCAATAACCTATGAAGCAGTTTCTGGTCCGTTGCCCTTGCTGGTGAGTGGGAATAGCTCAAGAGCTATAAAATCAGGAATTAATTTGCTTATTCAGCAATTCAGAAGCTAGATTTTGTTTCCCCCCCTGTGTTGCACCTGGTGTTTGAATGATTAAGTCTTACTGTGGTTCTACACATGACTATTACACGCAGTTTTGCATCCAGCTCGATCACTGACAGTGTGTACTCATGCAGCTCCAGGCTCACAGGGACAATATACTGGCCAAACAGTAATGGAAGATGGAGGTGTGGGTGAGTTCACAACTCACAGATCAGTGATACATCTTTCAAGTCAAACGGCCTTCTTGTGGGTACATTATCAGAGCATTTAATCCCTTGTGGCATGCCGAATTTTACATTTTACTGATTTATACATCTGGATATTTTAATTGAGCAGTTTGTGTTAAATGCTTGTGGTTCATAATTACCAATGTCACAATGACAAATAGTTTAGTAATACCTTTCTCCTTTAAGGGTAGTTTTATTACAGATTTACAAAACTCTGGAATTTTAACACAAAGTTTACTCTTGTAAAACCTCAGAAAATGCCTGTTATTCTGCCTTCAGGCAATGCACTTGAATCATTTTGCTTTGGATTTAATAAAATGTTGTAAAATGTGTATAATAAAATACAAAATTGGTTGAGTCATGTTTTACCCACACAGAATCTTTTTCCCTTCTGTCAGTTGTGGTAACTCGTTTTGTAGAATAGCTCGAGATGTCACTTAGTGTCAGGTTCTTATGCATGCTGGGATTAACAGCAAGTCCCAGATTTAATTTTGCTCTTGACTACTCACAACATAGGAATCACCCCAGAGAAAGAGACCAACTGTTAAACTCTCAAAAGTGTATAGATGTGCCATCACGTGAAATCTAATCTTCAGGAATTCTTGTGAAAACCTAGACACAAGGCCATCAGTCATTTTGGGTAGCTAGAAAATATGAAAGAAGTGCTGCAGAGAAATTTTGTAAATTCATAACCTACGAGTTCATCAAATAAAGTCAAACATTATTACATTATTAAAGGACATTTGCCATGCTGACACCAAGCCAGCCAAGATAGTTTAACCAACCATACCCAACCTATTCCCATTCATCATCACCTGAGTACTAACCAGCCGTGCCTTGTTTAGTCTAATTAAACCCAGCAGTTCAGTTACCTCATTATAAGGTAGTTTTTCCAGCCCATTACTGAGTGTTTCATCGTTTTTGTGAGTTTACCTGGCTATGATTCTTGCCTGTTCTCTCTTGACTTCTATTTTTACCTGTCGACCTGGCTCTGTTTGCTGTGTTAGCTGACTTGCTTTGGATTTTGACCATTTCACCTGTGACCCTGACCATGTTTTTGGATACCTGTTTGGAAATTCTGCCTGTTCTGGTTTTGACCCTGCCTGTCTTAACCACGATTAAAGACTGTGATTCTGCACTTGGATTCAATCTGCCTATTCATTACGACATTAAATACTTAATAGAGATGCTCAAAGCAAAACTGGATAGACAGAGATTCACTTTATTAAAACTGTGTCCATATAAGTAAAGTTTTTATTTAATTATACATTCCATTTTCAGATCACAATCTAATTGTGTAGACAATTTCTATAGGGTGGTTTTCCAGATCCATTAAAAAATAAAATCCCAATTTCTCTAATAGCAAAAGTTGAAAAACATGCTCCATGCAGGGAAGGCAGGTGAGAATAATTTCTGGAATATTCTTCTGGGGTCTACATCTTTATGCTTTACCTCTAGGTCTGGACCTCAGGACTTAAGGAATCCACTATGGAGACCCACCGTCCGTCTCTAGGTCTCACGTTAGCATTTAGGATATTTTCTTCTCCTCTCTTGGGTGTCGCCTTTCCCCAGTGCTGGAATCTGCGGTCATTTGTCTCCTGTCCTCAGTTTGAAGAATCCAAAGTATTTTATTTTCCTTTTCCCACAAATCGATTCCAGACACAGTGGTTTCCTGCCTCCGTTTCCCAATGGGGCTGGGCTGTCTGAAACCAGGGCTACACCCCCAGTTTCCCTTTCAAGGAAATGAAAGGGGTTTTTGGGGGCATGGGCTATAGGGGTTTGAAAGCAACGGCTGCAGGAATCTTCATGTAACTTATAAAAAAAGAAGAGTTGCACTCATTTCCTTTTTTAAGAAAGAAATATTCCAAGCCTTTATTTTAGACAAAGGGAGAAGTGGCTTTTATTAACCTCATTTGTTTAATTATAGATGAAGTGTCGCGTGGGTGATTGAAAAGCTGGAGCGATGCAGATGTCTCCAATGACTGTTTTTATAACCAAATCATTAACATTCTTGGGTGTGCACCAAGACTGCGGAATGGTAATTAGAATGGCATAATAATTACTGTCACGACTATGATGTTATTGATGTGTTAAAAAATTCCTCTTTGCAATTTGGTGGCAGTGTCCCAGTCTAGCGGTCTAAAATGACATCCTGATGTTGCTTGCTGTAAGTCAATGGAGAGCCTCTTAGGGAAACGTGCAGAACACCATTAGCTTTTGAATGTAAGGAAAGACCGTTTAAAGTTTGTAATTAAAGTCTACTTTCCTTTTTCTTTTTTCTAAACGCTGTGCTATATTCAACTCACTGAATTAATGGCTTTAGATTTGACTTGTAATTATCTGCAATTTTGTGGAAGAATTTTCTTCTACATCTCTCTCTGTCTCTTGCATGCTTGATTCAGCTTTTAAGACTCCATTCCAAAACATGTTTGAAGCTTATTCAGTAACTGGACATAAAAACATATGACATTTTTTATCCTAATTTTTGCCAGTTGAATGAATAAAGCAAGTGAATAAAAGATCATCAATAGATTACATCATTTGTATTGGTGCATGTCTCATGCGGTTCACCTATTGGTAGTGGTAACTGCTACCGTTGTTGCATCAATATGCTCTGTTTTCTAGAGTATTTGCATTGATGCTAATGGATTTCTTTCAGCTGAATTGTTGTGCTTCGTAATGGAAGGTCTGAATCACTAATAAATGGGAGAAAATACACAAAGCAGATAAGATAATGAGGTTATTGTTGCTTTCTGAGAACTGTTTCCTTCAGAAATTCAGATTTCTTTCAAATACCCAAAAAAATGTAATTTCAGAGCATGAGTATGTTAGTAAATTGTAGTTTGTCTGACTGCTTTGCAATGAACGGGAATCCCAGCTGATGGACGGATGGATGGATGGATGGAAGAAAATCAGCTACATGAAGAAAAATGAACAATGAAAATAATATATTTAGTCAAGTAAATTTAAATGTGTAATAGGCAATGCGATAATGGTAAGTTTCAGTTCCTGATGAAGATGTAGAGAAATGTCAAAAGCTGATGAGAATCTTGGGAGAACTCTAAAACACTTCCTTCTACTCATGCATGTACATGAGGCTTGCATGAATAAACAATGAGATTATGCCATGAATAGGGATGAATAATGGTGAACATTATGAGGGCCATGCATGTGCAGATCTGGTGCTCTAATTGAAGTTGTAATTGCTGTTTGGCTTTTGTAATGGCTTTTAGAAGACTAAGAGACTAGTCTTTTCTCTCAGCAAAGTCCTGAGAGTAGAGGATTCTGGGAAGGCCAGCTGTGACTGAGAACAATAGGATTTTTATACATTTTAAACAGAAGTGGTCACCTGGAGTGTGGTGCTGTACTTTTCTGATTTTCTCTGTTGCTGTGATTTGTCTGTACTACTATTTTCCTGTTTTCCTTTGAGCGTTTCTATGTCATGCTTCAAGTGAGTGCTGGTGGGGCATGACTGAGATTTCTGTTCTAGTGTGCGTTTGTTCAATAGGAGGTGCTTACCGAGGCCTACAGGTCAGCACGGTAAAAGCCAGCCAGGCCTTACCTAAGATGCTCTTTTGCGGAATGCGATACCCAGTCATGGTGCATTCAGGTCCAAGGGCATGCAGTGTGTCCTCAAACGATCTGAAGCAACAGCTATTCAAAAATAACATCACTTAGAACATCGCTTGTCCATAATGCCTTTGCCATCCCAATGACTCTGCTGTCTTAGTGACTGGACTTTCATCATCATTCCTAATTTTGAGAATTGCAGTCTGTCCTCAGCTGGCCAGTGACTGGCTGCAGGTCTTGGAGGCGCTCGTTTGTGTAGCTCTAGCCTGTTGTCCCTTGGAGTAATGGCAGCAGCAACAATAACTTGGAGCAGCTTGCAGACAAGCCTGTTGGTCCCTTTCTACAAGATAGAATCAAATGCCTGTTTGAATGCAAATTAGTCTATTGGGTCGGCAATGCAGAGGCACCGGTTCAGACTACTACTCTGATTATCTCATTAATTGAAAGGCAATTAAATGCCAGGTTCCTTCTTATGAGTAGGATCACAAAGTATTAGCAGCCATGGGTAACTGGCCTAAATAATGAGAATCTGAAAACCTACTGCTTTACATCTGCATAAATTCTGGCATTAAGCATATCAGCCTTTCGTTGTTTGGATAACTAGATGAATATCTTTTTATCCTCTTCTCATATTTCTGATTTGAAAGATTTGCGTCTGTTGACCTAGGTGGGTGTATCGCAAAAGCACTTTTGTATGTTGTTAACAGGAAGCATTTAATAAAAATTTTACATGAAAAGCCGAGTATTTCAAGAAAGACAAGCTCTGGAAATAGCAAGATAGTATTTTTTGATGATATAGCTCATTCTTATAGCAGTGGTGTTCTTGGGTAGATAATTGATTTGTATTAGCCGATGGCTTCTGGAAGCCTAGGGAAGCTTGTTCTCATAAAGCAAGCATTTGCCATAACCTGTCAATCTGTTGCTGAGGAATGAATAAGATTACAGTTTCTTTTTCTGAGGTTCTGACCCCAATGTATACATTGTGGTGCCTAGGCTGAACTGGACCTCAATCCAATTGATGTGATGATTTCTAGGTGTCAAGATGTTGAGTGAAAGAGGAATCACTGACTCTTTGGTACGCAGGAGGTCATGCAGCAAAAGGATTCTAAACAAAGTACTCTTTGAGGAAATAAGTGGCTCTTTGGGTACTACTTAGGATGCTTTTATTTTTTTAAATCCTTACTTCCGCAAACACCTCGAAAGGATGGCTGGAGGGCCTCAGCTTCAAACGAGTACTGGAATATCTATGCAAAGTAGGGATCAGTCATTTTGGCTTGTAATTAGATTCTCATTCAGCTCCTACTAGGGGAATAATTTGTGTAGTCCTATTTAATGTACTTATCCTTAATTATCTGTATAAATAAACAAACAAATACATAACCATCTCTGTAGTTCACAAATATTAAAACAATGATTTTGCTGTTTTATTTCATAATTAAATACATCTCCTTCAAATAGCTCTCCTATGGTATGGAGTACATGCTTGTCTTTGAACCCAGAATGATATTGCTGACCGTTGAACTTTGCACTGAACACTTATTGATTTCTGGGTTTTATATATCAAGTCATACTGCAAAGAGACCTGAATACTCTAAGTTGAATCAGGTGCTTCTACTTGTAGGGTTGCGATCCACAATAACGGTACACAGTGGAAATTTCTCCACTTTTTGCTTTGATTCAGAGATGATCGGTGTATTAACCATCAGGGAAACAGTTGGCCAGTACTGAAAAATACACTTACAAACAGCATGTGTTCTATCTCACACAACGATCCCTGTCTTAAAGGTTTCTCTCAGCAGAGCAAAGTAAGAACTTTGCTTCTTTTATCTTTCATTGCTCGCCTCAGTCTGCTGTGGGAAAATATCATTAAAAAGGGGAGATTCTTGTCAGAATTTTAATGAACTTCCTCAGCAGTGCGTGGAGAAACTCATAGGGCCTGTCTAATGAAATGGCTTTTGGATTGGATGATTGGTGTGAACATTTCTGCTCCGCTCCACAGAAGAACTTCATTTTTCTATTGTTTACATCAATAAAACACTTCAAGGTCCCCATGAAGTCAGCATACATACATATGTTTTTGCTGTCAGGTCCCAAGTAACCACTGAACTTAGATGAAAAGAGTTCTCAAAATACACCTTTAGGTGTTAAATTTGTAACTTGTCTAGGTTTCTGTCTTGTTATGTTGAAGCATTGCGCTAAGCCAATGAAGAACAAAATTGCCTCATTATATTGGAAAATTGGTCGCACTGTATTTTAAATTGTTCATATTTTTATGGGCAATATTTTAGTCCCCACTGTTTTTAGTGGGACTGCACAAGCTTATCCGGAGATCCGTAATAGTGAAGTACCTCTGCAAATCACTGGGGGATAGCTTTAATTGTCCTTCATTGCTAGGTGGCGATATATTTCTTAAAAGCCACAGTTTCTCAATTATAAGTGTAAAACAAATCTATAATAGTGGATTGAGCCCCCGGCAGCGATATGTGATATTTGTTGGTCCAACACTGTGTTTTCCCTCACTGAAGCACCGAAGGAAATATTGTTTTCCTTAGACCCATAATTATGTGGCTTTCTAACCAATATTTTTTGACTGAGAATAACACCACAGGCATTTTCTCATACGACTGCTCGATACTTAAAGTTTTTGTTCTTTAAAGTCACACTGAAATAGTATGAACTGAGGTGGACTAAGTAAGAGGCAACATCTATCAGCATGTTTTGGTAACCTTCCCCTTATCAGTATTCCGTGGATGCTCTGAATTTATTTTGCACGTCCACTTCTCAGATGTCCTTGAGATCCCACCAGTGATTTACACATTCAGTCATCTACCATCCAGCGATTCAGTCCTACTCAGAATCACTGTAGTACTTGAAGAGATGACACATTCAGTGCTGCTGGTGAATCACTTACTGGCCTTGAGCAAATTCTCCTCCAGACAGTGTTCCATGCATTCATCTTGGGGAATTCATGCACAAATAAGAACTGAGCTTGGGGTAAAGTATTTCTTTGAGGCTGCCAACATGTCTTCCATGGAAGAACTGGGGAGTTGGGAGGGGCAGGATATACCACATAAATAACCTAGAAATCTTCGCACCTGGAACAAAAGATCCTACGTATCTTTTTTTTTTTTTTTTTTAAATAATCATGACAAATGATTATATTTAATTGTCCACAAAGAAATGGGACATAAAAGTCATTAAATCAAAAAAGTGAAAGTAGATGCTTCAATCTTCCAGAAATTTATAACAGGCTCCCCATATCAAAGTGAGTCTCGATGTGTACTTGTCACGTAATTTTAACCTCAAACAAGGAGGTTCTCTGTGTTCGACTTGTTTAATCTCCACTGCCATCCTTTGATTTGACAGGAACTGAAAATTAATTTGCCAGTACCCAGGGTCTGTTGATGAGCACGAGTCATTTTCCTCGTTTTTCTCTTTGTCGACAGAGCAGCTTTCTGGACGGAGAAAGCAGTATTTTCTAATTCTGAAGCATATCTAACAGGAAGTGCACTACTCAGTATGTGGGCCTGTGGGCAATTAACACAGCATCCCACACATCAGACAATTTTGACATTTTGGTGGCTGACCGACAACAAAGCAGAAATGTCTTACTTTTAGCTTAACTTCCAATTTATACCCAAACTGCTAATAGAATGATGCGTTATCAGGCATTCATTATGGGAGCTGACAAAGCTGAGGCTAGTCTGAGTTAGGGCTTCCATTTCTTTACCCCTCTGGTAGATGTGCTTTATTTGGCCCATATTTATGACATCGCCACATAAGCCCAAGTTCCGCCTTGTTGCCTCTTTTCTACCACTGCAGATTCAACCAGCTCTGGGTACCTGGTGTTTAAGCCATTTGGGAAGGTGATGGTTAGGCTTGTGCCAGACTATACCACCGTTGGTGTGGTCATGGGTTATTGGCAGCTCACTGGCTGGAAAATCTACACATTGGCTCATCGGCCGCATGGCTGGCCATTGCTTGGTCAAGCGGAAAGCAATGGGAGCCCACCCTGGATCCACACCTTTTTAGAGTAATTGTGCCATGTGTCACTCCACATTGTTTAACAAGGGGATGATGCTTGTAATGTTAGAAAGCATATTTTACTGGCCCCAGAATATCAATATCCAACTCTGCTACCTGTGTAATATTTATAGCCCCAGAAGGTGTGATAAAAATTTTAAAAGTCTGTAGAGATGTTGTGATAATATTAAAATAGAAATGGAAAAATCCAAAAAAAACCAAAATTACGCAGAATGCCCTTGTGAAAAATGTCAGGAGATAACTGTAGGTGTGTTACTCTCTCCCTCTGAATGAAAAAAGCAAAAATAATTCCTTATCTAATGTCATTTCAGCTAAAATTTTGTGATATTCAAAATAAATCAATATTCCAAAATTGAACTTTTAACCGCCATCAGTTAATTAGTATAGTATATATGAGCGTGAAATAAATTAATATGTTTTAGAATTTATGAAGTCAATTAATTAAAAAAGAACATCGGCTGGAGATGACATATTTTCTATACAGCATGTGCTTGTTAATGTCCCTTGTGACGAAGGGTTTCTCTCTCTGCTCTCTTTTAGAACGTGAACCAGGACGTTTGCATGTGGGAGATGATCCACAGTGTATGCAGTGGAATCTTGGATTGAGGTCAGACTTGGCTTCCAAGCAAACGTCAGAACGATCTTTGGAACATTTCCTCTCCATCCCCCCCCCCTCCTTCCCCGCCCTCTCCGGATCATCGAATAGTGAACAATCTCCAAACAGAAAGGTGTAGGAAGGCCGGCGACGAGGAGAGGTGGCAGGATGCGGGAGTGGCTGGGCCTGCACGTGTTTTTGATTTTTCTGGGCGTGGCCCTGTGTAGCCACGCCTCGATGCCCATAGGGCACGGCCACCGCAGGCGACTTTCATTGCATAGACACCGAGAGAGAGGCAAAGAGGGACAGGTCCTTCACCGCTCCAAGAGGGGCTGGGTTTGGAATCAGTTCTTCGTCATCGAGGAGTACACAGGACCTGATCCAGTGCTGGTGGGCCGGGTAAGTGCCATTTCAGACTCCTAAAATATTTTGTTTTCAACATAACCCACTGAGCAAAGTCCCTGGGGCCTTCATCACTTGCAAAATCCTTCATTTGCTCTACAATGCAATCAGTGCCCCAGCTGATTTAAGGCAATAAAGTGTATTTCCTTTTTAATAATGGGGCTTCCGCTAAAGATCCTGGCATTTGGGAAAGGAATGATTTATGGGTCGAGGGAAATAATGATTTCCAATGCTTGTCTAAATATGCTTCCTGTATTCCCCTTGGACTGAGCAGGTGCCCATCAGTTATTGGACAAAACTGTCTAAGGTTCAGGGAACGTAAAGTTTTATTGCATCCAACAGATTCCCAGGCAGTTTCTGACATTGATCAATAAACAATAATAAGTAAACAATAAAAATAATGGCACATGCTAACGTTGTGAGATGTTCAACCAACTCAATCATTACATATTTTTTATATGGCATAGTTTAACACCCAATTACTGAAAATATCCAGTGCTCCAGGAAACTTTAAATAAATAAATATTGACTTAAATAACAGATATATATATATATATATATATATTGATTTATGTAGTTTCCCTCTTCTTGGAAAAATAATGAGTATTTTATCATTTCACATTTGCTTTTAGAGTTTGGTTTACCATCATTGTAGCCTTACTAAAAAACTGCTCAGGGACCATGTATAAATATCTTTATTTTGCTATATGTGTACATGACATATGGCCACTGAGATAGCTCTTTCCAGTGCCTTTCTGTGTTTTACCCAATTCCCTTTCTACAGCTACATTCCGACGTAGACTCTGGAGATGGCAGCATCAAGTATATTCTCTCAGGGGAAGGTGCCGGCACTATTTTTGTCATCGATGACAAGACGGGGAACATCCATGCCACCAAGACACTGGACCGGGAGGAGCAGGCCCAGTACACGCTGACAGCCCAGGCGGTGGCACGCGACACCAACATACCCCTGGAGCCGCCTTCTGAGTTCATCGTCAAGGTGCAGGACATCAATGACAACCCGCCTGAATTCTTGCATGGCCCCTACTATGCCAGTGTGCCCGAGATGTCCAATGTGGGTGAGTGCTTGTCTTATGCCATCTCCAACGTGTGGGCCGGAACCTCTGCATTACTCTCTCTCCGTCTCTATTTCTTTCCATGTCATGGTAGAAGATGAAGCGTTGTCTTGTTTAGTGTACACCGGACTGCTTAAAGCAACTTATTGTTATCCTGTTATTACTGCCATTCTGTTACCAGAGGATGATTTAGTCTGGTTTAGCTTGTTTCACAGTGGACCTCAATACCATATGCGGATATGGGCAGCACACATCCAAACACCAACCATACATCATTCTTAATGTGTCCCTGTCACAAAGTAACGATCTGTTACCCTGCGATTCCGCCATCTGACAATGTAAATGATGCTGCAGGGAGCCCAGGACAGGATAGCAAGCCTAGCCAATTCCAAAATGTACTTACATCCACTGGTCATGTTCACGTTGTTGAAAATTGATTTGAAATTATCAGACTTGGGGAATTAGTTTTGGTCCTTCGGCTCTGCCATTGATAGACAGGCAATAAAATCGGTGTCACATGATGGTGGTAGTGACTGCTTTAGTTAATATCGCCACCACATGTTGGGCCACATTAGTGGCCTAAAAGCAGTATTTTTAGGCCTAGAAAATGAGACATGGCATTGGCAAAATCTGACACTTTGGCTCCGATAAAATGTCAGCTGCTCCTCCCAGCTTGTAATCCAGTGTCAGATGCAGTGGATTTGCTCATAATCAACAGCAAACATTAGTTTGATTCTGGTTCAGCCGTGTTCCACGCAGCCTGTCTGAGACCCAATTGGAAGAACTTGCTGGCTCTCTTTAACCGTCCACCAGACGTACATCACATCTGTCACTCTTCCCGCCTCCAGGCACGTCAGTGATGCAAGTGACAGCCACGGATGCCGATGACCCCACCTATGGGAATAGTGCCAGGCTGGTGTACAGTATCCTCCAGGGCCAGCCATATTTCTCCGTGGAGCCCCAGACAGGTATATACAGCAAGGTCCTGAAATGCATCCAGAAGTAGTAGGAGAAAAAGCCACTGGACAGCCAATGGAATCATTTGAGGTCACACTACTGTTATTAAACACTTTAAATTCCATTCTGCTATTACAGGAAAATACTGCGTTCTGCATGCACTGTGGAATTAAGACAAAACACAAGATATGCACAATTTAAACGATGTTTGTTTATTGTCGATATGATTCTCTCTGACACAGGGACTGCACTTAATTTCGTTGTACCCGTTACAATGACAATAAAGATATTCTGATTCATTTTGTATTTAGATGAGCTTTATCAAAATTTCTTCATTTTTACTGAAAAACTTTTTTTACACTAGTCATCCTCAGAAGGGTGTTTTTGAGGTGGATTATTTTGTGTTATCCGCCTGAGTTCTTTTCAAGTGAAACCTAAATGATACTTTGTCGAAAGAATGAAACTTTTTACCAGATGAGTCAAGTCATGATAAAAGAGTGCAACTGAACCCGAGCTGGATATTAGGTTGGATAGCGTCCAAGTGCCGCAGCTCTAATTTGTTTTGGCCGTATTTGCTTTTCAGCATAAAGCTTTGTTAAGTATCCTGATCCTTACAGTATTCTCTGTGGCCCCGAGACTGCCGGCTTGCTTAGAGAGTTGAAAGAAAGACCCTGGCTGAACAAAAGCTCCAGTGAGCACCGTCTTATAATCAGCCACTGGAAAAACACACAAGCTGCATTCCTGGCACCATTACTTTATTTCATTGTTTGCCTGTTTGTTTGTAGCACGCTACTGTTTCACTGTGTTCCTCAGTGAGACGGGTGAATTTCACTGCATGCCATTTCTTATTCTATCACTGCGTTGCACCACCTGGCACATATTAGTGTAAGCCGCGCAACCTACCATATCCCAGGACTGAGCTGCACAAACGAGGATATATCTTGATATACTCTAGAATCGAATCACGGAGACCTTGGATAACCTAGCAATGAAGCGCATAGCCTTGGAATCCTGGTTTGGAGGGGAGTAGCCTAGGATATCCTAGCACTGAACAGTATGGCCTAGGATATTGTATCACTGAGCCAAATAGCCTATGATGTCCTAGCTATAAGCTGCACAATCAGTAGAAGCCCTTCGACCGCCTCCATCCCCTCAAGCTGTTAATGTAAGGCCACACGCTGAGCCGTGCTCACACCACGCTGTGCTTTCACAGGGATCATCAGGACAGCCCTCCCCAACATGGACAGGGAGGCACGACAGGAGTACGACGTGGTCATCCAGGCCAAGGACATGGGGGGCCACATGGGGGGCTTGTCGGGGACAACAGAAGTGAAGATCACCCTGACGGACGTCAATGACAACCCACCCAAGTTCCCTCAGAGTGAGTGCATGGAATCACTTCTTCAGCCCCCTGCATTCACATCGCAAACCCTCTCTCAAACCAAGTTCCCCACAAAGTAAATCAAAACATTGTGCACGCATTCTCAGGAACGGTCTCTTTTGCCTTTGGAGAGTCTTTCAAGCACACTCCTGAATAATCTCCTTCATGGGGATGCAGTTCAAAGCCAGACACTCCTCTGAGGCCATGTAAAATGTAGTTGTGCTTGCCAGTGCAATGGACACATCTTTTTACAGAACGATGGGGAGGGAGAAATTCTGTACAACTTTGCACATCAGACGTATGTATGTGTGTGTTTGTGTGGGGTGCACGCAGTCATGTGTAATGGAGAAAGGGGAGATTGCAGAGCTGACTGTGTATGTACAGTATGTCTGAGAGGTGAAATCACGAAGCAGGACATAATGCATTACCAGAATACCATCCCCTTTCCAGTGAGATTTGATGCTACATGCCTGCAAAATAAAATAAAATAAGAAACCTCAGGCTTTATGCCAAAAATGTTGGACAGACTTATATATTTTTCATTGATTATTAACTTCATCCTATTTTCATGTCACTACCATTCATGATTGTGTTAAAAATCTTTTTGCGTCACAAACGTGATAAACCAGAGTAATATTATTGTCTTGCCTTTTATGTATTTATTATTTTTCAGTCATGTTGTTTACTTGCTTCCTATCACTGAATTTGTTTTAAATATTGCTGAAGCTTGAGTTTTGAGACACATTAATAGTTCAACCAGATGAGGGGCAAAGTCTGAGTCCTTTACAGCCCTTTACTTATGAGCAGTCAACTCTGCTGTCATTGGGTATCCTTGGGGACTGAGCTTTCTCCCAATACCATAGTATTACAGCTCAGCTACAGTTGCACTTTACCCATAGACATGCTTTTCTTGATTTATGTACATGGCTAAAGTTACAAAATTGAAATATATTAACATTAATCAGGCATTAACATGGATACAATGTCAAGTAAATAAGCACAATTAGAAATTCAAAATCAAATTCAAAAGTGAAGGATGCATCCTGTTTTGTGAGTGACTGGGGATATAAATATGCTGTCTTTAAGTCTGTATTTGCACTGGGAATTCTGACATTATTGCAGCTTTTAAGGGGTTGTTCTTCTTAAATGTGGAAGGAGGAATTGTGTGAGCGCTGAGGGTGAGCCTGAAGGGCGGAGAGTATTGAACACCCTGAAGTTTTCAGAGGAGCAGTTTGGCTGGAGTCTTAATCTCAATGCATTACCGTTGTCAAAACGAAGAAGAACTTAGCTGGTTACTGCAAGCATGTATTAGCCAGAAGTAATCAGAACTGTGGGTGGTAAGGACAGATGTACAAAAAGGCTCAGTCTACCATTGATTTTATCTGTCTCCACAGGTGTATACAGCATGTCTGTCTCAGAGGACAAGGTTCCCGGTGAGGAGGTGGGCCGGTTAAAGGCGAAGGACCCCGATTTGGGGGAGAACGGCCTAGTGACATACCGACTCATTGAAGGTGATGGGATGAATGTCTTTGAGATTGTCACCGACTCCGTGACACGGGATTGCGTCATCAAGCTGAAAAAGGTAGGGAGATGCCAAAGGGGACATAGGGCCTTTTGGAGACGGTGGGTGGCTTGTGTTACGGGGCAAGCAGATGGCTCATGCTTGTCCAAATTCCTCAAAATGCCACCGCTTTATTACAGGCCAGAGAACAGCAGCTGTGATCGAAGCATTGTTACACATGGAAATATGCGAAAATGTCGCTACGTGTGTGTCTGTGCGTGTGTGTGTGGGAGTGTCGCCATCACAGCTCAGAGCTGTGAAGTATTATTCATCCACAGCCTAGCTCTTCAGTCAGGGAGAAAAGAAATGGGTGACTGCATGTGAGATCGTTGGGTGTGTGTGTGTGTGTGTGTGTGTGTGTGTGTGTAGCTCCACGTAAGTATGTGTGTGCTAATGCATGTAGTGAAGGAGAGGAGTCTAGAGGGGTGGTTTCTCTCCGTTCCACCCCGTGCATGCAATGACAGTACTGCGGTTCCTCATTATGTCTGGGATGAGCGTCGACTTTCATGCCTGGCTCGCTCGGTGAGAGAATTCCTTTTGACGGCTTTCGGATTTCTGGCTGGCCTCCAGAGAGCCAAGTCTCCACCGGGGACCAGGATTACCCAGATGCTAAGCCACCTGGCAAAGCTAGCCTAGAACCTTGTGGCGGAGCGCCTTCCTCTGGGTAAAGTGTGGCACGACTACGTGGAGATGGCTGGGGTACACAGGGTTCCAGTTTGCTGTGAGACAGAAGGATGACGCACTATATAGCCTTACAGATGTAATCCAGCACCCTTACATTGCTTAACAGAGGGAGTTGGACTTTACATTCTGCTGCATTTTTATATTACCATCTCCATCCTGATAGGTACATGGATTTACAGCTGTATCTTTAATCTACCCACCATAGTGCCAATACTTAATTCTTCAGAGCAATTTTTTTTCTGTTTTCAGGCTTTATTGGGACAGGCAGACATACCCTTTCTACAGACATGGACAAAGACTGCATACATTTTAGCCCTCATGGTTCTATGAGCCTGCAGAGAACCTGTGTCAAATCACGATATTCAGAGATATCTCAGTCACAATAAGCACTAGAAGGATGAGATGGTCAGAGTGCTGTGACATGCAGAGTAGGTGTGAGTCTGGCCTTGGATAATTGTCAATAGTGAGTCTGCCTCCGACAATAAGGTACATCTTTGTCAGTGCCTAGGCCAACAGACCGGCGAGATGGTGTGGGGTTAAAACAGACAACGCCACAAGCCAGGAACAATGACTTTGATGCCAGGCAGCCCTGCTCAATAACATAATGCCTCCCTGATCCAGCTCTCGGGAAATCATCACCTTTTGCTCTTCAAAGCATGTCGAAAATTAAAGTCGAAGTTACTGACAGAATCGCTGGGGTTTTAATCAAGTATTCTGTTTCAACTGCAAGCAGGCGGCACCCCTTGGAATATTAAGAGGCGGCCCTGGCATTATTGTGGATATTATCTGATGGTGATTACTTTCAGGCAGTCAGTTATTAGGTGCTGCGATAAAGGATCGGAGGAGGGGGCCCGCATTGTCAGGAGATGCGAGCTGTGGCTGCCGACCTACGACAGAAGGAAGCGGGTCGTGCCTGCTTCCCTTACCTCTAGTTCCGTAGACGCAAAGAACAAGAGGAAGGTTTCGTAATTTCTCATTTGCAAGTGAGAGGTGTGACAAGACAGACGGAGCCTTAAATTGGTAACCGGGGGGCACAGTGACAGGTGAAATAGGAATTTATTCGAGCAAAGTATCTATCTCTGTACTTGTTCTTTTTGAAGATATTTTCCACCATAAAATTCGCTGCTTTTTCTTGCAGTATTAAAATACGGTTACTTCATCTAGTCTAGAGGTATTTGGAGTGATACATCAGTAAAACGTCTGTGTCTGTAAGGTTAAATTCATGGTAGTTACATAAGGCAAGGACAGACTTGAAAAGAAATCCTCCAGAATTATGGTTTCAAAGATAAATTCTTTAGCAATAGTGCCCTCTATCAATTCACCTTGGTACTGTTGAACATGTACCTGGAATTAACTAGATTCATCGCTGATTATTGTATATTCTCATGTTTTACAGGATTTTACTTACATTTTTATACATAATTAAGGGGTTTAAATATTTTATGAACGAATGCCACATTCTCTGTCTCCTATATCCACATTCAAAAAAATGTTTTATTCTTTTACTTGATGGTGTGAATGATGCAAGGACAAAAATTTGTTTGATGGTTGTTTCCTAATTTTGTGTAAATGGTAGCAGTTGTAAGATGGAAGTAAATTCCATTTAGAATTTTATTCTAAACATCTTTCATATGTTTTTCAGTCTCTTGTTTACCCCTCTTAAACATAATCATTCAGCATCTCTTACAATGACATTGATTCCAGAATGGATGGCATTGTAGGACTGACCTATTAATTTTCATATTTTAATTTAATTTATTTCTCATGATGAATATTTCACATAATAGTTGCCGTAGTATACCTGAAACTATGAAGAAGATGAGTCTTTGGAATTTATTTTCTCTAAACTGAATTATGATATAAATTACAATGAAGCAAAATGATCGCAATGAGACTGGCTAATGTCGGTACTTGTGTTGCTTGCAGCCCGTGGATTTTGAGACCAAGCAGTTATATACACTAAAGGTGGAGGCGGCTAACCCACATGTAGACCCCCGTTTCATTGCCTGGGGGCCTTACAAGGACACAGCCACGGTGAAGATTGCGGTACTGGATGCCGACGAGCCACCAGTCTTCAACTCAGCCAGCTACACATTCGAGGTGGAGGAGAATGCTCCTGATGGTACTGTGGTGGGGCAGGTGCACGCCAAGGACACAGACACTGCTAACAACCCCATCAGGTAGGGACCATCACCAAAAGCTCACTTTCACCTTATTTTGCATTGTTTCCTCAGAAGCTGCAGAAATCTATTAACTCCTACCGTTATTTGTTATATCCTACCCTTGAAAAACACTCAGAGTTTACATCTTTAGAAAGTAGAAGCTATCATAAATATACATTTTTTTTTGTTGTTTCCATTAACATTTATACATCAAATTCCACTGTAAGTAACAGCAGAAGTCTAAAAAAGTTGTGATCTTCATTTGCCAGATATCAGATTACTCCCTACACCAATCTGGACCAGCTCTTTACAATCAATCCTGAAGATGGCATCATTAAGACAACAAGACCTCTGGACCGTGAGACCCAATCCTGGCATAACATTTCAGTTAGTGCTGCAGAAATTGGTAGGTTCTCAGTCCCTGGACAAATAATGGAAATTCTTTCTTTTCTGTCATAACATCTCCCTCTGCCTCCCTGTATTTATGTGTTTTAATGTATCTTATACTAAGATAAGTAAGTGTTTGCCATCTCTTTACCCAGTCAAAACAGAAACATCAGGAGTTTATTTGTCATTTGTCTGGAGTGGTAACTTAATTTTGCCAGTATCTTAGAACTTATTTAGAACATTTTTTAATTTCTAATATTTCCTATTTCTGCCATCTGGAACATGTTGCATAATATTCAAGTCTCAAGTTTATTGCACAAAACAATCTACAGATGTCAGTTGACAGATCTGTGATGCAATCCTCAAATCTCTGCAGACTTGATGAGTATCAGACTTAAAAAAACCCTGCTTGGGTTCTTCTATTAGGCAGGAAAGTTGCTAAAGACCTTGTGTCATGCTTATGTGCAGGTGGACATCACCAAGATGCTAAAGTGCGCGTCAACATTATGGTCACGGACTTGAATGATAACCCCCCTGAATTTGCCACCCAGAACGATGTCCTTGTGTGCGAAAATGTTACACCGGGAAAAGTAAGCCCTCTTTCAAGCTGACATCTCCCACATTCAGCATTTTAACCTGAGCTATTGTCAAATAGATTACATCAGGATGCAGACTGAGGTGAATGACTCTGACATAACAAATGCAATTTTGGACTTTTAAAGCCACCAGTAAAAGGAGGCAGATGTGTATTTAATTTAAAGACAAAGTTGCAAGTAAATAAAAAAGTTCCAGGATACCTGATGGTTGAATGAAGCCTAGAATTCAGCAGCAGAATTAAGTGGAAAATCTTTTTTTAATGAATTCAGTGTTTTGGGAAAAAAAAAAAAAAAGCTAGTCTGTTTTTAATTTGATGTCAGTAGGAAAGCTTATTGGATAATGTTTGTGCTTGCGTAGGTGTGTGTGTGTGTCTCAGTATATGTGTAGCAGATAGATAACTACCTACAGTAATGTCCGGAATGCCCTGTTTGTGTTCTGCCCTTCAGATTATCGAGACGGTCAGTGCCGTGGACAAGGATGAAATGACCCACCGGCAGCGATTCCGTTTTAGCCTCGCGCCTGAAGCTGCCAACAACCATAACTTCAGCCTGAAAGACAACCATGGTGGGTCTTCAGCCAGCTGCACGCAATCACAGACCTTGGTCTGCCCAGCATTTGGCTGTCATTTTATTACTTCATGAGACACATCAAAACACGGTGACTCAATCGTTAACTGCTCCTGGGATTGGATTTGACATCCAGACTAGACAGGAGCAATAGCTCGTCTCTCCCGATATACAAATCCTGCTTTTAACATGCCCTGCTGTGTTGCCGTCCTTTTCAGTTTTTGACACTTTCTACAGAATTTGCGAAGAATGCGCTATTTGTTTGTAAAACCACATCAGTAGTGTCTCTGCTGGAGATGCACACTACAATGCACCCTGTCCATTAAACTCACTGGCTATCCAAAACCCCCAAATTCATGAGAATATGGGAGCACAGCCAATCACGTGGCAGGCCCTGGCTCTGTGTCAGGCCCCTTCTGCCATCTTGAAGAGGTGATGGATGACTCACACATCTTTTTGTGGTCCCGCCCCCGCCTTACTGGCAGTGCCACTTAGAAGAGCGGTGCTGACTCTTTGACACATGAAAGCTGCTTGCGTGGGGACAAGTTCAGTGCACCTTGTGGAATTGATCACTGATCAGAGGACAGCACTGAGTGGATGAATAAAGCTTTGTAGGATTTGTTCTGCCAGTACCACATTTATCATTACTACTGTTGATGCCAAACAGATGCTTTTGTCTGCAGCTTTTTCTTTCGTTCATGTACCAGGATATATATATATATATATATATATATATATTTTTTTTTTTTTTTTTTTCTTTTCACAGCAGCAAAGCAGGTTAAGTACTTTGCATAGCTCTTGGCACTTGAACCTGCAAGATCTTGGTTACAAGTTTGTGTCCTTGGCCAATATTCTACCTATGCCAATGAATTCTTGGTTTTTATTTATGAAGCAGTGTAAATTCATTGAATTGGCTTCACATGAATGAAATGTAGAAAAAACATAGATCATGTTTGTCTAGGAAGAGAATGCTCTTTTTTTTTTCTTTCATAATTAACTGGTAAATAGGACCCCACTTGAGATGGAACAGGCTCCCCCCCCCCACCCCCTTGCCACTTGACATGATGTATGCAGTACAGAGATGGTCCTGAGCATATCGTCAATTACTGGAATGAACCCAAGTTCTGCCGCACTGACTTTGATGGACCCATCAAATGGTTGCTGAGAGTGATTATGTGCTGTCATTGTTAGCGCATTAATTATGCACTGCTGCCCCTGTAATGTCGTGCATCCATCAAAACTGGGTAGTGTTTTTTAATGAATTTATTTATTTGTTTTTCTGTGCAGTGGGCCATTTGCAGTTCTTGTTTCAGAGAAAAGAAATGTTAATCTGAGGTACAGTTACAAACCAGTATACGTTAACTGCAGTTTAGGAAGGCATGGATGCCAAATCGGGCTGTTCCAAGCTGTATCGGCCAGGGTACCATAGTGCCCATGTTGAGAAATGGCTCCCGTTTTTGATATTTCAGATCTTAATGAGAAGGGAAATGGGCACCTTTCAGATGTGATTTAAAAACCCAACAATGTGAATGAGAAACATTAGGCCTGTCCAGATTCAGTGGATTTATCTGAAACCACTGTTTGAAGTGGATCAAGATTATTTTAGAATTTTTTTCTTTATGGATTCATCTCTGTCTTTCTCTCTGTTTTTTTGGACATTTGCTGAATATCTGATGGAACATTGCTGACAGTGCCACATGATGGATTGCAAGCTCTCGATGGTCTATTTATTATGTATTTTACCGTAACTGAGGATAGTTTAGCAGAGTGTTATACAGTATTCAATTCAATTCAATTCAATTCAATTCAATTCAATTCAGTCAGTATGTGATGTGCAGGATCTTAAAGAGGCATGTGGCATTGATACGGTTCTCTAATCACCCCAGATGGAGGGACATGATTGACATGGGGATTTTAGCAGCATGTTTCTTTAAAACTGTGGAACCTTTCATGATGGCATCATTATCAAGAAATGAACAAACCTCAAGGGTGACAGAAATGGAAAGTCTTTAATTGCAGAGACTAACCTTATACGATATAAAATGCCCATCATTATTACTTTACAGGTCTCTTTAGGTCATGCATTACGCTGTATTACGAATACATAGGTATTCCAGGTGAGCAGCCATTAAGAATGTTTTGCATACCTCAGAAGATATATCAATGGTTGCTCTAATGATAGTGGCAGTGGAGGACAGTCACCCTGGAGGCAGGAGAAAAGGCCTAAGCAACAATCTCATAAATGAACTCACTTTATCGTTGCACCAACTGCGACCCTGTACTGACTTTGTCAAAGTCTTCTTGGCACCATTCCACACCTCCACGGCCCCCAGAATAGCCAAGACAGCTAGCTACTCAAGGAGGGCTTTGATTACACTTCAAAAAACTGATAAATGGACACAATATTAAACATGAATTTAATATCACAAGACTCCTCCCTTCTTCACAAGATAGTTTATTTGTTTGCCTACTGTGCTTATTGGATAAGTAAAACTCTTGAGACCTAACCAAACTTCTGTGTTGCTATCCACATGCTGTTCCATTGAACTGTCAGCATCACAGGTTGTGAAACAGTTTGTCGCAGCCAAGGTTATTTCCCCACAGTCCCATAAAGATTTTGTTCACCTTCTAATCTTCCTTGTCCCTTCTATCTTTGCAGACAGCACTGCCAACATCTACGTGATCCGGAAGGGCTTCAGCCGATTGACCCAGGACATCTACTTCCTGCCCATTGAGATCAATGACAACGGCAGCCCAGCCATGAGCAGCACCAACACGCTGACCATCCGCGTGTGCAGCTGTGACAGCAAGGACACCATCCTCTCCTGCAATGTTGAGCCCTATGTTCTTCCTGCAGGACTCAGCACCGGGGCTCTCATTGCCATCCTGGCCTGTATTGTCATCCTGCTGGGTAAGCCTGCCTGGAGCTAGCTTATTTTGAGATTTGAGTAGAGCCCAAACAGATTGAGGCAAGTGTCTGATTGGTGTCATTCTTGGCTAGAGCAACCTGTAGATTTGCTCTAATACCACAGAATATCTGTCTTATAGTAGGGTTATGTCTGAAAGTACTTTTAATCGGCCTAATCTATTATCCAGGGAATTTTTTCTTAAGGTGTGAAAATACTTTTATTAAAAGTGCCTTTATTAAGTTGCTGAAGGACCACATTGTTTCGCCTAGTATGTAACCTTCAGGTTACAGTACCAGTTTCCTACCGTAAATCAAAGAAATTTATAAAACCTACAGTAAACCCAGTTATATACTGAGATATGAAAGCAATTTAGGTCAAGTTCCCTGCCTGAGGCTGGAACCACTTATACAACTCTTGGGTATAGCCTATTGCCTTAGTCACCAGTGTATATGGCCATTGTTGTAAGAGGAGCTGACTCCCACGTTTCCTGTGGCAGCTATCGTGGTGCTGTTCGTGGCCCTGCGCAGACAGAAGAAAGAGCCCCTCATCGTCTTCGAGGAGGAAGACATCCGCGAGAACATCATTACATATGATGACGAGGGTGGTGGCGAGGAGGACACGGAGGCCTTCGACATTGCCACATTGCAGAACCCGGATGGTGCCAATGGCTTCCTGCCACGGAAGGACATCAAGCCAGAGCTGCAGTACCAGGTGCGGCCTGGGGCACGACCTGCGGCCAACAGTGTGGACGTGGATGACTTTATCAAGACCCGCATCTCAGACGCAGACAACGACCCCACAGCGCCACCTTACGACTCCATTCAGATCTATGGGTATGAGGGTCGTGGCTCTGTTGCCGGATCTCTCAGCTCCCTGGAGTCAGTCACCACAGACTCAGATCTTGACTACGACTACCTCCAAAGCTGGGGGCCACGCTTCAAGAAGTTGGCCGACCTCTACGGCACCAAAGACCCTGCCGATGACAACTCTTAACACCCAGGAGATTCACTTCAGTACCCCACTGATGACATGTAGTGTGTGGAGTTATGCTATGAGTAATCTGCGAGTTCATCTATTTATGGTAAACTTTTTTGTTTAAGTGTACTTGTAGTATTCTACAGTACATGCTTACATGGGGGTTGAGTTTGAACCACAATGTAGTTTGGAGTAAAAGCCAAAAGACAAAAAAAAATATATTAAAAAGACAAATCTGAGCAGTACTGGTACGTATGAAAAATAAACACACAAAGCATTGTGATAATAGATCAAGGATGTTCTCTATTCCACTTTCTGTTGGGCTGTTGGGTACTAAGATGTGACTTCACAGCGGCATGTTGAGATTAAAGGGGATCACGGAAAGACATGGCATTTTTGATACTGTGAAGGAGTTCACTATGGAAAAATGGTTGCCTTATATTTAAAAAAATAATGAATCAAACAATGCCTGGGAGAAAAAAAACGTCCAGCTAAGATTGACCACGTTGGTAGCACGTCCATCTTCCTTCTTGACTTTGTGTTCTTTTTCATTACCTGAACGAAAAGGATTTAACAGAAGAAACAATTCAGTGTTTCCTCAAAATCAGTCCCCACTTCAGCCGAATGAAGTATTAGTCACAACGAACAAGCTGTGAGCTCAAAAATCGCCTTAAATAACGGACACTCTTGCAACGCAGTGCATCTTTTGTAACTTGAAAAATATATCCTGAAGCAAGCTAAAATATAACGTACATATAACGTATGTACAGTACAACGTGCAAATGTCTCGAGAATCAAATTTTGCGCCTATTAATTCTTGTAAATCTCTTTTTTATTATAAAATAATTATAATTATTGTTAGTTTTGGTTCACTTTATTTCTTATTTTCTTTATTTGCATATGTTATTCTCCCAGGTGAGAAAAGATCAGTCTGTCCTGTCGCAGTGAAAGATGCCTAATTTCTATGTCGATTTTATGGTACCTTTGTACAATTTTCAAAGTTCTTATTTTAGTATACATGCAGATATCGGTATTTCAACGTGTAAGAAAATGTTACATCACACATATTTTATCAACATTGTACTGTTGCTTTAGTATGTGCTTCAATCTCAGAAGCGGAAAATTTTGAAATAAATGCTCTTTTTATAAAATGATCAATGTTGTTAATAAATCTGTAATAACCATGATCATTAACATTAGATATGCAATGGGGCCTGTTGTAACCAAACACAAGATACAGCAAGATGTATCACATTCTTGTAGCATTTGCTTTCGCTATTAGGTCAGTGATGTGTCTATTAGTTGACCACCCCCAGAAAAGAACTTATTCACCCTCCCGGCAGGTTCCTTTGCAGCTAAAGGTCGGCGTGCACTTTGGGAAACAATGGAAAAGAGGGCGGAATGGAATTGAGCTTCAGCACTCCTGAATCAGGCTATCGCACAATTTTCCCTTGGAGACTAGAGGTAAACAAATGGATACATTCCATCTTTTGCATTCAACAAATATAAAGTAAAAGCTAATGAAATGAAGGCAGCAGATAGAAAAAAATGGGTATTACACCATGTTAGGTAGTGGTGTGCTCAACAGACGTACTGTCATCTCCTGGATGTGTTGTCATTGAAGGGCAGGACGCAACGTGCCCATTAGGTGGGATACTCATGGGTGACAAAAGAGAAATTACCTGCACTTTATAAATTTTATTTATTAATTTAATTATTTTGCTGTGTGTGTTCTAACTAGAGTAAGCATTCTATTTTTACCCAAAGTACTTGATAAATAAAACAGCTGGTACTGCCGGGGTTCCACAAATGTACAATAGGACAGTTGGTATTAGGCAGTTGTGACTTTCAGCTTTTTCAGCTAACTGAGACATGCCCCAATCATGGTATTTCATGAAGCTCCAGCACTCAGAGCTGGTTGAACTCAGGCTTCCGGAAGCTTAGCTTTGGCCCACTTCTAGGGCAAAGTTGATGCATGTTGTTGCATTGCCACTCTAAGCTGTCACCCACTGTGCTGAGATCTTTAGAAAAGTCAACAGGGTAGCAATTCTACAATCCACAGGGGGTATTCTGTAACACGATGGTTAAAGGAGCACAAAGGGAACTTTTTATCTTTCTGACCCTAAATTGCCAGACATTAATCCATAGCCATATCTGAGAGATTTTGAAGAAGTGCCTTAAAACAATAGATTCTACCTCTATCACTACCAAAATGCTTATGGAAGATTAGCATGTATTTCAAATGTCTGGATTTTTGATTTCACAGCTGCACTCGTCTGTGTTCCTGTGGAATCAGCCTGAGATTTGATATCATGTTGTGTTTTAGTTCTCTGCTTGTCATCTTCAATTAAACACAGAAGGAGTACTTAGCAACTCTGAGTGTGAATGCTCTAAAATCGTGATGATTCTGGTTAGTCAAATTGAATATTAAAATGAAGCCTACAATTTCACAACCTATCCAAGATTTTGAACATGCTGGGCTTTCTGACTTCAGAGTAATTGAATGTAGTTGATTTTGTGCCTTTTTACTACAGTAATGTCATAAAAAATCTATTCAGGTAACTTGCAAGGAAAACTTGAGCTTCTTCATTTTTTCTCCTTTTAGTTATTCTTTGGCTTTGAACATGATTTCACCTAGTTAGAGAAAGGAAAGGGCCAAATGCATCAGGCCTTTAAATGTTGAATTACGAGTTGAAGTATTACAATTTGTTAAAATGTACATTTCCATTTAACCATCGATTTCCAGTAACCTCATCCATTCTGGCTGTGCTAATCTTTAGTCAGACCCAGGAATTGTGAAATGGAACATGAAATACACTGGCATGGTCACAGACTCATACAGTCACGGGGTGATTTTTTTTTGAAGCACAAGCTCAGTTATCAAAAAGGAATTTCGTGTGCCCCTATTAATAGATTCGTGCTGCATGTTCAATGAAGAACCGCAGCCTTATTCCGTATTTTTGTTTCCCGTGGTTTGCTTTTGCACCTATATGCTAATAACTTACTGCTAAGAGAACGTGGGTGTTAGAGTATTTCTGAATCACTCAGTTCCTATCAATAGCTTTCTCCCACTTTTGCTCAGCGTACTTCAGCTCATTTCTGACCAGCGTAGAGCGCTGATAAAGTGCTCTAAAGCAAAAATGACACCAGCATCAAACACCACATGAAAGCCACCAAGCAGAGGGAGGAAAAAAAGAATGGCTTACAAATGTGAAAATTTCTTTCAAAAATGGAGATGTTTGTACTGTGCAGGGCATTGTTTTGTTCTTTTCTTCTGCTAATCCTGCAGACATAATAAAAACGCCGGTAGGGTTTGCTACAGGGTTTGCATGGAGCTGTGTACATTACAGGAAAATCCCTCACATACACACATCTCCTACATAAAGCATCTGTATAGACAATAAAACTACAAAACAAAGACAAATATACTTACTACAATTAGCATATGAAACTAAATACATGGCTATGTGTGTGAATGTATGCGTGTGTGTGTGTGTGTGTGTGTGTGTGCGTACACTAAGATATTTGCAATAGATGAATCATATATTCCTGTTTACTACTTCAACAAATTCTACTTCTCCTTTACACTCGAGACATTTAAAGAGTGATTGTTCCCTCAAACAGGTTGCAAGGGTTCACACTCATGTTTAGGTTCACCTTTCCCTGTATAGGTAGTTGTGTTCTGATTAGAGAAACCCCCAGAAACCTGGACCCCTACCTAGAACCTAACAGTGAATCCCAAAAGCCAGAATAGTTACATTATGTAGCTCTTTAGTCCCTGAAACACTAGTTTTATCTGCTTTATTTTCTTCCAAAATTGCTGCTTAATTTCTGTTGTATTCAGCCGCTCACCACACCAATTCCGTTATTCCTGAAAATGAAAAGGGCAATGAGCATAACCTTAATTTTTTTTAATAGAAATATCAGTTAACAAATTCAATTGAAGGTGGATAATCTGGCGAATATTTAATTGGCTACAATTTAAAAACAAAACTATTGCTGGGTTTGATTAATTGTACTGTTAAGTTTCTCAGGTTAAAAGGACGTTATTGGTTGTCCTGCAGTAAAATGTATGAAATAAAATACCTGGTGTGTATAGTTGAAGGGCTGAATTTGACAGATGCAGATAAAACAAATAACCACTGGAAAGTAAGATGTGTGAACTGAATGACACATTCTGTGAACTATGATTCTGTGATCTATGATTCTATTGGTGTCATTTTATGACAATCATAACATCGCATTAATGTGATTGTCCACTTATCCCGGTGGGAGGAGCCTACCCTGTGCTGCGTAGGGCACAAGGCTGTGGTACAGCTTGGATTGGATACCAGGCCATCGCATGGCACAGGCACACACAATCATTCACAATGGGCAATTTGGAGACACCACTTAGCTTAACTGCATGTCTTTGGAGTGTAGAATGAAATTGGAATACCTGAAGATCTCCAAGATTCTGGCAAAACATGCAAACTCTACACATGTGATTTGAACCCCAAACCCTGAAGATGTGAGGCAATGCTGGTAACAACTAAACCACAGTGCACCCCTTAGGAGTAGTTTTCCTAACCAGAATGGACCAACACAGCTGTTGGGTGTTATTTTGCACCTTCATGCTGCAGAGCAAATATTTCGCTCAAAGGCTACTCCTGAAAGGTCCCCACAGGGACTTTAGTCCGCAACATGAACTGCTGTGTGACTGTGCCTCCTTCCTACGCATTCATGGAAGGTTACCGATTCTGTGCCCAGACCTCTGCTCCAGCCATGCTCCACAAAGAACCACTCTGCTTTGATCATTGATTGTCTGAGTCGTGGAATGTCCCCTAGTGGAGATGCTAAGCAATACACCCCTCAGTACATGTCCACTGAACCAAACCCCTAATTTCTGCTCAGCCCCTGATGATTCGAGGGAGACGCGGGGCACTTTGGAACATTCTCTGAGCTGTCTCTTATCTTTCTTATCCATGTCAGACTTGTCCTTGGGAACCATGAATCAATAGCTCCTTTGGGAAAACGCTGCTGCAAACTGCACTGTGCCACGGACAGGTAATGTGATCGGCAGCCTAGAGAGAGTTGAAGGAATGGTTACTGAATGACAGGCCAATTTGTTTCACTCGGTTGCTGTTCTAACTTTTTTGCTGTATGTCTACATATGTGAATGTGTTCTTCATTTTACTCACACCTCTTTGGAAGACTTGTAAATAAGGGTGTAACTGCTGTCCTTTCGTAATGAGAGCATAACCCCCACAGTGATAACTCACAGTATAATCTACCAGCGTTTTGATTATAATGTTTGCAGGGTGCCTGCAGTGCAGGGAAAATGAGAACAAACTTCAATCACCAGCTAAGGAGCAGGGGTCCCATCTCCTCTGTGTAGTTTCTTTACAAAGCAATGTGGGTGGAGAGTTTAGGTGTTGAGAGAACCCATTGCTGACGATGAAAACGACCAACTACGGCCCACTTTGTGGATGATACCAGTTGAATGTTTGCAGGTACTTTTACCACCTTGAGGTGAGGACAGCACTTGTTTCATTTTCTTGGCTTTAACTGATTTGCAAATATTCTTTTATAAATTATGCAGCAGGAACTTGACAGCAGCATGGAATTAAGGCATAAATGGCTTATGCTAACTATTGTTTGTGACTTGAGTGCTAATTGCTTGTTATCATCCAATAACCCTGGGCTTTAAATAACACCAACTGTCAACTATGGTTGTTTTTTTTTTTTTCTTTTAACATGACACATACTGATATTACTGTGATACTTTTGATTTAGTAAATGAGAACAAAACAGCTAATTTTCCTCTGGAAATTTATATTATTCTCTCACCGTAATAACCGATTTTTCAAAAAATAAAATTACAGAAGAAATTACTCAATTGATCATTCCATTGAAGCAAAGTTTAAACTTGTTTGTGAGTTTTAATACCACAGACACTGCACTGATCTTGAAGCCGTTCTACTAATATTAATCAGCATATAGCTGAGGCAGACAGCAGCACAGGACAGCTTTGGTGGTTAAATCATGTTTTTTTGGGTGTAATACTCATATGTGTGTCACGAGTGTGTAGGGAAGCACCCTGAGGCAGGAGGAAAGGTGACATGAAGGTTTATTCTCCAATGGTGAAATGCCCAGAACTCAAAACACAAGGACAATGAGGAATCGCAGGCAGGAGCAGGCAGGACACTGGGGCAAGATCAATGACTAGACTAGGGAACACAGGACTGGGAAGCACTTTAAAACGAGACCAACAAGGAGACAACAATTAACAGGTGTGTCTCGTTAGGCCACACTAGGGAAAGACAGAAGGGGCAGGGAAGCAGGGCATGACAATGTGGTAACTCTCAGCAGGAAAATCAGCATGGGATTAAAGACAACACTTCTGACTAAACTAGCCTATGTTTGTAAAGAGCATAGTTTGATGACAGTGTAGTAAAAACATTTAATTTGCTTAAACGTGCCTCTGAGCTGACAGTGCTACAACTGTCAATTCCAGTGACAACAAAAGCTTTTCTCCTTGTGATGGGATTCCAGGTTTATTTCACATCTAAACAAATCTCAGGCTTACACCAAAACCAATACAATTACAAATAAAAAAAAAAACAAGAATCATCCATCTCCTAACTGCTTATCCTGGTAAGGGTCATCGGTGGGTCTGGAGCCTATTATAAGCAACACAGAGACAAGGGTGGGGAACACTCTGGCCGCGATGCCAGTTCATCAGAATTACTCAATAACTATGGGTAATTTTGATGCACTAATTATTCTAACTACCTGTGCTTTGACTGTGGGAGTGCCTGGCAGAAAGCTGTATGACACTGAGAGAACATGCAAACTTAACATATACCCAAACTCTGGCAGTGTGAGGTAACGGGTGCTCACCACTCAACCGTCAAAGGGAATTAATATTTAACTTCTTAAATTGAGATGAATTATCTGCTAATGTATATGTTACAAAACATATTAACTTTGGGAGGTTATTCAACATAAAACGTAAAACACATCAGTCCCTGACCAGCGGTAACTGCAAAACATACCAAACCCTCACAAACATTTCAGAAATAAAGATTTTGCAATTATCTCTTTTGGTGGAATCTGGCAATAAATAAATAAATGAAAAAAGCAAATGAATAAAAATTACCATGGCAAATAAATAGTACAGAAAGACTCCACCTACAACTTCACGTCATGGTTCATTGTTTGTCATCAGTAGATCCAGAACCACTATTTCCTTTTCTTGGTTTTGCTCCATAGGAATCTATTTTGACCGTAACCCAGCTGAACTGCATAGGGAGTCAACTATCAACATAAAAGAATGAACTACAATTACATATTTCTAAAGTCAATTGGTCATAAATACTGCATATCTGCCTAATTCCTTGCCTTGGTGTATGGATGGAGGGACCACACAGCCAGTCCATTGAAACAAACTAACTGTGAATGATGAAATAGGTTATGGTGAATAAAAGGGCTTATGCCCTTGACTTATGATGCAATGTATTACAGTCACGCAGTTTTCATTACAGCATCAATGTTATGAGCCAGCCAAAGTTTCAAAATTAAATCTGGAACAAAGCATTGAATTTCATCTCATTATTTATTCATTTCTTACAATTCATGCCTGCTGTGTGCAAATATGACATTAAACACACCTGTATCTTAGCCACATATTTAAGTTTTAATAATAAATAAAAAAAAAAAAACAATTGTAAGTAAGCCATACTAAAGGTAGCACACATTTATTTTAAAACACATACAAATTCACATTTAGCAGACTTAGTTAAGCTGAGCATCAGCTAATCTCAGGTCACTGCATTATAACTATAGATTACTGTCAATTCTGGCATACAGAGCGTGCAGATTATGGGCTTCTCACAGCACGAATTTTGGGTGGCATTCAAGATGACAGATCTATAATACGTTATGTTGCTTAGCTGACACTTTTAACCAAAGGTCCACACAGCTTGATATTTCACTGCGGCGGGGAGCCTTCGGCTATGAAAGCAGCAACCTTCAGGTTATAAGAACATGTCGTTAACCACTAAGCTATCTACTGCCCCAGATACTCTGCAGCTCTACCCTAGAGGAAGGAAATTAAAACTTCATTTCAGGGAATTCATGTAAAGTGTTTGGGGGCTCTACTAAGTATAAATTATTCAATCAAATAAAACTTTCAATGCAACATTCCTTATTAATTTTCAGACACATTTATTCCAAACGGCATGCAGTCTCCTGCTTTCATTCAATTTATTCAGATAAGGCCCTGTTTGAAAGCCCTTTTGTGTGTGAGTATGACAGCCGTGGTGCTGTTGAATTTTGGCTGTGTCTTTTCTTGTTATAGATTGTGAACTTGTGCCATTCCGTCACATCCAGCACCTCTGGAATGTTCCACATAAAACCTATGAATCCTCAATAAACGTATTTGATAAACTTAGTTCTGGCCTCGGCTGTGCGTGTACATAGGATACTGCCCCATCTGTAAAAAATGATAACTACTATGTACTCTATAACTTTCCCAAGCCTAACCCTAATATTATATTGGTGTGGGTGGATGGCTGGGTGGATAAATGAATGATAGAAGCTGTAAATCTATTTAATGGCAGAAAACCAATTTTTTTTTAAAAATCATATGACAACTTCATATAGACACCTGAAGGCATCGCATATATATATATATATATATATATATATATATATATATATACACACTGTGTATACCTATGAGCCATTTGGGGTTTCAATGATACAAGGAGACCTCTTGAAGTAGATATTCACAAATATAACTTGAGACTTGCCTGTTCTAGTGTCTTGTTTGACGAACAGACAGACAGACAGAGAGACAGACAGTCTGACAAAGAAACACACATACAGTACACTTAATCAGTTGCAGCCTTAGGTGCACCCTAAACTTTTAGTCAAGGTTGCTAGATAGAATAAGAAGAGGAGTCTAACACAGTGTTCGTGTGATTTACGGATGGGCAGCTGAATCCAGCAGGAGCTGGTCTCCATAATTCACGCCGGAATCCTTCAAAAGCTTCATGGTCACTTTGGCTTTCTGCGTCGTGTCCCTTACCCTCAGCTAGAAGGAAGTAAATCCATCTCTCACCTCAAAAGGACAATAGATTTTGTATACACCCTTCCTGAGATGTGGACGGACCCTGCACATGATGAATTGACCAAACAAGTAGAATTTCAGGTAAAATCATGAGAGTGTAAATACTTCCATTAGAAAACTATTGATAGTGACGGTATGTGTATCTGCAGGGTTGTTATTACCTGCTGTTTTCATTTACAGACATAGTATGCCTTGATTGTGTTTGGTTTTAGAGAATAAATTTCACTTGTTATCTATCTCACAGCAAGAGCAAAGCAGTATGTTAAAATCTTAGTGTATAAATGGTTTTAACCTGTCACAAAAATTAACAATATAAAAAAAACAACTGATAAAAATCTATGTAAATGAGGTTCATGACCAAAACATGAGGACCCTCCATTCATTTCTATGGGCCTAACCCTAATCCTAACTATGACAACCCTAACCCTTCCCCAGCCCTAACCTTCACCATAAGAAACTCAACAAAATACAAAACTTTTGGCTCTTTTGGTTTTTGGAATGCACTCACAGATTTTTATAAAATTGAGTTTTCACTTTTGGGGACACGACAAATCTCCCCTCAAGTTAAAAATGTCAGGCTTTTTTATTAACTGCCGGGGACAACTACAACGTAATATATAAATATATACATGGTACACACACACACACACACACACACACACACACACACACACACACACACACACACACACACAGGCATGTACGTACTGTGGGAAAAAAAGCAGGAGTACCTAGAGAAACCGGGAAGACAAACTCCACATACACAGAAAATATGTATAAATCATATACATACTGTACACATTAAATAAAGCATGCAGTTTAGATAAAGCCGAAGACTTCACATAGAATTTTGCATAATGTTTCTTTACCTTGTTATTATTCTGCAACCACAAACATTTACCAGACAATTTTGTTTGCCTGTAGTTGTTTCTGACAGTATGTTAGTTGCCCCGTTGACATTGATTTAGCTGACATACTTTTGGTGGAGGGCTTAATTGTCATTTCAGACATACCCTACATTAGAGTTGCAACACGCATGCACAAGTTGCAAAAAGATCACACTAAAAAGCGAATCGTCATCCATCTCCTCCTCCTCATCCAAGGCTATGCCAATTACAAGGATTATTGTTTACTATGCCTTTAGTTGTGTCAGTGGGTAACATTTCAGGTTATGTTTATGGATGAGTCTATCAAATTAAACATGCTGATGCATAAGCTAATTTTTCGTACAATCAAAATGAAACCTCTGGTGATGCAGAAGGTTTCTATTCAGTGGAAGAGATTATTGAAACAATCGGTCTGTGATTATGAGAACACACTTCATAACTCCCTCTTCAAAACAGAAAAGTGGAATCAGTTAATGTGAGGGCAAATCAATTAATCGCTGAATAACAACAATCCATTTTCCAACGACTGGATCTGAATTTCCTGTGCAAGGGGTGTGAAAATGCAGTGCGGCCATTATATGACTCGTCATTGCAGTTCTGAAGATGCAAGCTCCTCTTGGACTGGGGAAAAAATTGGTATAAAGTTCAACATGCATGTATTAGAGGGCAGCTTTTAGGCAAGGATGGGTATGTAGGCCAACGTAATACGTAAGGGTAGGTAAAACTCTGGAGAATACTTTTAGGGCTCACCAAGGAGAACTGGTATGAAAACAATTAGGATTTTTTTTGTCGTTTTAATTAAAATTTTACTTAGTGTTATTGTCTCACAGGTCCAATCCACCAGAGGTATTGCTAATTAAAACATATATCCTTCCAGGTCTGATAAGTAGGCGTAACGTCAGACACAAAGGTGGTGTGTTCGTCAGAATTTTGACATGCCAATAGACTATCAGATAGATGATGCTCTAACTTAATTAGAGCGGTGCTGGGTATTTAGAAGGCCGCAGGTGGCTCATATATACACACACACAACTAAGGATGGATAAAATCACATTTTGCTGACATTTACTCAGAAAAACAAGAAAAATGACTGGTGAACTTAACATTTTGGGAAAATCTTTGCACGAGTCTCCAAGACTCTTATGCTCATTCTTCTTGCTAATTCAGAACATTGGTGTGGTTTGTCCAAGACAGTCGGCTTCCTATTGTTAAGCTGAATTATTGTAACTTTGTTTTGCAGTTCAAAAAAGTAGTTAATAAATAAGAAATTAAAGAGTTCAAAAATAGTAACATTTACAGAAATAAATCTAACAATTAAAAGAGGCTATTGCATATTATGTACTTTTATTCTATGTTCAGCAAGCACATACTGTGTAGATAAAAATGTCATACTTATGCTGAAGATAGCTGTCATTTTTTTTATTTAAAAAGCAAGTGTAAATATATATATATGTTGCATGCTTAATATTCACAATGCAACACTGCGAGTTCTGAATAGACGGCTTTTTATTTATGCAATTTTCTTTAAAATGATATTAGTAGTACTGATTTTGACCAAAATTTCCAAAGATAAAGTACAATATTTTAGGGCTGATTGTCATAGAGGAATCTTCAAAAGTTATACCAATAGCAAACCAAAGACTTCTTAAATTTAAATGGCTCACTGATGCCACTGATGTCTGCATCACTTGGGCCACAATTAGGAAAGGCTAATTATGCAGACTGCCCTTCAATTTGTAAATGCCCATTTATAATTACCACAGGTAATGTGATTAATTGAAACAAGTGTCCTTTGGTTTTCCCACAATGTGAAACTGGACACTTTGCTCCTCTGATTATAAAGATATAATTATTTTATCAAGATTATTTAATACAATCCCATTTCGTCCGTCAGAAATATGACACAACTTGCTTATTTTTAATAAATTAATATGAATAAAATGAAAAAATATCACAATATATTTTCAGCAACCATTTTTCTCTAACCATTTAATTTCATAGATAAGGGACGTACTGTGCCATGTGATGGGTTGACACCCCATCAAGGGTGTCCCCTGCCTTGTGCACTAGGATGCCTAGGATAGGCTCAAGCCCCCCCCCACTGTGACCCTCAGTATGATAATTAAAGCAGCTTGGAAAATGGATGGACGGATTAAGGAAGTCATTGTCTAATCCAAGCACTGATCATCTTTATATCAGATTTTTCCTCGATTGGCTTGTATTTATTCAACATTCTATCCTCGGCTTTTTCAGAAGCTCTTTCACACTGTCATTCAGAGACAGGCCCAAAGCGGCTATCAGAACTACCTCAGGTGACCAAAGGCCGCATTCCATCTTTATCAGAGAGCTACGGAAGGAAACGCATTCTATAGCCTTACCCACGCCTGCTCCAGATGGCACAGAGGCAGCTGCTATGAGGTTACATAAATCTTCATCTTAGTTTAGATCTCCAGAAAAAAACTGCTCTGTATTCACATGTTCACTTTTTCCTTGTCTCCTTGTTAATATTGAAAACTCAAATTCCAATCTTGTGTAACCCAGTGTACCCCTGAAGCCAAAATTTATATATAAATTCACTCTCCAAGTAAAATGTCTACCTATACAACCCCTGCCTTTTTTTACATCTAAAACATTAATGAGCGAAAAAAAAAAAAAAAAAAAAAAAACATTATTAACAACATATCATTTTAAAAAAAGAAATACAGAATGCTGACAATTGTAAGTAACGTACAGGCTCCGAAACTGACATGCATTTAGACACTAACACACATGCTTGCCTCCCAACAGTCATTTAATTATGAATGTGCACAGTTTAGTTAGCAGAGCCTGCATGACTACCAGCAATGGCCTCCAGAAGCGATAGCGACAGACGAGCTGAGGTTGTTTGTGGATTCAGGGGTGCACAAACCACAGGCAATGGGTGTCTGAGCAGTAATAGGCTTTGATGTGCTCTGACAAGTTGTCCGTTACTATGTCTTTGATGAATGGATTTGTGCATGTATGGTGACAGTCCTAGAAAATGTAAATCTCTGACTGGGGTTAAAAAAAAAAAAAAAAAAAAAAAAGGGGTGGTTGTTTTCGGAAAGCAATATTGCTATTGTAGCACTATTAATAATTTACCGCTAACTGTTCTTATTAGTCCAAGCAGAGTGGTGTGTTTGTGGATTTAGACAAACTACTTAAATGTTCCTCGTTCAAATCTCAGAAAAGCTGTGCCATTGCAAAAAGGTATTTGACCTGAATTAGCTAACTGTATACATGTATCAAAATAAGGATATACTGAAGATATGAAAATGCACAAATGCTGGAAAAAGTCTACTGCTTTAAGAGAATTTGCCAGCGAACCTAGTAAGGAAATACAATAATAATACAATATATTATTTTTAAAAATAGCTTTGACAGTGCATTATTGCACTGGTGCTTTTTATGTAAGTGTATAATTTTCCAACATGGTCCTATTTTGCTAATCCCATCAGTAGCATCCCCAAAATGCACTTTCCCCCAAATGGAAAAGTAGGGTTATGAGACACCAATACCTCAATGCACAGAACTCAGTCGTTTGCAGGTGGTTGGAGATAAGGTTACCCATTTTCCGTGCTCTTCTCAGTCTTCGGGTGTGAGTGTCATTGAGTATCACAGCCTGAGCATTCATGGGAGATTGCACATTTGGAGATGTACATTCCCCTTGAAGCAGAATGAATTCAAACAACCGTCATGGAAATGACTGAGGGAATGCAGAAAGCTTGCTGGATGCACATTACCTCCAGGGCACTGTTGCATGTATTCTGTATTGCATACATATCGTATTAGACAGAGATCGATGCTATAAAATAGATATTATCTTTTGTCCGTATCACTATACATAATCACAACGTTCTATCAGAAAAGAGCCTCACCTCTGGTAAACTCAGACTTACATTTTTATGCATTGCTCTACACTGCACAGCTGTACTCCTACTGAGTAAAGCGATTGTTTCTTCGAGTCAAAGTTGCTGGATAGAAATTTTCAGGCTCCTGAAATACCATTTAAAATGTATCTTCTTTGGATTAATTTTTTTTTCCCTAACAAAGTTTGATTTATAGTTGAACAGTGAAATGCACTTACGGAGGGATTCCCTTGTGTTTCAGAGATTCCTTTCAAATGCTATTTTTATGTTTTTGCCACTATTATCTGCTGGGTTTAACCAGCAACATTTTTGTGTTCACACCCCTTTTGATAAACTCTCTGTAGAGGTCACTCTGCTGTTGACTGCATGGAACTAAGAGGAGGACGAAATCCACTCAACGATTCGACAAAAAACGCTGCTTCTTGCTCAGGATTAAATGCAACTGGAAACGAAGTTATACAAAGGAAACATTGAAAATCCAGCTGCTGTCTATGCTAGTAAACAAGGACTTTCATGATTCATTCCAGGGAAGATTTCACAAAGGGAATCAGTCTATTTTTCAGTTGAATAATATACAGATTTCACAACATATTTCTTACGGTTACAACCGTTTTCTTTTTTTTTTTAACAAAAAAAAACATTTTTTACAATTGTACTTGTTCAGAGACATGAATGTAAAGTTGGCAGTTGATTTAACAAGTACTGTTATTTAAACAAAGCTTGAATAACACATATATAATTGCTGGGTATTTTTAAAATTGTTTATTCTTTGGCCAGTTAGTCTAATGTATCTTGGGTATGTTGATGTTTCATCTTACTGTTTTACATTAAAAAAAAAAAAAAAAACAGTTATGCAGGACTATGTCTTCCAGTAAATGACAGTGGTTTATAGCGGTAATGAAAAATGTCAAACACACTGAGCCAGCTGTGTAAACAGGCAGCGGTGAGACATTTTTATTGCCACGATTATCATGGTCGGTGATCCTGTCTCTGCTACTTCCTCCTCGTGTGTGTAGGCGACCTCCCAAATTCGACGAGTGAGGCTGTGAACAAGCCGCCCAACGTGGCAGTCATGTTGATGGAGGGAAGACGGGAGGGCTGGCAGACTGCCTGTCGGACCACTGTTTACTCAGCCATTCCTACAGACAACAGAGTCAGGAAGTCCTTTTAACCAGAGTGACACTAAAACACTCCCCAGACGTGAAGAGAGACAATAACCAGCTGGAGGCTGTTCGCCTTCTGCTAGTGTCTACTAGTGTCCTAACTCCGATAGACTGTCTGTCAGAAAACACACAGATTTCCAAAGGGGTGCCTTTGACCACCTGGTCTCCATAGGACCTTTTATATCGCATGATAACCACCATTGTGCTTTAAAGTGATGATTTCTGAGCATATTTTAAGATATTTTAAAAATGGACATTTGTAATTGCTATTTCTCATTTTCACACAAAATTCAATTTATACATTATGACTACTGGGTATACTATACTTTTTCCAGTTAGTTTTCTTCCAGGTATATGGGTTTTCTGAAACAAGTATATTTTTATCCAGTTAAGTTGTCGTATCTTCATTTTTCTTCCAACCAATTATGTTGGTTGGGGTCACGGGGGCCTACAGCCTATCCCAGCAGCGCAAGCCCAGACTGTACCCTGCATGTGATGTCAGTCCATTGCAGAGCAACAAGATGCAAACACAATGGCTAATTTATAAACAGCAGTCAGCCTAACTGCAAGTCTCTGGACTGCAGGAGGAAACTGGAGTACCCGGAAGAAACCCATGTAACACAGGAATAACATTCAAGCATCTTACACATCATACAGAGGTGGGATTCAATCCCCCAAACCTAGAGGTGCTACCCACTGAGCCGCCATATTAGCCTTTAGCTTCATTCAACCAGTAAAAAAAAAAAAAAAAAAAATCCCGTCCCATCCAGACTGATATCTTCATGCCTACAGCTCTTTAACTGAGGAATGCCATGTAACTCCGCACCAAACAATTTCACGCCTGTACTCTCTCTCAGAAGCTGGGATAAGACACTGCATCCTTGTTCTTACCATTGTGTTAATTATCAGGCTACAACTTACAACAGCCTATCTGTCAAGTAACACAGCTGAAGTATAGATAAGAAAGATCACTAAAATGTGTTGTCTTTTACTTGATTTTAGAAAAGGAAACTCGTATGTTCTGTCAATGGAGAAAAGAAATGCATTTCCTGCTAATTGCTAATTAAAGTCTTGTAAGACTTTAGTCTCTTTATTTGTCAGACGTCTGCCTGGAATATTGTTCAAACAGTAGACTTACGAGATAGAAAGAGATGGAGTCCGAAGGAGCGTTGGGAAGGATTAAAGAGTTCCATCTGGTGTATAATATTAGTTGATCAAAACAGCAGCTAAAGTGTTTACGTTCCCAATCTGTTTCAATTTGTCTTTTAAAGATCAAGAACTAAATGAGTCAAAGAGAAAGGACAGCCAATTTTTTCCATTAGTCATGTGTTCTTCGTTAGAAGGTTGACACCTGCCCTCACTTCCAAGTGAAACACTCACTACTGAATGTGCGATATCTGTACGACTTTTGTTAAATGATTATCAGATGAGACATATGGTCGAAGAATAAAATAAAGCTGGCATTATATGTGACGTATGTGCGCAGAAATTCCATCAGCGCATGCCAGCTTAGTCAGAATCTAAGCTTATTTACTGTGAGTTTCCTCTAAGCAAACTGATTCAAGCTATCAGGGGAAATGGAACTGGTGTGTGGAACTGGGCATTGTCTCAGAGTTGCAAGTTTTTGACAGCAAGCCAGTCTTTTCTTATTTCAGTGCACCTGTACAACACACCGTGACTTATTTTAAATCACATTTATGAATATATACATGGGACATGTAGAGAATATTGAGAGAGGCCCATCTGATTAGTAAAAGCATTAATTATAGTTTGACTAGAAGTATCAGTCCCAAGTGTAGGAGAAAACATACTATTTATTATAAACCCATTGAATTGCATTTAAAAAAAAAACATTTCTGACTATTAGTTTTGCTGAAATTGAACAAATGTCATTTTTCAATTAATACTTAAAATATTATTTAACTGAGATGCAAATATTCTCCAATCCAGTGATCTAAAGGACACCAGTTTTGTGTTCAACTGTAGAGTCAGAATCTATAGGTTGTCTTTATGCCCTGGAGGTCCACCATGAAAATGCAGCATGGTGTACTCAGGATTTCTCGCAACATTGTACACTGTATTGTTCTATTCTGTAGAAAACCCTCGATCAGGAACCACCCCATGAAAGCTGAGCTACAGCCACTAATGGGTAATTTTATAAATAAATAAAAACTTGGGACAATCTTTATGATTCCAGATACATAGATTATATGAGATTTTTTTTTATCTTCATATCTATGTGAGATCAAAAACAAAATAAACTGTTAAATCAAAGATTCCTACCATTTAGTATGCAAGAAGTGAAATAATTTAGTGATGTATAATGAAATTCACAACTTGAAACCAGGAAACCAGCTGATATTTACCACACAGAAACTGTCATAGTGCAACCTCGTATGGTTACCATAGAGATGTGGGTTTAAATCTCAGAAGGGAAACAGCTATTATGCGAGTTGCAGGGCTACCGTACTTGACTTTAACAGATTTAATGGAGAATTAATGGGTGTATAACAGAACATTATAAGCAAGATGGCTTATCCTGAATATACAGAATGTGTTCGACACTTGTCTGTTAGAATTGCTCCATACAGTTGGCTTCTAGTCACTGATGCTAAAAGACACATCATATGTACTCAGGCCATGAGTTTATATACTGTTTGCTCTCTGAGTCATTTGTAGGAGACTTTTCTAAGTTCCAAATCCAAATATGGGTCTTTGGTTATTAAAAAAAAAAAAAAAAAAAGAATATCCAGGACAGGGTCACAGGGGACCAGGCAGTTTATGGTGCAAAGCAGGGGTACCCCCAGAAAACAGTGCCAGTCGATCACATGACAAACGCGTACATACAATCACACCCTGAATGTGATTCAGAGTCACTAGTTAGATTATCTGCACTGGTCTGTCTGTCTGGCAGAGGAAAGGCATGTAACACAGGAAGAACATGCAACCCTCGCACACTTTTTTTGTGTAAAAAAAATAAAAAAAGAAAACAGGTAACATTTCAGGGCAATTTCTGCTGCAGAAGAACCAGTTTGAACATAGCGGTCTGCCATGTCAGACCACTCTGTTCTTTTACATAGTTATTCCTACTCCTCCTCCTTCCCCAGTACGATGTCAAACCACTCATTTCTGACCCTCTTTTGGTTTCCTCATTATCCTCCTTGCTGCCTTCCTGCTGTGCTACTTAATTGTCTCCTCAATTTCAATTAGGTTTCTGCTGGTGAGTGTAAGTATAAATAGTCCCAGTGGTCAATTACTCTTCATTTAAATTGGAGGATTCCTTTAGCCCTTGTGCCACCCATCTAAACAAAATGGCTGCACTGCTGTTTCATTGTTCACAGACACATCGTTATCAGCATGACAACAGGTTGGATGGTATAATGGCTAAACACCTTTGCCTGTAGCCCACAACTTCCTGGATTGAATCCGCAGAATATCTTGCTAACGAAATTTGGAGAAAAGTGATATACTTTTTTTGGGCCAAAGTTGTAAGGTACTAAATGTAAGGCACTTTTAAGCAATTAGCCAGAAACAAAAACACCTACAATACAATTTCTAATGCTTCTACTACTGATACCAATTACCACCTTCATGGCTATTACTGAGGAAAATCTAGGGAAAGGATGGCTAGCCCATTCACTCAAAGTATGTTCATAAGAATAAACCTGTTTTTGACTGCACAGATTAAAGTCACTATGCAGCTGACACAGTGTGTGAGTGTGTCTTGTGAGTGTAGGTCATGTGATGACCTTTTATCCTATCCAGGGTGTATCTTATGCCATGCTCTGCTTCCTGGAATCTGCTTCATAACTTGACATTTTATTGGATAAGCTGATCTGATGAATTAATATGTCTTTGCTTTTCAAGGTTTTGTCAAAGCCTTTATAATACAAACATGACACTTGTGGCATTTAATGTTAGTTTTCTATAACCATATGTTTCACAGCTTTTGGTTAGAAGGCAGCTATAACCTCATATATTTAATTCTGTGTTACCTGCAATGCCCCATGCAGAAAATTAATTTATGAAGTGCTATTCTTTCAGGTAGAATATCAAATTTAGAAAGAATGCTTCGTATGAACTCTGCTTAGTCAGTTCTCATGACAATGCTGAACAAAAAAAGAAAATGCCAAGACAAACAGCTCACAAAATGGGGGAAAACAAAACATATGCACATACCAGTTTTGCATAAGATTCAAAGGCATGATCTGCTTTTTTTTATACTTTCTTAGCTGGCTTGTTCTGATGAATACCAGAGACAATGGATCATACTGATACTGTATTTTTGATTTAACACTGTTAATTTCTTCTATTTTCTACTCAGATTTTTATCACATAGTGAATTAAAAAGAGGAAACAAGCCTTAATCAGCATTAATACTTTAGCCTATAGCTCTTTCCCATTTTTTTTTTTTTTTTGGGGGGGGGGGGGGCCCCTTACCTGCCGCGGCTGTGCCTCATAATGTTTGGGGGGGGTAAGGTACTTTTTGGGG
>JAACJT020000007.1:14443147-14462971 GCA_009936485.2 Gymnarchus niloticus
CTGTTAAGGTTGGCAACGTTGTCTCTCCAAGCGCTTGTGTGTACTACCTCAATAAACCTGAATTATATAACCAGCAATGTAGTCTCTGAGTCCTCATATAGAATTTATACCACAGCACACACACACACACACACACACACACACACACACACACACACACACACAATCATTAAATACTCAAAAGATTGCCTGGACTTCTTAGTGCAGTCCATTTCTAATCAAATGGTATGATTTAAATTTAGTTTACAGTGACCAGGTGCTATACAAAGAAATGTATATATGTAGTATTTGCTGAGGTGGTTATGGACCCGACTATAATTTACTCTTTCAATATGTATTGTTCTTGTATCTTTCCCTGTCCCTCATTAATACTAGCATTCCCAAGGGGCGGGCGGTCAAATGACCTCAGACACCTGGAGTTTTTTTCTCCTCAGTGCAGAGTACTTGGTTCCTCTCCTCAAATTGTATTCTGGCCTTTTCCTTTTTGATCAATTTTCATTGTAATTACCATACAATCCTGCTAAGTGCCTTGGGGCAACTGTGTTGTGAGAGGCACTATAAAAATAAATTGGATTGAACTGGTCCTGTGTGTATCCTTACAAGCATCTTTAATTGTTTCTCACTGAATAAAAATTACGCAAAGAGTATGCAGAACAAAAATTCAATGAACAACAGCAAATGCATACCAAAGAAGGCATGATAAACAGCCTTAGAAATACCACCAAAATCAAAATCTCCATATTGTCCTTATCAACCAGCCTCACACAGCAAGACAATTTAAGAATGAGACACAGATTGTGAGAATGCTATCAGTACAATGTCATCAACCTTGAAGTCTATAGAACTAATTTATACTCTAATTTATGCATGTGGTGAATTTAGCCCTCCAGGGCTCCGTGGGTCTGCTGATGTTCTGTGGCTCAATTCCTAATAGTTTTATTGAAGTCATTATTTGGATAGGAAGTCACCTACAGTCACCTGACATCCCAGGTGTAAATCAGTCACTAATTGGGTTACTCTTAAAAGCTGCAGGGCCCTGTCCCTCTAGGGCCAGAATCACCCACTGCTGCTGCTCTAATTTAGCACCCAAACAGTTTAAAGCCATCTTCTGAACAAGTGATTTCATAGCCAATTCTACATGCTTTCACATCCTGACTTAAAAGCTTCATGCGGTGGTCACCACAAACGGTGGCTCAAATGTTTTTACGCGCGCATCCCACGCTCATTGTTTGTTGGATTCCTTTTTTAGTTTTCACTATATAAAAGAAAGGTTACAAGATTAAATGAAACAGCAATGCCTTGAGCATGAATTATGAGGAAAGATGTGTAAGAAACATTTGTAATCATTCAGTAGGTATAGGTCGTCTCCAGGAATCGTCTATTCATAATTAGAAGATTAGATAATGGTGAATTATTTGTTCGACTGTTGAAATACACTTTAATAACTAAATAGAAATGATATAAAATTGACTTAAGGTACTTTCATTGGCTCTAGACATAACAAAGCTTTACTGTGATAACCTTGAAAGTCTCAAGGGTAATGTCCAATTTTTTTTATTCACTGTGGATTTAAGGATTTGAAACATGGTAAATTGATTTAGGGTATGCATTGGCCTTCCTTGCATTATAATGTATGTCTGTCTACAGAAATTTCATGAGGTGATGGAAGGAAGAAAGTTTCTAAAGTAAAAAGCCAAGCTACCAGGCAATGATGGAGCTGAAACAGTAGATGGGCTCAGAGCCATCTTCCTAAAATGAGTAATTGATGAAGTGTGTCTCTCTCGTGTTAAATAAAACCATACCACAGAGTAACATTCAGGGGTGATTTTAGAAGGTGGCCAGGAAGAGCTACCCCCCATCCCCCACCCATCAAAGTTTGTTTTATTTACTTGTAATTTAAGCGGTGTTAATGATTTTTTTTTTATATGTGCATCTCCAACAAAACAACAGGCTCCATCTTGGCTCCCCTCCTGCTATATCCCTGCTGATTCACATTTTCCCTTTATTTTTCTTCAGCTTGGAGCCTGTCAATGAGACCGGGAGCTCACTGACCCTCGACCACCTTTCTAATATCACTAATGGGATTAATGATGATAACACACTCCTGAGCATGGGAAGGGGGCCCAGAACATTTGTTTGTATTGCCTAGTATGAAATTGAGGCGTATGGAAAAACAAAATTCCCGTCAGCTGCAGCCTTTCAGTCTGACAGCCTACCTTAACACTGAAGGAATGTCGCTTCCTTTTGGTTTTAATCGAATGCCTAAGGTTATCATCTGAGCCCCAGAAACACCAGGTGTTACATCAGCATCCATCTGAGGATTTGGGCAGCAGGTGTGGCAGAGCGTGACACTATTGCCTGCTCAGCAAAGCATTTTTGCATAGGGCTGATTAAATGTTTTTCATCCCCAGTAAGAGTTCTAGATTTATACACCTATCATATTTATGTTACGATAGGCGTCTTAATCAAAAACTAAATCTTTCTTAAATATCTTGTTACATTTAAAACACAGGTGACAACATGTTTCATTAAGACGATTAAGGTACACACTGGAAAATATTTAATCCTAAAATCAACCTACCCCAGAGCAGTTGTATTATCAAAATATGTCCAACAATATATCGGCTAATGAGCATGTTGATTATTATCATGAAAAATATGACTAAGAGTGCTGTTCATAGAAAGATACGAAGATGAAAGCATCTGCCCTTTCAAAAAAAAAAAAAGTCTGCCTCAATTTTGCCAAAAGGCACATAATTGATCAATTAAGACTTTCTGAACAATGAATCTAGAGAATGTCAAGCCATAAGCCTGAGGCTGAAAGATGGTCTTCAACTGATGCAATTATCTGCAACATATAGCCATATCGACAAAGATTTAGGCACTGACACAGACATTCTGGCCAGAAAATTGGACCCAACTGCACTGATATGGTCAGACCTGAAGTGAGCAGTCTATGTCGCATCATTGAAATGTCAGGTTTGAAATTCCTCAAAAATGTCAGTGAACTGGGAACACCTTTCTGTAGTAGACGATGTTCTACAAGGTACCAGAGATCACTTAATAAAAATGTCCCAATTGAACATTGAATAATTCGCAAATGAAAACTGTTGAAAGAAATTCATTAATCAGGTAATATTCACTTTTTATTATGAATATGATTAATTCATGATCACATGCCAGATCTTGAAAAATACTGAAAGACATGATCATAACTCTAATTTCAGGGCTGTCGATTTTCTCATATCTCTGATTTATGTCATTGTGTTGAATCTTGGGTATATATTGCTTTCAAGACATACAGCAATTAGTGACAGCACAAATATAAAATAATAAAAATAAATAAGCTTCAACAAGAAAACAAAACAGCATATTTATTGTGCATAAACCAACCTCTACTAGTAAGTACTGTATATCACTGAATTAGACCATCAAGATCATTTTTTATTTTGATTTACCATCAAACTCCTCATGCTACTGCCACCTGTGACTATGCTAAGCACAGTCCATATACAGTATGAAATGGTTATGGATTAAAAATAAATAGAAAAAATACCAAATACCCCTCTTACATTTGATGATACCATTAGATTGAACACTGTAAACATCGTCATATTGTTGTTTTGCAAAAAAGTTAGCAAATACTGGACTATGTATGTTAATTGTACAAAGGGAAATCATAGAAGCCAATCTAACTCTTTGCTCCATTTGTGTTCTACACAACATCAATTTATGCTGGTGAATCAGTATGCTATATACACACACTAATACTATACAGATCCTGATACTGCTCTTCTCTTGGTTAGAAACCCAAAGCTCTTTCACCATAGTACTTACCAAACTGGGAAGCAACCAGTGCAACCCAAGAGCTAACTGGCTTGTCCAGTCATATCCCCACCTGCTGAGGCAGTCAGCTCTTCTGCCCAGGGCTGGCTCCTGGATGCAGGACCAGGATTTAGGGGGAAGGACACAACCAGGAATGGGGTAAAAAAAAAAAAATATATATATATATATCAACAAAAACACCAAGTTCAGAGCCATTTTCTGCTAAGCTTTAGATTTGGCACATGCATGATCTTGAGCTCATCAAAGACCCTGCGAGTCTGTGTGGGTCTGTGTGGAATCCTCCATGGTGCCTCTTTAAAGATATGTGATAGATAAAGCTCAGCAACTCAAGGACAGCTTTAGACTTCTTGGAATCCATCTTTACTCTTCTGGAGAATGTATTTGAGAATAGATAGACTTCCTATTTTTTACATATAAGTGATTCTGTCAGCGCTGAGTAAGCAATTACTAAAAAAAGAATCAGTTACTTTTGGATGGATGCACCACAAAGAAGTAATTATAGATGAATTATAGACCATTTAAAATGCATGTGAGGAAAATAACTTTACTTAGTGTGTTTTTAATGCATTATGTTGTGTGATGTATTTATGCCGTATAATATTAAGTAGTCTTGAAGAAAAAAAGTTATTTTGAAATTGAGTGTTTAATGTCATTTTTAATTCAGTGTGTTGCTTTTTAAATATATCCAAGGCTTTTTTTTTCTATTCCCTGGTTCCTTAGTTACACGTAAAAGTCATCTCCAATAATTTAAAAAGCTACAGATAAGCAGCAACCCTCTGGCACTGTCTCACTGCTCCCGATAAGAGTCAAGTGTGTTACCGAGGCTAATTACCAAACAATGCAGATAAAGAACTTCAGGGAATGCAATTTCAGGAACTGAAAAGCATGAAAATTTTCATTAAAATGATCAAAAGTTTAACACTAAACAAACAATGCTTCGTCCCTTCATAAACACTTTAGTCAGAACAGTTACTAAGTTTCCCTCGGATGTATTATTTGAGATTCATGTGTGACAGCTTCTATAAAACAAAATCAATAATGAATCAAATGTTACTATCTTACTCATTATCTGAATCGTTCTTTGTTTCTAAAGTGAACTCAAAAATTAACTCAGCCCAAATTTATGTGGGGCTTTGCCTTCTAGCATCTGTAACTCTGTTACGAAGCAAATACCTAACTAATGTGAATCCTGAGTACTCCGTGAATGGAAGCTTCAACAGCATTCACAGAGCACTCAGTAGTTGTTAATACCGCAGGAGCATAATGTAAATTAGTATTCTGTTGTGTACAATCGTCTCATTCTGCACAATTTAATTTCATTTGACGAAAAACTGCATTTACAGAACCAACCTTGTATAATGTACTGTCCCTTTGTGCTATAATCACATAATTTTCCAGCATAAAAATCAAATTATCACTCCTCATTAAGCTAAAATAAAAGTGAAAACTCCATTCTTACAATGTGCATGAATGGAGAATTAAAATAAATAAAATTAAAAAATTTTAAAGGGCAAATAAATATCAGCATCCTAAACCCTCTACTATTGAAACCTGTATTCTGCCTAAATGTATAGAACACTGGGTGTAAAAGGATTTTGTATTTTGATTTTCCTGAGCACTTTTGTTAATCGGACTTCATTAATGTTACCTTTGAAGGCCACAGTGGAATTTGCAGAGGAGGATTATTAACGGGTCAAGTCTTTTGTTAAGAAAAAGAAAGGTTTGCATTGCACAATGCCAGATTCAAAACAAAGTAACCACAAGCCATTGAATCTATCTGCTTATATCAATGTGACAGCTGTGGCTCTGTGTCACTCCTCTTCTTTACACTCTAATAAAGTGAATATATAAACAGTGTTTCCCATTACGAGGTCTGTGACCTCATTTCGATTGGCATGCTGCAGTGTGTCATCTCCTCTACTTCGGGTTAAAATGATTTGTACTTGGGAGCATTGAAATCCAGTGTTCTTTCATTTCCCTTTGGTCTGGAAGCTAGCCAGATATTCCTAATTAGCCAGCCTTTTGTGCCGTGCTGTTGAAATTCTGATCAAACAGCAAATCCTTCAAAAATGGAGACAAAGGAAGATTACGGCGAGGGAAAAGTGAGTTCTGAATTATGATTTTCACAGGGACTAATGGACGGGCAGTCTAAGGGACAACGCTGTGAAGGCGGCAGAAGGAAGCGGGCAAGGGGTGGATTGTTAGAAAAAGAAAGTAATAAAAGGAGTGCTTAGGCAGTCATAATCTGATTGTCCATGCAATTTGTTCCAATGATTTTCAGATTTTCAAGGCCCAAAAAGTTTCCTTTCATTGACTGTTTCTCGGGTCCACTTTTCCCAACATCCACCTTCAAAGGAGTGTTGTACATTAACTACAGATATGTTTAAACTACTGAAAAATTGTGCTGATTTAAATGCCAGCTACCTGTAACTAAAGATTATTTTTCAACGCCATTACATAAACCTGAGTGATGATAATCACTAACAGGAATAACTGATGTTGGGAGTATAGAAATTAAGGATGATGATAATCACTAACAGGAATAACTGATGTTGGAAGTGTAGAAATTAAGGGTGATGATAATCACTAACAGGAATAACTGATGTTGGAAGTGTAGAAATTAAGGATGATGATAATCACTAACAGGAATAACTGATGTTGGGAGTATAGAAATTAAGGATGATGATAATCACTAACAGGAATAACTGATGTTGGAAGTGTAGAAATTAAGGGTGATGATAATCACTAACAGGAATAACTGATGTTGGAAGTGTAGAAATTAAGGATGATGATAATCACTAACAGGAATAACTGATGTTGGAAGTGTAGAAATTAAGGATATTGCAGTTCAAACAGCTACTTATTCATGTATGTAGCACATGTGTCTTTGCTCAGTAAAAATATGATGCACTTTTTCCATTTTCCTACAGGTCAATGAAACCATTGCGTTTATGAGCTAGTTCATGGATATCACAACTGATTTTTCATAGTATGAGATAACAGAAAAATAATGAATGAAAACATAACATGCGTATTAAAAAAAAAAAAAAAAACATGCCAATGTAAAGCTGATGTGAGTTTAGAACTTAAAAGATGATACCAATTTGGCTGTATAAGCCTTGAAATTCCCCCAGTGTTTTCTAGCATATGAGATGAACATGATTGGCTAGACAGACATTTGTACAGGAGTTACAAAAGATAAAATTTGAGGCCCAACGGTCAAGTGAAATTGTACAGGCTTGTCAGCCAGTCTCAACCGAAACAGTACTGTACTGAAATTTTACAAGAGAAAAGTATATTTTTAAAAGCCTGATAAATATGAATAACTGTACAAGGGAATGTTAATCTACAGAAATTATCTGTAGACAACGTAAAAAAGAAGTAAAACAATTATCCATGTATTTTTAAATAAAAAACAGAAAAAAAAATAACTTTAAATCCATTCCATGGTAATTAAAGTACCAATATGGCTGTTTCTACAGCTCAAAAACAGTCAAATGTGTTTAACGTCACCATATATTTTCATGAGGACAGCCAGCTGTCATGAAAAAAGCAAGATGTCAGGTATATGAATGGTGAGTAGAGGGCGCAGTCATTGAGGTTCTCTAGAGGGAGGAGCTTACCCACAGGCTCACACACTACTTAGGGTTACAAGGACCAGGAACTATAAAGTATAAGTAGTAACTACTTGTTTTTGCTCAGTCTTGTTAGTTGTCAGGAGTTATTAAGTTTTGGCACACTTTTCTCTCAGGTGTTTGCTACCTAGTCTGCTTTTGTGTACTTTGGAGGAAGGCACTGGAGACAGTATTATAGGCATTGGGTTGTTTTGACTACTCTTTTGAGAATAAATTGCATTGCCACCACTTCAGGGTCTCCAAGTTCAACACAGGATACATGGCAGCCCTCAGAAAACTGCCATCCACAGAAATGTCACCAGAACTCAATGTAAATATGAAACTATGCTAAAGTAACAAGATAAACACAACAGTGCTCAAGTTCTGTCTGTAACAATCTTAGATCATCCTTGCAATGGTTAACAATTAAATTCTGGGCATGACAAGAATCGTTGACAGGAAACTTCATCATACATAGACTATTAATGTTTCTTTGTTTGTGTAGTACAATTTCTAATTTGTTGTCAAAATTAGAAAGAATTATATCAAATAGTTTGATTTAAAAATCTGTGTTCAATACCAGGGCCACAGCAAATTTACTCAATGAAATTATCTGAAGCAAGATGAAAAACAACACGATGATGAAAGATTTTGCACAGTACAATGAGTTTGATTTATTTTCCCTGAGAGAGTTTTGAAGCCCTTAGACACACTGGTATTAAATCAATCCTGGTGAAATATAGTGATAAAAAAAAAAAAAAAAAAAAAAAAAAAACAAGAACTTTATTTGTAAATTATACATTAGCTTACCAAGGGACAAAGCAGACCATATTAATGATCCAGTGCTTACTTGAAAGTCAACCGGTATAAAAACTAGGCAGGCTTGAAAAAGATCGCCAGCAGGTGACTTTACTGACTTACACTTATGATTCACAGCATCATTTATTTGCAGATGCTCACAGGCAAATACAGTAAACAAAAAGAGCGGCTTGATACGGGGCATTAAAACAAGGATGCACCTCGAGGGACAGACATTACAGTGAGAATGAAGGGCTGCCTATAACCATGTGAATGGAACTTCTTTCAGTTTGTTTAGTGTATATGGTTTCTGACTTTTGTAGTTCTGCCAGTTTTCTGTTTAAACTCTGTTGTCACCCTCTCTCCCCCACAGGCTTTATTTTCCAATAACAGTGATGACACACATCTACTTTTTCTCCACATAAACACTACATTCCCACATATAGCCCCTTCTTATCCCATTGGGGTCCCCCCTTCAGCCTTCAGAAAACTTAATCTTTATCAGTAAATTACCTGGTTGGGTGATTCTCATTCCAGACCTATGAAGTGAGAAGATAATACAGATGATTAGGTCAAAGTTCTATATGAAGGGTGGAATTTTTGTAAAAGAATGAAAACCCACTAGAATGGTAATGTTCCCTGTTGAATTGTTCCTGCGGATCCTGCTTTATTTAGTGACTTTCTGGAACATGTTGGTGACTGCTCAACAGTTGTGTGAATAAACAGATATATCCTTTTGGTAGAATGCATGTGGGAAAAAAAAAAAAAAATATATCAACAAATTCCAAAATGATATCCCATATCTCAAAGCATATGGGTTTCCCTCTGAGTCAGTCAATTACTGTAATGGCCATAGAATTTGAACTGGGTTCAATTCTATCATATCTTTGGTGTAATAACATTTTATAAGCCAGAAACCACAGCCAATGCATGCAAGAAAATAGAGGGAAGCATATATGGATGACTTACTGCCTTGGTGGTGTATGACTTTGCAGGATAGGTGCCTGTGCTTGTGAATGGTAGGTCACTGGTTCGAATCCTGTGGCCGGCAAAACAATTGCCCATATCACCATTGGGCCCTTGAGCAAGGTCCTTTATCCCAACACTGGGGTGAAGGAGGTATCCATGGGTACTGGATACCTTGCTGACTCTGACTCCATGCTCAGTTTTGCTTATGTGTGCATGTCTTTTCATGGTGAACAAGATGAGATTTACGAAAAACACACTCCACTCTACCCTCGTACAAATAGCAAATCAAGATCCATACTTTAATAACAATTATAGTAATTCTGTTGACGTGAACGGTTATATGCTGTATGTATATAGATTATAATTCAGTAACAAAACATCTTCAGAAGTCATTTAAAATCAAATAAATAATAAAAAGCTAATAAAATGAATGTAGCATGTCACTATTGATTGATGGTTGTGTATTTTCCCAATAATCTTCTCCTATAGAAAAGATAAATATGGCTTGGAGTTGTACAAAAAAAAAAAAACTATGATTTATTATATGAATCCCTTTATAGCTGTATGTATGTTTGCATGACAAATCAGTCAACCATCTAGAAAATAATGTAAACAATTTCATATGCTTGCGTTGGAACATGTATAAAAGCTACAGAAGCTTAAGTTTTATTCTTCGGATAGAGTATTTTTTGGAGCATATAATAATGGCTGACTAGGGATGGCAGATGTGACAAGTGTATCAACAGCTGACAAAGAATCTACCACTTGCTAAGAAATTTAGCATTTTACATGAGTTATTTAAATTTGTTTTGGGAAGGTAATAAGAAAGATTCAGATGGGGGTTTTATATAATTGAAAGCGATGTTGCAAGTGTACTCCAACCTCTCATCCTGGACAGGATCACGGGGGCCTAAGTCTCATGCGGCATAGAACACTAGCCACGGAAGACTCTGGACTGGATGCCAGTCCATCTCAGGCCGCACACACACACACACACACACACACACACACACACACACACACACACACACGCACACACACACATGAACGATGGGCAAATTAGAAGTGCCAGTTCACCTACCAGCATGCATTTGGACTGCAAAATGTGGGAACAGGCAAATTCCACATACACAGGTTTGGCACCTCCAATCAACAATGATAACCAATAGCCATTGAGTCACCATACCACCCACATCCTTTTTTCAGTACAGATGTTACTTATTTTAGAAGCAGCAAAACATATCTCACTCTAATTATGTTTTAAAAGCTTCATTATACCTGTCAAATATTCTATGTATGGCCATCTGTACACAAACATACATGATGCCAATCGTGAAAGGCATACCAGAAGAACACAAACCTGGGCAGATGCATGATTATTTAAATGGACCAATGCAAATGTATGCTTCTACAGTTCCATGAAAATTTACTGAGCTGTATCATGCCACTCATGATGTCACAGTGACATTATCTTTTATAATACATGAAACAGCTGCTGCCTTCCACACTGTTCTAGGCCTCAGTTTATTGCTTTGTGGTCAATTTTCACCATTTCTTAATAATCCAAAGGGTTTTTTTATTTGACCTGTTTTTTTTTTATTTGACAGACAATAGGGCCCATTGAATTTACCAGAAAACTGAATAAATAATTGTTGATGTTCCCATTTAACCTATAATAAAATATTATATTGTCATAGTGAATTATTTTTGTAATAGTGACTGTGAATTCCTAATTGTCCTGGTCATGTAATAAAAACAATGCATTTCATTTGTCAGTTGAACCCTGACTTCATGTCACATTTTTTAACAAAAAAAAAAAAACTTTAGAAAACAACAATTCTAAACATGCAGATTAAAAACAAGAAAGCTCTGTGGACTTCTGAGGAACTACATTGGACATACACTGTCCATCCATCATCTAAACTAATCCTGGTCAGGGACAAAAGGGCATGAAGCCTATCCCAAGCAGTACAGGCCACCAGAGCGTAATGCTTGCTCGTTACATCATGTACTCTTCTCCTGCATACGTTCAGCTGGAAAAAAAAAAAAAAAAAACAGCTAAAATAATATGATTCATCAGCACGTTGTATTTAAAAGGGCTAGGCAGCTTTGAGAAGTCTTCAAATAGAGGAGTCTGGGGGTGAATGCCCCTGCTTTAATACTTCCCTTTTGTGTTATTTTAAGCACCAAATTTTGCCACTAGAGCCTCCAGTTGATGTATAACCTGCTGTATTGTGGAGCATTAATTATTAGCACACTGAGGGATATTAGCTTTTGTACCTGACTTCGGTGAACCAGTTAAAAACCCATGAATCTGCTGCCACTGTGGAATGCAGTTTAAGACTGGGACACTGTAGGTCACCATTAGTGGTCCCTGCCTTAGCCATGACCACAGGCCAGTCATTTGTCTTCCTTTAACAGTTCTGAAACAGACCCAGAGAGACTCAATCAGCCTAAATTATGGGCATTTGTGTAACTGGCTAAATCTACAATATCCTCCCATTTTATTCCCTGTTTTATAAGACGTAGCTTATCATGTTCATCTGGAATATAATGCAAAAATACCATAATGCACAGATAACTAATTTTTTCATTGCTTCATATGCAAACATTATAGGGGAAAAAAAAAACAAAAAAAAACTACCTGTCCAGCTTCTGATTGTACCCACAACCCTGTACAGGAGAAACAAATTAAAAACTGATAAATCGGTGACCTCACACGTCTGTCCGTGCATTTATGTATTCTCCCTGTGCTTGTGTTACATCCAGTTTCCTCTTGCAGTCCAAAAGCATGTAGTTACATGCAATTGTCTATAAATTGCACAGTGTGTGATTGTGTGTCAGTATCCAAAATGGGCCCTGCCTCACACCTTGTGCTGCTGGGGTAGGCTCTAAACTATTTATTTATTTGTTTGTTTATTAGTCCATTTGACTGAGCCAGTACATCGCATCCTTAATATATGTATGCAAGAGTTAGTCAAAAAAGAATAATTTTCATCTATTGTCTCTGGACAGGCACAGAAGTAAAAGATGCAAAAATAAAACATTAAATATATACGTAACAATAACAGCAGAAAAACTGAAACAATAAAAGAATCTCCACTGTATGCAACTAAACAAGTGTCAATATTTATAACCTGATAGCACTATATACTATGTACATTAGATTTAAGTCTTAAAAAAAGCAAATATACTAAGCAAAGGATGGAGATATTGAACAATGCATGCCATAAACATAATAATAACACAATACACAAAACTATACACAGCAACAAAATAGAGCAACACACCAAAACACAAATTAACTGCAACTCTGTATTGGATCCACAGCTATGGAAACTGGGTAAATGCATGGATGGATAAACATTATTTAAATACACAGCATATCAAATACCTGAAGCAGGTAAATAAATTAAGGACTGGTTTTGTGTACATATCTATCGGATTTGATTATATCTAATTTAATCATTGTTTCGAGTTGTTTTATGGAATGCAAAATGTAAACGGCCATCCATCCATTTTTCATAACTACTAACCGAGTACAGGGTCACAGTGAGCTGATCCCAAAAAGCACAGGTCACACCCCAGAGGACACTGTACAGTGGATGCCAGTCCACTGCAGGACACACACACACACAATTTTAAAAAAGCAATTCACTTAACTGAATGCTGTTGGACTATTTGAGGGAACTGCAGTACCCATGTGAAGAATCCACATGAACATACAAACTTAAAACACAGACACAGCTAGGGGTGAGAATCTAATCTATCATCATGGAGGCATGAGACTACAACACTACCCAACAGTCACCACACTGACTATAAACAAAAACAGCAAATCAGAATGTCACATTCTATCTTGTGTTTTCTTATCTTGAATTATCCTAACTCTTTTTTTTTACTCAGCGTTGTTTGGAATGTGTAGTTTTATAATACTACAGCTACCTTAAGCAATAGCTTAAATTTTCCCCACATTTTGTTTGACAAGCTAGAATTTCTGTCCTCACAGTGTAATAGGATTTTTTTCTCAGTGTACTGGAAAGGGGATAGTACGTGCTATATTGTTGATTTCATACACAGTCATTAGCTACAGTACTCCAAGTCATTTTGTGATAAACCCTCCCTAGCTAGTTGAGCCCTCCATGCTATTACACTGCCGTGGACACTCTACCTGGCTCTATTCTGGCCGAGCAAATCCATCCATGGGAGTTCAGGTAGGGGGAAGGCAGAGGGATGGTCAGACTCTGGTGATGGATCTCTAGTAAAGTAATGTAGACCTTTATTATAATAGGGGGTTACAACCACCAGGCAAACATGTGTCTTCTTGTCCGGTGGCCACAAACTGCCATCTCCACCCATACACGCACATCTGTCGCCCCTCCCACAATACATCATCACATTCATTATATATTCCCCCCAGTAAGAAAAAGGGCTGTCCCCAGCCCAAAAAAACACACTTTACAATCCCCCCGCACATAGCACAGACCAGAATACCCTATCCTGGACACAGGAACCATGGATGTACATACTACATGTACACATATATAAGCCAGTCCAGAAAGTACCTAGGGCATGACAATATGAGGCACAAGGGGGGTCTCCCACAAATGGAATTATTATTATTATCATTCCTTGCACAAAACCACAGTTACATGGGTACAAAGTTGAAAGAAAAGCATGAAAAATAAACATACCACAGTCAAAAGGAAAAGTACAATTGTGTGCGCTAATCTCCACCCACTTAGTGAAAGAGTCCACCAAGACTTAAATGTGAGCATTCCCGAGCCATATGTGGTAAAGGGCCTACAAAGTCTATGCCTGTATACTCTCATGGGTGGGTGACTACAACAGGTACCAATAGATCAGATTTTCGTTAGCTGTGCTTAACCAACTGGAAAAACAATACAATATTTAATGTAAGCCTTCACATCTCTTCTTAGTTTTAGCCAAAATATATGAACATAAAACTAGTGTAATGAATTTGCCGTCCTCAAATGACTCACAATGGGATGGCCATGAAAGTATGCTAGCAGATTAGGGCAAATTTTGGCTGAAATGTACAGGCAAAGGCTCGTTGCAGGGTGCATTGACCACTGGCCCATAAGTTAATGATCGTACAAAAGACCATCCTAGACACAGAAGTTATTCAGGGCTTCACTGCTTGAGGCCTGGACAGATCTCACTGATTCCATCACCCTACATATCATGAGGTCTTCTGCTTGCAATTGCCTCAACTGGTCATGGTCCTCCAGAACCACCAGTGATTAGAAATGTTCAAAAAACTCAGAACTTCATGCGCAGGCAGACAGATTGACCCTCTAGTGGATTGTGAGAAACGGCAACAGTATTGGCCTTCCCCAACTTAAAAATAATCTTAAAGTCAAATTCCTAGAGGCTACTAAACATAATAGCTACCTCTCATCCCTGTAAGTCATGCTGCATAAGGTCTGCCGCTAACACTGTAGTACAGGCATCAGCATATGGAAAGAGTGGCTTGTTGAAATCGGGGTAGGCTACAATGGAAGAAGAGCTTTTAGCTTGCTCTTTGAGGTCTCACAGGTCTCACTCCACTCAAGGCAGCCTCACCACGTGTCAGTGAGATCAAGGGCTCAGAGATCAACAAAAATCCATTAATAATCCTCCAATAACAGAATCCAGTCAGGCCTAAAAGCTGGTAGATCTGTGAGGCCAAAGTCAGGGTTGAGAAGTCAGTCATGGCCATGACCTTCTCAGGATCAGGATGCAAACCATCCTGAGACACCCTATACCCTAGGAAGATCAAATCTTCCCTTATAAATCAGTACTTCTCCATCTTGACCTGGAAGTCTGCCTTGCAGAGGTGACTGAGCATTGCACTGAGATCCTTCGGGTAGTCTTCAAAGTTGGTGAAACCAATACAACATCGTCCAAATACTGTATAACACACAGATCACATGCATCAGTGTCTGGAATGTGACCGGCACATTGCAATGACCAAAAGGAAGGACCTTTATTTGATGTAGCCCACAGTGTGAAACAAATGTGGCCTTAGGGCATGACGTCGAGGCAACCAACACCTGCCAATAACCATGCACCAGGTGAAATGTCAAGATGAACTCATCCCTACCCAGAAAGTCAATCATTTCATCAATCTGAGGGAAAGGTAATTAATCCTTTACAGTAATACTGTTCAACATCCAATAAATTGACACAAAAGTGAGGCTCATGGAATTTTAACTATCACCACCAGTGAGGCCCAAGGCCTAGAACAAGGTTCAATAACATTACCACTAAGCATCTTCTCTATTTGCTCCTCAATAATGGTCTGCTTAGTTGGCAATGTCCTATTATTATTATTAAAAGCATGCATACAGCCATGCAATCTCTATACACAAACACTGGCAGTAGAATGGTTTGTACTGAAGAGCTCACTGAGTATCGTCATGGTACTGTCATAGGATGCTATTTTTGCAACAATTTGGTTCATCAAATTTCTGCTCTGCTAGAGCTGCCCAAGTCAACTGTAAGAGCTGTTATTGTGAAGTGGAAGTATTTAGGAACATCAACAGCTCAGGTGTGAAATGGCAGACCTCACAAGCTCACAGACTGGGACTGTGTAACTGAAGGACCTAGGGAGTAAAATCACGTGTTGCATCACTTATTTGTGAGTTCCAAACTGCCTCTGGATGCAACATCAGTATGACCATTGTTCATAAAGAGCTTCATGAAATGGGTTTCCATAGCTGAGCAGCTGAACACAAGCCTAAAATTACCATGCACATTGTCAGGCATCAAGAGGTAAAGCACATCGTCATTGGACTCTGAAGCAGTGAAAACATGTTCTGAAATAATTAAACATGCTTCTCTCTCTCTCTGGCAGTCTGAGGAATGATTCTGGGTTTGAAGGATGCCAGGGGAATGCTACCAGCTTGAGTGCATGTGAACAATATAGTTCTTTCTAAAGGTCGTTTCTAAAGGTCTTGGGCTTTTTTTCAGGGTTTGTGCTATATGCCCCTTAATTCCAATGAAGGGCTCTCTTAATGAAACTGCATAAGGAGACATTCTAGACAATTGTATGCTTCCAAATTTATGGCAAGAGTTTGGGGAAGGTCCTTTCTAGCATGACTATGATTTAAAATCAAGTAGCCTGCATAGAGCCCTCTTTTGCTCTCGTGGCTGAACAGACACAAATTCCCACAGCAACACTCTAAAGTCTAGTGGACAGCCTTCCCAGATGAGCAGAGGCTGTTACAACAGCAAAGGGGGTCCAACTGTATAATAATGCCCAAGGTTTTGGAATGGGATATTCAACAAGCAGATGTGAGTGTGATCAAGGGTGGATTATGGACTGGGCCAGTGAGGCCAGTGCCCTTGGGGCCTGGGACTGGAGGGAACCTCAAAGCACCAGAGGCTGTGACATTTATAGTGTAAGCTAAACACTAGTGTCCACTTCACATTCAGTGTGAATAGGCTACATCTTGTCAACAAGGGACCAGTGAGATGACCTTTAACCTGCATTTCTGATAACCTAAAACACAAGCTTTCTAGACAAAGGCATTAGTATATTATAGAACATATGAATCTTCTTCCCTGTATTATGATTGCAATCTTTACTCTTCTTTATTGCCGTTGTATTTATATTCAGCAGGCAATTTTTGTTATCTACAGTCCTGGAATTTTTGAGAGAAACACAAGAAATGTCTCATGTTTTTGAATGTGTGGAATAATAAGCCCCCCCATCCATTTTCTCATTTGCCAGCACTGTGGCATCCATTAAATTGACATCATGTGTGTTACAGCTTCTTACGTCGCTCTCATTTGTTATATGTTTGTGTATGCAAAGCATGTGTTTCACATGACACATTCCATCTTGAAATAATAGCAGCTTTGCATGTCCTTCAAATAATGCTTGAATATTGCTGCTATTGTACAGCTATAATAAAAATGAACTGAAAAGCAGTTTTTAGATCTTCCTTCTTTTTGGTGTCTGTATTTCAGATTCATGCTTATCATTCAGTCCAATAGTAATAATCAATAAACCTTATCTCTATGAGTATCAGGTACTCCGACAAATTCAGTGCACAGTGTAATCGAGTATCTCTACCAGTATCTGCCTGTCAGTATCAGTATCCAGTATCTGTCTGTATGTATGTTTCACAAACAAGGGTATTTGTTTCTTAAGTTTTCCTGGCATTCCAGGAAAACTGTGTGTATTAGATATCCAAGAACTTTGCAACATGCATTGTCCAAAGATTCACCCCATATAGGCTTAGGAAAGCCACAATCTTTCACAGCAGGTATATCATGCAAGACGGAACTCTGGCCGTAATCGACATGTCACTCCATTGCGTTATATACACACCCTAAGGCATGTGCCCCACACTTAGCTATTGTTTAAAAGCCTGGATATAGCTTTCTATTCAGTTTAAAGGAACAACCACGTTGATGGTGTGTAGTCAATTTCACAGCTCTTGCCTAGTGGTGAAAACCAGTTTTGCGTTTCACAATCATCTTCCAGTATAATCCTTAATATCAACTGTATAAATGAAATGGATTCCATGTCTTACTGAAGAAATCTCCATGTGTAAAAGGAAAAGTGTTATTTGAAACATAATCTGAAGGATGAACCACAGAATGGACATCATGTAGGGCTTTTCTACATATCCAAATGGTAGGTTTAAACCTCAGCCAGTCCAAAGTGCATGGCCAAAGCTATTCTGCAGCGTACTGGGCTAACTTGTCATTATCTTCCCTGTGGGTCATGAAAAAAAAAGCTGGTGAACATAAGCAGTGTTTAGCTCGATAGTATGCCGTTAAATAGACTGCCTTTTGAGGCCACCAAGGCTGGGTCTGCCAGGATCTGGAATGAAAAACACAGAGCACCTCTTCAGATCTGGCCAGTCATGAGAGCATTGCTCTGGCTTTAAAGGGAGACAGATGGGACTTAACACAGAATCAGCCCTTTTTGGGGACCAATATGTAGCATTTGTCCTAAACCAAGGGAACTGATTACCAGCCAGTTTTTTTTTTTTTTTTTTTTTAAGTATTATTTCCTGGCCAAATATTATATATGAATATAAAAGTATCACGTAAAAAGAAAAAAAAAACTTTCCGGGAATAGTTCATGTGGCTTGTGAGTTATCCAAAAAATAAATAAATTGCCAAAAGCTAAGTCTATTATGTGTAACGGCCTGTAGTGGTTAGATATTTCTATGAAATCAGCACGCTTTTAACTTCTGCCACCAAAGCACAAGAAGCCTTTTCTTTTTAGAGCCTGTTAGCTGTAAAGTCTAACAAAAGAGGGAAAATGTTATGTATATGAAATGGAGATGTTTAAGTCATTATCTGTGTTGTTCAATGAAACTACAAAAAGCAAACTATTTTGTTAAAAAAAATAACACTTTAAATCCTAAAACCAGAGACTTTTGTCTCTTTAAATAAAGGTTGAAAGGTTGTTTTGGTTCCAGTATAAAGAATACACCACCTTAAAAGATTTAGCATTTTCTTATGTTGAAATCCATGAAATTTTCAGAGTGTAATAGTCTTGTTACGCCCTCATCCAAAGAACACAACAAACCATTTTAATTAATTAATTAATTAATTTATTTTAAAAAAATCCTGAAATATTATGCTGCTACTACATTGAAGATGGTGTGTTTTTGGAGTTTTCTTCAGACATAATGTTTGACATGCTAGAAAGTTACATTTTTTTCCTTATCTGACCACAAATGATTCTGAAAGTTTGTTGCAGGATCCATCGATTTTTTTTTTTGGCAAACTTCAGTCAGGATGGACCTTTTCGAGAAGTGGCTTCTGTCTTGCCACCCTCCCATATAGGCCAGTATTGTGCAATATCTTTGACATTATTATACGATGCACAGTTTGTCCCCTGTTGACCATTGAACTCTATAGGTCTTTCAAGGTTGCCACTGGATTCTAGAGGTGCCCCTCTGCCTCTAGTCTTCTCCCTCACTCATTTAGCTTTGATAGACACCCTGGTTCTGTTAGACAGTGGGTGGTGTAATGCATTGACGTATCTTTAAAGCTTTGGAAATCTTTTTATATTTCTAGTCTGATGTTGATATTCTTGTTGTTTGCTATTGTTTACTATGTTGTTGTGCTCTGCTACTTTTTGCAAGGTGTACCGTTCCACAACTTGGTCACAGACTTCTTTTGGAAGGTTTTTAGAACCCATGTTGCATTCTTTGTGTGTGACAGCCCTTCAGTCGTAAGGGCCATTGTAAACAGCTGCTTTTATTGAAGTAGTCAAGTTAATTGCAGTGATTCCACACAGGTGTTGGATCATTAAGCTAATTTGTGAACTTGAAAGCACATGCTTATTTCTGTGATAGTTTAAATGAAGATTTACAAAAGGTGCCGCATACTTATCTAACATGTTTGTTGCAGTTGTATTTGTTGTTGTTTAGTCATGCAGTCGTGTCCGACTCTTCGCGACTCCATGGACCGCAGCATGCCAGGCCGCCCTGTCCTCCACCACCTCTCGAAGCCTGCCCAAACTCATGTTCATTGTTTCTACTACACTGTCCATCCATCTCATCTTCTGCCATCCCCTCTTCCTTTTGCCTTCAACCTTTCCCAACATTAGCGTCTTCTCCAG
>JAACJT020000007.1:14468984-14484566 GCA_009936485.2 Gymnarchus niloticus
ACTGATTAACAACCCCCTCTGCTACTTAACTGACCAGATCAATATGCCAGAAGTTTAATTGACTTGATGCTATACTCCGATTAAAAAGTGTTCCTTTTAATTTTTTTGAGCGGTGTATATTGCTATAGACAGTCCCTCTCTTTTATGTTATGGCTTGACTATAGACCAAGTCATAACAAATATAGTGATTATAAACTGAATATGTCAACAGCTGGAAGGGTGATGGCTTAATAAACAGGAATAGTAACAAGGATTAGTTGTGGTATACTTTATATGAAAGTGGTGTATGAAAATGCATTTTTTAAAGCTTAGTTTGACCTGTAATTATCAAATTGTTTTATTTTCCATATATATTTATATATATCACAAAGTTTTCTGTATACTTAGAGAAGCAACTCATTGCATTTAATAACTAAACCAAAAAACAATGTTTACCAAATCTTAGAGAATCAATATGTTGGAGCCTTAATTAAACTGGAGTAATCGCACCTCAAAAAGCCCTCCACAGATATAATAAATGTTTCACATGTAAGAGCAAAATGAAGTCGTGTAGTTATTTGCAGTAACAAATGACATGTGAAAGAAGCTAATCAGATACATGTGACCTTAAATAGGAGGCAACGATGTGGGGTCCTGCTGTAAGGGACCCAGATGCAGTATTTGCTTTGTTGTTGGACATGCTGTCTTTGTGTGAGATATGAGTATATCAACAACTGAATAAAGTCTGGAAAATAGCTGGATGGACAAATTAACTCTTCATGTACTCTCTTCTTGACATTACGTATGTGCCATTCTAAACAAAAATCAGTCGATTAAAGTTGATACTTATTTTCGGAAATGTTTTTGGATAAAGATAATAAAACATTTATTCTGTCAGAAATAATAAATATTTTTTGAAAAGAATACCTAATGTGCATGTTTGTTGGACATCTGTCTAGTATTATCTTACTTCAAACCAGGTATTGACAGCCTTAGGTTCCTGTTTCACTATCATCATAAACTGTAAGAACACCTTTTATATAATTACAAAGATGATTAAGGAAAGAAACATTCTCCAAGGCATTTGGTGCATCAAAGCCTGAGTTTTTCCTGAGGTTCGTGATCGTTTAAGCTAGTGAAGCTGAAGCTCTCATGATCGGCCTTTGCACACACCATGGGCCAGTGCATATGCTATCCTTGTAGTTTTAGGTTTGGCTGATTAGCCACAGAAATGTATCACATGCTGGACCCAGTCAAACCTACTCTGAAGCACCGCATGCCATCAACTAATAATTCTGTGGCAGGCAGCAGGCATGGAGACAAGATAAGGAGGGATGCACATTTCATGTGCTTGATCCGATGAATGGGAATGATGAATTACTGGTTCAATGCGATTTTTTGGGATAGCAGACAGAGTCACAGACAAACAGCACATTTACCCTTTTCTCTATTTGTTCAACAAATTGTTTAAAAGCACAATAATGACTGGATGTTTAACTTTTGGATAGGATGCATGTTCTCTTACACAGAAAATATGCAATTTTATGTTCCAGATTCTACACCACCATGCAATCGAATGGCTAGGATGCAGACTAGCCAGTCATACTATGTAAATCTTCAAAGGCGCTCCATTCAGTAATCTTCTGCTTTGGTAGCGGGTAAAACAACATGAAGCAGCTAACACAGTTAGGAAGCAGACCAGATGCCGACGCAGGGGACCATAAACTTTTATGATCCATGGGGATCCAGGAACATGCAGGAACTCACACAGGGGCAACATTAACAACCAGCAAACCCAACAAGACAGGGAAGCTTTCTTAAAGAGAGGACACACCGAGGAAACAGAGGGTTAGGGAGGCAGGACGTAACGTAACAGTATCCCCCCCCCCCCAAAGGCGTGCCCCCTGGGCACGCCATACAACCTGAGGGGGGGACGGACACCAGGACCAAAGACGGACACAACGTAAGAGCACAAGAAACGACCCGGGCAAAACAAAAACCTGACCAAAACAGAGCGAACGCCATTAGGGACACCGTACTGACCAGGGCCCAACCAGGGACAGCCACATGACAACGAACTGGACACGACAAACACGAAAGACCACACGGACGGAGAGAGACAGGCAAGAGAGGACAACAGGGGACACATGCTACGGAATGGCAAAGGCGGAACAGGAAACCAAAACTGGGGCATAGTACAAGGGGCCGGATGGGAGAATCCCCTGGGTGCCGAGCCAGGGACGCGAGGCCATCGACGGTCCGATGGTCCAATAGCCTCAGGCAGTGCCGAGGGACCTGTGGAGCCGGGGCCGGTAGGCGCCGCAAGGCAGGGACCGGAGCTGGAGGGCACCACGGGGACCAATCCCAAGCGGTTGCATTGCACCATGTGCCCTCGCCTTCCTCTTCTCAAGACAGAGACACAGCCAGTCCACCTTTTACCCCTCCCTCAACCCCGTTGACCATACCGAGGTCTCTTCCCGGACTGGGTCCTAGGTGGAGCCCCAGCAGGGACCCAAGGAACGGGGCTTAGGGCAAGGCCCACGGGGTCCCACTCCAGGTCCTCTGGAGGGGCATCCCAAGGGTCGACCCACCTCAACCTGGTGGCAACCATGGGGTCAGGTGCACGTTCTCCTGTACCACGATCTCCATTACCTGGGTCAGCAGGCACAGGACTTCCCTCGCCTCCTGAGGGTCTGCGTCCGGGGTGAGCCGGGTGATTCCTCGGTGTACCTAATAAACGGCTGGCCTCAGGAACCCTTCAGATCACAGGATTCCCCCACAGTTCCCGGGCAAGATCCAGGAGAGCATTAAAGTCCACCAGGAAAATATAAGGTCGCTCCTGGTATGCAGGCCTCTCTCTCGACCTCAGAGGTCGGGGTATTCGCAGTATCCGGTCCGCTGGGTGTATGCCCCCACGCAGAAGGGGGGGGGGGGGGACCCCATTTGGTCGGGGTTTCGGGTGAGGCTGGTCATTCTCTTAGGAAGCGGACCAGACACCGACGCAAGGGACCACAAACTTTTAGTATCCATGGGGATCCAGGAAATGGCACAGGGGTAACATTAACAACCAGCAAACCCAGCAGACCAGGGAAGCGCTCTTAAAGAGAGTTAACGGAGGGTAAAACGCAAAACAGGTGTGTCCCATTTGGGACACACTGAGGAAACAGAGGGTTAGGGAGGCGGGACGTAACAAACACAAATTGGAGTATATGTACAGTAGAGACACATGTCAAAAAATTATATACTGAAAGCAAGCAAAAGAGGGTGAGCCTTTTAATTTGGAAATGTGTTAACTCTGCCACTGTGCCATTACACATTAAGTTAGAGAGTACATCATCATTAATTTAGGCATGACCACACAATTAGAGAACCTCTCCTCCAAATTCAGAACAGAAACTTGAATTTCTGCAAGCCCATCAATAAATCCATAAAGCGGTTAAAACAGAAAACTTTAAAAGAAATTCTAGAGTATTTCAAGAAAAAAACAAACAAAAAAAAGAGGTGTGGTAAGTTGCGAATTGCAGTCATTTTGTATTCTAGATCATTTATCCTGCTTATCCAGCTTAAAGTAATTTTGTTTCTTCAAGTGCATGGACAGAAGCCTGATAATGCATACAATCTGAATGCATTTTTAAATTTCCATTTTCAGCTGTAAGTTTTTTCTCTAGCTTTTTGTTTTTGAAATGATCACTACTTTGCACTAAAATAAAATCAAAAATACTCTTTGTAGTTCTTCTCTCTTTCTGTTTTATTTATTGAAAATGTGGATCCCTACATATGGAAAACATTAGTTTGGTTGTTTAATAGGATTTCATTCAAAAAATTGTTTTGTTTTAGAGATACAATAAATTATATTAGCTGAAGCTGTTAAGTTTTTTCTCCTAACAGTCTGCAACAAAATCGATAACAACATCTGGGAATCATGACTAGATTCAGAAATACAATTAAAGAATTTCTTTTCAGCAAGCAGACTTCTGCAACAAAGCCAAAGCAATTTCTTTTGTTATCTTTTTCCCAAAGAAATTATTCTATCTTTTCTGGAGAAAAATAATTGAGAATTAAAATAAAGAAAGAGAAAAAACATCATTGAAAATATTAAAAAAGGAGAGGAGAGGCATAAAGTTTACTCTGGCTGTTAATACTCAGTGTTTCTAATCTCTTTGACGCAGGTCTCTATTTTCCGGGCCGTCAGAGATTTAACGTCTAGACTTATGGTAACTCGTGATAGACTAACACTTCTAAAAGAACCACTTGTGCCCATGATACATTCACACTCTTTCCAATGGAGGTCCTCAGTTAACTACTTCTCTAGTAATAGTTGTATATTATTCCATAAAGTCTTCATAAGAGATTATAGTTGAACAGGAAGAAAAACAAGTCTGACCATGCCTGATGGTTGGCTGGGGAATCACAATTATATCTTTAAGCCCGTTGAACCTAGCAACTGTGCAGTAGTATAAACTGAGGAATGTTCCACTTTTGCAGCCATTTATGGACTCTATAAGCCACTCTATCATTCCATATATGAATAAATTAATAATATTATAGTTTAAAAACAGTCAGGGAAATAAAAAGTGTTTTAAAGAAGAAAAAAATATGTGGATAGAATTTTGGTGCCCAGGAAAAAAAAAAAAATACAGTTTCATAATTCAGTTTGCTCATATTCAATCAAGTGACAATAATGAACAATTAATTTGAATTATTACTGGGAAAAGAAATAATAATAATATATTGTTAGATAATCTGTTGAAGAAAGACATTTTTGCCTCATTTCTCTTACATTTCGTAGGAAACATTTTTGAGATCTAAGTATACAGTGTACATTTTACCCATTCATTGCCAGGTATTTTTAGTAAAGCAATTAACGCTAAGAGCTAAGCACATACCAGCCAAACCCCGCTTCTTTAAAGCTTAGCCCTGCCCTTTAACCCCCTATCTGCAGTTCCATTAACAGGAAGAGAGTCAGGAAGCTTGTTATGAAAAATTGCTTCAGCATATCAGTATCAATACCAATTACACCAGCCTTTTGGAATAAGGAAACATGGGAAATAAACCAATTAATTGTTAACCTGAGTGAACAATATAACTTGAGCTGAACAAATAGGTCTCTCCTATAGTTATAGTGGGCAATTCTGAAGTAAATCCTATCAGAATGACCTCCATGGAGAAAATAAGTGGAATTGGTGAGACCATGAATGGAAAACAGACTCACACTTATTTTGGATTGCCTCTGAAAAGGACAACCATTCACAAAGCACTCAGTCAAGGATGGTTTGTGCTCTTCCCCTCTTTGGATATTACTGAATATGCTCCATTCTTTCTGTATCTCAACAGATTCCACAAAGAACTGATCAAGAGTCAGAAAAACCCAAATTCATTATAGAAGACGTTTCAGCTTAACCAAAAAAGACCAGAGAACTGCCACTGAAGAATACTTGGACTATGGCTGGTAAAAATATACATTTCTTTATTGCATGAGGTCCTCCGTTCTGACATTTCACTACATTTGGTTATTATTGTGACTCTCTGCATGCAACAAGCCTGACTGATCATGAAAGGGATGAAATGAAGGGTTCATCTGATATGACAAGACGTATTATTAAATACCATCAAACAGCATTGTGCCTTGTTTTAAAGATAGATATCATAGTGTAAACTGTATGAAAAGTCTATGGGCCCTATTTTGCACCGGCGGAAAACACCACGCAAAGTGGTTTTGCTAGTTTCATACCAGCACATTCCTAATTTTCATGCCAAGCACGCATATTTTCAAAATAACAAATGATTTTGCACATGCTTTCCGCTCGTAGGAGTGATGTTTTATAAATGAGGTGTGGCAGGGCGCATTGTGGATGCGTTGCTATTTTAAGACAGCAAAATGACATTGCGATTTTGACCAACAAAAACCATGTCTAGGGCTCTATTTTGATGATCTAACACAAAGTGTAAAGCGCAGGGCGCAAGTAACATTTATGGGCGTGTCCAAATCCATTTTGCTATTTTGATGCCAGAAAAACAGACTTCACACCAGTGCAAGGCACAAAAGGGTTGTCCTAACTCTCCTAATTATTCAGAGGTGTGTTTTGGGCATACCATGCAATAAAGCAATCAGAATGGCATCTCACCTCACCTTTGAAAGGCAGGGGCACATGAACTACGGTGGATTGCTATTATAATAGCATGTTTACCTGGCTAACCAGATCGGTTTTCGGCTGAGGAAAAAGACATGCTCATGCGCAGAGTGAAAATTCGCAAGCACATCGTTTACGGGAGCACCACTGTTCCACCTAAGCCTTTCAAGGTGAAGGAAGCGGGGGAATATGGAGAGAAATTTGTCTCAAAATAAATCACAAGTTCATCATGATCATAATGAATCATAATCAGAAACCATAATTATAAGAATGGATGACCATACATTGTACTCTATAATAAAACGTATATGAATGAGATAAAATAACAAAAAAACATTAGTGCACTTCGAGCGTGTACCTGTGTCCGTAATTTTCAGACAATTTTTTCTTCATATTCCCATGCCTGCTGCACCTCCACAGGCTTAGGTGGAACAGTGGTGCTCCTGTAAGAGATGTGCTGGCGAATTTTCATTTTGCGCACAAGCACCTGCATTTCCTCAGCCTAAAACCGATCTGGTTTGCCAGGTAAACACACCATTATAATAGCAACCCACCATAGCTCATGCGCCCCTGCCTTTTAAAGGTGAGGTGACGTGCCATTCTGATTAGTTTATTGTATGTTACACCCAAAACACATCTCTGAATAATTATGACTTAGGACAACCTTTTCGCACCTTGCGCTGGCACAAAGTCTGTTTTTTTCCGCCATCAAAATAGCGAAATGGATTTGGACACGCCCATAAATGTTACTTTCGCCTTGCGCTTCACACTTTGCGTTAGATCATCAAAATAGAGCCGTATAAGTTTACTACGTAATAGTACACTTTTGTGTAATCCTGTAACCAGTGCGATAATATGTTTTTTTTTTGGCTTTTTTTTTTTTAGCTGTTATCCAATAATTTGGGAGTTACCATGTTGAATTTTCTGTATTAAATTCAGGAAATAATGTGACACGCAGCTCAAATTTTTCCTTTCCAAAAGTTATTGCTGTCAGTGCCAAATTTGTGCCATTGTGGATTTTCATTGTCTCTGCCATATGGGTGACCTTAAAACATGAATTGATATTAAAACTCTACTTAAAGTGATGCTTCTTTCAGTTGATTAGAAGAGGTTTTCTAGAGTATGTTATGAGGAAAATACCTTGCTGGTGAACAAATAAATCCTCGCATTTGTTTACATACCAAGAAGAAACACATAAAGACCCAGATGCACAGAATAGACCCTTGATGTATGGCACAAACGTACAACTTATCTGGCCTCTTTTATACTTTTAAGATTCATATCTGAACTAGTAATTGGTTTCCTGTGCTCCATAATAGAATATTAAAAAAATAACATTTTTGCAAACCAATATTCATACTGCACTTGACTCTCACAAGAATCTGCTGTTTTGACAGGATTTTTAGATCAGTGACAGACTGGTTTTCAAAATTACAATTTTCATCCTGTGATAAGCAAATCTGCTCTGTAAATGAATTGTGTTTAATAATGTGTCATGATCTTTCCATGTTTAAACATATAATGGGAAAGGATGACATATTCAATGTTTCTGCAACAACCAGAACAGATTACTATACATCAAAGTGTCAAGTGTTGAGGTTTGAAAAAAAAGAGTAAAGTCAGTATAAATATTTTAAAAATGCTTTAAGAAAGCAAGAAATTGCATTTTGAAAAATACAGTATATTCAGAGGATATTTGAGGATACTCTTTAAAAAACTCAGTTTGAGCGTGTGGCCATTTTTAGATTTTTCAGTATCGCATTCTCACCGCAATTTCACCTTGACTGTGCGCTGGATAAGTGGTTATGTAAGGTTGATAGATGGGCACAAGGAATTTTATAAAACTCCTGGATGGGCAAAGGAAAAGAAATGAATGCTGATGCCGTTCAAAACTTGACTTTAGATAGCAATAATAAATTTAATTTAATTCCCCATAAGAGAAATATTTTAATCATATGCATATATATATATATATATATATATATACAACTTTTCATTTCTTTTTCTCATAAAATGCTATTTCCAAGATGTTTGCTAGTTCTACCTTGGCCTCAGTATACCCATGTGTAATTGTAAAGTAGAATGTGGAAATGATACATAGGGCAGAATCTGGAGCCTCCCTATAAAAGCTGTAAACTGACACTGATTTACTGTAGACTCATACACTGTAAAAACTTAACTGGGAAATGGTTTTAGTCCTTTCAATCACAGTAGGTCTGTTTCTATTTAGTCTTACTCATCTAACTTTCACTTTGCCAAAATCTTGCCAAGACAGTTTGTATCTTGTCATGCAATTGGTATGATTCAGCTGCAGAATCAGTTCTCAGCACTGATCCGAAGGATTATGTCCATTCACACCCTTACTTAAAAGCGGGGGTAATGACATTTGGTTTGTAATCACTTCAGCATTGTGCAAGGGTTCAGTTTTGCAAGCTATTTACTACTGCAAGGAGACACACTGTGAACAGAACAAAGTATCAAAAGGTCAATGTAAAAATAAAAGTGATCTTCTAAATATTACGTTTTGAAGAACGTTAGAACAACATCAGTGTGTGATCTTATTAATTGTTCTATTGAGTCAACAGAATATGACAAGGTCAACAGTTTATTTCAGTTCCATTGAGACGATAAATATTTTATGAACATTTTTTTCTTTTTTTTGCTCAGAAAATAGAGTAATTCACTGTAACATCATCAGCATGGATTTCTCTTGTGATCTTTTTTTTTTTACATTTTAACAATGCAATAACTGAAATCAAAGCCTAAAAACAATTAATATTTATTTTGATGCTTTGAAGTTTAATGAGGCTGACTTTGCTGATTGTCTACTGTGCTGATACTTATATCAAAGCATTCTCAGCTAAAAATATCTGTTTTTAAGCAATTTCTATATTTCAATAAACATAATGTGAAAAGAAGGTCTAGCAATTTAAGTGTATTGATGTTTTCTGAACATCTGTTGGTTCCAGACAATGTAAACAGACACATCTTCAGATTATTTTGTATCACAGTGATTCAACAGACAATGTAATACAATATACATTTTTTTCACATACAATTAACCTTCTGAAGAACATTTTTTAGTAACTCATATTCAGTAACTCACAAGTATTGTAGCAAAGCTGTGTGCCTTAAAATGTATTCCACTGCTGATGTCTGTCTATGATGTGTTTTCAACAATATGTAATGTGTAAAAGCTACTTGTAATATTGATACTAGAACCTTTGCTACTAAAACATCAGTTGTCATTTACTGTATATTGACAAGTCAGGCATTACTTCCGAGAGAAAATATTTCTCTTTGGCTTGTACAGACTAAAGAATGTACTGCTTTTTTAAATACAACTGCAATTGTTAGCGTAATACTGGAAATTAAATCTATTTTTAAAATAAATATTTTTAAAACTCTAGGGGGGTCATCCATCCATCCATCCCTAACAGCTTGCCCTAGTTGTGTCATAGATGGCCTGGAGCCTATCACAGACCGCTAGGGCACACTCTGGACAGGATGCCTTTACACTCACACTCCTCAGGCAATCTACAGATGGAGACCTTTTGAGGCTTAATTGCATATCTTTTTTTTCTGCTGGATGAAACTGAAGTACCCAAAGGAAACCTGTGTAACACATGGGGAACATACGGGCCCCACACAAACAAAGCAGAGGCAGGATTCAAACCCCCCCAACCTGGAGGTACAAGGCAACAGTGCAAACTTCAGAACCACGCCATTTAAACGACACCAAAAGCTAAACACAGACTCGGCAAACCAGGCCTATAAGCTTGTTTTCAATTTCTTGCTCACAAATAAATATGCAAATACAGTACGTAAACTACATAAATTAGTTTTGAAATACATATTACAACTATTTCTATAGCTGTTTATGTAACCTACACATATATGATGTCTTCATGTAACATAATTTACATATTTTTATTTATAGGTGATTAGAGAAAGTACAAGGAGAAGAAGCTGCATATTAAACAAAACACGTTTGCCATTGTTACCAGCATTGCTAGTAGTCATTAGAGAGATAAATGGACTGTATCTGTGAGCAGGTCAAAAAAGTCTAATCCGAGATGTTTCGATATGTACCGAGCTTTATATGATGATAAACTAAGCAAATGAATCACAGTGACATTTGCTACCCTAGCTCATGTCAAATAAACATCTATATAGCTTAACCATAGCCACTAATTTATATCCATCAATATAAAGCTATATGGTTCAAAACCTTCAACAGACTATACTGTTTAATATGTAAATTAAGATGGATTTACATAAATACACTAAATACTCCAAAGAGAAAACGTCATTATGCCATTTATAATGTGCATGTGAGCATACTGGAACAGTGACACACTGTAATTGGGAGCAAATAAATGTAAATGTAAGGCCTTTTGGAGTTTGGGTATGTGCCTTACATTGTCTCGTGGTAGAGGGAGGCACAAGCATTTGTTATGCATTTCTTCAACATACATGCTTCTTGTAATGACCTTCTCTTCTCACCTAAACTCATAGCATTTCTAGTCGAGTTCAGTAATAGGTAGCATTCTTTTCTTCTTAATTCATTATTCAGTCAACCTTAAGCTCAAGTCCAATTTGTCCTCTGATGTCTGTTAGCTCTGTAGAGAATTTACGGTTCGAAGAGAGCACAGTGATGCACTGTTCAAGGCTTGAAGAGTAGAAAGAAGAAGCTGTCAACTTCAGTGATGCTCCTGATCTGTTCTTAGTTAGACTTTGAAGCATTATTGTAATTACTTCAGTGACTTGTACTCCCATGAAGACAGAGGGTGATCAGGTCTTTCAAGAGGCCTTGTTTATAATTTAGGTCTTTTGTTTTCAATAGACTGAAGCCTGCCCTACACATCTCAACAGAGAAGAGGTGAACATCACAGCATAGCGTGACAGCGGAGGAAATTCTTACACCTCTCATAGCAGACAAAGACTATTCTAATCTGTTTGTAATTTGCTTCAGCTGAGGCAAAAAATGAAGCTTATTATAAATCGTACTTCCTGTTTCATGCTCAAAATATTTTTTTTGGTGGATTTCTACAAATAGTTCTGCTTTTATGTACTACCCATCCCAGGATAATTGCTGTTTATCTTGCAACAAAATTTCAGGCAGGACTGAAACAAAATTCCTAACAGTATCACAAATACAATCAAAAAATCATAGCACAACTGAACAGAATAGAAAATTTAGGTGCAATAAAACGATATGATTTAAAGTTTTGGGGCTTTACACAAGTTTGACCCAACTGTCTTGGGCACTGTGGTCTACCTTCTATTAGGCCAGCTAGTGGTACTGGTACAGGAGCTGCCTAGACCAAATCTAGACAGCAAATGCAACATTTAGGTAGGATCTGTTGTGAATAGTGAGAATATAATGCAGTGACACTGTCACAGGTCACTGCAGTCTTGGCACGTGAGGCCACAAGCTAAGGATGGTGTGGACAAAAACATGAGTGCAAGCAGGGGTTTAATAATAAACAGAGGAATAAACACAAGGTTTTGAAGAACACAAGGAAATTAACTCAATGAACTCTACGATCACTGGCACAAGATATACAAACAGACACAGCTATGGCATTACCAGTCCGGGAACCAGGAACAAGACTAGGAATTAAAAACAGGACTGGAAATGAACCTTATAGTGACAACATGGATAATCCTAACAGTTCTAGCCAAGCAAACTGGGTAAACAAAACAGTACAAAACACAAACAAGCACTCAACTCTGACAAGAGGTGAACCATAGGCTTAAATATTTTAACTAGGTGAGACACATGAGGGCAATCAGGGCAAAATCCATTAAACTGAATAGGGAACAAGGAACATGGGTACACCCAAAACTGGGTCAATTTTTTGGGATTGGGAGCACTGGTACATACTATAACTGACAGATACAGCTGATGTGAACATCTGCAACCTGTGTATTTTTGATTGGAGAGTCAAGCAGATGGAGTTGGTCCAAAATGTGCTTGCACTGAAACTGAAGGCTCAACATTCAAACTTTTTAGAATGTGACATAATTAGAGGAAAGACATCAACTCATCTATGGGAAGTTGTCATAATTCTGTGGAGTTCAAAGAATTTCATCACCACCATCATCATCATGACTGAGCTACACTGTGATTCAACTTTTCTTATGTATTTGTGCCAAATGTACATATTCCTGTAATTATATTTTAATTTTTTTTATTGGTTCTGCAGAACAGGTAAACGCACAAGAAGTATGAATGCTTTGCCTACTGCTTTCTACCAGAGAGCTGAATCAGTTAGGAAAAGCTTCATTATTGATGAAAGGGGTCACAGATTTAGCAATAAATATACACACAGACAGACACACACATATACATAGCATATATGTAAATAAATATAAATATAGCATATATACACACATTGGTGGGTGAATACTATGTTTTGTTTGGATACCCTTTGTAGATTCTTGACAACACAGTTTGGAATGTGAAATTCTCGTGTGAAATGAATAGATATACTTGACCTTTTTCTATTCCTTTTATCGCAGTGTCATGCACATGAAACAGAGATCAAGCTCCCCATCTAAGTAATAATGAGTTAAAAGAGATGGTAACTGATTTGGCTTGAAGTTGAAAAGATTCTGTTGAATTCCTAGGGAAAAGAGTATATTTTAGGTCTGTCTATTCTCATTTGGAGCTTCTTTTTTGAATATCTCAGAGGATTCCCAATTTGAGCCTTATGAAATATGACAGTGTTTTTTTTTTTTTTTTTTTCTTTCTCTCTTCACAAGTGTTCCAGTGGACCACTTTTCTCACCACTATTCACTTGAGATATCACTGAAAGATGGATAAAGAATGAAAAAAGGCTTGACGGCAAGATAGAAATGACTGAAATTGAAATCTGGGTGAGTATGACATCAAACCTCTATCGTTCATTTCATAGCTACACCTGGGAGGGAAATTTCTTTATCATAGATATTTAAAATGTACAGATGGATCCAAGCACTTTCTAGAAGTTTCCTTTGCAAGCTTAGGAGATAACTTCTATACTGTAACTAGAGCAGCCGCTGTGATCTCTGTTGATTCCTATTACATGTTTGTCAGTATACTGTAGTATGTAAAGTAAAAAAAAAATACTGTAAAATTTACTAATTTTTCTTGACATTGATTAGTACGATTAAGCGAATTGTTCTCTGTCATTGAGTCAACCTTTATTTATTTTTTATGTGAAAATAATAATGCACTTTGTAAACGTGCTTGTTCCCTGTTTTTTTACCATTGAATAATATTGAAGTTTAATTAATTATTTTTTTCCAGTGTGTTTCCAACTTAGCTTGATGCACTTTAAAATGATAAAATGAACATTTTGTGTGAAAACAGAAAAAAATAATAAATCTTGTATACAAATATCGCTGCAGAAAAAATATAGTTTCATTATTATATAGTTTCATTATTGCGGTCAAAAATGTATGTAACAAATAAATAATGTTATTAAATATAAACTAAATGGTCTAGCTTATGTATTTTGGTCACTGGGGAGAGTGAATAAAAGCTTTTTATAAATTGATCAGACAAAAAGGTTAATAATTTGAGAAACATGCTTCTCAAATTATTAAAAGTGGCATTTGACAAACAATTCCAGGTTTCCAGACCCAGGAAGTCCCAGGATAAAGTAAACAATTGTACTGTTGGGCATAGAATTCAACCTGAAACTGAAGAAAACTTACCTCATACAAAATCAGTTATTGCATAATTTGACATAATACAAGTTAAGGGTGTAAGGGCCCCTCTAATATCTCTATTCATTCCATTGAAATCATTGGTCAGATTTGGACATTAAATATAATTGATTTAACAATACAATTTGAAATCAATCAAAAATGAAATTTTAACACTCGAGGTCTGAGGTAATAAAATAATAATTATGTTAATGTGATTTTGAAATATGAAAATATAATGCAAAAAATAACTGACATAATGACTGACAACTGACATTGTTGTTTGATATGATTTTCATGTCTTTGAGAAGCTACTGTTTACTACTTGACTTAATTTGAATGAGCGTTGCCATTGTATAACATTTCATATAACAGTCCAATTAACAGTACATATAACATTCCATAGAAATTAGAATTCCCTGTTCTGTTATTGTCGATAAATGTCGATAAAACAAAGTTCTCACAGGCAATGCATATACTGCAAAAGAGATTCACACAACATTTCAGACAGACTTTTTAAAAATCATTTGATTGACATTGGTTATCAAACCATTCCTTTATCAATATTTATCTTGATCCCAGTCTCCTGGAACCTCTCCCAGATAGCATATGGCATGCATCCTTTCACACCATCATCAGTTCAATTATAATTTTAATTTGTTTTGAGACAAATTATTTGGATATTCTTTTTATAAAACTTTTAATAAAGGTTATTGTATGACACCAGGATTTCCACTTGTATTAGACATTTCCATTTGTTGCCCTTGGACATCCAAAGTCAAATGGGACAAATGAGACTTCAAAACCCGTGGTGGTTGGGAGTATCCTGAACTTTACCATTCAATGCTGGCACTAAATGAGGCTTCAAAACTCAAGTATTCTGCCCACCATGGCTTTTGAAGCCTCATTTGTCCCAGCACTAATTTTCAAGCATGTGAGGGCAAGATGGTCTTTCTGTTGATAAATTTTCTTGTAATTAATGCAATAGTAGGAAGCTGAACATTTAGCCGTTCTTGTTTTTTTTTTTTCTTTTTTCACCTAGTGATCAATGATCTGTAGAGGTCATCACCTTTTGTCTGTCATCTACCTAGAGTTCAATGTCTTTCAATCAATCTCAATATGGAAAATGGGTCTTTAAAGCATGTGACCTCCATTTTATACTTCAGGGATGCAGGAAACTGTTAGGGTCCAATATACAATTCCCTAACCTTGCAATGTACATGCAGTTTAAAAAGATTTTATTTAAAGTGCTACACATGGATGTGAATAACCTATACTTAGATTTTATAAATGCATATCTTTGCAATGTGTATAGTTTTGTTAATGTATTAAAGGGTAAACAGATGTTTGTAAGTTTTAGAAAATGCACCACTCTGACCTATTTAATTATCTTAATAAAAAAACTGAATTTTAATTTTATTTATTTATTTAGGTATCATGCCAGCCAGGTTGCTCATTTAAGCAAACTCCAACTGCCTGTTTTAAGGGCTTCAGTAGTTGCCTAGTAACAGGAAAGCTTTCGACCATATTTGGTTGTATAAAGAAGCAGCTCTTACAGGTGATAAGAGCTTTAGAGAGATCGGCGCAGCACACTAGTGTGGATCATTCATGCATATTTATCCTAACATGAAAATATATATATATATATATATATACATATATATGTATATATATATATATATATATATATTTTTTTTCTTTCTAGGACTTTGTTCTTGGCATCACCATACTAGAAAGGTGAAGAAAATACAAGTATTTTCAAAGGGAGTTGAAT
>JAACJT020000007.1:14484666-14521490 GCA_009936485.2 Gymnarchus niloticus
TATATATTTTTTTTCTTTCTAGGACTTTGTGCTTGGCATCACCATACTAGAAAGGTGCAGAAAATGCCAGAATCTTCAAAGGCAGTGGCCTTCGAGCTGAATTTGGCAGAGGATTTGACAGCAGTGGCTCAAAAAGCAATTTTAAATATTCCAGTCCCTTTGATAAGGGCCACAGGAACAGCCTGATTTTTAATTCAGTATCGTTTCAGGTTTCTCTCTTTGTCTATTTGTTATGGTCCTTACGTGCTTTTTTCCATCTCATGTCACTTTCCAGGTTCTAAGAAGAAGTGATCAGTTGACCTCAAATTTTGCAACATAGGTTGCCTGTGTGACAACCCTTCACAAGCTATCTCATCCCACAGTGTCCAGGATATATGTCAGGGTATTAATGAAACGGTCTCCATCTAAATCAAACATTTATTTAAAGCTCCCATGTAACCAAAGAACAGCTCTCGTAACTTCAGAATAAATAAAATAACATTAAATTTATTGGTAGTGTGACCCATTTTGTTTAATAAATACACTTGTCAAAGGAGTTGTGATTGCAACTGGAAGAAAGCAGAAAGATGATAATTAATTGACTTGGGTGTGAGAGAAAAAGACAAACACTGAATAAGCAAACACAAATATGCAAATTCACCAGTTTTGCCTCTGCGCTGTGAATCGACGGCAGCGTTGATCAAGAGCTATGCGTCCTTACTCTAAACTGGAAGTAGCTGGCTCAAAACCTAATTTAGATGGAGCATTGCTCAGAACTCAGTGCTCGATTTGTTTGGCCAGTCTGCTTCTGGGTTTATCTGTTGTTGTATTGTCTCTCAGTTATGGTCAAAGTTGTGGGAATCTTGTCACTGGCTTAGCATGCCATTGTGCTGGCATCTTCTATGGTCCTGGTCTTTTTATTTAAACATTTATTTAAAGCTCCCATGTAACCAAAGAACAGCTCTCGTAACTTCAGAATAAATAAAATAACATTAAATTTATTGGTAGTGTGACCCATTTTGTTTAATAAATACACTTGTCAAAGGAGTTGTGATTGCAACTGGAAGAAAGCAGAAAGATGATAATTAATTGACTTGGGTGTGAGAGAAAAAGACAAACACTGAATAAGCAAACACAAATATGCAAATTCACCAGTTTTGCCTCTGCGCTGTGAATCGACGGCAGCGTTGATCAAGAGCTATGCGTCCTTACTCTAAACTGGAAGTAGCTGGCTCAAAACCTAATTTAGATGGAGCATTGCTCAGAACTCAGTGCTCGATTTGTTTGGCCAGTCTGCTTCTGGGTTTATCTGTTGTTGTATTGTCTCTCAGTTATGGTCAAAGTTGTGGGAATCTTGTCACTGGCTTAGCATGCCATTGTGCTGGCATCTTCTATGGTCCTGGTCTTGGTTAGCTAGAATTCTGCTGCTACCAAACTGGATCCTTCTATCCCTAGTGTTATGTCCTCAACCACTCTGTGTGTGTCTGTGTGTGCATCTGGGTGTAGTATATGTTTGTAAACTGCTTGCTGTCTTTTGTAATTTGTCCTGTCCGTCACACAGGTAATTCAATGTTCTGCCACTGTGATGGAGTGCTGATTGGCCAGTATGGAAGATGAAGGATATACATATGTATATCAGCTCCAGACTATACGTGCTTTCGCACATTCAAACTATAGAAAATCCCAAGTTATATCGAGTTGTGTGTTGCACTTCCATATTTCTCACGAATGTGTTGTTTAGATAGCAGTGAAACCTGTCGGGGTGGGCACTCTTTCCTTTATAATGACTTTTCTCCGGTCTTTTGTTATAGAGGAAGAGAAGCTAATCATTTGAGTTTTCCTTCCTTTTGTTTGTTAGGTAGGTTAGCTTTCATTTACCCAGTTAGAATTCATTATTTATTTTTTTTATTATTTTGGCTCAAGCGTACCCAGATGCCTGTGCTTCCACAAAATCAATATACACTTTGGTATCTGAGAACACTTTTTTGTAATAAAACCGATTTGGTTTTATACGGTGTAGTTGTGTCTGGGTCTAGTACTCTATTTTCTTTTTCCTTTTGTTGCGGTATCTGTCATAAACAAACCATCTATATATTGTTCTACTCTAGCAGGAAACAAGGGACATAACAATTACAAGTTATCCAGGGTCACCCAGACATAAAATCAAATCTTTTATAATGCTGAAATTCCTACATCAGTATTCTATACAAGCTTTTTTTTTTTTTTTTTTTTTTACATGACACACGAGTTGTTACCATCTATGGCAGCTGTGGCAGGGTGTGAGCATATATATACATACTACACATATATATACAAACAAGTGATCGAAGAATTCATAAGGAAGCCCAAAATGGCTGGATTTATAAAAACACCAGTGTGCACTCAATTGAAGAGTGACAGTGGCAGGGTTGAGCGAGGGTGGGAAACTCTGTGGGTGCTGCAAATGGAGCCTGGGTCCTCAGATCGGTGTCCTGTTTGACTGTGACCAGGTGGAACATTCAAAGAATTTAGTGGGAATCGGGGGGGGGGGCATCGTCTACCCTAGTTCCTGCCGGCTGCCATTTAACGGCTATTCTATGCTCACCGATCGGTTCGGTAACCCTCCTCCTTGCTCGGCTGTTGATTTTTATCCCTGCCAATTCCCTCCAGCGCAATACTTCCTGGTTTCATCGGTAGCTGCCAGGAGGGGATATTCAGAACCAGATCATGGGGCTGCTATCCACAGCCCTGGTTCTGAATTTCAACAGGTGGCCGCTGTCCCTGGTGTGGTAACTCATTCTGGGCCACCTGTCAGACCATCGTAGCGGCAAATGAGCAGGTGTCCCACAGTCACCATCATGACGATAGCCGTATTCCATACCTGAATGCCAAAACGATTTATTGTTACTTCACTCACTACAGGTCAACAGGAATTCCTAATATACAGACCAAATGAAGCCGTTGTAATTTTTGGAAACATATACACTGTACATTCTGAAAAATACAACATAGACATAAACATATACATCAAAAAAATCATTATTTGCAAGTTATTGAAAATTATTGTATCGAACCTGACTATAGGATCGCGGGTAAAGGAAAATTTTTATACAATTTTATTTTAATAAGCACTTTCATGTGACACTATATAGGCAAAGGAAAGGTGGAGCGGATTATTATTGTGCTGGTACTAAATGTTATATTTTCAATTTCTACCAGGTTCTCAACTTTTGTTTGACTGCTGTATGCAAGAGCAGCCACTATTTTTGTATAGTAGGAATTTAATGATGCAGTCTTTCTTCTCAAAGCTTGACTATTTTGGCCTATCCACTGCCATAGTCAAAAGCCATTTTGATAATGATGATCTTCCAAGTGATACTACAATCACACCACTAGACACCGAAGAGATGCTTCTGTGGAACATTCAAGCACACAGATGTGGAGTCTGCTTTGTGGAGCTTTCATGTCTTCATTTGCATCCTAATTGTGTTCTGAAACATGAGTCGCATATAGTGATGGAGCAAATGAGGCTTCAAAACTCATAGCTGGCATTGATTAGTAATTTGGGATCCTCCCACCCACCTCAGGTTTTGAAACTTCATTTGTCCCTGCACTAGGCGCATGTGTAGCATTTGGAAATGAATAAATACCGTACATAGATATCCCTGCCAAATTTATGAATAGGATATACTGTTTTACTTGTGCCAGGGATTTAAAAAAGCCTTTGACAATTGCATAATTGTTATTCCTCAAGTCTTCTCCCTGTCTGATGATGTACATGAACACTGGTTAAAAAAAGGCTTCCAGGGTATCTTTAAGCGATAAGCCTATTGTTTCCTCTGTTGCACTTTTAATTATATGAAATCCTGATGTTAAGTAGATGTCACTTGAGGCTTTGCTTTCACGCTGGATTTAATGTGGTCTTGCCCACCCACATCAGAATAAAAAAGGCAATTAGCAGTTTATGTTTTTGTGCTGCATTTTTTACTCTGAAAAATGCAAGTGAGTAACCATTTGGAAGATTTAGGTGAAAATTGCTGATTTTCTTGAGTCCCAGCCAAGGTTTTGATATTTTTTTCTTATTTTCTCCTGTATAGTTGTTGTTAATGACTGATCACTAGCATTGATTGGTTAGTTTGAGATACTCCCACCCACCATGGGTTTTGAAGCCTCATTTGTCCCATCACTAATGATTAGCACTAGTCATTAGCAGTGAGTATATGTGTCTCCTTGTCATCATGTGTCACTCAACTATGATGAACAGAAACCTGGCCACTCCTCTAGGGTATATTCATTTACTATTTGAATAGTGGTGGTCATAAAAAAAATGGGGGGGAAGGGTTAAAACATTTTTTCTCTGATATGGGCTGCTTTTCAACAAAACATCAAAAAAAAAAAAAAAAAAAGAAACAATATACCTAAAAATGGTGTGAAAAAAGAATAGGGCATTAATGCTTCCAGTTTGGTTAGGTGAAAATTCAGATGACAAACATTGTAAAACCAGACACAGGTATATAACAGAAGTAAGCATTTCAACTATTAAATGTTTACTTTAGACATATTTTGTAAGTGATATAAAAATATAAATTAATTTGAAGGAGGCATACTCTTTTCTTACCATATGAAGTAGTTTTTATTAAAAATTTTAAAATAGGAGTGCTTATTATTTTCTCAGAAGTTTGTTACTACATTTTTAATATGTGTACACCATTTTTTACTCAGAGATGTATGCTATGGCATTGGGATGAAATGTTTCATTTATTCTATCTGACAACTGAACACCACAGCAAAGGTGCCAGTCTATCCGCAGGTATGACTACTGAATCAATTTTCAATCATAGATATACAGAGAAACAGAAATACTCATCAGTGTATCTGTCATATTAAACACTTACAAAACCCTTAAAAACAAAAGTTCAAGGTCTATGATATAGATCTCAGCAGCATGGCTGGTCAGTTAAGGTAATTTCCCTTTACTATGCATATGGGTGTGGGAGGTATGCCTCCTGTGTGGCATTGATATCTTGTCAAGGGACTTCCCCTGTCTTGTGCCTGGGATAGACTCCATGTTCACTGTAATCCTGTACTTGACAGACAATATGGGACGGTCCACACTATTTTAATGTCATGTATATATACAGGTACATTGTATGAAACGGCAAAAAATACCAATATAGGAAAACAGTTTTCCCAGACAAGGACAATACATGTATTAGGATTTGCTGGATGACAGGTATCTTTTATGATGCAGTCTATCTTTCCAGGCCAGCTTGTGGTATAGTTGTATTTAATGGCTGTGAGCAGTCTTCACCACTGCCTTCAGTGCTTTGGCAGACCTGTGTTGATCAACTCCCAAACTTGGATGCTATGCTAATGGTAAGAATGGACTCTGTAGTGTACCTTTAAAAACAGGTTCAAACAAAGGGTGGAGTTCAGACATCTGAGGATCTAAAGATGCTGTCTGGCCGGCTGTGAAGTGTGGTGTAATCAATTTAGGTTGCCAGTGATAGTGTCTAGCCAGTAAATTGAACCTACTGACTCTGTGCATAATAGCTTTGGGAATTTAGATGGATTTGCATGGAGCCTTCTGCTTCCTGAAGTCAATGAGTAGCTACTTAGTCTTGCTAACATTTAAAGAAGTATTGTTTTTTCAAATGTGGGAGGAAACTAGGAGGAAACCCGCACAGGCATGGGGAGAACATGCAAACCCCACACAGAAAGGCCCCCGTCAGTAGCGAGGACCAAACCCAGAACCTTGGCGCTGTGAGGCCGACGTGCTACCCACTCAGCCACTATGCCACCTCCGTTCCAATAGTCATTTAGAAAATACACATTGTTTTTCTTTAGAAGCAGGATAACTGTAATGTTTTAAAACCAAGTGAGACCAGTGAACTCTCAGGTTGCTGTGTCCATTAAAACACAGCTGGAACTCAGTTCAAATGGGCCACTTTGTAGATCTCGATTTATTTTTAAGTCCTCCTCAAGTTATCCACAGAAACACAACAAGCAGAGTAGTGTGATGCAAGGTCCTTGTTGACAACTTCGAAGTTGCATAAAAAGTATTGGATTTGTCTAGGAGTGAACTTATGGAAAATGAGATTGGAATGAATTTCATTTAGTAACTTGGATGCCCTGGCACAACAGATGGATGTCCTGGGTGCTGCTGTACTGGTTTGGTGACATATTACATTTTTTTTCCACGTATGTAAATACATTCAGGATATCATCCCTGCCTGCATTTCCTGTGCACAGAAATGTGTGCAAACTGGAATCCAATAGTACAAATTATTGTACATTTTCATGTGGGTGTCTATGGTGACCCACTTTTTTTTGCTTTGGTAATGAGTTGATGAGCTGGATAAAAATTCAGTGGTCCTATATATTCAATGAGTGGATGTATGGATGGATGGCTTATGTAGGCTATTAAACTTTAGTATGCTATCATTTTTATAGTAAATTTTTGTAGTTTTTTATAAAAATTCAAGAATCAACCATCCATCCAACCACCCACTTTATCAGGACAGGGTTGTGATAATTTTTTTTTTACTAAAAATGAAATGAAAATATAGAAGAACTTATCTGGAAAAGAAATACATTCATTATTTTTGGAATTTTACATGCTGTAAAATGTAATCATCTGAGTCCTTACTGTCCAATTACTGAATATCCATCTTTTCAGTTGCTTTCTGAAGTGGCAAAAATCTGCTCAAAGGAGATCACAAATGCAATCAGCTGCTCATGATAACAGTAACTAAAAAAGAAAGAAAGATTAAAAAAAAAACAAAACATTCAAGAAATAGCCAAGAAGTCAAGATGGGCATGTTTACATGAATCTTTTTATATCTGGCAGTGTTAACATAATGCTTATGATGCAATGTAACATGCCATTTTAATTCTTAAAAATAAACCTGCAGAAAAAAAGAAAATCTTATTTTTATTATTTAAAAAAAGGTTAGAAATAGAAGCTGATTTTCACTTCACTGCATCAGTTTGACTAAATTTTACGAATATTTCTTCAAATTACCTCATGCTATGCAATTTTGTGCAGAGGCAGCCTGAAAGAGCTGTCAGCCTGTCCTTGACATCCTGACAGAATGAGACCATGCTGTATTTACATTTCATTGGAAAAACTGGCTTAGGGGAAACTGTTGATGCACCTTGTATGTATATATGAGTACAACATTAAGTACTAAGTGAATATCATGTATGTGTGAAAATCGATATCAGTCAAAGCACAGTTCTTTTCGAAATGTACCCCATTACAATACTTCTTGTCAAAGTCGAATGCTAATTCTTTAGTTTTCCTATACAATCACATATGTTTTTTGATGGGATGCCCTTATAATGATTATTGTGGCAGAGGGATAGATTGGTCTCTGGAAAATAAATAGACAAATAAATAAATAAAACACAATGCCATCACAGACTTTTTGATAGCATTCAACAGAGTGCAAAGTACCTTATAATAGATTATAAACCTACAGTAACCTTAAGTGTCAATGTTAGCCCAGATATTTTACCAGCTAAAACACTGGAAGTTAACATAGTTTTTTTGACACAAGAATTTCTGCACAAGATGTTTTAGTTATTCAACAACAGAATCATTACTGCTTATAAGACATGCATACACCTGGGTGCAGAGTGTAAAATAAATGAACTGGATCTGTGACATTAACCTTGTAGGTTAATATTTAAGGACACTACTTCATCTGTGCTCTCAAATGAGGTGCTTAATCTAAATTCCTTTAATAACTTTTGTTCAGTTAAAAATAAATAACTTTTAGTGGTTCTAAATTGATATCCAAGTAAGTTAATAGTTCTGTGCTTTTGGTTTTCAGGTGATTGTGATGTGTGGTTTTGTGATAGCATGTCCAGATGTGGAGAACTCAAAGTTAAAATGATAGAATGCAATATTATACCTCTAATTTTACCAATGAACAAATAATTCTACTGTACAACACAATGCATAGCTAACTAGTGCTAGCCAAGGCTGGTAAGTTTTGTTCAAGCTGCCAAAGATTCAGGTAAGTTCAGATCCTGTTGACGCGGCAGTCAGTATTGATAATATCCAAGGAGGGAGGAGGAGTGGTCGTTACTTATAACCAACTGATTAATTGGTTCAAATGTGCATTAGTTAACATATTTTTCACCTTGTAAGATACATAAGAGTGAATGTAGATAGCGTCATTTATTAATCACAATCATTTCCTCTGTGGGAGATTGATAAGCCTTTTTTAATAAAAATGTCACAATTAACCGCTAAAGTTCAGGTTCACTGCAGAACACCTATCACCTAATTTGAGATAGTCGGACTTGTGATTATTTACACAGGTCATCGATGATTCTAATGAAAGGGTTAGCGAAAGGTTTCTGCTTCAAATGCCAGGTAAAGAATTGCAATACTTTTTAGTAATGTAGTATAAACTAATATATTTAGTAATATATATATATATATATTTTTTTTTTCCAGAAACTAAACTGCGAATTAAAGAAAGCACAAATATGTGAAAAAAAACAAAAAAACATTTATGTGATCTGTTCTATAGTCATTTTATTTTGTCTACCACCACTAATGCTAAAATGTACATTATAAAATGTGTGAACTGTTTTTTTCATTATTTCTGAATGCAATACAGTTCTATTACAAGACAGTCATAAAACATTGTTGAATGTATTAACTGTGTTATACTTAAAACAGTCCAAATCATCTTCACATTTTCATAAAATTATATTGAAAATCATTTCTACTCATGTATAAAAAGTAATAGTAACTTGCAATAGCAATGGTACTATAATTTACATTATAATATTAAACATATACATATGTTTAGCAAAATAGCTGCAACCTTGCTAACCACTGGCAGTTCATTCTGCTTTGTAGGCTTACTCCTGACTCATATGTGGGTAGGCTTTGGATTACATTAAAAAAAAAGAAACTGAAGTCAGGAGAGCATGTGGCCATGGAAATCCTTTGATGTGTTAGCCAAACTTGCATCAGCAGGTCTACTGAAATTCAGGCTCCATTGATCTGGAGTGCAGTCAAATTAATTCTCCATCTGAGAATGTAGCACTGGCTGGTCTCCACCTCTAGATAACTAATGGAGATTGATGGCACTGACTCTATACTGATATATACTGACTGTACGTTTTTAACTAGAATCGACTCCTTCATATTTTGCAGTTAACTCCTGATTGGTTGGACCACTGCTGAAGAAGTTTGAGGTGAAACCTGTTGAAGGAAGTTTCTGTTTCCCCCTCTCAAATGTATTGAAATCAGTAGTCCATCTGTCTTACATTTGCCAATCCTGGCCTGTGTCACCTGGACACAGACAAGCATACAATGGGTAATTCCGGACCTCAGAAAAGCTATTTGGCCGGGGGAAGAAAAACCCACACAGCAAGGAAATCATGGAAAACTCAACAAACACACACACACACGCACACAGAAGAGACAGGACTTGAACCCCTAACCCTACAGGTAGGAGGTAACAGTCCCAACTACTGAGCCTCCATGCCCCCAGTTGTAATTTTCTTTTCATTGTTTATTTATTTATTTGTTTATTATTTATATCCTGCACACTGACAGGTTGAAGATTCAAGGTTATATATGTTAATATTATATGAACTGTTATGCCTGCAGGGTCGGGATGGAATGCAGAAGGATATGCATACAAAACCCTCTTCCCCTCATGCCTGTGAGATGAACTGCTCATGCATCGGTGCCTTGCATTATTCTTTGTATGAAAAAAGCAGATCCTGGTGTGTGAGCCAAGGACATGGGGTCATAGCCGTGTCCGTGTTTCAGCAGTGAGGCGTCTCCACCAGGTGTTTATTTACATTTATATTTGGTGCCAAAGACATCACTTTATGATTTGCAGGAAATGAATTGCTTCAATGCAATGCGTGGTTCAGGATGTGTATCCCTGTGTGTTCTAATGTGGTGCGAGATGCAATACAGCATTTGTACATTTGTGAAGCAAATTAAACTCAAAATGTTTCAGTAAGAAGGCAATCTATATGAAAGTGTGAATTATATGTATACAATGTACATACATTGCTTGTTCTTTTCGGAATGAGAACATTTCTTGTATTCTACAGGTTTCATTTCTAAACAGATGAAATATTCCAGCACATTACCTTTCACATTATATCGTACCAATATACGTAAGCCATCTGACCTCAAACCTTATGGTCAGGTGGAGGGCTGTGCCAGCACCACCTGCCTCAGGGGGTGACCTCTGTGAAGAAAGGGCATGAATTTAAACAGTGTGAGCAAATCCACTTGTACTCTTCAATTTCCATAAAGGTGATGAGTTTGGCTGTAAGAGTTCCATTCAAGTCCATTTAGGGCACTGCAGGACCAGTGGGCCATCTGCTGCAAAAACCTATAAGCAACCGATCGTAAGACTCGATATCACAATAAATAATTATTATCATATGGAATACAAGACCCTGAGCGAACTAAACATAGACTCACCCTGTATGTCTTGCATCCTTTGCAGAGAGAATACATATTCTTGGTTTTGCATAATACTTTAGTTCAGTGGTTTTAAACCCAGTCCTCGGGGACCCCAGCCAGTCCACATTTTTCTAATGTTCCACCGCCTACATACCTGAACTTACTTGTCATTTGCTCATAGTGTCCTGGATTACCTGGCTTAGATGTGCAGGTGGTGGACTAGAACAAAAATGTGGACTGGCTGGAGTCCCTGAAGACTGGGTTGAGAACCATTGTTTTAGCTTTTGTATTTTAGAGTAACTCATGAGACGGTTGTGATGGAGACAACAAATAAAACGTTACCTGAAAAGCTAGTAAATTGCTCAGTTGCTTTAAAATAATCACTGAAGAATTGTCCATCCATCAATCTTCCAGCTGCTTATCTACTAACCAGTTGCAACAAGGCCTGGAGGTAATACCAGGTAGCCGAGGGAACGATGCAGGGCTGCACCCAGAACAAGGTGTCAGCTTGTTGCAGGGCACACAGAGCCACACTTTCACACACGCACACACTATGGACGATTTTGGAATACTGAGTCACTTAACAGCACGTCTTTGGTCTGTAATAAGGAACTGGACAAATGGACAACTAGACAAAACCCACATAAAATGGAAAGAACATGACAAGTCCACACTCACAACTGGGGTTCTAACCCCAACCCAGGAGGTGACAATGCTATCGTGTCGCTCACTGATGTATGTGCTGGGTGGCTTGGTGGGGAGCACTACCACATCAGCTCTCCAGGGTTGGGAGTTCAAATCCCCCTTTTCTTTGTGTATATTGGTCCTGCATGTCTTCCTTTTCTTGTGTGGGTTTCATTTACCAGTCTAAAAACATGTAGTTAGGTGAACTGGTGTCTGTAAATTGCTCAAGGTGTTTGATTGGTGTAGGAGTGTTAGATTGTGTGTGTGTCATAATCGATTAGCATCCCTTCCAGGGTGCACCCTAGCTTTGTGCCCAGTCCGGCCCAGGAGAGGCTCCAGACCCCCCCTAACTCAAACTAGGATACACTGTTAGAAGCTGGTGGATGAACGGACGGACGGACGGACGGACGGACAGACGGACGGATGGATGGAAATGACCTAGTGTGTGTGTGTGTGTGTGTGTGTGTGCGTGACTGCCCAAAGCTGGATTGACATCCTGTCCAGGGAGACTTGTTCTTTTGTAGATAGGCCTCTCAGTAAGGGGCTGGAAGATGAATGGATGGATATTATCTTTTGGACACCCTAGTATCTATCATCCAATAATAATGCCTGTGTTTGCACGCTTGCTAAAGTGAAGTAATGCTGATTTTTATTATTCTCTTTTTGTGATTTGTTATACTATCTATTGGGCATGCAAAATAAATTAAGATTTTTTCTTTAAACAAAATAATTGTTTTGTAAATTCTCATCCACATTAACTCTTTAAGCCTCCAGTCCTTTCAAGGTAATTTCCACCTGTATTGTGCATAATTAAAATAATGCATATTATCATCAAGGAATGAAAGCACTTTCTTAGGCTTTATAAACCATTTCAATTTTCACATGGTGGTAAACCTAGAAAAGCAAAAATACGAACCAGTAAGTAAATGAAGAATCAGGTACATCAGGTTGCGAGCTGTAGGGAGGGAAGACATAGTCTCACCTTATCAGCATTTCCCAAGCTGAAATACAAGGTACACACAGTTACAATGAAACAGAATGACACCAAAATTAAAGAGCCCAGGTTCCTTCAATACAATTGCATTCTCTGTTAAATGTAGCTATCAGTGGGATAATGATTTTGAATTAGTTCAATTACCAGCAATTTGACACAGAAAAATTTTCAAATATACTTTGTTCATTCAATAAATTATTTAAACCACAATGAGGTATAAAAGTCGTTGTTGTTTCATATTTCTATTAATGAACCTGTCCTGCCTGGTGCCGGACAGAGGAGGATGGGCTTCCTCAAGTCTGGTTCCTTACATGGTTTCTTCTTCCCCTAGGGAGTTTTTCCTTGCCACTGTTGCATTTGGCTTACTGTCTGGGGACCTTGGGCTCAGGACTATGTAAAGCACTTTGTAACAATCCTCTTTAAAGCCACTATATAAAAAAAATAGAATATGTTTTTGCCTAGTCCACAAAAGTAATTGATTCTGAAATCATTAATAACTCGCATCTCTTACTAGGATAACTTCTGAAAGGTGTATCGATAGAAGGGAACTATTTTCTTGACTACACTTCCAGGATTCTAATTCACTTTTGTTTAAAGACAGTAAAAAGCTGACTGCAAAGTTTTTTGTTTTTTTTTTTGAAATCCAAAAAGTGTCTGAAAACCATTTTAATCCTTATTAAACCAAGAAAAAATATAATAATTTGAATATGAAAGCTGGCTATTGAGATAAATTGTTATTGAATAAGACATGCCTTACAAAGCTTACTGAATAATGGTTTCAAAAGTAATTCAGTTTTCCCATTTTGGAATTTGAAATTCTATTCCATTTTCATTCTTTTGGACAACGGATGCCTTATTTTAGGTTTTTCATTTAATATTTGTCTTTACTCTGTCATAAGTTTGCCTGGGATACCCCCGCCCCCCACGAGACCCTGCATTGGACAAACGGTTTTCAAAATGGATGAAATATTTGTCTTTCATTTATCTAATGTTAATTGTGATGATCAAGTACAGTAATTACATTTTTACTTGAGAATATTTTTAAAAGACAAAATGTGTTGTCTGTGATTATCACACATTTGATTTTACTGTAATTTAATGTTGAAATTGTATATTTATTATGTCATGTTAATTATTTTCAATTTAAAAGTCCTAAGAAGAATGACAGACTATCTTCTGAGATAAAACAAAACAAGGATAAAGATGGTGTAGAGGGGTAAATGAAAGGAAACAGTGTAAGCCTCTCTTCATAGGCGGAAACCTGAAAACTGCTTAGACATCTGTCATGCAAACAGAAATATTCTTATCATATAAGTGATGTTTTGCACAATGTACCTTATGCGAAAATGCAGCTTAAAGTACAGTATGAACTGGTTTCATATAGCAGTATAAAAAATTGATGTTGACAGGATTCCCCACCCACTGACCTAAAACATAAATGACATTCTTAGGTAGATTTTCTATTAAAATAAAGTCTGAAGTATCAGTGGTTGCCCTGATACATGCATGTATATTTTTGCACATTAATGCATAATGGATAAGATTCTATTGCGTAATAGTATTTGGTCCTGTTCTAAGTTCTACAAGAATTATTTCTGGAAAATTGCATAATGCATTTGCAGATGCTTGTATAGTTGTATGGCATTGTTGAGATATGAAAATTCTTGTATTTTCTCACATTCTCAAATTCCTCATTCTGACACATTTCAGTAGAAAATATCTTTATTAAATGCATATCTCACATAATTCCAAACATATCTATCATCAAGCTGTATTTACTGTTTTGAGGGTTATTATTCAATCCTGCCCTGTCAGTCTTTTATTGTTGTTCCTCTCCATTTTATTTAGCATTGATAAGAAACAAGGGATTGGTTATCATGCCACCTGTGTATCAGACTTTCACTGACTTCAATCATGGATACATTGTCATATTCCTTTTGATGGTGACAGGCTTTGCTTCTGATCACATCTCCCAAGTGATCTCCTATTTCATAGAAGGTTTTCCAACACTGCTTGCAATAGGCTACAGGATTCCTCATGACACTCACTGGGATAAGTGGCTGGAAGATGGATGAATATATATTATCTGGGACTTCATAAGAAGTGTGGCCACATTCTTCAAGAAGAAAAGCATCCAAGTGTTTGAGAGATGAAGAAAATGGAAATGTACATCTAATTCTGCACTCCAGAACCTCTTATAACAGTTTCATTTTGATTAGATGTGGTGATTGTTGAGAGCAAAAAGCATTTGACATCATTCCAGCGTTGAAGAAATCACTTGTGAGGCACCTGTCCCTATAAAAACCTATGTTCTTGAGCTTTTCACCTGCGATCTCTTTCACTCTGGTGGGGAACTGCCAAGTCGGTTTCGACAAGACTGGACTCATGCACCCACATGGGTACATCTGGTGGACCCATCTCAAACCCCACTGAGCAAGAAGTAGCTTGCAGGAAGGCTCTCAGATACATTCTGATCATAAACTGATCCTATCCTCTCCCCGTCTCCTCTTTCCCATTTGTCCCCAACCCATTTTGCACAAAGTCCACACAGAATGGTTATATATAAGAAAGATTGGCTTCTGTGAAGGCAAATTGTGTAAAGTGCATATTCATGTTTCGTGTCACAGGTTGCCAGGCCATAGCCAAAGATGAAGAGGACGCAAGCTCACATGCAAACTGGGGTTTAATATTAAACAAAGGAACAAACAAGGCTTTGCCCTAAACACAAGGGAATGAACTCAAAAACTAAACTAGACAAGAGAAGGTCAAGATTCTAGGCAGAAGACAAACAGATATAACTAGGGCACTACCACTCCACAAATCAGGCACCAGGACTAAGAGTAGGGATTAAAAACAGGTCTTGTAATGCCCCTTACAGACTACATTGACGATCCTAACCAAACTAAACCGAGAAATCCAAACCGACTCCTACAGACCAGAACCAAGAACAAGGTCTACAACAACTGAAGAGAACAACAAACACTCAACCCAGAAAAGAGGGGAACTAAGGCTTAAGTAACAAAAGAACCAGCAGAGGCACATGAGGGTAATCAGGGCAAAGTCAATTAAACCAAAACATGGAAATAAGGAACATGGGTACACTGAAAACCCAGATAGTCCTTGGGGATCTGGAGTGCTGGTGTAGATGTGACATTTCGTATCATTTCAATGGTTCCAGTGTGACTGGTATAGTGGTTTCAGTCACATGGGTTCATATCATTACAAAGATATGTCAAATTCGGGAAATCTTGCCTTGTTGGAAGACTTTGCCCCGAGTGAGAACAAAGAAATGCAGCCACCCTGTCATTCACATACAGATGGCTATTAGGCTGAGGACAAGGCTGTCCTTTGTTCTAGTGTCATATCCTTCAAAAACACTCTGATCAATGATTAGCTCATTCAATGGTAACACCAAATACTTAGTCTGAGATTTAAGGAATGCTCCACAAGATAGTGGGGGGAGGGGGGTTATTTTGTAGCCAGACCCCCGACATGATGTGTGATTAGCAAACATATATGTAGTCAGAATGCATGTATGGTATGGGGTAATACCACCGTTGACATGTGAGTCACCAGGGTAACCAGTAGGGGTGTAAATCATACATTTTATCACAATATGATACAATATGATTCTTTGAACCCACAATTCAATTCCCCAAAATTTCTCACAATACGATACAATTCAGTTTGATGGTCTGTAGTCTAAATCGAATTATATGATGAAATTTTATACAACTTGTTACATTTCCATTAACTCACAAATGCAAACAAAGCATAGTTTTGAACATTGTATTGATAAATGTTATATCCAAATATTGGAATAGTGCAATAAGCTTACATCAAAAACTGCCCCCTGCATTGGAGGGGAGGGCAGCGGATAACACCGGAACAAGTGTGTAAATATAAACATTTATTGATATTTGTGCATTATGTCAATGCATCGGGGTTGTTTGGTATTAGGTCGATGCATCGATACAACGATACATATTGTTACACCCCTAGTAACCAGTGCTCTGTGTTTAGCACACCTACTATGTATAGCTTTTTCTGAGTAGTCTGTTGCCTGAGAGCTCTTACACTCACTGTTTGATATATATCACTTTAACTCTTTGTATTGTTGCTTGCATATCGGCATATTGTGTAATCAATTGGCTATTTAAGTTAATGTCTGTACTTTGATTGGATTCCAAATGATGTGTATTGTGCCTACCAAAAGACCAGATTATGTTCTGGATATTTCCCAGTTGTCTGTAATAAGAAGATGTAGCAACCAGCTTTTAGGTGGTGATGTCTCTACAATCCCTGGCAGGGGTTGGGTTGTATAAATTGGTGGTGACCAACTCTGTGATAACAGAGGCAAACTGCCATACAGAGTTACACGCAGGTCAATCAGACAAACTGTGTCCAAAACTGGCTTGGACAAATAGGCTGACAATTGTGTCTTTGTATCTGTTGAGTAGGAGGGATCAGTTAAGCTGAGTCCCTGGACTGACAACCAAACAAGCGGTCAATGATGTCTTTGCAGCCTCTGGATTGGACCAATCAGTTAAACTCTAGTCTCAGAGCTGAATTGACTGGACAAGCTGACATTATGGCAGTTTTTAGCACTCCTGTTGTCATGCCCTGCTTTCCTGTCCCATCTTTTTTTTCCTTAGTGTGGCCCTAACAAGACATGCCTGTTAATAGTTGTCTCCTCATTAGTCTTGTTTTAAAGTGCTTCTCAGTCCTGTGTTCCTTTAGTTCGGTCATTAATGTTGCTCCCATGTGTTGCTGTGGTCCTGCTTGTTCAGTCTTCTCAGTTTGATCCCCTGTGATCTGGTTTGTTTTCTAGTAATAAACCCATTTTGTTTATTCAACACCTGCCTTCAAGTCCTTCCACTCTCCCAATGTGACACCTGTAGCCTCTGAACTGAGATCAAAGTTTTTTCACATTGTTATGGATATCACTCAATCGGGTGAAAGCAAATCATGTGTGACATCATAGGGTAGAGAGAATAGTGTGGGTAAGAGTAAGATGAGCCCAATAATAATCAGAACAACCCTAAATTGACTATAAATCATAAAATCATTCAGTGTAAAAAATAGATTTAATTCAAAGTTAGCACGTTTCCTTAAATGTGCAAGGAATGATCTACACACATTCATGCCTTCGGCTGCCCAAATGGATTCGGTCATTGGGCCAGTGGGTGGCTTCCCAACACACTCTTCAATTAGAACAATCTAAAATAGTGTCATTTCTTGGCCAGTGTACAGCCATGTAAAGCAGTCATCAGACATATTGAGTTCCACAAGATGGCTGACAACAGACATTGTGGGTTCACAGCTTTATCTGGCTTACTTCAAGCATTAACTCATGTGGCTATTGGAAATAAGGTAGCAGATGACTCATCAGAACCTATTTTTTCCCGTTGCTCAGGTGTTCAGATTTCAAGCTCCTTACTCCAGGGTGTGCATCTTCTGCACTGACCCCACATGCAAGTGGTTTCTGAAAGGCACTTCACCGCCATAAAGATCCAGTCTTGCAAAGGATTTGTTAAATATTATTGATGTTGTCCATTTGTGAGATACTTGAAAAGATACAGCTGCTAACTGCTTTCCTGGTTAGGGTCAGGAGGGCGCAAGGAATATTAAGCACCACACGTCTGTGATGCACCCCCGAACAGATGGATGTCTGATGCAGCGCACACACACACACACACACACACACACACACACACACACACACACACACACAAACAATTAGGTAAAATCTGCAAGACACATGGAAGGAAATGATATATGAACCTCATAAATACACAGTGTTTTGAATAAAATTAAACCCTTGTTATTTTTTGCAATAACTTAATTGATCCTGAGCCAATTTTTCTCATTTCTGGCTGAATGGCTGCAAGCCAGTGTGAAAGCTACTGGGCGACACTTTGAACACTCATTCTAACTGAATGACTTGTTTTGTCAGTGTTTTTGAATTGAGTGTTACCCGACTTTGCTGTCTGATTTTAATGTTTATGACTGTGAACATTAGTCAGATTTGTTGCTTTTGTTACAAGGTAAAATAGGAGTACATAAAACAGCTGTGGGAGGAAATAAAACACGTTTTGTTACAATTTTATTAAAGGTATATTTCTGTCAAAAATGATCAACATCGGCTCAGGATCAACAAAGTTATTGCAAAAACTAAAGAAGGATTTTTTTAAAGAAAAAAACAATATTAAACAATTATGAACAAGTAAACACTGCAACAATGAGCCACTACTATGGTGACTCTAAAGTGCATTGCACAACACTTTAAGAAATTAAATCAATTTCTTATTTTTTGGTGTTTTTTTTTTGCTGCCTTTTCTTAAATGTTTTTTTTTTGTGCTTGCTTAATATGTTCTGCTTAGCACTTCAGGGACACCGTAACTCTCCCAATTAATAACTTTCACTCCGTTGATTATCCTCATTGACATTTCAGCCCTTCCATTGGGGGTCAGGGGCAAGTACTCGATATAATTAAGTTTCTTTTTACACTTTGGATTTCTGATTCCAGCACTGAAGGATACACTGGGAAAGGAACAACCCAGAAATGCAGACTGGCACTATTAGACAAATAAAACGAAAAAAAAAACTTTACAACCCTTAGCTATGTGCGTTATGAGTTCTTTATTGGCTATTGATGAGAGTGTCTTTATAAACAATTACCTTACTGACATGTCACAGGGTCAAAACAGTTTTAATGATTAAAGATGTGCATTATAACTTTCACATAAAATTGATTTTTTTATTGTACCCCTTACCTTTCCTCAGCACGACCACTGCTGATTGCACATAGCCGAGTGGTGCTTGCCTGTATGAGTTATCGGGTTGAAAGACTGAAAACTCTGGCTAGTTCTCTTCACCTGACAATCATACATTTCCCAGAAGTTTGTTCGTCGAAGTGGAGCTAGAGGGAAAAAGTAATAAAGAAAAGAAACTCATGAATCATAGTGGTTAGTATTTGCAGACTTCCATCCATCTTCTGAATGATTAGTCAGTAGAGGGTTGCAGAGAACCTGGTGTCCATTTCAGAAAGTACGAGGTTCATAGCATGCACAGACAATGGAAGATTTACAAAAAACTAACCACATATTTATGGAAGGTGGGAAGAAAAGGGAATACACTGGAAAGCAGGTAATTATGTGGAAATATTTCAACCTCAAAATATACAGAGCTAAGGCAAGATTCTAAGCCTTAGTCTTTATTTTGTTTTTGTTTATTTTATTTTTGGGAGGTTATGGAGTTTTTAATACCAGTTGGATGGTATTGGTTAACTGTGTTTTTGCAGAGAAAGTGTTGTTTCTTTATTTTTCTTTTAAAACATTTATTCATGTGGTAGTAGCCATGCTATGCAATGGACACGTGTCTTAACCTGGATATTTCCTACTCTTCTATGATAGCCTCCAGGCTGACTGAGATCTTTCTTTGGATTAGTAGTTATGGAAGATGCCAAAGTGCCAATGGGTGGTGAGTAGCTTGGGAGTGACACAATGTTGATATGCAGGAGTTTTCAAGTAGGCCCTCTTTTCTTCCTTGACATTTCATCATCCAATAGCCCTCTACATCTGTAGACAACTCAACAATGACTTCTGGGGTCTCAGTGTCACACTTCTCTTATACGTGGTACTTGATGCACGAATGTGAAATTCATCATTAGGGGTGGTCACGTGAGCAGTGTGCATGCAGCCCAGATTTTGTGTCTAGCAGACATTTTGCCCATTGGTGCACATTGTTTGTCCTTGTGCATATAATAGATTAGCACTGGGAATTTTCAGTAACGTGTCGATGAAGAAGGAGTAGAAGAAGAGAATATCCATCATGGATGCCTTCGATGAGCAGCTACTGTATGTGAGGAAGAGGCAAGGTAGGTGGCAGTCCAGAAGCAAAAGCAGATTGTTCAAGGTTCCATTCACAAGGGTGTTTTTTTATGCTGGCGCTTTTGCTTAAGTTTCATTCAGATTGTGAGGACCACATATGCCCTCTGCTGGTCTGGTGGAATATCATTACTGCCGACTGCAAACATACACACGACAAACGTAATATGGGCACAAAGGTGAGCATGCTCGACCATGCGTGGACCATGATGGAACACAGAAAAATGAAGTGTGAATTAGGCTTCAGACAGACAGAAAGACAGATAGATAGTCATGAGATGCATGGAAATTATTCACATAATGTACAGTAAAAAAATAAATTCATTATAATATAAATATGCTTTTTGTGGTGAAGATTGTTTTAAACATTTTGTGTTGTTCTTGCATGTAATCACATTTACATGAACAAACATACTAATTTGTACTGTAGGATTTTATATTTGCATTCATATTTGTTAATACAGCAGTCAGTTTTGTCCAGTGCAACATACAGCAAGGCAAATGCATCAGAAGCATACTGCTGTTAAGGAGTCAAGTTAGGTATAGGGGCAGCTAGAGTAGCTTTGAAGGGTCAGTAACCAGTGTAAGAACTGGAGCAAAAGCTACGTAACACATTTCATGACATTGTAAAACAGTAGAGCTATTTTAAGCCAGACTCTAGGAGGACCAGGTTCCTCAAGTGAAAAATACAAGAGACCATAAACAAGGGATGGCCAGCGATGGAGTAGGTCAGGCCAGTGGTTGGATGAGCTAGTTGAGGTGTTCCCAGAAAAGACAGGTCTTGAGGCAGTTCTTGAATGTTGAGAGGGCCTCTGCTCACTGGATTTCATGTGAGATTCTTAGTTTATGTTCTATTAACAAATTTGAATATTAATACCTGCGCTAGTCTTTGATGTTTCTGCTTTCATGTTTGATCTGTAACTGAGCAGTTCATTAGATGATTAACAAGTCTTACACAGCTTTCCTCTTGATAGTGTCTAACTTAACCAGATACCAGACCGGATATGCAATTGAAATTATATCCAAACCACTTAATTTTTTAAATATATATTTTGCTGAATTTAATCAAAAAAGATGTCCCCTCTAAACCTATTTGTATGTGTGTGTGTGTTTGTGTATGTCTGTGTCTGTGCACTCAGTGCTTCCTGGGATTGGCTCTAGACCACCCTGCGACCCCATACTCGATTTTGTTTGTGGACTTCAGCTCTGCTTTCAATACAATAATCCCAGGAACTTCTCCACTCAAAACTCACCCAGCTTTCTGTCCCTGCCTCCACCTGTCAATGGATCATCAATTTCCTGACCAATAGGAAACAGCAGGCAAAACTAGGGAAACACATCTAGCTATCGTACGGTCAATACGGGCACCCCCCAAGGATGTGTGCTTTCCTCACTTCTGTTCTCCATCTATGCTAATGACTGTACCTCTAAGGATCCCTCTGTCAAACTTCTCCAATATGCAGATGATACAACCATCATTAGCCTCATCAGGAATGGTGACGAGTCTGCATACAGACAGGAACTTGAGCATCTGGCCATTTGGTGTAGTCAGAACAATCTGGAGTTAAACACTCTTAAAACTGTGGAGATGACTGTGGACTTTAGGAGAGGTTCCTGTCCCCTCTCTCCATACTTAATACTGCTGTGTCAGTTGTGGAAACCTTCATATTTCTGGGATCTGTAATCTCAAGGGATTTGAGACGAATGTGGGATCCATCATAAAAAAGGCACAACAACAAATTAACTTCCTCCGACAGCTGAGGGAGTTCAACCTCCCAGCGGAGCTGCTGATTCGGTTCTACACAGCAGTCATTGAATCTGTACCCGTAATCCATTACAGTGTGGTTCGGTTCAGTGACTAAACATGACAAAAACAGGCTACAACGAATAGTCAGGTCTGCCGAAAATATCACTGGTGCAGGCCTGCCCACCTTACAGGACCTGTAAATTTCAGAATCATGAAGTGGGCAGGGAAAATCATCACCGACCCATCACATCCAGACCATAACCTTTTTGAACTTCTCCCATCTGCCAGGCATTATAGATCAATATAAGCCAAAACAAGTAAACAGTTTTTTTTCCCACTGGCCATCAAGCTCACAAATGGTAATTCAGCTTAATCAGGCTGGGCTCCCTATTCCCCCCAGGCCTCCCAGGGTCTTGCAATACTGTTTATATATTGTAAACAGTTTTTTGTATTTCTTGCACTGAGTTGCACTCTGCACTTTGTATGTATATATTTACACTTTCTGTTTTATCTTTTATCTCAGGTGTGTGATTAACAGTTGCGTGTATGCCATATATGTAATGATCATTTATGTAAGAGTAACGAGAATCAAATTCCTCATATGCATGCATACTTGGCCAATAAATGTGATTCTGATAAGCAATTTGAAGATCTGTTTTGGTTGCAGGATGTACCTTATACCGCTGCTGTAGTATGGGCGAGATTTGATCCCGGTGTCCTTGAGTTTACTTTGTGGAATATTGCGCCTCAGTTGTGTTGTATGTGCTGGAACACAGGTGTAGACCCAGAACTCTATGCATCTGTTATGCAAACTTTGAAAAGAGCAGATCTGGATACAAGTAGAAAGGCATGAAAGTCTCTCAGATAGTTTTTTTAAAAGCAGTGCTACACCATGAGAACAAATACGGTAAATATGTATTAGAAACATGCACTGTATTTGATGTCATATATCCACACTTATGAATGACGAGGAAGGAAGGCGCATATAAAAAGATTAAGAAAACACAAAAATCATCATGAAATGCTAAATAGCTACAGAGACTCTATAATTGTTATTGCAGTTATGGAGTACCTAAATGTAATGACAGAAATAAGATTGATTTAAAAAAAATAATTATTTTGAGTATGACATAAAATATCTGATTTAGTGTCAACGGGAGACATAAGATGATAATATTCACCATTTGTAATAACTCCCCACAGGTAGGAATGTGTTATTAACCCAACACAGAGTCAATGTTGATGTCTGACCAAAATTATTAAGGATATGAAACACTCTAGCTAGATTTACAGAAATCCAACAAGTGATACAGTTTATTTATTTATTTGTTTATTTAACTTATTTCTTTCTTAATTTGGGCCTTAAGACATATCTTAGAACTGCCAAGGCTAATTGTATCCAGTGGGGATTGTATAGTTCCAACAATAATTGGGTCAACTATGAATTTGTTTAAACGAACACAATTAGATCACAGAAGAAGGTAAAAACATGTCTGGTCGCCTCATTTAAGAAAATGTGTCAGCCATTAAGTATGAATTATATTGTCTCTAGTGAAAATAAAAGAAAAACAGCAGATTTTAATGTGTCTCTAACAATGTGCAGATGATGCACTAAAGAGTGTGAAGTCATTGAAGTCATTTTTTTCTCTCTGAAATCTGTGGCATTAGCAGCATTGCAATCCTGCAATTCTGTGCTGCAAGGATGTTCTGCAGTTGAAATAGAAGGTGGAGCTTTTGGAGAAATAATAGTGCAGACATCTGTGAGCTAGGTCAGCCATTTCTGACTTTTACCTCTATCATGTAAAAAAAAATATCTAGTAACTACTGAGCAAGGCGATCTCAAAGTCTCAGGCCAGCTCATTTTTGACTGACTGTCAGGACCATTCCATTTAGTCTTTTTGCCTGCCTGTAGTAAGATACTGCTTGACAAATCTGCTGTGAAACTAATCACACATCTGTTTTTGGTCAGTTACTGTTAAGTAATCTAGGTCACATTCACAAGGTCATCATGATAGCAGAGAAAAGTGTCTTTGTGGATGTTTCTCTGTTGTCTTCAATATCAACCTAGGATTTGGGTGTTGGGTTTTGCTAAGCCATGAATTATAATTCTTACATTTATTTTAAAATTCCACTCTAAGACAGTGTTCTTAACTTCCAAAGTTAAAACGCAATCCTCCAGCTCATATGTAATAAAGTGTTTGTACATCCAACCTCGAGTCTTTGTAATGCTTATTAATGTTGTGAGATGGAACCGTGAATCATGACATCAGGAAGCACCAGCAGTTAAGAACCACTAGTAATATAAACAGTCAGCCCTCTGCTCAGTCCTGTTTGAGTCTCTCACCAGGATCAATCTCTGTTTTCTGCTTATAATTCTCTTTTGCTGATCTGTCTAGTTTGATTATTCTTTCTTGGCAAATTTGGTAAGTTTGTCTGTTTTGGCTGATTTGGTGAGTTTGGCTGGTAGCTCTAAACTTAAACTGGATAGTCTGGGCTAGTCTCTCCTTTGCTATTAAGAGATCCTGTGTCTAGATTAAGCTATTCCCTCTGCATCTGGGTCCCAGACGGTGATAGTTACTTGTCAGTGACCCAAGTCTGGTCAACACCAAGTACTGATATCTGAAGATTCCTGTTAGTTCACCTGTTCTTATCTGTATTTAAAAAGGACTAGGAATTTTTTATCCAGTCCTGTCCATCACTTCCTTTGTGTCTAACGTGGTACAAGTGGTTCAGTCAGATTCCTTCTAGTACTATTAAAATGTAGCTCTTCTTATTCTCTGCCGATGTGAAACAGTTTGGATATTGCAAAAAAGAATGATTTGGAGTAAACTATCAAATGTCTCACATGTTTATAGTTGTAATCCCAGGAGGCCAACAGAAATTGCCTAAAATTTTTTTCTTCACTACCTGTTTTTTTTGTTTTTTCAATTTATTATTGAGGGCACATCTGTAATTGATCCTCTGTAAGTGTCTGGAGTCTAGAATTCTAATAGAATTCTCACTAGAGGAGGATAAGAAAATGATACCAAAGAGTTAAGTAAATGACAAACTGGCAACAACCCAGTAGAGAATGGGACATCATCAGTGCCCAGCAGGGAACATTGGCAAGCTAATAAAAGTAATTAGATGTTCTTTAAGGGAATATTGGGAAATTAGGTCCAGTGCAGTCTAGTGTTATCCTTTTATTTAAGTGCTACTGGTTAGCTTTGAGGCCAGGTATACGACAAGCTCTTCACAACTTTAAATATATACTGGTAATCCAATGCCCCCTAAGGACCTAAGCCCATTGAACAATTTGAATATCATGTGTTTTTACCACTATTTAATGTATGTATGCAGATTCACAATCAAGGCTGCTTTTCTAGTGGTGTTTTAAAAAAATTGCTTATGTTTACAATATAATAAAATATCATAACTGCATGCTTAAATGATTAAAAGAAGTTGTGGTTCTTCTATTTTCCATCTTCCCTGGTTGACATTTGCGTGGGCTTACACCAGTGTTGCCTGATTTCCTGTTTTGCTAAATTGGGAGTAGAGTGTCAATACAGAAAATAAATAAATAAATAAATAAATTTAAAACAGATACATACTCCACAGGGAAGACAGAAGGACGATACCTGCGTTCCACTGCGAGCAGCATGCAGTGCAGATGAGAGGTGCTTACAGGCAAAGGTGTCATTTCTGTGGAAGACAGATGTGAGAGGAACATTCCTTTATAAATGACATCTCATCCTCTCCTTTCCAAATGCTGCTGCTATAATGTGCTTTGCATTAAGAGCCTAGAAAGACACTCTCAGCAAATAAGGTAGCCATTAAATAAAAATCCAGAAAGACATGGGAAGTCCAATCCCATCGCTATCACTAAGATTATAGACTACTCAAATTAAAGGCTTCCAAGAATTACAGGTAGACTGTCAGGTGGTTCGTGGTATGTTTTGCCACAAGAACACCATGCATCTCTTCATAGTGGTCATACATAATACAGTAGATGTGATTGTTTTTGTTTCTGACCAACACATTACCAGAGGTTTATTGTAATTTCTCATATATGGCAACTCATACACCTACGTCCCTGTAAACCTGTACTGGACAAGTTGTGGGAAGATTGGATGGATGGATGGATGGATGGATGGATGGATGGATGGATGGATGGATGGATGGACGGACGGACGGATGGATGGATGGATGGATGGATTAAATATTGGGATTCAGTTTGTCTATAGGATATCTGGTGCTGTTTTTGGCTGTGAACTGACCAGCCATCTCACTGCAGAAAGCCAGTGGCAGTACCCATGTAACAAACCGACGGCAATTGCTTAAAGTCAAGTTGTAAATATTTTACCAGCTATTAAGAAACATCCTTTGGACTGTGCAGAAATCCATCAGAAAAAAGCAGAGCTGGAGAGTGATATAAACACTACTGAATAATCTCTGGACAAAAAGAAGCCTTTTGAAAACACATGTTCATTTCATGATAATTCAGCTTTATGTATGGATGGAAAACTACTACTCAAGATATTCTGTTTCCTTTTGAATACAACATAAGTTACTCTCAAGAAGAGATAGTGAAATTCACCCAGAGTCTGCTTCACAACTGTGTCATGACTGGAAATGTATTCCAGGCAAGGGTGTAGGAAAGAGCTCAACATTGGGGGAGGCACAATCAGAGATTATATTGAAGATTAATTTTAATTTCACATGCGTATTTTATTGGGGGTGGAAGCCGAAATAGCTTACTGAAATATTGGGGGTGACATGTCCTACCTATCTCCCCTGATTGAAAGTCTCTGATTCAAGGGATTCAGGATTGGTATCACCTGAATGTGCAGCATGCCCCCCACCACTATCTCAATCTGCTGTCAGAACTGAAGTAACTCACCTGAGAAATTGGACTTCTTACCACAGTACAAATGGTCCCATAAATATTCCATTGATGCTATGAAGGTGATTTCTTTTTGGATAATGGGGATGGGCTGTGAAACCTTTGTAAGCTTCTATGTATAAGAAAAGGAAATGAAAATACAATAAAAATGAATAAAACAATTAAACAAAGCAATCAAACAAAATAGAGCTGCTATTTGTCTTAATGTTGACATGGGTTAGGGTTAGAGCTAGAATTAGGGTTGGCATTATGGTTATACCTAAGGTTAGAGTTGATATAAGGTTTTGAGATAAGGTCAGGGTTGCAAGCAGGGTTAGAGCCAGGGTTAAGGATGGTATTAGAGCTGGACCTTAGAGTTACATGTTACTTGAGTAGAAGTTAGGATTAGAGTTAGCATTAGTATTACAGTTTGGGTTGAGTTATTGTTCAAGTTAAGTTTATAATTGGAGTTAGTCTAAGGGTTCAACCTAGGGTTAGTATCGGTATTGATATGAGTAAGGTCATTGATTAACTTACACATGTTTAGTGGGTACAGAAGTAGAGGAGATTTACTTAGGGGAGATGGTCAGTAAAATGGTTCCTTCCTCAAATGGATTGTCTGAAATCCTGCATCTCTGGCGGTAGCAGTATACCATACCTAGTTCCCACTGGGTGGTCATCCTCCGGGCTCTTTGGCTATGGAGAGCAAGATAGCACTTGCATTGTGCTAACCTTTCACTTTTCTCGTCTTCCTAACTGCAACTTGGGTTTTGGGATGTGCTGCCCTTTCTTTGTGGAGATCAGCGGCTGTCAGTAGTGTTCTATAGACTTTCCTCACCGACTGCTCCATGATTGCATGAGCGAATAATGCAGTTATTGTTTGGCAGCGTGGTGCTGATTGTGCCTTGTGATAGTTTAGCAGGCTTTTGTGCACTCCCGGCATCACAGTCAGCATTAGGGTTTGGGTTTGGGTTGTAATTAATTTTAGGGGGTGCAGTGACTCAGTGGGTATCACTGTTGCCTCAAAGCTCCAGGGTTTAGGAGTTTGAATTCTTCCTCTGCTTAGTGTGTTTGGAGTTTGTATGTTCTCCCCATACTTTGCGGGATCCCTTCTATAGTCCAAAGACCTGCAATTGGGCTAACTGGCATATCTGAATTGTCCATAGTGTATCACTGTCCCATACTTGGTGTACCCCAGCCTTGAGCCCTGTGCTCCCTGCGATCGGTTCCAGGCTCCCCTACAATCCTGATCAAAATACACAGCTGTAGGATGGATTAATTTTAGGGTAAAATTAGGGTTAGCATTACGGCTAAATTTAGGTTTCGCATCAGGGCTTGGTATCAAGCTAGGGCTGGCATTAGGATGAGGTATAGATTGAGGTTTGGCATTATGTTTAAGGTTTTGTTTAATACTTTAATCCAAGCCACAGGCCAAATGCTAATGCTAGCAATATTGAAAATGCTGCTACTAACCAAACCTATAAGTAAGATAGTTTATATGCTAAATGCAAACTTGAAACCTAACCTGTGCCATAGCCACAAGGTTAGCTTTAATTCTAATGATAAATCTATTTCCCCCAGTGCAAACCCTAACATTATTACATCAAACCAAATGTAACTGTTTGTGGATGGACATGGAACAACAGGATTGCAGCTGCAAGACCTACAGGACAGGTGCACATAGAGGAGGGACAACTAGTAATCACAGTCTCAGGAGTCGGTAGTTGCCCATGGCGGGTGGCGGTCTTCTTTTCTGACAGCCGAGGTCCAGCCCATCCCTGTGGGTTGCCCTACATGGGCACAACAGTTGTATCTCATTTTTGGTATTTTCTGCTTTGAAGCACCTGTTTTCTAACAGGCACGTTAATTCTTCCACATTCCCCGCACATTCCGTGCAATGAGGTCTACACATGAAAGGTGCACCCCTAGGTGACCACAGTGATCCTAAAACCAACAACATACTGACACCGTAACTCAAATATCAAACCTATTAACACATTCAGTAAATATTACCAAACCTACTCCTAAACCTACTGTCAACCACAGCAAAATTATGGTTAGAGTTAGGTTAGGTTTAGTGGCCTTTTGGATTAAGATCAGGTCTGTTTAAAAGTAATATTAGATTGAGTTTACAGTTACGATTTTCATTTTGATTAGATGAAGGCTTAGAGCTAGAGTTCAGTCAGTGGGTGTTGGTTCAAAGCTATTTCCAGCATTTTTAGAAGAATTCCCCATCCAACAATCCAAGCAAGCCACCCAGTTACGATCAGCCATGTGAGCACTGAATAACTTGTTTCATTTAAAAAAAAAAAAGAACAGCTTTCTGCCCATTGTCCCACTTGTATAGGTAAATGGATTTTGGCTGAAGAGTGAAGATTGGAAAGCAGCAAAAAAATTCACCCCATTCCTGTTTTTTAATCTCAGTTTTCATTTAGCGAGACCCCCTCCATGTCCAACTCTTCAGGAGTTCAATTCAAGTGTCTTATTCCTGCCCTTGTGCAAAAAACAAAGACGTGTCCTCCAGAATATGCACAAATACCTTCACATATAACATATCTGCGTATTATACAAAGAAACACGTATTCATATATATTAGTTTTAATGTGTGTCAATCAGAGATTGAGAGTGAGGGCTCTGCACCAGCCACAGATAATACCATTCTAAATTCTGCATAAAATAAGCTTTTCTCTCCCAAGGTAGCCCAAGAGTTCCATCTGCTGTTCTCCATTTTTGTCAAGTCTGTGTGCTATTTCATCTCCAAACAGACTATAGAAATGGATTCAAATGAAACTCTTTGTCTTTTCATCTCTTTTTACATGACATATTGCACTGCACATCGACTTTTAATCATTGATTCACTGTTAGATGAGCCTACCGAAAAACAATTGTGCCCTTTGAAATACAAAACATTCAGGGTGAAATATTAAAATTTAAAAACACCACTATACTCAAAATAGTGCATGTTTTTCTGTGACTGACAAATTTTTACTGGACATGTTTAGGAATATTAAACAGTTTAATATTGTTTGTCTGCCAAAACTGTCTCTTGGATGTTGGGAACATTATGCTTTACTAATTATTGTTTCGCTGACATGGAATTTAATGTGAGTCCAATATAGATAACTATCAAAACTGAAAATACAGTTTTGTAAATTATCAAAAGACCGGGTAAACAAATTAACCTTTAATTAGGTGAAAGACAGTATAAATACAAAACATTGAAAACTGAAGTGATATTAAGGTAAAGTTAAGATGAAAAGTTTTACTTTGTATAGACACCCTCAGTAGAGGTGATTCTGAATTCTCTCATAATAATCATATTTCAATTACATTGAGTCAAAGCTAGTGAGGAGTGTATTTGCCACCGTAGCCAATATACATAACATTTATTTGGGTTGTAGAGCCATTTTTGGTGAAATAAAGCAAGCTTTGAAATTATACAATTTGCAGCCGTTTCAGTAATGGAGAATAGAGGTTGACTGGACTAACTGAGGTGTAATCCACATCCTGTATGTGTGGAATAATGAAAGGACAGTCATTGAGATTATTACTGATTTGAGTTATCATGTTTTTGCAATTCAAAAAAGAATTAAAAACAGTCACAGCACCAATGCTGGGATTTAAATAAATGACCATAAAATAAATAAATAAATACAACTCAGTATGATTTATATTCACTCCACTGGAAATGGTTTATAAAACATACTTGACCTGGAGGTAAAGTATTTATCAAGCAATAAAAATGTAGGTTTCTCCTCCTGAGAGCAAGACCTTTCCACTTCCATGAGGCAGAAAGCAGTGGCACTTTTGTTGCGAAAGTCAAAAAACCCTGTCCCATGTGTTGGCACATTGATCATTCAAATGCGATGCTCCTTTGGATGACTCAGAAGATATATCTGTTTCGCCAGAGGAGCGGCAATAAAAACACGGCAGACATGAGCAGTATTTTGTTGTCACAAAGCTGCAGCTGACTTCATGACTTTTATGCACAATGTCTTTTCTGTTTGTGTCTGCCTTGAACTTTTCACTAGAATTCAAGTGAGAAATTATTGCCTTACGGTAAAATACGACACATGACCAGTGACTCTGCCGTCAGAGATTTTTTGTGTGTTACAGACATTAAGGGTAACCTATTCTTTTTAAGTCAGCTGCACTGTTGACATCTGCAATAAAGGTCATACTTTTTTTTTCTTCTTAATCAACTAATTAAATTTTTATCCTAATAATGAGTTGTAAAGTCATCTGGACATTTTTTAGTTTATCAGCACATTTTTGTCTATACAACCAAACAAAATGAAAATAATAATAAAAAAAAAAAAATGAAAAAAGTAATGAAAAACAACGGGAACTCCAATTCACACAAGATTTATTTATTTATTTATTTTCACACGAATTTAAAGGTGGTCTACTAAGATCCTTTTGGAGTGTGTTGTGTTGGCTCAGTGATTAGCACTGTTGCCTTCCAATGCTGGGGGTTTGAATCCCACCCTTGCTCTGTGTTTGTGTGGTTTTGCATGCTGTCCAAGTGTTTTCTCCTGCAAATAGCCTAATTGGTGTTTTTTAAATGGCCATAGTGAATAACTCTGTGCTGGCATGTGCCCTGTGATGGCCTGGAATTTTATTCAGTGTGTACCCAGTGCTTCCTGGAATAATTCATGTTTCTGTAATCCAAACAAACAGTCAGAAGATGGACTGACTGATTCCTTATTGCATAGTATTATTGCACCCAAAAAAGTAAGTGAAATTCACTGAGTGGCATATCTCATTGTTTCTTGCAGGCAAGTTTATGTAGGCTACTGAGGAATATCGCTATACTAAGGCAATTTAAGATTTTGGTCTTGCCATCCTGTTGCAACATCCACCCAAGAAGAATGACATCTGTGCTCTCCCTTGTGCTATCCGTAGAACATAAATGAGATTACCAGAAGCAGTCACTGTTTGATTCGGCAAATGAGGAGGTGTTGTAATTGTTCAATAATGAAAGAGGTTTATGGCAGTAACATGGGTAAACAGATTTACATCAGCTCCACCACAGCATCGCAAGTGTACAGTATGGATGTTTTGCAAATTTAAAATTGATAAGTAAATGATTAAATAAACACACAAGTAGGTAAAAATCCTATTCTGTCTAAGAGCAAAGGTTCTGACCGGTTTGGTCCTTAAATCCGTCGGTCATGCTGCTTCTTAACGCCCTCCTGTGGAAACAGGGCTCTCATTTATTAACAGACTGACATTGGGCTTGGTTCTATATTAATAATGTGCCATGATAAGAGACGCAGTCTTTTGAATAGCTGTTCTGAAAGGGCCCCACCGGGACCAGAATGGCAAACCACATGTGCACTATTATGTGACATTGAAACGGCCTTCCTGTCCAAGTTTCCGCGCTGTTTTAGATTTTGAGAAGATCTCCTGAATATTTCACATGGCCCAGACAGAAGCCCAATTATTTTATGTTAGCAGTGATAATGTGGGGTAAGTTCTTAGAAAGGATGAGTTTGAATGATGCACACCTGTGAATATTTAATTCAAATCCTAGACATGTATTATTAATGCACTACTTTCTGTGCTGAAGCGGCCAGAGATGAGTATTGTAGACAAAGCGAATACTCAAATAAATGGTTGAAGTGCATTCTAAATGCATATAGCTTTGGAAATTCTTCTGTAGGATATATTAATAGATGCATTACAAATATTTAATTGAAGTGAGCTCAGGTATGCCTGAATCAATAAATTAACACACTAAATATATTGATTTTGACTTTTGCCCATACTAAATCAGAGATATTCATTAAATTTGGTGTTTTTTTTAAAGAAGCTCACTCGAACAACATACTGGATATACTCTACTATATTTTAGACTTAAAACGGCCCTAGTCATCACCTCATTCTGAAAGGGTTCCACATGTTCTTCCCATACCTAGGAGAACTGGATTAGTAGCATCGCATGAGCAAACATAGTTACATCTGTTTACTTTTAAATGTGCACTATTTGAAAAGTCATACAATTTTATACAACAAATAAAAACATTCCAAAACACCTTGTCGTAACGTAAGGAAAGTTCATACCACTGTAACATATACCAACAGTCAGAATCCAATATGAACCACACCACCTCATCCGATTCTGAAAGTTAATTTAGTAAGTGAGCTGAGATCATATACTTCCATTAGTTATGCCAGATACATCGGTTATGCTACTGCCCTAATAACTCCACATGCGTATGACATTACTGCCTTAATAATTTTCTATTAATATATTTCGCTGATACCAGGACACTCATGGCATGAGAACTTTTATAACTTATTAAGCACTTCATTAAATTCCCAAGTATCATTTAGAAAATTTACCCATTATCCGTTTTGCTCTCCTAATCTTCTTTTGCCTCATCTGCCTGAGTCTCCCTTTATATTCTTGTTGTAGGGAATTGAACATAATAGGGAATTGTAAATAATTGTGTATTTATAATGTCACTAATCAAGTGGGGATGAATTTCTCGTTTCATCTGTTGCAATTATGTGCAATTATCTTCTGTGGATAACTGATCCAGCATTGGCTTTGAAATAATATTGTACATTTTGCAGTCACACTGATTGAAATGCTTATGAATTATGCTATTTCAAATGGTAACATGTAATCATTAAAATATATGTAAGATAATCACACATATTATGAAAATAGGTATCTGAAGAAGACTGTAACCTGTTTGTATTGTGTGACTAAGCAATTAGGTTATCTGTGCAGCATTAATATCATTTAACCAGTGTCCACTCACATTAAATACATATGCCAATATGTCTTTCCTGGTTATTCCAAGTAAACTGCATGTATTATATGGGATCAAATTTTTTCATTTCATGTTAGTAAAAATCAGTCATCTACAACCCAACACTGGAATGGTTGGGACAGTGTTTAAAGTGCAAATTAAAACAGAAAGCAGTGATTTCTAAAATTCACTTTGGCTTGCGATCTATCACAAAGACAAGATATTTAAGGTTTAGTCTGGTCAACTTATTATTACTTTATTTTTTGTAAATATACATCTATTCTTGCCATTGAGGGCCTGCAACACATTCCAAAAAAAGTTGAGGCAGTAAAGAATTTACCACTTTGCATCATTGCCTTTCATCCTCACAACACTTAATACATTTTTAGGTACTGAAGACACCAATTAATTGAGTGTTTCAGGTGTAATTTTGTCCCATTCTTCCCACAACCAAAAATTAGGCGGTGCATCAGTATGGGGTCTTCATTGCCACATTCAGCGTTTTAAAATGGGTCACATTCTCAATAAGGGACAGGTCAGAACTGCGGGTGAGCCAGTTGAGCATCCGCACCCTCTTTGCACCATCTTCCTATGCAGCCATGTCTTTGTAATGCATGCAGAATGTAATGCATGCGGATATGCATGGGCATGCGTGGTAGAGATGTTATCTAAAAGGCAGCATATGATGCGTCAAAATATTATGTGCTTTTCAGCATTAATGGTGCCTTCACAGAAGTGCAAGTTACCCTTGCACAGGGCGCTGACACAACCTCATATTATGACAGACACTAGCTTGTCGAGTTCTGGCTGGTAACAAACTGAATAGTCCTTTTCTTCTTTGGCCCAGAGGACATGACATGCATTTCTTCCAAAAAAGACTTGAAATGTTGATTTGTCTGACCATAATACATATTTCTACTGTGTGACGATCAATCCCAGATGCCTCCAAGCCCAGTCAATGGCACTTCTGGACACTGTTACCATATGGCTTCCTTTTTGCAGAGCACAGTCGTAACTGGAATTTGTAGATGTACTTATGTATTGTGATGATTGATAAAGGTTTGCCAGAGCTCTTCTGAGGTCATAACATTATATCACTTATTCATAAAATGATTCTTGATGAAGCTTTGCCAGAGTTTTCCTGAGCCTGTGAAGTTATATCACTTATTGACAAATGACAGTTCTTGATGATGGTTTGTCAGAGTTCTCTTGAGCCTGTGTAGTTATATCACTTATTGACAAATGACAGTTCTTGATGATGGTTTGTCAGAGTTCTCTTGAGCCTGTATAGTTATATCACTTATTGACAAATGACAGTTCTTGATGATGGTTTGTCAGAGTTCTCTTGAGCCCATGCAGTTATATCACTTATTGATAAATGGTGGTTCTTGATAATGGTTTGCCAGAGTTCTCTTGAACCCATGTAGTTATATCACTTATTGATAAATGACGGTTCTTGATAATGGTTTGCCAGAGTTCTCCTGAACCCATGTAGTTATATCACTTATTGATAAATGACGGTTCTTGATAATGGTTTGCCAGAGTTCTCCTGAACCCATGTAGTTATATCACTTATTGATAAATGACGACACTTGATGATTGTTTGTCAGAGTTCTCTTGAGCCAATGCAGTTATATCACTTATTGACAAATGACGGTTCTTGATGAAGATTTGCCAGAGTTCTCCTGAGCCCATGTAGTTACATCACTTATTGATAAATGACAGTTCTTGATGAAGATTTGCCAGAGTTCTCCTGAGCCCTTGTAGTTATATCATTTATTGATATCATTTATTCATAAGTCAATATTGGGTCTAAATTGCCTCATCCCAACTATTTTTTGGAAAGTATTGCAGGCCCTCAATAGCTCGAATGGATGTTTATTTACTAAAAAAATTAAAGTTGACTAGACCAGACATTAAATATCTTATCTTTATACTGTTTGTGAAGTGTTTCAAGGCAAAGTAAATTTAGGAATCATTGCTGTTTTCTTTTGCATTTACCATACCGTCCCAACTGTTTCCGAGTTGGGGTTGTATAACCCCTTGCTTTAAGCTCACTCTGTTTATGTCTTTCCCATAACCCAGCCTTTCCAAACCCACTTCACCACATCATGCCATTTCTTTTGTATATAAAAATTGAAACGTCAACACCCAGAGTAGGGTGAATAACAGGAACTAAAGTATACATATTGTCTGCTGGCAATTATGAGACCTGTCTAAGCAGGACAGTTGGGCAGAGTTTTCCCGGCAGGATGATCATCCCAGGGTAGATGGCAGTCACATGACCATTTGAAAACGATCCACTGTCTTCGTCTCTTATGTCTAATGCATTGTTTATTGACTGACACTAGTGAAAATTACTCCTGATTGATAGAGATGACTACATTAGCTCAATGCTATTCCCTATGAATTAGGTCTGGAGTTTCCATGCATTTACCTGCTTTTGAGATGATACAGTATAATAGTATGAATTATACTTGATGTGAGATGCCCTCAAAGTGCAATAGTTGAAACCATGAAGACATCGGCATTTGTACATGTAAATGAAAGCATTTTTACAATACTTAACCCACTTCACATGTCATTACTTTTGTGTGGTCATTTCTTTTTGTTAAAAGTTTTTGATTTTTCTCTTAGCCAAAATACAACATTACAAAATAAAGGGTAGGTGAAAGATGCACCTGCCAGACTTTGCGTCACTGGTCTGCCTAGGGGCAGTGACGATCACTTCCTTTTTTGCTGGGTCATTATCTGAATGATTTAAACTATGCATTGTATCCTACATGTGAGTAATCAATATCTCCTCTGGCAACAATTCTTTCACTGTGAATCTGTGGCATATGCTTTTTAATGTCTTATTCATTTATTTATTTAACTTGCAAGTTTTGGTTGGTCTCAAGTAAAATTTTGTTTTGTGGATGTTTTTTCAAGCACACATAAACACCGGTTACTTAAATGCATGTTTCCAACTGCTTTGTTAATGATGTTAGGTTGTAAAAAATTTATGATCAACATGAAATTACTGAAAATTGTCTGTGATAACCTTTGAGAAGGTTAATAACATATTTTAGATGTGGGTGATGAAGCCAACAAAGTTAATGAAATAAACCATAAATGATGGAGACGACCTGGATGAAAAATGTAAGATTACCAGCAACCCTGCACGAGTCTTCTGTACCTAATGAGCTAGGAACAGGGACCTTTACCATACTCATAATTATGAGTCAGATGTAAGAAATTAACCAAATTAGCCACAGACTGACAAAATAAGATTCGATGAACCACACATTGCCAACTGTCATCATACAGCTGAATTGCTCGCTCATATCCTTATCTTTGTATTGTAAGGCTGTAGACACACTGGCCCTGTTGCCCCCCAGGGGGGGGGTAATGAAGTTGGCTCCAGGGTGGCTGAATTCACATGCACATGTCGATCAGGCCTCCACCTCATGGAGGGGGAAGCTACCT
>JAACJT020000007.1:14554512-14565140 GCA_009936485.2 Gymnarchus niloticus
TATAGAAATATCACTGGGTTTTGTATATAGCTTTTTTTATCATATCACCATTCCTAAGTGTGACAGATTTCATATTACATGTGTGGCAAAAATATTTTTTTTGTGCTAAACTTATGTTTTTATGTTCCTTTTATTGAACTGACATAATCCAATTTTGATACATGGCCTTTTATAAATAAGGTTTAAATGTGGTTTTTATGTTGGAAAAAAAGAAATTGTGGTGGGTGTGTGTGTGTGACAGGGATGATAAAATCTATGGAATAACTGTATTTCCCAAAAGCCACTAGCTCTGACTTCTCCATCACCAGCCATAGTAGATATTTAGAACATGTTGTTGCAGAATATAACAGGGAGCATAATGGTAAAAAAATGTACCAAATCTGAGCAAGGTCCACTCACTATTTTTACATGGTATATGCGATCAGATACATACCTACAATTTACCTGTAAATATGGTTACACTTTTAGGGCTAACTCATTCTTTTTTTGTCAGTTTTCTTTTCTTATTTTTGTTTTGGGTTTCAGCTGCTCCAGCTATCATGTGGGTAGAGTATTGGAACATGCCTAGTCAAACAGTCTAAATAACAAGGACCAGGTACGAAAATATAGACAGTTCTTTTGTGTCTAGTAGAGTAGATCTTCATTTTTCATATTTGTTTTGTCCTCATGTGTGACACTTCCAGAGTGAATGTGTTACAAGGCTAAATGCACTGGGGCAAATGTCTGTTGATTTCTAAACCTTGTGAGTGTGTAGGTGTGTGTGTGTGTTTTTTTTTTTTTTTGCCTGTGCCCTGAAGGTACAAAAGTGGTAAGTCAGCCATGGTTTGTCATAAACTTAGCTATGAATAATGAGAAATGCATCTGTCAAAGAGAAGGCAGGAGGAGAAGTCAGACTCAAGTGTCGCAGGCTCACGTCAGAGCACTAGAAGTCTTGCCCTTGTGGAATGTTGGGTTAGTGGGTCCACTGTCGGGTGAGTGATATGGAGAGTGATGGGATGCCTGGGGCCACAGTCGATGATGGAGACACTTATGAATTAGCCCATTGCAGAATTGTGTCATTGGAGATCTCGTCTTTTACCCAAGACATCAAATTACATATGGATGGATAGACAGAATATGAATACTGATAATATTGTGCATAAGGCATATGCTATTTTTTGTAATCCAGATTATTATACATAAAATATTAACCATTTTGATTTAGAAACGTGGGTATTTATGTGTATTTACTATTGTCTTCTGCAGATGTAGAATATGTATGATTACGTATGTTGCTTTAACATAACACATTTTCACACCATTACAAGAGAATATTCATCCATCCTTCCATCCATCTTCCAGCTGCTTACCCAGGTCCAGATTGCCGGGACATTAAACTTTATTCGGGATGAATTTACCCACAATTCCACACATTCTCAGTTGGACTAAAACAGAATGTCTGTGCTTATTGGACTGTCACTTTATGATTAAACCTAATAAGGATTTAAACATTGTTGGAATCCCAATTGCCCCTGATTAAATTTATTCTAATTATCAAAACCCTGTTCCTTGGTAATGGAGGAAAATAGGAACAGGTGAAATGGTTTTAATAAATGTTAATTTGGTAATAAATAAACATATGTGTATTTGCAAAATGAATGTGCCTTTAATTAGACAGTGTCATTATTATCACACAAGTTTTCATTAGAAATGTGAAATCATTCCCCTTGGCTTTATTGTTTCGTATAAATGAAAAAAATTAATTGATTAAAATTGAGAGAGGAAAACTTTGTGTTCTGACATAGGCAGCACCGTGGATCTAATTCTGACTTGTTTCTAAAATATTGTGTCTTTAAAACATACTTCTAAGCTCAGTGTGTTACCATTAATTTACAAATTGCCTTAATTTCTGGACAAAATCTTCTTTGGCTTATGGATTTTTCAAGTCTATTTATGAAATTAAGCAACAATAAATCCAGAAATTTATGTAAATAGAAAATGAAAAAATGAGGCAAGCTCAGCAAGGAGTGTAAATTAAAGTAATTTAACCACATTCATATTTTATTCACTTAGTAGACACTTTATCCTGAGTGTACAATGTAATACATTCAATGCAACAACAAAGGACACAGGAACACTGCTGAAAGCGTATACCAATAATAAGGGAGTATATGCAACAACATATAACCATACTGTTGTATGGTACGATAGGAGTCATGCATCAGTCATTTATTATGGGGACTGAGCTAAAATCAGAAAGGTGAAGTGTTTGGGTTGCATTAGAATGAGGAAGTCATTTCACAAATGAAACAGATGTGGGTAGCTATTCCCATAGCTGAACCAGCCTGGTAGGGGAGGAGCTTAGAGGGGTGTTGCCCAGCCTGACAGGGATGTAGAGGCTGGTGATGTTGCAGTAGATAATGAGGTCCCAAGCCTTTTAATGCCCGCTAGGTCATGATCGGGGGTCCTGATCCTCGCTCTGGGCACAGCTGGAGTCCAAATGGTGATGGCATTTCTTTAGACGTGTTAAATGTTGCTTTCCCACATTTTTATTTTCATTTTATTGCATACCAGATTCTTGAAATCATCACATATGATGTGAAACGTTCAGAAATTCAGTTTTTTTGTGTTCAGTACTGTTCAGTACTATTGAATATCTCCATTCAAAATCATATGTACTGTTAACTCTGGTTGTTAAATCTAGTCATATTGTTGATTAGCTGGTGAATTATTATTCTTAGCAAGGAAGGTATTTGTCAGGGTTTACATATACCTAAGTATTGGTTTTCATAAGAAAGCCTACAGCTCCAAGATAACAGGAATACTGGGTGTGGCAGAATCATACTGTAAATTATGCTTTATGCGTGTGTATTCTGAAACAGACCAGGAGTCATATCATACTTTGACAGGTCATGTGCCATGCCATGTTATCAGAAGGCAGCCTACAGAATCAAATACAGCATATAGAGTTATAAAAATACTAGTAAGATTGAAGATATTACCTGTGTTAAATTCTCATCATTTAAAACCTGTGGTTTTTAGTGGCAGTGTGCTTTCAGTGTATTTTACAGTTTTTTTATAAATTTATGCTTAAAATAACTTTTCATGGGCATTATATGCTGAAAGTAAAATGTCCAGATGTGCAGAGGGGGAGCAAGTGGGTAAGTGAAGGTTAGATGCCCTGCATCGTGCCTTATTCAGCAGCAAGGAACCACCACCTAAAATAATGCATGTTGGGGAGGGGAGCAAAAGCAGGTCAGTGCCATGGGTAGCATTAACAGCTTTACAGCTGAAAGCTTGGAGCCTGTGCTTCAGGACAAACAGCAAAGGCCCCTGTAGGGCAGCAAACACACCAGATCTCCTGGCCTAATGGATTTTTCTGCCTTGACTCTGTTTAATGGATTGAGGGACACCATGTTTTGATTTGGGGATGTCACCTTCACTGACCTTTAAGAAATATAATAATAATAAGAGTGCAATCCTCTGCCTGGCAGGAAACTTTACATGACACAGCCAAAATGCATAGTGTAAATCCCAGAGTATTCAAGTGATGAGCTGAGAGGAAGGTGTGCTTTTTTGTTTGGTTGTTTGTTTAGCTGGATGTGTGAAAGTCCTCCTATGTTGGCAGTGAAGTAGCAGGACGAAGACAAAGCCAACTGCTTGGTCCTGCCTTCTCTGATCCTGGCCTGGTGTTGTACCCAGATGTGAATGATCCACGGTGTCTGCTACATCCTCTGGGGGGCGGGGGGCTCCTCGCCCAGTAGCACAGACTCTGTAGTACGTGAGAAAAAGCTCTCTATCACCCTCTAGCCCTTGACAACTAATGTTAATGTTATGCAGAGATGCTTTGCACCTCTACCTGCTATAAATCAGAGTGCCATACTACAGACCTGGGTGACCTCACCAATTTAATTCACTTGCCAAAAAAAAATCAACACAATGTCTACAGCACGTTTTCATGTGAGTAATGCTCATATCCCTGTTGCATGCAGATTCACAAGCCCTACTTAGACAAACCATTTCCTAACAAATCAGGTTTGACACTTGACAGACAAACTATAGATCAAAATCAGAACACTGTGAGACATCCATGCACCAAAAATGGAATAATGACAATCTTCACGTACTTGTGTAAATCTACCTGACAATATTTGGGTAACCCTTTATTATCCTTGGTTCTGTGCAAGCCTCTTCTTGAGGTGTCTGGTAGTCATCAGCACTGTGATTGAGCATTCATTTTGCAGACAAATCACATTACAACAAAGCACATACAAGATCAGTACAAAAAATTAATTAGTACTTCGTTCCAACAGTTTCACAACTTATGGTGTTACAGTGCAATTGAAGTGTCAGATTTCATCCATTCAACAGATGGCTGCCTTTAGATGTCTAACCCTGTTTCCCAGGCTGTTTGTGTGTAAGTGCTTTGATCGTAAGCTATTTTTGAAATTAAATATGCTGTTCATGCTACAATATTAGCTCTTTGATATACAGGCCATTTTTTCCCTTCAAATAAATGAATTTATTATGTTTTGTATTAAGGCTGTCTGGTTTTACAGCATAATGTATATTCCAGGCTTGTGTGCCATTTAAGGTTTAATACTGACGTTGAACAAAATTGCAGTTCTTATACTGACATCTAGTGGTTCTAATAAAAACAACACCTCCTCTTAAAAATGGCACAGATGAGTAAAACAAGCAGTTTTTCTTTTCTTTTTTCCTTTGTGGAGACAGTAGATGCTTGCTATTCATGAACGCAATGATTTAAGTAAGCAAGCAAGCAAAACAAATATATAAATATATAGGGATGCTGGTGCCCTTTCTTGCTCCCCAGTGCAAGTGAGGTGGTATTCTGTGTGGGTAGGCTTATGATCAGCATTGCTTAATGACAATGAATGATGGTGATACTTTCCAGGCTAATGACTCCTCAGCTTTATGTCCGGAAGCTTGTCAGTCAAATGCTCTCAGAATTCAATTCTGTTTATCACTACAAGTCCATATGTGGGGTCACTGTCAGATGTTTGCAAGGTTTTTAGAAATATGAAAATTGTACATGTATCTTAATTTTATGAACTCATCACATTATTTGGAAACAAAACCATGCTTTTCAATTTTAACAGCTGAATTAGCAGGCTGACATCCAACACATTCCATCAAACATGGCTGACGGTTTCAAAGCAAGTTGTACAGAGATTGTTTTTTTTTTGTTTTTTTTTGTGAATAGACCCATCACATTAAATAGATGGTTAATATTGCTCCTGAAGTAATACAAAATTGTGTATGGGCTGGCTTTATGAGACCGGTTCCAGTATTCAAGACAAGCCTGGGCTTTGAATCCTGGCCATACCTCATCTCCTTGGATTACTAGCACCTCGTTCTTTGCGGTAGACTCTTGAATTCTTGGCTGGTGACGGGAAGTGTCCCTTTGGGCAAAAATTCAAAAAGCGAGAAGGGCCCAAGGCTGTTTATTGTAGCGGAGTGAACTCAGCTCGAATTATGAGAGCCACGCTACAATGCCGCCTGCGCTTAATAAGGGTCTACATCTGCTGCTTCACTGCTTCATTACCCTCAGCTCTGATTTTAACCGAAAATCCACTTACAGCCACGAGAGCACTCATATGGTGCAGCGACGCATTTCGACAACACGTTCCTTTTGTATCGCGGCACGCACGAGGGGGCTTTAGCTCGAAATATGACTTGGTAACGTCTGTTCATAAGGAGTAACACAATCATTGCGCAATTGCTACTGTTTGAGAACACGCTGCATAAACAGTTTGGATGAAAGCTACAAGGTGTTAACAGTTCTGTATAATTAAATTTGAGAGCGCAACGCAGAAATGTCTTGCATTAGGACCTAAACGTTTGTCGTTCCGTTTTGTCTGGACGGTACTTCTCTCTGCCTCAAGTGATTTCGATACAAACCAATGTTGAGGTTTACTTGTCTCCTGAGCGACATACACCTCTGCTTACAGGTTACTATGTCTTTACTTAAGTATGTATGTAGTAGAAGTATGGACAGTATATTCTCAGCAGGGATGCTCACAGAGGGGGAATGACGCATAATAGGCACAGGGATGGAAAAGGGAAACCTCGCTGTAATGCACATGGTAAGGGGATAAGACACAGATACTCGATCTGTGCTATATGCATCAATTTTCTCATTCTCAATAAAACCTTATCTGGAGTCCTGTTGTACATCATTACTCTAAATCTGGGTTGTCCAAGGTGTTATTTATTTTTTTTGAAGAGACCCAGATTGACTTACATCAACATGCAAAGGGCCACTTGCACTAAAATTCACACCTCCAATGAATGACAAACAAAATTGTTATATTATTACAAAACAAATACCTAAATTACTCCCAATGAATGCTGCTTCCTGTGGCCTGTAGCACATCCACTGTGGTCAAATGTTTTTGAACTTTGAGACTTTTTTGTGTCGTGTGTTTATGGCTTTGGTACTAATATCAGATTTGGTACATCAGTACTGATGCCAAATCAATACCATAGGTAACTAATTTAATTCTCCAAATGACCGATCAACTGTAACTAAAAATGACCTTGTTCATCTATATAGTGTAAGCAGGGTTAAAATATACACATATAGCCCAACTTTACCATTTACAGGTATTTTCATTAATGGAAAAATATACGTAGACATATATTCAAGAAAGAGCAATAACCTATAACATAATATAGTTTTAGCAATGTTACTTAATTGAATTAAACTGCATTTAATGAGGAAATTCCCCTAATTATTTTTTCCCGGGTATTATATAGCCTCATCAATAACTATTGTTATGTTTATATTGAATTGACTTTACTGATGTCATTATACTTCACAGTATATGCTGTATGATGGCACACATATTTGAGCATGCCTGTTATACTTGTCATTTACAATCAGCCTGCATCAAAAAGAAACACAAAATGTGATAACAAAATTACAGCTGCATCATATTTTTTATCTGTTATCATGCAGCTCGGCATGTTCACAAGTTTTGGGAAGCAAACAACATTCATAGGATTATGAGCAATTTCCATCTCACTGTTACTTGTGTAGGTTAAGCTCCTGTTTCTCTTTAATTTCATTTTGCTATGATACCCATGACTCATGAGTGTGGCCTCTCGTCACTAAGTACAGATTTGTCATGCCCACTATATGTAACTTCTTAAAGTGACTATGTTTTCTGATGAGTGCAACAGTGAAGTGCAACACACTTACATCAAATGTAAAAAGCTGCATATCAGTGGAACTGTACCATTTGAAATTTTTGGTAACGTGGCACTATTTTGGTGTTGGTAAATTGCCTAAACTGAGTGGATCAACATATTAATTGCCTGTTTTGACAGTGCTGCCACCACAAGGTAAAAAGAAAAACTGCAATGGAATATGGGCCTATGGGGCACTACTAATGCATTTTATTAGAGAGGCCGCCGGCCACTTAATATCTGTTTATGGGCCACAGTTTCTCTGTAAACCAGACTTTGTACATGCCTGCTGTAAATTTTGTCCATTCTTTCTGGACCTAAAAGGTCTTTTGTAGATAAACACCTTCAGTTTTGAACCTCAAGACTTATATACATCTCAATAAACCTGAGGGAGCATCAGACGAGAAGATCTTATTGCACTAAAAACTAGTTGAACAGAAATGGCAAAACAACATGATGTGCGTTTAAACGGGACATTAAGTTTCTGCAAAATACCCAAACGTTAGCGGCCATGAAAGAAATTAAGGAGTGCTTGAGGGTGACCATTAAAGAGGTTATTCAGCCAAACCTCAAAGAAAGACTTTTTTTTCCCAGGGTCTTTTCTGAGGAAAAAAAATAGCAATTATAATAAGAAATTACTAAATATCAGAAGACCATTATATCTAAACTCTACTCTGGGAGGGCTCTCACAATATGTTGATTTAAAATGCATCCACTGGAACTAAAGGGACATGGTAATAGGGGGTTTACAGCAATGACAGGCTTTTTAGCTCTTCATCTTTTCCTTTTGCATTTGCTTAAATGCTGGTCAATTGCTTTGAAGTCATTTCACAGAGACAAAACCAGTATGCAGTGTCTATGTTGCATAAAATTAACTGAATAGCCCTCCTTGAAGGAACAGAGCGAAATTGTCCATAAATGTTGATATTGCATATGCACATATCCTAAATACTCCATGTGCATTAAAAAAATAAATAAATATTGTGCTGCCGCGGGTGCAGAGGGATCCACAGAGCTTCGACAAACGGCGCACAGCACCACACCACCCATGAGGAATGCAAACAGCAGACGGCTGGCGGCTGCTAATCACCACAGCAAGGGGGCGGCTCCGTCTCCCTCAGCATGGTTTAAAACCTGCATTGAGTGTCAGAAAAGGAAGAACTGATGTCGAAGAACTCACTTGTGCTGCGGACTAGTATTTGGGGGGGGCTGCTGCTGTCTTCCAACCATACTGACTGGCAACAAAGGACATAAGGTTAAATAGGTGAAGAAACTCTCCTCCCAGCCATAAACCCCACGTTAGGCTCAAACTTCACTCGACTTCCCCCGTCCCTATATCTGCCAGAACCAAAGCACCGCCTGGCCGGCACCACTCATTATTCCTTACTCATGGCTAAATAAACACCAACCCTCTGAAGACTTTTTACCAGCTGCTCTGACTCCTTGGCCCTCTTACCTGCCACGATAAACAAATAAACAATAAATAAGTAAATTTTGTTACTGCTTCTGGAGGTAGCACTGCATCCTTATACCTACAAAGTTATGGGTTTAAGTTTGTACTGTATAAATGGTTATGGAATATAGATGAACATGCTAATTAAATATATATTTCAACATTTTGCATTCTGTATATTTAATATTGTCAAAGTATTTCATGTCATCACAATTAACTTGACTATAGTGATATGCTTGTCATCAAGCTGAAGGTGATTATAGAAACCATGGCAGAAACAAAGGAATTACTGTCATATGAATGAGGAGCCTGCATCCCAGGAGGATTAGCTTGCTTGTCTGCTTTAACTCAGTTAATAACGTAGCAGCGTCTGTGAAATCCCGTATTCCAGCACAATGTCAGGAGTCAGCTCTGACTAACAGCCCTGATGACTGGCACATCCAGTGCAGAGCACTGGTTTAGAAAAGTCAATTTTAAAATATCGTGTTTGGCAACCACATAAATGCTAAAGATGTAACTGAAGCATATGTGTCTTACAGTGCTATTTAAGAATATTAAGGAAAATAGTTATGCATGTCTATCATGCATCATTACAAATGTGAACTTTCATTTTTATTATCATTATTGTTGTTATAATTTCTTAACAGATTTTTTTTTTTTTTTTTTTTTTTTTTTAATAAGAAGCTTTAACTCACAATTTGTAGATTAATTTATACCATAACCATCAACCTTCCAGGGATGTTCGATGTCTAAGGCTTACATGGGGCACATTGAGGGTATACAGTATATACAGGATATGACTTTGGTCACCATTAGCATGCACTGTCATCAATGAATCAGTGAAATTATATAAAGATCCCATTTTTCAGTAGGCTATAAACATCCTTGCTCGTGGAAATCAACTGTTTCAGGGATATGATAAACTCTGCCATTACCATGAGGAATGGCTGAAGACGAAACATTTGACTGACTGTTGTTCTTCGTGGCCTGAATGATGGTCCACTGATCTTCTAAAGGTCATGCCTTCTTCACTCATAAAAACTCATAAAATATTAGGTTATGGGATCGTTAAATTGGACAGTGGGAATGTCAAAGCCGCCTTAGCGGTTTACCAGTTTTACATGTTATGCATTTGTCATTAAAAGTCTTGTTTTTATATCTTCATTCTTAAAACTAATATTACGTAATATCAGCTACCATGGTGTTGAAGCCAAAAAAGTTATTTACTTTTATAAAAGCAAAAAATGAGGCACATTTTTCTATTTTTCTTATTTAAAAAGGACAGCAAAATATCTCCATCAAAATTATATCCCATCCAACAGAGTGTGGAATAGAACCATTTTATTTTCCTTGAATATATGCATTGTAACTATTTTAATGATACCAACTAAGCCTTTCTTTGTGTACTGGACTCCTCATGGAAGGTAACCGTACTTCCATTTGTAAGCTTTCAAATCCTTCTCATTGCTAAGAAATTAATTTAAAATATGTAGTTTAGTCAAGCACAGCCCACGGACTGGAATACCACAGGTACTTTTGCAAGTCATGCCATTATAATGAATGAATAAATAAATAAAAATACATGGTCTCTTGAGGAGTACAAAAAAAAAAATCAGATCGTTAGATGAGTCACCTTGTTTTCTGTCCTCGACATGTGGGACGGTCACCAGAAGAAGTAGACAGGCTTGAGTGCTTGCTTCCTGTTCAGAAGATTTCTGGTGGCTCTGTGGTTCAAAAGCATTTAATGCCAGTCACAGTGAAATCTTCCCAATTTTGAATTACCGCTAATCAAACAACAGGAGTGGCATCCACCGTGTAGTCATTCAGATAGTACCTGAAACTGTTCAATGGAACTTTGAAGCTATTCTTGTGACATTTTAAAGCATATATTCCTTATCCCCCCAATAAAAGCAGTTAAATGGTGGATGGATGGATGGATGGATGGATGGATGGATGGATGGATGGATGGATGGATGGATGGATG
>JAACJT020000007.1:14572269-14590316 GCA_009936485.2 Gymnarchus niloticus
GTGTGTGTGTATATGCATGTATCCGTATCATCATACAAGGGAGTTTGAAAATCAAAAGGAAATTCCAAAATTCCGTCTTGAAAGTTGCAAGTTGAAGAAACTATTCCTGACTTTTATTTTAAGCATATGAGCCCGCTGTACTGTGACATTTAGAAGTAATGGACCTACAGCAGATAGCATGCTACTGTAGAGAGAAGGAGAGATGATTTGTTCCATTTTTCCGCTGATGCCAGGTCAATGATATGACACTCGGAAATCTCAGCAGAAAAATCTCCCAAAACCACTTTTACTTGCAATTTATGTTTTTTTTGAAAAGGCATACTTGCAAAAATCCACAACTCATTGTTAAAAATGATAAATTGAGCATATGAGATCTTCTGTATGGCCTAGCTTAATGAAGCATGGGTTAGATTGTGTAATTTTAATTTTAGAGAAGCGGGATAATTTTACGAGCATATTCAGAAGTGAAAGAATCAGGGCCACTTGAACATTTTCTTTCTTTTATGCTCATAATCACCTTGGTTCATCTCAAAGAATTTTCACATGTAGCAAATATAGCTTGCGCGTATTGTTTTCACCCAGCTAAAGACAGTAATGAAGAGAACTCGGATGGACGTTACAGTGATTAATCAGAGCAGATGTGCTCCATCTAGGTGAGTGCTAGGGTGGATTCTGTGGAGTTTGTCCAGGATGAAGACCCTGACTCTAAGCAAAGGCCTCGGGTGAAAAGTGCTTTCACAGGTCGATCATGATCATGCAGCTCCAGTTCATTACGATCTGCTTGCAGCTAGCAGAAGGTCTTCTGACTTGCATTTTCTTCCACTGAGGTCAAAGTCATCGCTAAACCCCTGCATGTTAAATTTAGGGCAAAATTGCCGCATTCTTCAGAGGCATGTGACTGTGCTCTGCATCTTGGATGTTTCCTGGTTTTGTGCCAGCGGGCTGTTCTGAAAGGGAGACGAACTTTTTCAAGATACACAAAGACTCACAGATAATATGCAGCAAACAAAAAATGAAAGTAGGAAAATATAATTAGCAGGCAACAGAGCTTCAAGAAAGATCGCTCCAATTTTTGATTTGGAAGGAATTATACATGTTATTTTTTTGTACACAAATATGAGTAAACATGTACGAAAGCATCAAAATGGTAGTTCAGCAATACAGGTGTCTTGTAATGCAACGGTACACCTTGACCCAGCAGCAGAATCTGGCCTTCAGCTACAATCCATTGTTTTATTTATTAATTCCATTTTTTCCCCCCTTAACAATGCCTGTGCTCTCAGGACTGGGTCTCTTTTTCACAATCAATCCCCTTCACTGCGTATATAAAAGATGCATGGTCCCAGGGGTAGGCTTGTCATGAGGTAAAATCAAACCGCCTAAAACAAAGCAACACACACACCCTACAACCACACACAATATATACACACACACATACAAATACATATGTATATAAAAAGCCCTGTAAAACTCTATAATGACTGTTCATTCTGGCCACAAAATGATAAAAATAACTCTGACGAGCTTGGTGGGGTGATGCCGACAGACTTCATTTGTCTGGATCAGTGCGTGTGCCACCTGACGTCACCTGTCATCTCCTCATGTGCTTTCCTCACTCTCCTGCGGGTGTTATCTTCTTCCGTCACACCAAAGGCGTGATGGGATGTTGAGGGGATGGTGGGTACGGCATCGAGGAAGGGGTTCACACGAGCATACACACACACGTACACACACGTGCAGGTAGACAAGACTTCGCTAGCGGGCATCATTTTAATTGGAATTGTAATGACCTGTCGGGGTTGGTAATATGAGTCGTTTGATGAATATGTATGAGGGGAGACAGCAGGGGTCCTGTTAAGTCTCTCAGGGACTTGACCTTAGAGAGAAGTGTTAAACGCTGGAAAGGCTGATCTTAATATTATTCAGATGTCAGCTTGAAGAAAAGGACATGTGACCCTACTGATTCACTGACCTCGTTAAAGGTCCTCCGCCTTCCGAACATTAAACAGTGTTAAAAAGTGAACATTTCACAATGAAAGGCATACGGAATATGAAGACTAGAAATCATTTTTGAAAATTATAAAATAAAAGGTCCAAACAATATTGCTCCATCGAATGCCAGTACCAAAAGTGATGTTAAATGTCTTGTATCTCATACATTTTACTCATTTATACATCTTCGTATAAAAACGTCTACATGTACAAATACATATTCTTTATACATCGACATCACGAAACTGACTCGGGTTAAGTTCTTTGCTCACGGAAACTGCATCAGTGCCCCTCCAGAGACCTAAGTATACAGTATTTTAGTCACAAGTCTAGTTCTGCTACCTGCAGTCTTAGGTCAAACAAACAAACAAGAAAACAAAAAAGAAAATCAACAAATAAATAAATATGGTGAAAGAAGAAAGACAGAGCGAGCAGAGACTGAAGCACAGTAATATTTCTCGAAGGATGCAATGAGCACATATTTCTAAGGGTGCAATGAAATTATTAATCGTTTCTTGTGTATTTGACAGCACAAGATGCATTTGTCCTTGTAAGAGTATATGTGTATATAGTTATATACATAAATGTTTGTGTCTATGTGTAGGGATAGGTATCTATACGTAAACAACCTCATGTCTGAAACAGAACTTGTTTCTACCAAGTCACTAATTAAAAGGACGTTAACACAAAAAGGATTTTAAATGTCAGCATAGTTCCACCAAACTGAAAAGTCGAAAAAAAAAAAAAAACATTATGGGAACAATGAAGCCTTTTTTATGTTCTTATTCAGATAGTAAAATAGGTTGCTTGTTGAGTTCACAATGCGATCTTTGCTCACATCGTGCCACACGTGAAACCCTGTCATAAGTCATTATCAAAGGAATCAATCCAGAACTGTCATGCCAGGTATTAATGAGAATATATATTGCTTTGGCAATTAGCTGTGACAACGAACATGTCAGCCGTATCAAGATTAAATGCATGACAATCAGCTGACAGCGATAAACACAAGCCACTTCCTATAGAAAGTATACAACACTCTGCTCATCAGATGTGGAACAAGCCACGGTTTTGTATTTTTGTGATGAAATAATAATAACAATACCATATTATTGTTATTATTGTTAATATTGTTGTTGTTTTACTTTCAGTTTATATAATGCTTTCCAAGGACCCAAACATGCTTTCAATAAATAATGAAGAGTCAGAGAACACAGACCATAAGTCAAAACAATAATAAATTAGGAATATATAACAGTTTATTAAATATGCAATGTGCATTTTACATGATGTGTTTGGTATCTCATGTTATATAAGAAAATAATGAAAAAAACAGAAGTCTTAAAGAAAGAATAAGCTGAGCAAGAGTACCTAAGTGTCTATGTTCAGTTTGTATTTGTGCAGGCTTTTATGGGAGAAAAAGAAATAATAAAATCTGGCCGATCGCCATATCTATTCCATATTAAATGGATCGCCCTACACCGTGTGAAGTTTCACAGCTATAGGACAAAGAAGATTAAGCGTGCCCTTAGGTCAACTGCTGATATTGCAGTGGAAGGTGTGTGAAAAGTGAGACAGCTACTGGAAAGAAGACAGGAGAAAAACGAAGAGAACGGCTTAGGGTTTAGCAGCATTGTAAACTATTCATAATACATCCTCCATCCCCGACGTTTGTCAAAAACTCATTGTCACGTGCTCAAAGTAATGCAGAATATCCTGCACCTGTAAAGTCTCTCTTCCACCATTCACAGCAAACTCGGAGAATGTGTAAAGGTCAGGAAATCACATTTACACAATGTGTCACGATGTGACTAATCTGGGAAAGAGTGTCCCTGTGAAATCCCGACACGTGCCGAGGTGCGCGGTCATCCCTGTGTGAACACGGCTCGGCGGGGAGAGCTGTCACCTCACACCGAAGGGGTCGTCGGTGCGAATCCCGTGCCCACTATTTGTGTGAAGTATGCATGTCCTTCACGTGTTGTGTGGGTTTTCTGAGCACTCTGGTTTCCTCCCGCAGTCAAATAATGGGAGGTGCAGTGGACTTTTGACTGTAAATTGCCTATAGCGTATGCCAGAAAAAAACTGGTATCCAGTCCAGGCTGTTCTCTGCCTTGTGACTACCACGACCTTGTAATGAATGCATGCTTGGATAGATTGAGAATCTTGTCCTCAGTGTATGAAAGTTGCACCAACACGGTATAAGTTGTTCTTGATACACAATGCAACCTCCCTTCATTTATTGAGTGATGCATTTATTTGGACTTTTGGTAAAAAGAAATTCCCATGCACATCGGCTTCAGACGCAGTTTTTGGATTTGATTTAACTGCACTCTCAGACTCCACCATATTTTTCTGCTGGTGTCTTGAGTACAGTTTCCACATAAAAATACTGTGCCTATGTTTTCACCTCCCTTTACAATTACAATGTCAGTCTTATTACATTCACTGAAAAGACAAAGATGTAGACCTTAGAATTATTATCATTACTAATTTTTACTGTTATTATGTATCACTAGACTCTCATCCAATGACATTTGCAGATTTTCCAATGTTGCACATCTCTATATGGAAAATTTAGCCATGTGTCAATTCAGCCAAAATTACCCAAGGGTATAACCTCCTGATTCTTACATGCATTTTTTTTTTTTTTTTGCATAATTTATTAAAATGCAAAATATAAGTTGGCATTACCTATAAAATCTAATTATGGAGTATGGGCTTTTTCCGAAAGGCTGCCTCAATCTGCCTTGTGTAAACGGTGCCCTACATACAGAGCAGCACCTTATCTGTCATTTTACTGGCCAGGCGTGCCTCTCGCTTGGTCCTTTTTCCCAAGACAACCGCAAACGTTCACATTTGTGGATTAGACGGTGGAGTCTGTCACTTCTTAAATTCCAATCACTCTTGGATGTCAGGGGATAGACAGTAGCGAGGCTTAATATAAAACCCCAATCCCATTAGGGGTGGACACCAGAAATGAAGGGACGCATTATGTCGCCTTAACACAAGACACGGGGGGGGGGGTTCCTTGATGGAGGTCACAGACAGAGTCCCGCGCTGTGTACATTTGTCGCGCCCTCGCTGTCTAATTTTTTTTGCCTTAAGCAAAACGTATTATTGCAAGATGTCTTTCCACGGAGACAGAATCCGTGCTGGAGCGACCCGGCGATCCGTTTTTGTCTTACGGGTATTCAGCTATGCATGGGCACCTTAGCTCACCCTTCCTAAGAGTTTCTGTCATCCTCAACTCCCATTGCACCTTCCAAGGAAAGACTCCAAATGCAAAAATATGAACTCCCTCCACTTATAAAATGAAAAGTTGTGCCTCCTGTCACCTGTGGAGCTCTGGAACAGTGCTTTAATATACTCATCACATCAAAGCATCGTTTTCTTCATCTGGAGATTATGCTGAAGTTAAGCTAAGCTTTTTTTCGTTCTCTTAAAGGAATATGAGGAAACGAATGTGCCATTGGGCGGGTGGGCAAGTGTTTTTAGCTCATTTGCCTAATTAAAGGAAAGAGTAATTTGAGAAATTACACAGATGACAAGAAAGCATACCCACTTTAAATATGCAAAGTTATTAGGGCTTGAAAAATAACACTAATCTAAAAATAAGCAGGTGTTTTTCAACTCGCTCAGAGAAAATAAGACTTCATCAGTGCCTTTCTGCTTATTTTTCTCTTCTAAAATAATAATAGCATCCATTTCTAATTGAGATACTAATGATTGTAAAGCACATGTAAATGATAATGAAATACATTCACACGTATATAGTATATACACAGCATAGCAATAACACTGTTGAGAATTTTCTAGAAATTTGCAAAACATAATTTGTGCTTGTTTATTTTGTTTCAAGACACCTTTTCTCACCTTTGGTTTTTAATGGACCTATATGTAAGGTCCAAAACTTATTTCACACATTTGAGGCACACATTCCATTTTAACTTATAATTAATCTAATAAATCATGATTAATAACATTTAAATGATCCCACCTGAATGTGTTTAATCACGATAGTCAGTCTTGGGTGTCGCTTTTGATTGCCAACCTATGAGCTCATCTAGCTAACCTTGACCACAGAGAACAGACAGATTGTTTTTTTTTTTTTCTTTTTTTTTCTCTCTCTCTCATTTGTCTATCCTTCAAAAGAAGACAGCAGAGAATTTCTGCAAGGGATTTGCTTTAATCACATTTTTGCCTTAACAAAAATGCAATCTGTAGGGACTTTTTTTAACAGGAAATATTGTCTACGGGGTCTGATTTTCTGGAGTAATCACTGCTAATAATGAGCTGCCAAGGTTTTGTAATATGCGTGGTTTTCTGCTTTGGGAAAACTCCATATTCCGTGGCTTCACCAGATGCACACTAATCCTGCACTGCATGATGATGAAGGATGAAGAAGGGGCTCACTTCATTATATGAACTTAACGTCTTAATGAAACAATACACAAGAATATGTCTGCATATTTAAGTGTGTCTGCCTCGTCACTGGCATTAAGTATGAATACATCTAAAATCACAACAGCATTCAGTGATCAGTGGATTTCACATTTATGTATTTTCGATCACGATCCATAGAAATCCCCTTGACAAAAAGATAAAGGAAATTCATTGATATTTTCATTTACAATTGAGGGTAAATCCTAGACAAAAACACAATGAATTTCCGAAATTGAATGTGACCTCAAGACTGCATTTATGGCCTTACCAGGAAGAAGGCCCAATTTGTTAAAATACAAATTACATTAGATCAAAAAATAAATTATCTTCAGCTAGTATTTTAGAAGGTGAATTTTTTCCTTTGGGGCCAGGAAGGCTGATGTGGAAGACAAACGATTATTCAGTCAACTTTGTGATCCAGGGATGAAAGGGGAACTCGTAGATTAACAGTTTGGATTTTATTCAGATAAAAAAGCTTAACGAGTGTAACCAAACATTTGGTGCTGAACCACACTAGCTACATCTGTGGATCTGATGCTTTTTGAATTTACTTTATTGCAAAAAGCTAAAAATTTTTCTGTTATTAGCAGATAATTACCCTTTAGTTCAAATACCTTTCCTTTGATTAAAACAAAGTATTTTATTTGCATATGTTGGTTCATAAAATATTTAAATTCTTCCTTTTGAATCACAAATTCTCAAACCATAAAATAATAGATATATCACACACTGCCCAGTGTGATTATTTTTCTAAAATATTTCATTGTAAGCCTTTGCAGGCTTATAATAATATATTCGAGAAAATAATCACATTGAAATGTTTATAAGGGCTTTTTTTTTTAAATCTGTGCTTTAAAACTATTCCATCCATATGTATTTAGATTACTGGCAGTATTTGGCATTAGACACATTTACAAGTCTTTAGCATTGCATATATATTTGCATCATTTCCTTCATGGTGGGCCAGCTTAAGATTTCTCTGGTTGCTTAGGGATCACTTATGGACAGCCAGTTTTTCTGCAGGTCCCCAGTAGGATATAAGAAAGGGCTTTGAACCACTGAAGTACTCCAATGCCACTTTCTTTTTCTGCTCTGTAACTCTCTTAAAGTTGTTCTTGGCATTACAAGTGGCACAGAAATGTTCATATTACTGTTGATTTCTCTTTTACTTGGGGGGGATCTGCAACAGTACAATTGAGGAAATTATACTATTGGGAGTCACTTGTACGCATACCCAGCGAGGGAATTGGAAACTCCAAAGAAAAGTTTTTTTATACAGAAATAATCTGGAAAGCTTCTTCAAGTCAGTGTGGGATAGGCATTGTGCTCCCAAACCCCTTTCAATCACCTAACTTTTACTGTCCTCCTGCCCTGAATTTGCCTTTCTAATTAATCATCCTCACACCAGCAGACATGGGAAAGACTTGGGATGAAGTTGAAAAAAAATTTAATAAAAATCCTGGTCACCTCACACAAATGAAAACTCCTTACATACTCTTCTTGTACTCAATATTTTACATTTTACTCTCTGTATTTTCATTATATATTACCATGCAATTTCTAGACAACCAGGATGAACTGGGTGGACCACATTCTCCACAATCAATTATTAATTTAGTCAATAATTATTTAACACTAATTCTCCATTCAATTGCATGATCATCTCACAAAATAAAGAGACCTATAAAATAAATGCAATGATGATCAAATATTTGAACTACTTACTCTTTGCTGTAGCTAAGACAGAATAGTGAAACAGTCTGACATAACAAACTTGCCCTGGGTATAACTGATACATCTTAGAGCTGTTTCAAAACATAAAGAACACTGACTAGGATCCTTCCATAAACTAGTGGTTTGTCAGAGGAACTATGTGTGAAAATCACCGTAGTGTGGCTTATTTTGCAAGTTTCGTTTTTATTTATACCCGAATAGCCAACAATTAAGTTCCAGACACGCACTAATGCACTACAGAACCACGGAATAGGCTGCTTTTTGCAACAGTGCTTGATCATTATAAGGTTCCTTATTAATGATTTGGTGAATGAAATCTTTCTTTGATTCTCAAAATCTGGCATTACATCTAGTCTGGAATTTCAATGTTTAGAGGAACATTTTTAGATCATTATTATTCACCGGATCTGAATAAGGGGAAGGACTAAGTTGTCTTTAGAAAACTTCAAAATGTTTTTGGTTCAGATAGCATTCCATGTACCAAAGAACATAAGCAAACTTGTTAAGCCCTATTACCTATTACCTGCAGTACTGTTTCAGATCATCCAAGCCTAAGGCGACTGCATGGTTTGAGCTTTCATTACATTGCACAAATTCAGAGACTATGAAATAACACAATCAGAAGTCGGGAATATTAGCAAATCACTGTTTTCTCTCAAGTCGAAACTGTGTTGTCTGTATTTTTGCTTCTCTTAATGTGGCTGCTCAATTGCTAGAGAAACCTGGAGCTGTATGGATCAGAGGTACGATAACTAACACTCTGTAGTGTCACTGCAAAAAACAGTAAAATAAAGCTTGGTGGTGGATGACAGTATCCAACTGGAGAGATGCAATGGTACAAAGTGTACTTACTACTCAGCAAAGTTTCCGCTTGTTTCTGTGCACTAAAATGACATTAGGAACATATATTTATATTATTTATTTTTTTCTGAATGCATACTGTTCTTCATTCATCTTGAATGAAGATGATATATGTGGCAGGATAACATGGTGTGAAAGTCCCTGGTAGAAATACTTAAGATATTAATGCAAGCACAAACTCCATATCTAAGGTAATCATAATCCCACCATTCTGTTCATCCACGAATGTGTGGGGAAGCACAAAATCACTGAGGGAAGCACTTGGACAGATTTCTACTGGCATTTAAGAATTCCACTACATATTGCTGAAATGAACTATGAGCCTGATTTAACAAAGCAATGTAGGTCTAACACTTGACTACTTTTTGAAGTAGACTTTTCGTGGCAAGATGCTGTTAATCCTTAGCCTTCTGCACATTTGTGTAAACAAACATGCGCCATCATTTGTCACGTTTGACATGACAAATTTCATTCTGTCAGAAATGTTGGAGTAACGTGCCCCAGGCTGTGCTGCAGAGCACAGACAATGCGTCTAACTAGTAGGCAATGACTGGAACAAATTAATGGAAGCACGTGTAGTATAATAAGTTTTGCCCATAAATCTCAGAAACCTTACACTTTGCTATGTTTTTGCTTTGTCTTTATAACACAATTAAGCAATATTGATATTCTTCCTGCTGTCTTAGTGCGGGAGGATGTTAAAATGAGATAATCTAAATATTTGTTGACTAGGGAATGCATCTCATTTACGTATTCTGAAAGCAAGTGGGTGAAGACTTGTATATCGATTTGGATCTAACACATGCCTGGAATGCTGGCACACTCACCTTGGGAGTCATGCAAAAAAAAACTGCCACTGGATTTCTTGTCAAATTAAAGGTTTACTGCATGATTTAGGGCAGAGTTAATGTTTTCCAGCACTGAGCTCAGCAGTGCAGAAACTAGAATCATAAAGATGTATTTAAATGTGAGCAAAACATTACATAGTTGCTGGGTGACTGCATTCTCTCAGTATAGGCCTCTAAATGTTTTAACAAAAGGACTTAGACTATGGAAGAACTTATGTGCCTGACGTCTTCTTACATGTGTTTTGAATATGCCCCAGTGACTGTGACAGATTGTCAATACAACTAAGCAAGTCTTTGAGAGAATGTAAGACCTTTGCTTGCTATAAGAAAAGGTGTTGTGATTAATAGTTTGCCTTGCCAGATGTTTATTACTATTACTTTAGCATAAAAGTCTAAATAATTTACCTTGTTTTGAAAAAGTCAAAATCAGTAAATATGTGTTTTAAAGAGAAACATCTTCAAGACTCCTTCAACTGGTCCCATGGGACAAAACCATGAAATTCATCCACAAAGAACTGTCTACTATTGATTTCTGTAGATTTCTCTATTTCGATAGAACTGGTCCTCAAAGATCCAGGTAGCTTACACTCTCTAGAGATGGCAGACCAGTTGAGCCAGTCTATAACACAATCTTGACAGGTAGTGATTTACTTTGACTAAAGGCATGGAGTTATTAAGCATCCCTTTTAAAACGACCATATAAAACGATTTCTGGATGTTGCTGAAACCCTATCGAAAATTTTTTTCTTAATGTCACGCTAAAACTCCATGTTGTTTCCATTCTCAGGAGGAAAAATAACCATATCACCACTTCGAACTCTTTCCGGGGCTCTCATTTTTACACAATGTAATTTATATTGATGCTTACACCAGCTGATGCCTTCAGCTCTGTCTGTATTTGTGTTTCATGATCAATTTCAATGCCATATTTTCTGCTGTATTCCTGTCTGAGGTATACTTCACACCGCAGATGGCGTGTGCCAAGTTCATTATCCCAGTCACAAGGAGCTGTTAACGCTCTCTCCTCTGTTTACGCTCATTTTCAGCGTCTTGCATGAAGATGTTTTGCATCACTTGTCTGTCTACATTAACAGCCGGTACGTTAACAGGTCGCTCTTATTTCAGAACACAAGGTTAATGCTGAAGCCCGGGCTCTTATCAGAGTGCAGAATCTCTAATGACCTTCGTGTTTGATAAAGATCTGTAGTATTTGTCAGGTTGAAAAACTCTTTAAACCTTCTCTATCTGTCATTGTCCAGACAGGCTCATAATATCAGTAGAGAACGGACTTTTCCAATTTTCTTTAAATGACACTTTAAAGTGCTGTCATGGGTGATTTACTACTGACTCTTTTGGATCCTTAAAGGGTAGAGGTGGCATTGGTGATTTAGACAGTAGTAGCAGGTTGTATCTGCAGTCTGGAATGCTTTACCAAATATCAACTGACTAATAACACTGTACATATCCTTGAAGCAAGGTAAATGTGTCACACCAGCACACATTTACATGAAACAGAAATTTGCCTTGACAAATTACAGCACTGGACTATAATATTAATCTTCAATTCAAAAGATTTGGCAATAGTGATATGGCCGCTTACCAGGATACCTGAAAAGTACTTAATAAGCTGGCACCTAGCAGGCCACGCCTAGCCGGCTCACGTTCTGTCGCCCCAGAGATTTAAAAAAGGCATCCACTTGCAACTCAGTATAGTCTGTATTTAAGCTCAGCAGGGCAATTACCTTGTTGTGAGGTATTATGTGGTACATTGTACAAGACTGTGTTTCCAGTCCTGTCATGATCACTGTATATAGCTCCTTCCTTTCTCTAGTTTCTCAACGTTTTTTTTTTTTTTTTACATTTTGTTTTGTCCCTGTTTTGTTCTTCTGGTTTTTTTTGTCGATTTTCAGACTGGTCTCGGTCTACAATCTATGCTTATGATTTGGATGCCTTTCTGAATTCCTCTATTTCATTGGCCTCTTGCTTGTCTATGGATCATGATATCTGCCCAATCCCTTTTCAATAAATTCCTTAATTCTGTGTGATGCCTTGTGTTACTTTTTTACAGTCCTACTGCTTTGACAGTGTGAAGATGAGCTTTCATTTGTTACTGCTGAAACCACCAGCTGTTTCACAAAGCTGTTTTCTGCCTTATATTTGACTCTTACATAATTGTTCATGTAGGAAAAAGACACCAAAGGGTCAAGCAGTGATTGATTTCATCCACTCCATCAAAGTCTGTTTCTTTCAGGTTTATAGAAATCTCAGGGCCATAGATTCAATGCTTTGACAAAGCATACATGGGCTAAGATGTGTATGCACTGAACCCTCAGATGACAAGTTAATTCAGTGTAATAACTCCAGGACACCAGAAAATAATGAACAGACACTGGTTTAAACTTTTTTTTTTTTTTTTTTACTGTGAAGAACTTTTTGATACAGAACCAGCTGTATGCCTTTAAACAAACAACCAAGCAACGAACCAATTTTTGACCTAACAAACAATCACGCAAATGATATTGATTAGAAATAAATGAATAAATATCATATTGTAATACACTGGAAAATCAGAATAACATCCATGCAGCCATTCATCCAACTGTAGGTTACGGGGTCAAAAGATGGCCTGAAGTGAATCCTACATGTCACAGCAGACAGGCATGCACACGCTCTAAGGCCAATTTATAAATAGCAAATCAAGCGATAAAATAAAACGGCCATGAAGTAGTCACTCAGAATATGTTTTTAATGTTTCATAAATAGATTTCAAGAGTAAAGGTATGAGGTAACTGTGCTATCTACCGCTTTAAAACAGCATCTGTTTTCATTTGATGTTGACTATTATCCATGCATTCTGTGTTAATTGATTGTTGTATGCTTCTGTTAAGTATTTTGTTTGCCTATTTTATTGGTCAGTGAGTAGATCTTTCAGATAAGGACAAGATTTTCATTTTATCTTTGGAAGAGCAGAAATATAGAGCAATAAACTTCATTACTTGAGGTGAAGTCGATCAAATTGTAAATGTATTGCCATTAGTTTCTGAATGTATCCACTGCTGTTGGACACATTTGTTTTAAAGATAAATAATATGATGATGTATAATTCTAGAAGGACTTGTGTTCAATAAATTAAAATATTTTTAAAATTTAAACCTCCTACTTCTTGGAGTCATGTTTCCGCTTCCAATTCCACCGAACTGTCTTGATTTCATTGGTTGTGGAAGAGTTATAGGTCTGAACGTTCCCAGTATACAATTTTCTGCCATACTAGAAGAAATAAACAACGTAAGCTGAGTACATTAGCCACATGCAGATGTTTATCTACTATTCCAGGGCTAAACCACATGGTGGCAGGAGAAAAAATGGAAAACAGCCGGCATAACTTATGGCATCTTTCCTCCATTGTACTAGTGAATTGTGCTGAGAGTGGACGGCGGTGATCAGCACACAGTTCCATGCACAGACATCACAGTGGATCACAATACATCACAGCCAATCTCTGTCCTGTGGAGTGAAACGATCCAGCTGTTAAATACCGACCGTGTCGTCCTGCTTCCTGTGATCACCTGACAGAGAATCAACCAACTGCACACCCTGTCCCCCATTCCTTGTAATTATGTAAATGACGTATTAATAAGCTGTAGTATGGAAGCTATAATACACAGGGACTGATACACCATCTTACGCTGTGACAACTGAGAACTGGAACTTTATTGTGGTACCGTCAAAATGGCAATTCTTTGGCTACCACCTTTTCTGAAATGAAGTATGCTAATCCATATTGTAAGTCATTGGGGCATTTAGGAAATTTGGCAGTTGGGTTAATGGTTTGTCATGTTACACACCATCTGTACCATGGCTTTTTTTTTTTAAGATATAAACTAGCCACAGCATGTCTAGCAAGTGCTAAGTGGTCTCCTGTTGAAAGTCTAATTAACATTCATACTAAGTACATTTCAGTGGTTCAGAGATACAGTAACTGTAAATCCTGACACATTTCCTTTTGTAAATACTGCTTTTTTAAAGTAACTTGTGTTAAATGACAAATAAAAACAGTACTGGTTCAGAATAAAGGCACAAGAACCTTTGAGCAGATGCTATTTGGGAGATAGTGGAGGACAGCTGTGCATCCGGGGTGTTAAGTATATCATTTTAACGTCTGTAAGGGTAAACACTGTATGGCATCCTATCAAAATGCAAAGTTAACACTAAAATGCTTATTGCCCACTATAGCCATTGTAGTTAACTAACCTTAACCTTGAACAGCTAATTACAGCTGAGAATAATCATAACTAACATGCCAAGCCAAATTCCTCGAACACACAAATGTGTATGGTGACAATAAACCTGATCCTAGTGTATGTTATACACACATGCTGCATAGGCTGGTCCATATGAAATCTCAGGTAATTGCTGGGATCTTAGTTTTCACAGAAAGGGCTTGTTATGTAATTTCCCCCTATTTTGAGCAAATGCCTGTGCATGCATTATGAAATCAATTATGTTTTACACTGTCATTACACAAAGCCAATGTAATGGCAGCACTGCCATTTCTATAGCAGCTTTAGATTCTAATTAGACAGCATTAACAAAAGTGCCTCGATGACGACCCGTCCTCCAATTTGAGGGTCACGCTGGCTGAGAGACAGCATTGAAGCTGCCCAATCCTGCCGTTTGATTAATATAGCCGTGTGCACAGTTCATCCTGACAGGGTGTTGTCCAGCACCTCTGAAAAGTTCAACTGTATTCATACCAAGCGGAGTTTTATCCAAATGGGCATGTTTAATTTACACATTGCGGCAGCCTGTTGAAATGGTCGAGGTTCAAAGTTCAAATGTCGCGGCTTCTTCAAAGTATTGGTAGTTTGGTGGAAAATTTGTCTTCAAATGCATGTGAAAGACAAATTAAACATGAGGTTAAAGTTGCTTTACACATCTTGTCGATATTTTAACTTCTAGATAAATGATAAAAGGATGAAGAGCTACTGTGTGTAATTATTGAAACGTATATGTGTCATTTTGGCAATGCAATGCATCATAGACAATCTGATTCTGTAAAGAACATCAAACATTGTGTTCTTCGAAGGCTGTCGAGGGAAGGCGCAGTTGCTGTAAGCTGCAAGACATTTCATCTGATGCGGATTATCGAGATTGGTTATTACGAAGGCTGTTCTTGGTATAATGCACATTGCAGAACCACGGCACAGGTCTGTAGGGGAATGAAGTCGTAAACAGGAATGTACTGAGCAGGGACGTGCATAAAGTGGGGGACTTGAGCACCTGCCCATTTCGTTCCCACATCTAAAGGTGCCCCCTTTGGCCAGGTCTGCTGTTTTTCCTTAGGGTGGTGGGTACTCTAAAACACTAACCCTGAATGGAATCAGTGCACAGACCTAGTAATGAATGTCTGCTGTTGTTTAAAGTATCGGTTTCAGTACAAATAAGTGTAAAGGCCACAAATACACAGAAAAGAAAATAATAATAGTATAACTTGATGATATATATGTATAATGGTGTATAGTCAAATTATAGGAGGAAAGAAAATGCTGAAGGGAAATTTACTGGAATATTTGAAAAATATATTTCTCCCCAATATTTCGACAGCTGCAACTGACTGTTTCAGTGGTTGAATTATAGAGAGAATAAAGATTACAGATAGCTGAAATAGGAATTCATATATCCTATTTCATGGGGCAGGGCCAGGCTGGGTCCAGTGGTTCTGTTGGAGGGGCACACATGATGAAAAAAAAAAAAACAGCTTGCACTGCCACCAATCAAATTACCAGCTATTAAAACAGACTCTCATCTAGAAGGGGCATTGGGGGGTCCAGGACTATCGATGACGGGGTTCTGCACCCCCTCCACCGCCAACCCCTAGAACCTCCCCTGCTGATGAATCTGTGGAAAGGTGGAAATAACAAAGTGTAATAAGAAAAGAAACACAACATAAGATGAATTAGACATAAAACACATGCCACTCTATATGTGGTCTTCAGAAAGCTGTTTCTGTTCAGTAAAAAGCACTTCATGTGCTCTTACCTTATTTTGAGTATTCTTAAGTGCAGTAGATAAAAATACACAATTTTAGTGTAAATTGCCTGCTAATCACTTTGGCATTTTTCCTCCTATGCGCAAAATCTTTTATAGTCTGCAAAGTTTAATTTGCATGTTAATGAAGGTAAAGGGCAGAAGTCACTAATTACAATCCAGCAAAGTCCTGTCTAATGGTCCACCAAAGACATAGCAAGGCTCTCTTAATTCCATTATGCAAATGGTGTTTAGGAGTGCACACCCTGACCGAAGCGCTGCCATCTGTGTTGGGCCTCTGGCCTTGAAAGAATATGTATTCCAGCTCAGACTAAGATGGCCTCCATTTCATCACAGGGTACTTATGGGTACTGTGCATACCATCGGAACTATTCAGATTGACTGACAGTATACTTTAGTAATAACATTAAACGTATTAAGTGATTCACTTAGATTATGCTGATAAGGTGCCACGGAAGTAAAGAAAAAAAGTACAATAAAAAAATCCAATACCATGTTATTTTTAGTGCCAAACTATAATAAGTAATGCAAATGAATTACTTTCCTTTGGGTTGTCAAGATATTTTGACAGTTTAGTTGGATTTTGCATTTCGTAATAGTAGTAAATGAACTTACCATCTATTGAATCATTCATCTATCTTTTTATAATCCGCATAGCAAGTTTAGAAGTTATTAATAGCTTTAAAGCGTTCTGAGTTTACCATAGATTTTAAACGTCTGTATTGTTCAAAATCTTGCTTGGCGGTGGTGATTGCACTCCATGTGACTGTTACCATGCACACGAGCACAGCTGCTGGGCAAGGTTTTGATCTGCACACTTTATGACCATCTAATCCGAGACCTTCTTTTACACACCATATGACCAGCTCATTCAAGGCTTTCGCTTGCGCACCATATGATCAGCTCATCCAAGGCTTTCGTTTGCACACCTTATGACCAGCTCATCCAAGGCTTTCATTTGCACACCATATGATCCATTTCGCCTGAGGTTGCCTTGAGTCAAGCAGAGCCATATAGTAGAATCAGTGTTGGCATCTGCATTTTTCTTATGATGGTTTTAAGCAAACAGGTTATAAACAGGCTTATTTAATTAGTTCTGGCACAGGCCTTACTATGAGTAATGAAGAAAAAAGCTTAGTTCAAAGTCAAGGTTTAGCATAATGACACTCATTCCTCCAATAACAACACTTACAATGCAAATGGGACATCATCTCAGAATACAATTCTCTAAGTTGCTACAAGTATTGTTCCGGCTAATCATGATTTAACTGTTAACACACCTACACCGAATAATTAATAACTGCTGAAGATACACATAGCAAAAAAATAGCAAAATATATATATATCTGTCAAAATCCTACAGGTGCTCTCTTCATTGACTGTTTTATTGGTAGTGAGTGTGATGGAGCTTCTGAGTATCCTGCAGGTTTAAGAGAATAATAGATGATATTGTATTGCTTTATGATATATTCAAGTGGTTTTATACTCTAAAACCCATTTTTGAATAGCTAATTATAGATCAAAGAGGCTTTTTGATTTCTGAAAATTAGAATATAAAAGACTTCCTTTAAGTGGAGGAATGCTTAGGGTGAGGTTGAATGCATGCATCCATCCATTCTGCATAACTACTTATAAAATTTGTGATGGTGGTGAACGTTGAGCCTAAGGCAGGTGAACACCCTGGACAGGGAGCCAGACAATCACAGGGTGCACAGGGACACACACAAACACACACTATAGGCTGTACAGACCCACCTATTCCTCTTTTCAGATTGTGGGAGGAAACTGCAGTACCCAGAAGAAACGTGAAGACTGGGAAAATATTAAAACTCCACGGACACATCAGTGGGAGGAGGAAACCCATAACCCTGCAGATGTGGGACTACAATTCAAACCGCTATGCAATTTTGTAAAAATATATGTTTAGCCACATATCTCCGTTTTTCTAATGGATAACATCAGATTTAGTCAGGCCAAATATCCAACCTGTGATATTAAGCTATTCGTTAATCAATTTCATAGAGCTGATTTAAGCTAATGTGTCATTGAGTAGTCTGTATTTGTCCCCAAGTTTTTGAGGGTATTTGTGTAGAATATGTTGTTGTTGTTGTTGTTGTTGTT
>JAACJT020000007.1:14590416-14603973 GCA_009936485.2 Gymnarchus niloticus
ATTGAGTAGTCTGTATTTGTCCCCAAGTTTTTGAGGGTATTTGTGTAGAATATGTTGTTGTTGTTGTTGTTGTTGTTTAGTTATGCAATTGTGTCTGACTCTTCGAGACTCCATGGACCACTGTGTAGTATATACCAGTTTCAATAACTTTGAAAATATGTTCAAACTGTATATACACTATATTTATCAAAGAAAATCCATATACATATACATATACATGTTTTAGTCAACCCGTGGTATTTCTGAATCACTTTTTTCCTCAAAGCTTTTTTAACAGTTATACAAAGACGCAGTGAGCATATATGATCTGTACTTTTGTGTTTATTGGCTAATTTGTATAATTAAAGAAGGTATTAGTGGAATAATATTTTCTAATACACATTAAATTTATACATTCAAAGAAGAAACATTACTGTAAACAAAATGATCATTTTCTCATGTTAAATATAAGGAACATGTGATCTGTTGCCTTGACTTGAATCCTTCCATGCTAGATAACATATCGGGCAATAAGGCTTTTCCATCTTTTCCAGTCATTCACAGCATATTCTGCTTTGTCCTGCGCGATGTCCGGATTTTTGAGATCTTTGATAAATGTGCGCCGCCACATGAGACGAGGGTATCGTTTGAAGCTCTCCTTATCATTTCAATAGCGATTCGGGTTTTTGGGGGTTGGGTTGCTAGCCCAATGCCCAACTCTCCTCCTTTCTCATCTGGGCTTGGGACTGGCAATGGTGGAGTTGCCTACAATGCATGAATTTTCTGTAAAGTTTGTCTGTTTTGTTGTGTTTCCCCTAGACAGTGTACTTCAATGCATGTTTTATTCAAAGGGAATATAAATAATGTTACATAATTTGGCACAGGATAAGCAGATGGAAGAGAGATGGATGTATATGTACACTGACCATGCCAGCATAATCTGCACATGTTTTTTTCAGATGTCTTGTAAATATATTGCACTGGCTGCAATAGAGACTATTATTATTTTGTCAGCTGTACATAATTACATAACATATTTTGTTTTTTTAGATACCATTTGGCTAAATCGACAGAGGAATCACAGCATCTAGTTGTTTATTTATTTGTTGCATCATAAATGAAAAAATAACATAAAATCCTACCTCAGCACACATTATGGGATTGTATTACTTATGTAATCAATGATCGAAGACAATAGATCAAAGAAATTCACCAAAAGAGTAATTAAATTTGTAATGTTCACCAGATATGTTAATTTTTCTCTCGACACAAATTTGCCAGGTCAGCAGCTGCTGATAATTTGTTGTAATCCTCAAAGACTCATTTGCGTTATGAGAAAGATATATCTGTTTAATTTATTTCCTATGATACTAAACTATTGGCTGTGATTCCAACCGAATAATTACCAATAACTAGCCATAAAAGTGTAATTTTAACAAGTAAAATGTCTTTTCATACCTGTTAAATTGTTATGATATATTTAAGTTATTGTACATACCTGTAACTGAAATGATTGACTCCTTTTACTTGTTACATTTTGTTATAAAGTGTTCAGCTGGGAGTGTCCGTGGGCTGGCCTGTCTGCGCTTTGCATTGTTTGGTTTTCCAGTGCTTGCTTCCATGTTAATGTGCTCCAGCTTGGTCTTTCAAGTTAGATGGAGAACACAGCATATAGCATTTTTCAAATCATACCACAGGTTTTCAATGAGACTTATGCCATTCCAGAACCCTGACATTTTTTAAGTTTTTCCTTTGTAGTTTCTGCCATGTGAATTTGGTCCTTGCTCTATTGCAACATGACACGTGAGCCTAAGTACAGATTGTCTGCAGATTAAAAAAAAGTCTCGCCTCTAGGATTTGCCTGTATCTGGCTCTGTTTAGGTTGCTAGTGATGACAGTTGGCTCTCCAGTCACTTCTGCTGAAAAATAACCCCATTGGATTACACTGCCACCTCCATGCATTACAGAAGGGATAGAGATACGTGTATGATGGGGTTTTAGTGTGTGCAAAAGAGTTGGCTTTCAGACTAAACAGTTTAGCTTTATCAAGCTGCAAACTTTTGGTCTACAGGTCACATGACAGTCATAAGACTTCTGGCAAACTTCAGTGCTTTGTCAAAAACAGCTTTCATTGTTCCAGCTTCAGAAGATGCCAAAACTATGTAGGTCTGGCAAGACTGTTGTTCTCCACACGGTGCTGCTCATTACACATCTCATCACTGATAGTTTCTCATCTCATTTTTTTCTTTTTCATAGAATGATCTGTGGCTTTTGTAGTCTAAGTTGTGTCACAATGTGTCCACATACTGTTACCGTTGGATGGACATGGGGCACCAGAATTGTGCACACAACACCCGAAGAGAGATGCATTTATCTAATAACAAGCAGGATGAACACCACATGCAAAGCAGCTAAAAATTAGAAGGGGGACTGGTTGGTGTTGCACTGTCCTAGGAGACTGTCATTTTCCTTGGGGGAGGCGGTGGTCTCAATCTTTGACAACATTCAGCCTGCCCCAGTGAGCCAAAGTTACCTCTTCCCCCACTGGATTTTTGCTCACTCCTTTTGCCACCTGATTCCTGATTGCCAGCTGGCTCCAGCTCCTACCACTTTCCACACAAGTTCTGTGGAAAGGAGGTCTCAATTAGGGAGCTGCAGGCTTAACTGCTGAGGACCAGGCAATCTGGGGGCATGGCAGCCCCAGGTCACCACGTTACGATGAATTTATTTGTGTTCCAGGGAACTTTCAAAGATTTGTCAGGCATCTTCAGTGTTTTGCCTTTTAACATCTTCCAAAGTGCCACTTTCAGCTTCTTGACAAGGGAGGTCTTCATGACAGCATGACACGTCACAGAGTTGAGATGTCACACCAGTGGATTCTCTTTATATTTTTTAGTTGAATATGTTATGAATCTATAATACGTATGGCCCTATATACACTTAACCAAGACATAATTTGGACTACAGTAGTAAATAGTATTAAAGCAGAATAGTAAATTTCATCTACAGTTACACAATAGCAAAAACTTGACCCAAAGAAGGCCAGAATTCAATTTAAAAGAAGAAAAGTAGTAGTTATGAAAGGAAACAACCAACTGGCTTCCAAACCCCCAGCAAATAACTTCTTAAAAATGTTACCATAATCACAAATGCATCAAGACAATTTAGCAATGCATTTTGAAATCTGATTTTGTCCACTGATACACCTTTTTAAAAATACCGACCGTTAAAAGTGACATAAAAATAAAAGAAATAAGTGATAAATGTACAGCAATATATATTGCTGAACTGCCTAATGTGTGTATCAGTCTTTTTAAAAAGACTCTCAGAAAAAAAAGCTTTTTTGATCTGCATAAATCAACAGCTAACACGGTACAGGGTTAAAGAAGTCAGAACGAGGGAATCATTTGTTTTTTTTTAAACCTGTTTTACATGTTTATGGAAAGCCAGTTGTAAATATTTGTAATTTTAAAAGCATTAAAATTCCATGGCTCCATTTTTTTTTCTTTCTCTGCAGTTGGGTATAAGTAATTTTATACACTTCATGTCAAAATAATGTCTTGGCTCAAAAGGTATTAAAAAGTAAGCAATATTCTTGGTCCTTGTGAGGACCAAGGATACCACATGAGAGATAAGAGGAGTAGGACCTCTTTGAAATATACTGCATATCTTTGACTGGAGGTGATTACATTAAGATATGGAAAGGTCACATAAAAAATAACTCTATTATTCCATCATTGCAAGAATCACACAATATTCTTATGATTTAATGCTATTTCATATACATGTATGCATAGGAGCTAAGTTGGCAGGTGCTCTAGGGCTTGAGCACCCACGGTGATGATCAAGCAGCCACTAGAAAAGTCACAATTCATGTGCAAATGGAACTACCTGACGTCAACATGGAAGTAACACAGCACACGAACTAAACTCTGGAATCTGCACACAATTTTCCTGTCCTCCTCCCCCACCCCCACCCCACACACATGATTTTCTTGATGGGGTGCTACCGCTGCAGTACTGACATTTCAGACACCCACCAGCAGAAACATAAATTGCTCCCTCTGCTTGTATGTGTACAGTTTCGTACTTAAAACCAAATTTAAAGCCACACAAAGAACATAAGTCACATTGCTTGGAGCACTCTGGTTCTCTAGCCACTGCGCCGTCTGCCAGATAATTCTGCATATCCACGGCATGTCGTCCAAGTTCCCCCGTTTGAAAACGAATTCATGTTTTGCATGTGACAAAACTGCAGGGTATCCTCAACACTGAAAACAAATTAATTCATAGGAAGGCCTAGCGAGAAGGCTCGTGTCAGGCCTCTCCTATTCAAGGAAAAATATGGCTTGATGTAAGCTTAATTAATTAATTAAAAGAAGCATTTTATCAAATACCATGAAGCATATGGTGTTGTTCTAAAATGGGTTCAGAGACATAATACAGAGTGGCATTGCCAAAGATCTGTAAGTGGTGCTACAGCAGTTGTGAAACCTGAGTCCTCGACCCTGAGCATCTGCCTTCTAGGGATGCATTTTTCATCTAAACAAGCCCATATGGCCAATTATGAAGCAGGGGATAAAAACTCATTGGTTTTGTTCTTGTTGTTATGGGATGCCTCAACAACTACCTTTTCTAACTTCAAAACCCCACCAAATTTTCAAAGAGTTCATTCTTGTGTTAGTCTAATTTTTAATAAGATAAATACTTTTGGCTGTCAGTTGTAATTAAAAGATTACCCTGTAAATTTAGTCTTTAACCTTGCTTTTAGGAGACTAGTAAAAAGTGTTCACTGTAACCTACCACTTGTTAACTAAACTGTTATTAATGAATAAACGAACTGTCAATTGCAAATCATGTAATAAAATCTCAGCATTGAAATATGCAGCATTGCATTTAAAATGCAAAATATTTACAGTTTGTCTACAAGATTAGTTAATAATGAAGTTAATTGCTACATAATAATGACACAGAGCATTATAAAAGCACTGTTTACAAGCTATGCACATATATAGGGCCCAGGGAACCGGGCAGTTCTGTAAGGTTTTATGCTGTCTGTTTTATAGTCATGCTTTTCACTGCTCTCTTCCATTCTTGTTACTGGAATAAAATGGCCCTTCAGTGCACATAGGTTTGATGACTAGAAAGGGCTGCATTCCATATAATTTCCACCGAATTTCAAAAACCCGGCTCAGACATTTGTGTTCCCCCGCGGTAGACCGAAAAAAAACACTGCTGATGTGATGGTGAACATGGCAAAATGATGAGCTGTTGTTAATGAAGTTCTCCCGGCCCTCCCACACCTTTGTTTGCTTTACTCACTCATTAAGTATTCTCCTTTACCGAGGTATGTAGGTCACTGAGGAATAAGAAGTCTAAACACAGTCAATATGGAATTTTAACAAAGTCGTCAGAGGGAAAATTTTTAGATCTCCAGGCAACGCATGAAACCTCAGGCACCAAGCATTTCCATATTGCAGCTTCTGAAACGGGTCACTGTAATTTCTAAAGATGATCGAAATTGCACAGCCCCCTCTACAGCTGGTCCATGATATAAATAAAATTAATAATATAGATGACTGGGGATTTCAGTGAATCTGGTGAAAAGCATAGTTGTTAAAAAGAATATATAATATTTCTAAGTACCATGCATACCAAGTAACATAACATCCACCCATCTAGCTTCAAAAGCCCTACAGCCAGTGTGGGGTTGCACTGCTATATAATAAGCATTATTGAAAGAGAAACTGGGAGAAACTCATGTAAAAAACGATGAAGATTTGGATCACATTTGTTGCTTTCTTTACTTACCACTCCTGTCTGAAACAGGCTTCGAGATACCAACACCTCATTCCTTTAAGCAATACTGAACTGGAACTGTTCCTTTGCAGGCAGTGATTTCTTTTTGTAGCTTTATCCGATGCAATTCGCTCTTAATTTGTGTGTGAAAACAATACAGTTGCATGTACATCATAACAAAACTAATTTTTGCTGTTGCTAATGTAAGCATGCAGAACTACTGGAAGACCAGTTATGGACTTTTGACAATATGGCTAATATTTAAAATCCTAGGAGGGATTTTACTTCGCAATCAGTAACTCGTGATGAATATTTATTAATTTACAGTTTTATTCAGCTGTATAAATGGAGGAAAATGTGCAAACTCCATTCATTTTTCATAAATGCATATCCAGTATATGGATACTCCACAGGCACAGAGTCCAATGCAAAAGTCAAAACCACAAACCTGGAGGGGTGAGAGTACAGTACTGCCCAAAACTGTTTTATTTATTTCATACTGGAACAAAGCCTATGTCAAACAATTAAATAATGCAATACTGAAGCTATCATGATGAGCTTGTACCTTTTCAAAAATTAACCAGTCTGCCACTGAATGCAGTTTTTATCATCCCCATTGAAAATCCTGAACTTATCTGTAATGTTATTATTGTTCTCTATTCCTTTTTTCATCCATCCATCCATCCATCCATCCATCCATCCATCTTCCAGTGGTTTATTCCTGGATAAACCACACAAGGCATTCAGCAGGTTCACACCCTGAATAACATCACAGAAGTGGTTTTTGTTTTTTTCTTCAATAATTTTAGTACATTCATTTGTTGATTTGATTGTCAAACAGACTCAAGGGTCAAAATGGAGGCTCTTTAAATTTGCTTTAAGACCTATGTGCCTATTAAAAGATGCAGCTCTTGCAGCTGGAAAAGCTCAGGTGTCCTTGAACAACAGGTTTTTGCAGAGTAGAAAGTGTGTTAAGTATTAGCCATTTTCATTTCACCTTTGCAGCATATTGATGGTCTAAACTTGAAAAATCAGAAATGTATCAGTTTTGAATTACAATGCCCTTTCCTTCAGATGCCTCAAAGTACTGCAATCTAACAGTCATTCTTCAGGAAAAAAGCAGGAATTCGGAGGTCACTGAGTCTTGAATGTACCAAACTGAGACTAATTTCCAGGTTCACTATTTCAGGTACGGAAGATCCAGGATTTGTCATGGGAGGCGTGTTTCCTGTGAAAACTTCATAAATCCATTCAGTCATCCATTTTACCATAGTAATAGTTAAGCAGTACAGGTTTACATTAGACAGGGCCACGGGACACCAGTTTAACACAGGCACACGCTCACACATGCTGAGAAATTTTGAATCATCAATTCACCTAATGACCAGCTTTGGACTACAGGAGAAATCTAGAGTTCCAAAAGAAAAAACAGACAGACAAGCACAACAGAACCATGAGTGGGATTCAACCCCCCCCCCCAACACTGGAGGTGTGACAGTGCTACCAACCTGCCACCCACCTGCCAATCATTCACTTACATACTGTATGAAGCACTATTTTTAGTATGGATGTATTGTTATTATTAGCTTTATTGAACTGCACTTACATTGTAGTATTTGCAAGCAGATGGAATACCATGCCAAAACAATGCTATGGTGAATTTCTGTGCAACTTCATAAATAACTGAAATATAGCTTGCAAAACATAAATAAATAAATAAATAAATAAATAAATGAATGAATGAATGAATGAATGAATGAATGAAAGCTAAAATAAAGAAAAATAAACAGTGAAAGCCCAAAGAAAATCACCAGAGCATGATATTATTGCACAGTCATGACTGTTAATTTACACTTGCAACTAGTACACGTTGAACAGCCTTTGGCTAAAAGCTGATATAGAATTATCTCATGCCACCTCTGGTGTTATCTTAAGCACAAAAACAAGACACAGTTTTTTGGACAAATATGACATTCCTTTTTAGTTTTGCTTGGGGCTTACTGATGCACAAAATGTTAGATCAAGTTAAATTCTAAATGGTCTTGAAAGGTTTGTTGTAAACACTTTAAATGTTATATTTGCTACAAATAAATGTGCTGTAAATCAAATGATATTAGGCATTACTTAAAATAGGCATAAAATCTGAAGCCATCTGAATTCAGTAGTACAGTAATTCTGTCGTATTACAATAACAAATGTGTCTGTGAAGTGTCTGAAGATCATAGGAAGGTTTTAACCGTAAAGAGATTAAGGGTCTGACACTGAAGACAGGATTATACCAGTGTTAAACACTGTCTTCTACGACTGCTTATTCAGATTCTGTACGCCACACCTTTGCGTGCCTTTCCAGTTAAATGTAATGTGTTTTGAGGAGGATTTGAGGGGAACATCTAACAGAACTGGTGTTTATGTGAGACTTCCTGTTCCACTACTAGATCATTTGAGGGTAGCACTGTTTGTAGAAGGGACAAGACATGAGGTAGAGCTACGGTTAAGGAACTTTATCAAGGATCAAAAGATTGCAGGTGCACACTCTGTGCTCCATACTAAGAATACATCTACAGCTGTACCCTTAAGCTAAGCTCCAAACATCCTTCCGATAAAATATCTAGCTGCATAAATGGATAAATGAATACATCAAACTCATTATGCAAGACAGCTTTCTTTAAGAGGCTAAAAAAAATATGCAAGATGCCTCCTGAAGACCTGGCTTATTCCAGGTGCTGTGAAGTAACATCATTTGTCTTCTTAAGCTTCAACAGATGCAGTCTCTCAACAAGTGATTGACTTTTAATGACAACCTGGCTTTTCCCTCTACAACGGGCCCCCAGTGTTCATGGGGTTTCATTTGCACTGTCACTTTAACATAGGCTGAAGGAAATTATAGACCTCCTCCTCTAGGATTGGTGAGTTCCACCTCCTGCGCCACGGACTGGCTGATTGGATGAGAGCTTCTGATGAGGTGCGACTGGAACAGATGTTAAAATGGCCCAGCTGCTCCATAGTTGGGTCCTGCGGTGTCAGCCCTAATGTGGTCTGGGGGTGAAGAAGAACACTTGCGTGTCATAATCTGCTGCATCACACCCCCCCACCATGCACACACACACACACACACACACACACACACACACACACACACACACACACAAACCCCTTTCATTGTGCCAGTCATAGTACCAATGGGTTTGGCTTCTTGGGAGGAAGGTAGGAGAAGTTATCATAGATCCAATATACATGACTCAATAGGTCACATGAACCAAATGGAGTTTTCTTGCTCAGTTTGAAGAGAACCTGTATATCTCATTATATATATTTTTAGTTGTTTTCATTATTTTATTTGATCATTTTTATGTCCTGAACATTTACGTAACATGTTTTGTTTAATTACTCACCTAGAATTTTAGATAAGGGCCAAATCATGTTAGGAAAACATTTGCAAGAATATTATTTAAATTGCCACAAAAAGAGCACAGAAGAAGAATTTTACTTTGTCCTTTAATTTTGGGTCAGCCAATAGCAGTTCTGATATAGTGACCTAGAAGAATAAACAAGCTTTGAGCTGCATGCGACTGACATAGGTAGGAAGCTATTGAAACCTACATTGGCAAGCATTGTAAGACTTCAACAAAGATTTTATGAGAGTGGCCCTTTATTATAGGGACAAAAGTAGAGTATAGGCCTCCTTTAAAGCAAACTTCGTTTATGACACGTGATCACTTCAAATCCACACAGGCGATAATAAACAGAAAAATCTAGTGGTCATCATTGAATTGACTTTGTTTTACACGAGCTCTTTCAGTCACCCCACTACGTTTACAGTGACTGTGGATGAATGTTGGAGCTGACTGTTCCTTTTCATCTGAATCGTGTTCACAACACACTTAAGGGAGTCACCTGAGAGGCAAGAAACAGAGCCAATGCAACGGCAAGTCTCAAACAAGACATTCAAGTAGCAGATGGCTCGCGCTTGTCATAATTACCTTTTCTCTGCATTTGAGTGCAAGTGCCATGATAACAGCACCCTGAGGTACCATGGGAGCACTCGATCCTCCGTATAAACCAAGTTCAGGCCCCCGTATAAAACATAATTATTTATGAAACCTGACATCCTATTCTTCAATGGGTTTCAGAGGAGGTTGAAGGTCAGACCTTCTAGTTCAATGAAGGCAGACACAACACGTTCTCTCAGTACCTGCCAAATTAACCATGACACTAGTGCCATTGCCTCTAAGACAGGAGAACCATTTTGAACTGTTTTTCGCCTTTTGTTGACCGTCCATGAATTCTGTACTTTGTAGGCTTTGCTTATGCACCAGATGGTGCAACCCATCATCGCTATGCCTAGCTAGTTTTTTCTTTTTTCTTTTCGAACAGGTAGGGCATGACCTGCTTTCAGTATAAAAATGAATGCCCCAGACTGTGTACTTGGTGACTGGTGCATTGCTCTAATTGCTTTGTGGAAAGGGAAATATGGTCCAGCACTTAACTTTTCACCTACAGTCAAGGAAAGCAAGAATATGAGGAACAATAGACAAATGTAAAATTAGTTTAAAATATGGTCAGTCTTCGGGTTGACGCAGTGGCACAGTGGCTCGACTGTTAGTACCGTTGCCTCGACCTCAAGATTCAGGGTTTGCATTCTATTCTGCGTACATGTTCTCCGCACGTTGTGTGGGTGTGCTCTGCATATTCTGGCATCCTCCTGCACTCCGTAAACATCCAGTTGAGTAAACTAATGTCTGTAAATTGCCTGTAGTGTGTGGGCCCTGAAATGGATTGGTTTCCTGTCCAAGATGTTACCTTGGATGTCTTTCCTGGGATAGGCTTCAGTACAGACACCCCTATAATGAATTAGCTGGTGGAATACGGGTGCATCTAATATAATATCTTCCAGTACCTTTGCCACATAATATTGAGGGTAAGTGAAATTCATATCTCTAAAGAAATGAAGCCATATCATTATCCTATAACAATCGATATTATATGCAGACACATTCCATTTCCACAAAATTTTGTGGCCATATGGAATAAGACCTTTAGATAAAATGTTTCAGTAAGTAACAGTAGAAGCTGTATTAGTAAAAACTTGCTTTGTAAATGACTTTGTGTAAGATTACCTGCGATATAAATAAATTACTACTTGTTCAGTAGTTTCCATTAAAGTGAATACCATTCAGTGTTTATGAGGGCTCACCTATTAAATTTAATAGTTTGTGATGTTTAGCTCATGATGAGCTGCTGCATTTTTCCCAATGTCATCTTCAATTCCCATTCTACTGTTACTTTAAGAAGTCTTTATGAAGGAAGAAGACCAGTAGATTGTTGCCTTCCCATCTACCCCATGCTTCCCTTTCCTTCGGTGTTTTTAATGTGCCAGTCAGCCCTCTGATGGTGGGCAATGGTAAACCAATTTGTTTTCTATGTGAGCCGTTTCTGTTCAGAGCGGCTGTACCTCCAGGATAACAGTGGGATAACTGCACAGGCAAGCAGCTGGTCACCAAATTTAAATCAGCACACAAAGAGATGCACAGAAAAATACCTTACCTGTTTGCGCTTCTGGAAATGCAATCTGTCTCGTCAAATTGCTCTTTCACTAATTCCTTCTGGCTCAAGGTCTTTCGCATTTGTTTTAAATATAGTTAAAACCTGCATTTTGTGGTTTAACATGAGGGAAGGGCTCGTATGTATTAAGACTGTTTTGTTATGTTTTTTATATACATTCACATGTGTGCGAAACAGAACCGGAAAGATGAAGGTGTTGAATTTGAATGACAGATAGCTGGAACCCGATTTAGGCTGAGCTGTTCCTAAAAATGTCTCTAGATGGCACAGAAGGATGGAAAATCTACTAGGAGGAAGACTCATTCCTGCTTTGATGTTACTGAAGTTAAAATAAATAATTACAATGGGAAACAGAGCAATGTCATCTAGTTTTTGTGATGAACTCATTTTTGTGGACTAATTACTGCGATGGCAACATGTAAATCAAATATATATAGTATTTATATATATATATATATATAGCATTTATATATTCACTATATAAACATATACATGTATTATATATAATATATGTGTATATATTTATATTTAATGCATATATATGCATTATAGCTATGCATTGAAATGTTACGTATTATAGAATAAGTGGACCTCATATGCAAATGAAACAAAGCATGATCATGCCATCTTACTTTCACTCCTGGATGCTTTTCCTGAAACACATTTCACCATCTATATAGAGAACATGACTTTAAGGTAGTAGAGAAGAAATCCTCCTGTTTATTCTTCAATAAAATATTCACACATTATTAGATAATGTTGCACTATTCTGGTAGGTTGGATATGGTCAACAGCAATAGGCTATAGGTAGAAGAACAATAGCTCTCCCTTTCAAGTGAAAACATGGAGTCATGTGTTCATTCTGGTGGAAGACACATTGACACGAATATCTGAGAAGCCCTCCACCTGAATTCACCTTTAACATTCAAAACCTCCATTGTAAACAATACACAGAAAGGTAAAGGTTGAATAAATTGACAGAGCTTGTCTGTGTGCATTACTACTCTCTCTAAAGCTCTAAACTTACTGTACTTCTCTCATGTAACTACTGAGTGGCTTGGGGGGGCTCATGATCTTTCTGTAGGCTCAACGTGTGAAATGATGTGCACAGCTGAAAAACTCATCCATCAATATCTTAGAAATATTCACCCGTAAATTACAGCAGCAATAATTGGAGGGCATTAATTTTGAAAAATTTAAAACACAGATGGCTTATAAATAAATCAGTCAATACTACAGTGATGTAAACATTCTATGATTGATTGCAGGTTTACAATGATCCTGCATGTACAATTTGAATAAATGCATTAAGATTCCACTTTTCACTTAGGTCAAATATGTGCTGTGGCTATATACAGAATATATATTGGTTTTGAGTAAGGATTATTATAGAGGTCTCTGTCATACCAGAGAAGTAATTGGGCTTACACTGGTAGGCAACAGTAAACATGGATGTAGCGATCAGAAGGGCGATGCTGGCTGACCTTCAGATGGAATGCCCAGAGTGCCATGCCTCGCTGAAATTTACTGCAGCCCCCGGACCTGGGCACTTCTGAGAAGGCATCTGATTTTTAAAAGAGCCTTTCAAAGTAAGGTGGGGGGACTTTATGGAAGATCACAGGGCCCTTGTCTAATCAGGGTTACCCACTACTGTCATGCCGATTTGACCTCTGCATGTGTTACTGACCTCTGGCTGCAATGCACACCCATGAAATGGTCTAGAAACCTCCTGAAAACATGTAGCGAAGACTCAGTTTAATGCTTTAAGGAGACCATAGGAAAGAAAAAGGTGAACCATACATGCATAGCCTTTGGAAAGGGCGTCAACTGTCATGACTGTCACACACAGCCACATATTTGTATTTCTAACCTTGTGGGGACCTCCCATTTATTTTTATGGGCCTAACCCTAATCCTATCTCTTACCCTAATCCGTACCCAGCCCTAAACTTAACCATAGGCATCCCAACAAGACTTTTGGCTCTTTTGGTTTTTTGATTGCATTCACAGATTTTTCTAAAATTAAGTATTCCCTTCTGGGGACACGACAAATGTCCACACAAGGTAAAAATGTCAGGTTTTAATCACCTCCCGGGGACATTTTGTCCCCACAACGTAACATAACCATGTTGCACACACAAACACACACACACACACACACACACACACACACACACACACACACACACACACACACACACACACGCACACACACACT
>JAACJT020000007.1:14607013-14637172 GCA_009936485.2 Gymnarchus niloticus
TGACATTCCACACCCAGTAAAGCGCTAACCTTTTGCAGCATGCACTTTGGTTGTAATAGTCAAATCAGGGCTTCTAAGTTATTCTTTTTGTAACTAATATGTATATTTAACATAGTGCCTTTTTTTTTATCTTTTTGAGACTGTAGGGGTATGCTATATTCAACCTGTGAGCGATTTTGTGGTAAAGGGACACCTCCAAGTTTTACAGATGGAGAGGGTATTTGTATATCTACTCTTTGTGTAGCAGTTCAAGCAGCATGAGACTTTATGTGAGATTGAAATTTAGTTAAACAAACTAATTTCCTTCTTCTAAGTATGCTGACATAAGAAGGAAGATCGTTTTATTCTCAATTCAGTAATGAAAATGATGTGACAAGCAATTAGTTAGAAATAAATAATCTTTCCAATTTGCTTTACAATAACGTAAACTATATAATAATATATCATTGCTGGAAATACTGAATAGTATGTCCGTGAATTACTTTCAGAGGAGAGCTTTACTGACAGGTAATTTGAGTTCTATGATTTATAGCATCATTGTCTGGTATTTGCTATTGCATGCGTACAGTCTAAGCAGGAATGGCTACATGTTATTCAAAGTCTGGCCCAAATACATGAAAAAATATAAAATAGATAATATGATAAATATGTACGTCGGAGTTTTAGGGCTACAATTAATAAAAATAAAAATATAAAGCCTCGAGAATTAAGTTGTAACTTTGGAGAATAAAGTCATAAGTTATGAGAAAAAAGTCATAACTATCAAGAATAAAGTTGTGATTTACGAGAATAAAGTCATACAGTTATGAGAATAAAGTCGTAATTTATGAGAATAAAGTCATAATAATTTGAGAATAAAGTCATTCAAAACTGTGAAAAGGTTCAGAATCGTAAGGCCTTGTAGACTCCCGCTGCTTGTGATTTAACGTTCAGCAAAAGCGGCAAGTTCATTCAAGTCCGCATTGTTCTTTCTTCTGAACAGACGCAATTTATGACACAATCGTTTCAATGTCCGAATACTAAACATGATTTGGTGCTGATGTGCCAGATGAGTAAGGATCTCTTTAATTGTGAACCCTATTCTAAAGCAACGTTTTACTATATCCTCAAGGTCCCTCATTTTGTCACGCAAAGTCCTTACATGATTCTGAACCTTTTCACAGTTTTGAATAACTTTATTCTCAAAATATTATGCGTTTTTTTCTGGTAACTTTATGATTTTATTCTCAAATTATTATGACTTTATTCTCGAAAGTTACGACTTTTTTTCTCATAACTTATGACTTTATTCTCGCAAATAATGACTTTATTCTCGAGGTTTTATATTTTTATTTTTTTTAATAGTGGGCCTAAAACTCCATCGTAAAGACGAGTCATTCTCCCCCCAATCTTATATTTGATCAACACATGGAAGTGATAAACATTTTGGACCCTACATAGTGCTGTGTTTGACGCTACTCTTTTTTCTTAACCCTGAGAAGCTGGCCCTGTGTCCAACTAAAGTAAAGGACAAAATGTTTCCTATAAGGCATCGGTCCACTGTAGAGAAGATCCAGTACCGTACATGTGTATACAAGCTGCTCAGTGAGATAGTTTAGCTGATGAACTAATCAGAGGTCGACATGTAATTGAGAACTTGAAGAGGTCACAAGGATGACATTTCCCCAGTGTCACGGATGATGAGATTTGTCACACGGGGATAACATTAGTGGGAAGGGCAGAAAGCTTAGCCACCGGCAATAAAATTATTTAAGTTTCTCTCTCTCCTTTAAACACATTAAGGAATTGAGCATTGAGAAAATGACTAGTTGTATTTCTGCATGTGCATTTCAAAAGAAAGGTTGATTAAAGGTTTTGGTATTTTTTGTTAGCTGGCTAATGTAGAAAATTTTTGATAGTCACATTATTAGAGCAGATTTGTTGCAGCTGCTGCACTTGTAAACATTTAAGAGTTCATTTGACAGATTTAACAGGTACAAATGACCATCATACGTTGCAAATTGCTGTTGGCTGTGATGCCACCATAAAGAAAAAAAGTTGCTGTGAGATAAAAACTCTGCAAAGTTATACTGTCTTATAGGGAGGCATCATTAGTGCTATCATTCGGGTGAAAATATGTTTAGGGTAACAAAGTTGCAGTGAGCTTTCCAATGCTTTGTGCTTTATTTTTGAAGAATTTGGATTTTACAGGACAGGGAACAGTGGCCAATTATGATGAAAACAGTCTACTTTGATCTCCAGGTTAAAAGACATTGCATCAATGGAAGCAGTTATTTATCCAATATGAGTCATGGAAAGACACACAAACACACAAACATTGGTCTGTGTGTGTGTGTGTGTGTGTGTGTGTCTTTAATGTTTATGGAATGGTTGACGGGATGTCAAACTTTAAAATGGAGGATGGATGACAACTTTATATTTTATCTATGTATGACCATATAACATATACTTATTTGTACAATGTTATTCACCTCTTGTCTATTGTCTTAATTTAAAATGTGTAACATAATTTTCTGTAAATAAAACGAATAAAAAAAAGTTGGCTTCCACAATATACACTGAATCGCCAGTTTATTGGCCACCTCTGCTTGCTAAGGCAAACAGCATTCAGTTCCAAACAGCAAATCACATGTCTGTAAATGAATACACACAACATGCAGACAGGGTCAAGAGGTTCACGCACTGTTCGGAGAAGCAATAAAGCAGTTGAGATGCATGATATAAGTAATCTTGAATGCAGTGTGATTGTTGGTGCTGTACATGATGGTTCCAGCATCTCAGAACGAGCCACTCTCCATGCACTACAGTTTGTAGAGTTTACAGAGAATGGTGTGATGAACAAAAACATCAAGTTATTGGCATTTCTGTGGGTGAAAACACCTTTGTTAATGAGAGAGGTCAGTGGAGAATGGACAGACTCATTAAATCAAGCACAGAAGTGCTAAAATAACAGCTTAATACAACAGTGGTGTATAGAATGGCTTCTCTGAATGCACAACTTGTTTACCCTTAAAGCAGTTCTGGAAGCAAAAGTGGGTTAAGATAGGTGTACCTAATAAAGTGGCCACTGAGGGTATATACTCCACAGGGAGAGGTGGACATGAACTTGGAACAGTAAAGACAGAGAACTTGTGATTGCCATGTCTGTCACGTCACCCAAGGTCCCCAGTGTATTAAAACAGGGTGTGATATTGAGGATTTCAGGCATGAAAGGCCGCTGCAAAACCGTGCTAACTTTGATCATTTAGAGCAGATGAGCTCTTAAGCAGTTTAACTTTGGTTCACGCATCCCCATCTTATCATACTCAAATAGTCCAGCTAAAATTGCCTATGGATTCTGACATGATGCACTGATCAGCGGTATAATACCTGTAAGAAATGTTAATATTCTTAAGCCAGCCGCTTGTAAGCAAATCTACTGGGTAATGTAAGAAAATAAACAAAAAATGCTGAAATGAAAATTAGCTTTGTATTCACAGTTGATGCTTTATAATTACAGTCTCATTGGTAAACCTGAACTAAAATATATAATGTGCCATCCTTGGACTTACTTTGTCTCATCTACAGCATCACAAAAAGGCTGCAGACTAAGCACATACTTTGGGGCACACTGCTATGGCTTTTGGGACTTTAAGTACAATTCTTCAGTTGATAAGTCATGATGCACACTGCATTATGCCTATACTCATATATGATGAAGCTCAGTTCTCAGGCTTTATTTTGTCTATATATTTTTTTTCCTCCAAAGCAACTGTCATGTTTAACATGACCAAAATGTATGCTTTTTTGTGCATTAACATTGCCCATCTTAGAACTCGAGCCAACCTATCCTTGGCTACAAATGTCTGAAAACTAACCACTGTGCAGCTTACATCTCATTCACTTTCTAATCGTACTGGTTTACTCTCAACAACCAGAGACTTTCTCTAAACGTATGCTGTAATGATACAAAGTAGGCCAGATCCGAATGCAGAGCTGTTAGATTATAAGGAAAAATCGATGGTTGAAAACAGGCAAACAGTCTAATATAACAGGTAAGGCATAACAGGTATATGAATCCAAATCGAAGTTTAAAAGGCGTAGTCAGAAAAAAACAGTTTGAAGATCAAAGAAGCCAGAGGGGAGAATAGAGTAGGTTAACTTAATCCGAAACACCTGAACCAGAAACCGAGAAGTCCAAACGGAATGCAAAGGGTGATACACCGGAAAGCTAACATGGGACCGCTTAGAATATTTACAACCCTTAGAGAAAAAAACATGTGGTTTTCAAAGTACGACGCATGAAAGACTCAGAATATTTTTTCCATATATGAGTGCAAAGTGAAAGTCACGTGTTTTCACATTTATTAGTACATGTGAAAATTTCATGTACCTGAGAAAAACAATAACATGTGACTTGTTCTCACATTTGTTCTGAAAGGGAACATTCAACACCTTGCAAGGTGTATCAGAACTACATGTCTTAAATAACAATGATAAAACAAAGTGGTGGCGTGGGGGGCGGAGAAGAGGGTGCCGGCTGGGTGAGGGCGTGACAATGCTCATTTCCGTTATGTCAGGATACCACCAACACGTGACATTTACTTAAAATGTTGTGCTTAATTATTTGGTTATTCATTATTTCAAAGAAGTAATTAGTAAGTACTCTTGTTGACCTAGCATGTCGCACCTACAATTTCAGCTTTTTATATATATGTATATATATATGTATATATAGTTTTGTTTCTATGGTTTAAACAAAAGACACTATATCATCACAATAAAAATGTTGAGGATTCATCTTCTGGGCACAGTAAGTTCTGTGTCTTCTTCCCCTGTACATTACTCTTAAGTCTCCATGACTAAATCTCTCCTTTATCCAGCAACTATGGCTGTGTTGATCCCACTCCATTACTGGGCTTCACTCGAATTTCTGTGGGGCCTCATATACAAAAGAGTATCCTTGCTTTGACACCTTAAAGTCACCACTGCAAGCTTGCCTCTCAGATCTCTGAGTCCATAGTGATGCTTGGGCTGATTGACAGGTGAATGGTGCTTTAAAGCCCCGGGGCCATTATTTTATAAGAATTGCTGTTTCAAGGCAGAGTCTCTATAAGTGCAAGGCAAACCTTCAAAGAACTCGTGTAGTTAATAATAACCACAGACACAGAATCTGAATCATTAAACAGGATTTGAAACAAGTCATTTAAGTGGAAAATACATGAAAAGTTTTACATGGTGTTTACATGATATGAATCAATTCTGCCTTAACACAGACGAACGGCTTCTGACAATGGTGATTAATGACTTGCATTTAATTTTCCTCATATTTTATATAAACCATGAAGTTGCAGTCTGCAATAGGTGTTCTGACATACATATCTACAATTCCATGTGACAGGCACACCAGCAGTGTATCAATGCACATGGGAAGTCAGAAAAGCTTACTTTGAACAAAAATTGTGGCATTCATTTTGGAAATGTTCGCTACATATTAATATGTATTTGCCTCGGTTTCTAGCTATTGTCATGATATGCTTCGCACAGATATTGAATCCTCAAAGTATGTTTGAGCCACAGTTGGTTTTGCATATAGGCCGGTGATTGTCATGGCGCTGACTGATGACTTAATTAAAAAGATCTTCTTTAAGATGAATGGATTTAACAAGGCGGAAGATGTTGATCTATGGGACGTTTAATTTGGTGAGTGTACAGTTTTACATGGTCTTCACGTTCTCAAAGTAGACCCAGTGAACACAGTCCAGGCAGCTGCCCGTTTCTTCATCAGTAGCGTCTTCTTGAGTCTCACTTGGTATGCTATTTTTACCATTCTCTGAATGGCGAACACTGTGCTGAAAATCACAATCATGCATTTCACACAGAAATTGCTTTTTTCAGTTATTTAATTGGATTCAAAAGCTTGTGCTCATTATACTTCATTTGGGAATATCAACGATCCGTTTGATGACATGATTCACATACAATACACTTACAAAATGTCCAATTTTACCCATTTTGGTAAACATTAAAACTTCCATAGACATCAATGTTACAGTACACAATCTCTGTGTAAATATTTTTATTTTTACCTTCTGTGCAATCACCATTAGAAAGTTGAATTTTAACTAAAAAAAGGAAAAATTTCTTTACTTTTTAAATCTGGAAAATGGCTTGTATCCAAAAAATGCTTTGCCGACCTATAAATTATTATGAAATTCAAATGACACAAAACACACAGGTTTGTTGGATAAACATGAGATATAACCATACACATAATACTCAGTGGCCAGTTTATTAGGTACTGTTTGGTAATGCAAACAGCCTGTTCTTGCAAACAGCAAATCATGTGCGAATACATATAGCATGCAGACTGGGTCAAGAGGCTCAGTTATAGTTTGACAAATCATTTAAACAGCTAAGATGTGTCATCTAAACAATCTTGAATGCAGTGTGATTGTTAGTGGTGTACATGATGGTTCCAGCTTCTCAGACACAGCCACCCCTCTGGGAATTTCACACACAACAGCATCTAGCATTCATAGCGAATGGTGCAATAAGCAAAAAATATTCAGTGAATGGCATTACTATTAACAAAAAAAACATCTTATTGATGATAGAGGTCAGAGGAGAATGACCAGGTTCACTAAATCAAACAGGAAGACCCAAGTGCAAAAATAACAGCTTAATACAACAGCAGTGTACAGAATGGCTTCTCTGAATGCACAACTTGTTTACCCTTAAAGCGGTTCTGGAAGCAAAAGTGGGTTAAGATAGGTGTACCTAATAAAGTGGCCACTGAGGGTATATACTCTACAGGGAGAGGTGGACATGAAATTGGAACAGTAAAGACAGAGAACTTGCTATTGCCATGTCTGTCACGTCACCCAAGGTCCCCAGTGTATTAAAACAGGGTGTGATATTGAGGATTTCAGGCATGAAAGGCCGCTGCAAAACTGCCCTAACTTTGATCATTTAGAGCAGATGAGCTCTTAAGCAGTTTAACTTTTGTTCACGAGTCCTCATATTATTCTTGTGAAATAGTTTGGCGGTGTTGTGCCAAAAGGTTTCTGTTAAAGCAGAAAGTTTATCTTGCCCAGTAAAGCTAGTTGTGCCTAATATAGTGGCCACTGAGTGTGTGTGTTTATATACCCTTTAGGACTTAAGTTTCACTATTTTTATATTTCAAGTGTGAAAAAGGTCACTACCACCACATAGTTAATGCAAGCCAATAAATGGATGTTTATTGTCAGCTGACTGAATACTGATTGGCCCAGCCCTGTACAATATAAATTAGCCTGTGTGCTTAGTAGTGGAGTTTTTAGTGTACTTGTTCTTCCATGCAGTTTCAAAAAAAATGTTGAAAGGGTTTGCCATTTGCTTTGGGAATGGCTATTAAGGCATTTCTGTAGCTTTAGTGTTCTGAATAACTGCTGAGTCATACATTCCAAATACTGAAAGTTTCACACTGTAGTTAATAATCCCAGTTCTACGTAAATCTCTTCAAGAGTCAGGCATTAGCACTCTGGAAGTTCAAAAACAGCAGAAAAACGTCTAGGAATCTGTAGGCATCTCTCCTCTGATAAGGTCAGAAACCAGTGTTAGAATGACATTTGGTGAAAAATGGAATGCATAGCGGAGTATTGGGGCAGATGCAGTTGATATATATATATGATGTAATTTCTGGCCTTATACTGTGTGTATATGTATAAATACTTATAGTCATAGAATAATATATTATTATTATTATTATTATTATTAATAATAGTAATAATAATAATGAGAAGAAGAAGACGAAGAAGAATATCTGTTACATAATTCTGAGTCCTTGTTGTAAGGGATAAATATCCGCACAACTTAAAAATGACATAAGGACACATTTCCATTGTTTTAGCTCGTACCTAAAATTAATATGTGTTGTCTGACTCTCCAGCCCTTATTTCTATGTAAATTACATTCATGCTCAAAGCTTCACCCTCAAAGAAAGACTGGAGCAGATTATATAAAGAAAAGTGTTACTTTAATTACACAGAGACTCGCAGAATGTTATAGTCGTAATAACAAATGCTTTGTATATGTGCTTAATTACACGTGTTTTTACATTATCATCTACTGTATGTTTTAAGCCTGAAGAAGTGCCTTTGTTCATTTTGTTTTTCTTGGTGTGTATAATGTTTTAAAATGCACTTTGATCCTCAATGGGCTTTTGTGTTCTTTGTGAAGTGTCATACCTGATGTACAAAATAAAAATAACCTTTCCTTCACTCCTTCTACTATTTCCAGAACTGCAATCTGGAAATAGTAGAATTGACTACTGCTTCTCTCTATTCCTATACATATCAAGCCAAACTCACTGTAGGCCCATCGTCTAGCTTTAAAGGCGTGCCGTGATCTGGCACGTGCATCACAAGTAAGCCTGAAATCAGCTTCTCTGGAGGTCATCTTCCTCAACACTGTTTGGCTGCTGACTCAGGACGTCACAGATCTATGCTTGTACCTTTTGTCATCAAGGGACTGACAGCTGTGTGACGCTTCGGAGGAACATCACAGCAAGGCCACACCATCCTTGACCCTCAATTACTCAACCTATTTGATTTCACAAGGGTGCATTCTTTAATATTAGAGGCTCTATGTCAATTTCTTTGGAACTTGAACATGAAGGCAGTCCATCATATATCTATACTCCATGACAGAACTGTGATTGACTCTTTTCTTTTTGAGGGTGTTTATTTACTACATGGTAAAATCAGCATTGTAACACCTGGATTATTTTTTGCGTTCATGTATATTGAAACTGTTCTTTTTCAGTGATCATGGAAGTGGAGATGACAGATAGAGAGCACTGACTACAAAACACAGAACCAGATGTGTGTTCACAATTATTTACATTATGTCAAGTATTACCAAAAGGTGCAGGGATATTAAGCGAATGACGCTTTAGATTATCCCATAATATCTATGCAATAAATAATCCCTGGGAATAGTGTTATATGACAGCAATGTAGCCAATCCTATCATCTTTTGAAAACCATATTTTATTCAGTTAAAAAGACTGATTTTCTGTGACTTTGGTGAAAGGTCAAGTGACCCTTCTAGTTGCGTAACCATTGTATGGAACTGGGGGACAGCAGAGGGTTGAGCGGAGACCAGCCACCTGAAGCTGAGGTTGGGTCCGAAGCTGTCAAACACATCCAGTGTGTGTGGAAGCCTCTGAGAACCTCTGGGCATGTGTATGTGTGTGTGTGTGTGTGTGTGTGTGTGTGTGTGTGTGTGTGTGTGCACCAGTGTGTGAGCTTCTTCTCTCTTTAAAAGCATTTTTCATTCATGAATGCAGACGGGGATGTCGCAGTCTTTCAGTACATTACCTGACCGTCTTACTAAAGCCTCCTCATTTCCATTTAGAGTGAATGCCACTCCAACAATTTGCTGGCACCTCGGACAAAACTTCAGTTTACATTTGTCATAACGGTGAACTAAATGGCTATACTGCGTTATTGAAGACACTGAAGTTTGAATTTGCTGCCATATTGTATAGATATTTCCAGCCCACCGTCAACCTCAGGAGAAATTAGGCATTATTATCCACATAAGTTTTCTTGGAAGGAGAGAAGCATTCTCCAAAGGAAATATAAGTATTTACTTGTTTTTATACAGGAAATAAAAGATTTTCCATCTCAAAAGAGGTAGCCTGATATTTAGGCCTTCAACTGAATGCTGATTAACAAGTGACTGCTTGGCGACTGGTTCATTTGCCCGGGAGCTGCTGCCACTTCATTGTAGCCCTGAGTCCTTCCTTTGCCTGGTGGATTCAATAGGCACATCCTCCCTGTTAGACAATGTGCCCACGTCTCACTTTGTTTGCCCGGCCTCCTAGTTCATTTCCATTTTTTAAATTCTCTTTTTTTTTTTTTTGATTGGTTCGTCTGCTAGGGGGCCTAGTGTACCGGGGGACGGCTGGGGAGGTAGTGGGGGGGTTGCCCTTCTGCTTCCCAGACAGATGAGATGGAAGTAGCTCTTGGGAAATCTCGGTGCCAGCCAGGCCTGGCACAGAGAGGATTGGGCAAACTTATCAAAGTCCTAATCAGACAATAGAGTAGTGCGGCCTTGAACAAGTCCGGGGCCGTATTTTAATTCAGAGTGACAAATAGCTCAAAGTAACCAAGAGGACAGTTTATTACAATGCCATTAATAATGCATTCAAAGCGCAGTAATTGCTATGATAATTAGCTCTAAAACCTTTGACTTTCTCCCTTGTTATTCTCTTTTGCAGATATAGAAGACAGCATTAGTTAAAGTGATTCTGTCATGACAGAAAGAATGTACTAATTGCCTCTTTACACAATGGTAATTCTATTGTGTAAGAAGTCTTCATTTTCTGTAGGGTTATTTATTCCACAAACTATAAGGCAGGAAAACTGATTGCAGTTGTCACAGATGAATTTGTTTCGAGAACTGAGCATTAAAAAAGGTGCATTTTTCCCAGCTTTATTCTGCCTCTTTTTCTGTGCCTTGCTTGCCTTGGCCCTATTGGGAAATGAAAACATTTGTATCAAATTGTTTGCCTTAAAACAAACATCTGCTTATCCACTACGAGTTTGTCCATTTTTATTTGGTGGTTTACTGAGGAGGTGTAGCCGAGCTGAATAGATTATCCCTGCAAATTACAGCTGTGGGCTGTCACCTTGAAGCTAGCTCTTTGCTGAACCTACTGGAAATAGCATTTGGCTTTCATTAGAACGGGGGGGGTGATGTTCATTTTGCTTGGTAAAGAACCAGCCTGGTAAGAAAGTGACATCTGTTATCCAGCACTTTAAAATCGCAAGAAAGACGGGAGATGCTGTCTGAGCATTACGAGAACTGCAAACTGATTACAGTTAGTTTTCCTCAAAAAAAAAATGAAAGCTGCAAGCCAATTGACAGCAGGATAGTTCTAACTATCGAGAATGGAAAGACGTCTGCCATTTACCGGGGAATTCTACAAACAAACAAATGGTACAAAATATGATAAGATTCCCCAAGCGTTTCTCTTTCTGACTAAGTAGTAATAAGGCTGTCAAATATGGACCAGAGATTAAACACTAATAATGCTCTCTGAGACATTTGGCTTCACTTAACAGAGACAATTCTGCATTGCAGCAACAGGCCAATGTGTGGGTGTTTACCCTAAAAATTACAATGGTGATACTCGTATATGTGGATATTTTTTAACAGACAAACCAACATTGCTTGTTATAAAGAAAAAGAAACATATATGGAAATAATTTTTCAGCAAATGAAACTGCCCACTATGGTGAACGTGGCTTAGAATTTTTGAACATATGTATTCTATTTTTATCACTATAATATCCATCAGCTGTAAACAATAACAATTATTATGGTAATCGCATGCACACGTTATCAAAGTTATTGGGTATGTATATGAAAAGACATTCATTTTTCTCACTTTTTTCTGGATCAACATTTTATTCAGCAAAAAGTATTGAATGAAAGCTACAGTATTGTTTCCAAATTTTTTTTATGTTTACAAATTACTTATCAGTGAATCTTTGATAACTTAATTTTACAATAGCATTAAACCACTGTCATTGGTTCAGTATAGAATATTTTAGCATTGCATCTAGTACTTGAGCTCAATTTGAGTACAACTGAGTATTACCGTTGTTCATTTTCAGAGCTAGTTCTTCATTATACACTTACCCTGTAATTATTTTTGCCATAATTAGTCATACCAGAATGGTGTAATGTAAACAGTATCAGAAGAAACAATAGTCAAAGCATTTTTAATCAGAACAAATAGCTCAAGTGTACAAAATATGAGGTCAAATATTCACAAGAACTTTGGGTTTGAGTGAACAATAGTAATTTGATGAACCTAATTCTCAATGCTGTCCACACCAGGGGTGATCAGTTCCAGTCCTTCAGATCCACAGGCCTGCAGGTTTTAACATTACCTTTTTATTAGTGGCTCATTTACACCTGAAACACAGGGTGAGATGACTTCTTGTCCGAATAATGACTTCAATCACGCCACAGCACACTGTGATTAAATGAAAGTTAGCACACCCAGTGGTTCTTGAGGAACATAATTGTCTGCCCCAGAGCTATGTTTACTTTTTTGTTCTTCAAAATGACCTGTGACATTTCTGTTGAGCACGCCATATGTTAAAGCATACTTTTTTATTTTTTTGTTAACGATCATTCCTGCCTGATATTCAGATGCATATTTCTCTTAAGATTAGGCTGTCATGTCCTTGTCATTATAACGATGTTTGCATGTAGTATACCGCATGTCTGTTCTGAAAAACACCTGATCCAGTTTTGAGTACACTGTGCTTGGTTTCTCTTGATGTATTTCAAAAGGAATAAACACTGTTTACTAAAAACTGGGGTTTCCAAGCAATTAATCCACAACAATCCTTCACGTGCGCCTTCGATGTTTAGTAATAAGTTCCTAGCATTGGTCAGTGGTAGCCAAATATTTATTAAAAATAAAAAAAAGGTACATTGTAGATTACCATTTAACATTCTAAAGAGCGTGCCATTTTGAACATTTTGGTCATTCCGCAATGTAAGCAGCACTATTCATAGTTTAAGAAATGAAAATTAATTTTAATGAAAAACGTCCGGTAACGACAGTGAAAAATCATGTGCAAAGATATGCTAATGGTCTTCTGTGCATTGCACAGTGAAAATCTGCTTACAGATTTTGTATTAGCAATACGTACTCACATTTAATATTCACTTCCTAATTTGCAATTTTATTTAATTCAAAATTCAAAAAAGAAGCTTGGATAATTACATAATTTCTTTATTTATGACCATATCTGAATTCCCTAGACAAGTAAATATATAATTACCACTTGACATTTAGGGTAAGTTAATAAGATTTCAGTAATCAGCATTATCATAGTTATTAAATGCATGTAATGAAAAACTATTTTAACTACTATGCCATACGGTGTTTTAGTAACGCAACGTAAATACTCACTAAAGCCACCAGTACATTACTGCCTGAGCGTTCTGCATTGAGCTGGCAGTGCAGGGTTTCTCCCGGCTTCTGAAGTGTGTCTTGGGATAACCGCACTACCACCCCGAATTAGATAAATATATCAATTTTCCAACTTCTTATCCTGGTCATGGGGGGTTGTGGTGATGGAGCCAATTGCTGACAGCACAGGGCACAGGACTGGGGCTCACCTTGATGGGATGCCAGTCCTTAGCTGGGTACACATATGTGCATACAATCACACTCTATGGGCAATTTAGAGAGAGGTGCCACTTAACATAATGTGAGTGAAATGGTCATGGATGGATATTGGACATTTTTCTATCTGATCATGTGCTGTTGAATTAACTTAGGTCCTTATCCACCTTCTTTATGTTCTGCAAGCATTTGTCTTCAACGTCATTTGGCTAAGTTATATTTTAGAAAATAATTATTTGTGTGAAATCTGTAAATATATATCAAGGGAGTGTTGAGTTTGTTATTTGTCATATTTCTCACTGATTTACTCTAGATCATTTGCACAGCTTTCATTTTTACATTTGTCCACAGCTCTCAGCATAATCATATCAGCTCAGCCCTAGTGGAGTGTGATTTTTCTCTAATCAATGGGAAACTGTTGTCTCTGCTGCGAGGTTGCTGACAGAGAGTTCATGATCGGATTGGCAAGTTTGGCTTTTGCCCGCACTGTGCCATGGCTGGCATTCAGCCAGATAGCAGTGAGGGCGGGAGATGGGAGCTTGTCTCATCAGAGATTCATGTGGCAGAAATGTGACGGCGACATCCTTACATTTCCCTGCAAGACAGAGAGCTTCCATTCAAGGAACGGTCAAGGTGAATTGCTATGGCTGGTGCATTTAAATGCAAAGAGATTTACAGAAATGAACGATGATTTTGTCCATCTATAGCAATGAGCTCCTGCGACCATGTGGCAATGTTTTCACACTATTCCACAACCATTTGTTCATAGTCTCATCCATTGCAGTGTCGATTCAGAGAGCAGATAAGCTTGTCTATCTCAGTAATCAAGTTAAAAACATTTACCAGGATTGTGTTGAAGTATTTTGCTTTTGATGGCTTTCACCGATTCATACTATTGTCCCAGAACGATGCTGACGGAGATGGGAGATGTCATCCAGAAAGGCAGGCTGACACAATCTACTGTAGACAAAATTTCAGCTAGCTTAAAAGTGTTCCTTGGTGCAAATTAAATTAGAGTGTACAGCCTTAACGTCTGTGGCAAAAGAGAGCGAGTATGAAATCTATTGACCCTGTACTCCTGCAACGCTTAGCCATATAAGAGCTGTTCACTTTCAAATCCCCACTTCTCAGATGAAAGCAAGATAAACATAAATAAGCAGCAGCACCCAGCAAACTGGATGCTGCCTTGAAACAGCAGTGCATTTTAATATACAGGTCAGCAAACATTATTTGAACCATCTTCGTTACACTAAATTATTCAGTCAATGCATCCGCTGGTGGTTTAAAAGCAATGCGTTGCTCAATAAACTGCAGATTGCTTCTCAGTGGCATTAAAAGCCAGCTGTAATAGCATACCAGCATGATTTTTTATTTTTTTTAGTAGCAGGGAGAACAAGATGGCAGCCCACACACATTGAAGAGATTGCAGAATTACTAATTCAAAGAGTACATTGCAAAGCAGAGTCTTTCCTTATCTGCTATGAAATTTGTACATTATATTAGTAGATGTACAGCAAGATCGAATGCTACAGACATCTTGTATATTAAAACAGGTCATCATTATGATATTGAAATTAGGGGCTCAACAGCTTCATTAACAGCTTTGCTGACAGCTTCAATAGAATCTGTGTTCTCTAAACAACCAGTGCAGTTAACTGGATATTGCAATCAATCACAATTCTAATAGTTTTATTTTACCATACGGCATTCTTTTAACAAGTAGTTTTATTTGTTAACTGCTTTCAATAACGTAAGCAGTATATAACCATTTCTAACGTTGTCAAACCCAGCTGGGTAGTGCTTTGACTGATTTACATGTCATAGAGAAACACGGCCGATGTACTGCGTGTCAAAGACAACACGCTGTGCCCTCAGAACAGCACGTGCCGGCAAACTCTTTGGCCTGTATCATCCTCCACTGAAAAGCACCTCTATCCCCTACGTTGTTCCCTAGGACCAAAGGTGGAATAGATTGGGTGTAATGCAGATTGAGTTTACGTATTTTAAATGAGGACTGTTTATAACCAAACATTATTAGCGATTTATCATATAGCACTTCAGTGGAGAGCTCAGTGGCCTCGCACTATCAGTTTTGGGGGTTTGAATTCCTCCTCTGTTGTGTCTGTGCGTGTGTGTGCACACTTGTGTGTGTTTGTACCGTGTTTATATTGCATCATGGGGACATTTTGTCCCCAGGAGGTAATAAAAACCTGACTCTTTTACCTTGTGGGGACATTTATTGTGTCCCTACAAGGGGAAACACTGTTTTGTAAAAATCCATGAATGCAATCAATTCAGTTTGACTCAAATTTATTTATATAGTGCCTTTAATAAGAAACACTGTCACAAAGCGCTTTACATAGTCCTGGGCCCAGGGTCCTCAGAGAGTAAGCCAAAGACGACAGTAGCAAGGAAAAACTCCCTCAAGAGGAAAAAACCTTTGGAGGAACCAGACTCAAGGGGGAAGTCCATCCCCCTCTGGCCAGCACTGGGCAGGACAAATTAATTAATACAAATCAGAACAATAGATACAATCAAAAAACCAAAAGAGCCTAAAGTATTATATTTGTTGTGTTACTTACGGTTAAGGTTAGGGCTGGGTAAGGGTTAGGGTTGTCATAGTTAGGATTAGGATTAGGCCCATAGAAATGAATGGAAGGTCCACACAAGGTTAGAAATACAAATGTGTGTGTGTGTGTATTCGTGTTCTTCTTTTGCCACCTGGATTGCCTCTGGATACTTAGGTTTCCTGCCATTGTCCAAAGACATGTGCTTAGGTAAATTGGTGTCCCTAAATCCTGCCTTGAGTGTCCAAATGTTTTGTGCTACCTGGGACAGACCACTGGTTCGCTGTGACCCTGTACTGGATAAGCAGTGATACAAAAACGATGGCCAAAACTCTTATTACTTCAGTTCATAATCAGATCAAATAGGCAGAGGTCTCCTTCTACAGAGCTCAATGGGTAAATTTTGTCTTCAGGATTTCAGTGTCGATTCCAGTTTTGTCTCTGACTATGTTGCTAGTTTTGGCTCTGGTTTCTTCTGGGTGCAGCATTAATATTGCATAGTAAATGAATGACTCTAATCATGCCAACGTAGTTGCATTCCATGTGTTGCTAGTCCTTTCTAGTGTCTTTTCTAGTGGATGATTCCTGCATCTGTACTCTGACTGTGGTGCTTGCATCATCTACTGGTGTTTGCTGTGTATCCTCAGTGGACTCTACTTTTCAGCAACAGTCCACACATGTAGTCTATATGGATTGGTGTCCTGAAATTGCCTGTAATGTGTGCACTCTGAAATTGACTGGGATCCCATCCAGTATCTTTCCTGCACCATGTCTTGTGACTCCTGGGATAGGATCCAGACTCTTCGTGACCCTACACTTAATAAGTAGTTACTTGATGATTGGATTGATGGATGGATGGTTTTTTTGAATAGTCTTAATGTGCTATTATGTGTATTGTGAAAAAAAAAAATGAAATTCAGTTCATTATATCAGAATGTGTGTAGAAAAGCATGCAGCCTATAATACACAACTGTATGTATTTAGCTTGACTATTCTGCACATTTTGAGAAAGCTGGGGTAAGGAATCTGAGACCAAGGCTGAGGCATTCTAGATTTGCTTTCCGAGTATGTCAGAGTGAATGCTTAAACGGTGTCGATACAAGATGGCTTTGTGATGAAGAGGCCATTAATTTGATCCGCCTGACCTTACAAAGGGAAGCTGTCACAAACTTTGTCAAATCACAAAAGTACCCAGCCATAAAAATAATAAGATCAATCAAGCTGAGTCATGTGTTTTACAAGTCTGATCCAGCGTCGGGTGTCACAACGCGATAATGCCTCCATCTATCATTGAGACGAGACCAAATATTGGCTTCCAGTGACAGACACTGAGGAATGAGACTTTGTTAAGGCTGACTAGATCAGCACTCTATGGTGCCCATTCGGAGAGCTACTTCAAATCTACTTAGTGCCACTGTTATTTCAGAATGCCACATTGTTTTTTTGGTTCCTTCTTCTTCTATTGTTTTTGAATTAGTGGTTTTAAAAAAAATTCATTTTACCTTTCTCTTTTTTTTTTTTTTTACTGTTGGTTTGTCCATTGGTAAGACCCTTTATTCTATACAATGCAAAGTCTTGATTGCAATGTAATTAGATGCAACGTGTTTATGGAGATTTTGAGAGATTTTTAAGAAGGTGAAATCAGTTCTCTGTTGAATGTAATCAGTAGCTTGCAATTCATGATTCATATAGCAGGTGTTTAGCAGATCATACATTTTAATTTGATATTTTTTATCAGTAGTAGCCCAAATTATTTAAACAAATAAAAGTTTTTTTTTTTTTTTTTTTTTTTTTATGAATAAATAACATTAACAGACAAACATAGACTTATGGTTTGTAAAACAGAGATAAAATTTTAATTGGCATGGCTGGACTTAGTTATTTGAAAACACATAAAATTTATAAAAGGTTATGTGTCCAGAGTATAAAAAATAGAAAGATAAATTAATTTCTGAATGTAAATGAAAATTGTCTCTATCACCATGTATTGGATAAGAAGTTATGGTACATGGGTAACAATGAAATTTCATCAGGTCTTTTATTATTATTATTATTATTATTATTATTATTATTATTAGTTTATTTATTTTTCTATTGCAATTGAACATATGTGTAGTTACTGATCCTTTGTTACATGCATATATTTTAATCAAACTGAGGTTTCCTAGGTTTGGCATAAGAGCCTACAGTTTTATACATTATCTTGTTAGTAAACATGGTTTGCTAGTATCTTGATAGTAAACACAATTACTTTCAGAAAAGATTTTTGGGTGTCAAACCTAATTGACTTTAATTAAAACTTGGTCATGCTATCCAAAAAGGCCGTTTTGACATTGTCTTCTGCAATGCACTTTGCAGTTTGTTTTGCACAGCAATTTTATTTTTTTCATGTGATGTCATCAGCAAAATGTCCACATTTTTTCTTCTGTATTTTTCATTTTCAAAGTACATATATATAAAACCGTTTTGAAGATGATGCCATCAATGTACAGTGCAAAAACCTACTGAAAAATGTCCCTCGCAGCATGGTGTCTCCGCAGGGGGATTATTGTCTCACACCTCCAGGGTGTTGGCTCTGTATGCTGGCGTATACGCGCACTGCATATGTTTTCCGTTTACCTATTGGTCTACTCCCTTCAGTGGCAGAGTTGGCTTCCTGAATTTTGAGTCACCACAGGCCGCATTTTAGCAATGCCAGACCATGCTGATTTTTTTTTTTTTGAACATCTCCAGATATATCAGCTCCCTTCACATATAATTAGTCCTCACTTTAACTGCATGCTGCATATATGTGAAATGTTTATGCAGTGCAACTAATTTAAGAAATGATCATATTTTAATAGTAGACTGATATTCAGTCTAATGTAATATCCACGGTATGAGACAGCCTTAATATGATACTTTTGGCTTGTCATGTGACAGCTCGATGTGAAGATCTGCCATTACAATTGTAGGGATGTGTGTGTATGTGTCTTCTGGATATAAATGGAATATGGGATATAAACTTCAGCACACAACTGCTCCATTAACTTATAATACAGAGATAGAGACGGCAGAGGAGAAAAGCTGAGCCTCTGTGCTCGCTCGCACAAGGCAAGCCATTTGGAATAAATGTGTCCATGAAAGCCAGAAGTGGGTCTGCAGGCAAGATAAGCCAATCTAAGCTGAGGCATCAGAATTGACACAAGAGGCGTGGGGGTGCAGGGGGTATTGCAGGAGCTTTCCCCAGAGGATCATGGGAAGCATCAAGAATCTATTACAAACCCTATTAAATGTATTAAATGTCTTGTGGCTGTCAATCAGCCAGATATTCTGAAACTCAGGAAAGCGTCATCTTTGCACAAAGAGGAAAATGCCTGCAGTAGTGGGGTCCTGGATTGCTAAGGTTTAAAATCAATGTGCACAGCCAGTGGGCACTTGCATGGTTAAGATTGTGTAACATTGTGTTTGTTTCTCTGTTCCACCTGAAGCAATTTAATATAATTACACCTTTTTCTAACATATTCTGCTGCACTGCTCAGAAAAGGTGCCCTTTAACACCCTGTCAACAGGCACAGCTCTTTAACAGGTATGCCACCCGCCAAATTTTACATGAGGAAAACAGTATCAACAAACAATTGTTGATAAGCCATACTTTTTCTTCAAGTGCATCTTAAAAAATCCATTTTAATCTTCGGAGGACATTAATTAGGCATTAAGCATTTTACTAAGTTTTAGCATCCCAAGCCTGCTCGTTTCAGTTTAGATTTACAGTATCCTAATATTTGAATAGAGCATATCTCAAGTTGGATCGGGTACAAGGCTGGGGTACTCACTGGATGGCATGCCATCTCATCACGTGGCACATACACGCACACATGATCATACTCTATGGGCAATTCAAAAACTCCACTAGTTTAAGTGCGTCTTTGGACTGTGGGAGGAAACCAGATTGCCCAGAGAAAAGCCACACAATATGGGCAGAAAATCTAGATGCACAGAGCAGAGGCAGGGATTGTGAGACAACAGTGCTACTCACAGCCATTCATAAATGAATGTAAATCTTGCATTGTTCTACCTCAGTTTTCATAAATGCCACAACAGGAGGAAATGTGGCACCTTTGGGGGGACAATTAAAGCACACTGGTCCTTCCTATTGGCATTCTTTTCTAGTTTCATGTTTAGTAATTTTGCGTGTATCAATATTATGACTAGCAGGACAAGAAAGAGCATTTATGAATTGTTATAGATTGCTGAAAGCCTGGCGTAATTGAGGGCTCTCTGTGGTTAAAATCAAATTGCCATGAAGCAACTTTATCCCAATCTGTATCTCCCTGGTTGTGTTTTGTATCAACATCTCGGTACCAGCTATTGCCATCCCTAATAGAGTGCAGACATTACTTATAAAACTAAATGCGGGTATTAATCAATACTTTGGTGTCTGACATTATCCTGCCCTTTGAGTCATAAGCCCGCTAAAAATACCGCTTCTTTCATATAATTTTACAGCACAATAATATATTTATACCATACTATAATACCTTTAAATTTCCAACAAGAAAAAAAGTCAAAATTCCTTTCATTCCCTTAATGACATTCATATCTGAGTGATTAAATTACATGTTCCAGTGACTCTTAATTGCTTTTTTGTGAAACTTTTTTGTGTGTGCCATGGCCCCTGGTCTGCTGCAGAATGGAGGAAAATTGATGCAATTAAATACAATATTATTGAATGCATTCAATAGGAGAAGTGAAAAAGTATGGGAAGCTAACAGGTCTGTGTTCTGATGCTCCTTCCACTTTAATGGAGCGCTTGCGTGATGAATAAAATAAGTATTACGAGAAAAAAAGTCACAATTTTACCAATCCAATATATTGCTATATATAGATCCAATATGAGGCTGCAGAATATTGCATTTAGGTGCCATGCGTAATATCAGAGATTTACTGTAATATGGAAATGGCCATAGGAAATGATAATTCATACAACCTCCTGAAATCACTGATTGATGATTACTTGTAAGTTTGCAATCAATTAAAAAGAAATAAGAAAATAATTCATCGTGCTCAGTCACCTCTCTGATTGCATGTATCTCATCATTTTTCATTATTCTAGGAATGAATCGTAGCTTTAATACCAGTAATGACAGATGGGGAACTCTCACTCAGATGAAGACTGATGACAGTTTTGAGCATTGGACACGACACTTGGAAGGTAGTGGAAATTGAATTCATGGTTTTCTCTATAGATAATTTATTATCTCTGAAAATGAAATGATTGATACATCTGCAAGGGTAACTGTCACACCTGTGCTGTTTTTTTCATTGCCGTGAGATTAATGTGGGTCTCTGTGCTTTGATAAAATGTCACCTTCTTGCACATTCCAAAACCAGCAGCCTGGAAGCTGGATTACATGATTCCCACATTATCTCAGTGCTTTGACGCCCCAACCTGACATAAAAAAAAAAAAAAAAAAAATCAGTTGAATACTGAATTGCAGAAACAGGTAAAAGCTAACTTTCCTGTTGATTGAATAACATCGTAAGAACCCTCCTAAAGTGAACAAAAACTCATATAAAAACAGGTGTAGATCCATTGTAGAATAAATATAAATTAATTCATGTATTTTTCAGTTCCCCTTATATTATAGTAGATAATGTTTTAAGCCCTGATGATTTCATAAAACCAACAACATTACTTAATTTTCCACAGATAAATGCAATTATTGTCTTATAATAATAATTCAATAGCTCAGTAGGACTTTCAGTTAATGCTGTAATCATTATCCTGAACAAAATGTACATAAGCCTAAGTACATAATCCATCTCTCCATATTTCTACCAATAGCTTATCATAGTCAGGGTCACAGAGGGGGCCTGGAACGTATCCCAGGCAGCAAAGGTGCAGGGTTACAGTACACCTTGGACAGGATGCCAATGCTTTGCAAGGTAAACGCAGAAATGCAATTATATTTATTTATTTAGCTTGTGTTTAATATTAAAATGAATGACATTACATTTATATTTCATGTACTATTCCATTTTTAAGTGAGTGATGTAACTAAAGACACCAGCTTTCATATTGTACAACTAATGGTATTGTTTTTTTTTTTAAAAAAAGAAAGAAATAGCAAATGGAAGTCTTGCTTGATTTTTCCAGAATGACCAAGGAGAGTTACATACCATACTTTTTAAAAAACACATCTGCAATGCAAAGCTCAGTGTAGCCTTTTCTCTCTTTTTCTCACTCTCTCTCTATAGCAGAATATTTTCAACATGATCTACTGAAAGAAAAAAAGTAAATAAATAACTGGCTCATTTTTGGGTTTTTTTTGGTTTTTTTTTCCTTTTTATATCCAGATTGGGGGTTTGGGTTTTGTTTTTGTGCTTTCACTGAAAAAAAATGATCTTTCTGACCAATTTCAGAAGGGAGTTTTTTTTCAATCTGGCCTCATTAGGCAGAGGTCAAAAGACCATATTCACATCTTCCACCCACAGAGGTACAGTCAGTAATAAAGAAATGAGAACTGCAGTGCTATTTGATTGAAGTCATGTTTATGTTTCCAGCAATGAACTGTCTGCCAGTATTCAACTAATATTTATGTTTGTTTATTTTTTTGTGGCATGCCATCATGGATTTTACAGGTAAAGGAAATCTCTTTGGAACGTGCTTGCAAAAAGCTAAATGCAAAATCAAAGCCGGCAAAAGTATTATATGTATAAGAGTGGGAGATTTTTGACATACATAGACACATGCATATATATTTTTTTAATAATTTAACTAAAAACTTTTTTTTTTTTTATGTGCAGTCCATTTCTGTCTCATCTCTACTGTAAAAAATTCATAACAGGGTGTTTATGCAGAGTCTTTAAATAAGCATTTCCACAACTGTATGACAGCTTCGTGAAATTGCCCTTCAAACACATGAAATGACTATTCTGCAAACGCTAGTGGTGTGAGTCTTGTTCTTATTTCATATTAGCTTATTTTAATTGTGTGTGTGTGTGTGTGTGTGTGTGTGTATGTGTGTGTAAGACCAGCCAGTCCATTTAGCCAGTACAAAACCTCAGTCAGGTGTCACATGGTGAGGTTAAACATAAGTACCACATATATAGGAAGAAATAAGGATAGGAAACTGAGAAATTAAGCAGTTTCAATACACAGAATAGGAAGTGTACAACCATTTCAAACCTTATTTGTGCCTCGAGGATATGTAAGTTTCCAGGTTTCATTCTCCCTGCCTAAATCAAATCGCTTCCTGAGCTGTTAAACACCTTGAACTAATTTAGTATACGATTTGTAATATCGCATGTGCGGTGTGATATTTACATTAAGGATTAAACCTGTATGTGATTGCTTTACCTCAGAACTGTATGTGTTATTTTTGACAAAAAGAAAAGGATGATATGACAGTTAGAATCAGCATTTCCCCAACAGAATGACTGCGCTACGTGTATCAAAACAGACGTGTCCACAAGGTATTTCTTTATATTATTTTATACCATATTTTTTATACTGCTGTATTACATCAGGGAAAAATAAGAAACAAGCATTCATTGTGGGAAGTATTTTTTTTTTTTTTTGACAATCTTATATTTGCTTCTTTTAAGAACAACATTTCAGTTTGGAAATAAAAAAAAAAAGTAATTGAATATGAGAAAGCTTAAGCATACAAATTACATTAGTAGATACATTTTAGGTATCGTAAATTGAACAGAAGAATAGCATAAATGGAATCTATACACTACACGCTGCGAATTGCATAAAACTGCATAGATGCATAAAATATCAGCCATTTTTCGTCCACCCATACCTTAGAACAGTCCTCTTGCTTAGAATTCCTTGTAGTTTGTGTGGGTACAAAAGGATTAAAAGACAACGCGATATGTAAGTTTATCGATATTATCCTAGCATAGACTAACATTTGCCATTTTTAATTGACCCGTTCACAAATAATGCCCATTAGTGTCAACTCACATCTAATTATGCCACTAAGTTCTTCTCAGAATTTTCAATGGCTGTAGGAAGCTGTCAGTCACAAAGTGATTTACTGTAGCACATACTGTACAAGTCAGTAATGGCATAATTATTCTGAACAGTAAATAGATGCGTGCAAAATGTAACATTGAAAAGCACTTCAAAAGACAGCAAGTACCCTGTACTTCCCTACGCAGAAGGTTAGTTATTAAACGTAACAACACTACGTGTTAAACCGAATGGCTTAATTTGATCTAGCGTTTTCTAATACATGTATCTGTGAGGAGGCAGAAACAGAGAGAGCATAAATATCATTGCTGATGATTTACCTTTTATCATTTCTGTCAGCTTATTGCCTTACTTTCCATTATATTCTATCATGTATCAGCTGTGCATGTGTATGTGTGTACTCTGCAGCCATTTCGTGTGGACATCGTGGTAGTTCCAGGTAAGAACCTCCTCGGCCCCCAAAATCACTTCTGCACACCACTGTTGTACTGAGCTGTTATTTTTGCACTTGTGGCTTTCCTGTTAGCTTTAACAGTTCTGGCCGCTCTCCTCTGACCTCTCTTATTAACAAGGTGCTTTTGGCCACAGAAATGTCATCGACCAGTTGGTTTCTGTTCATCACACCATTCTCAGTAAAATCTCTGGAGAGTGGCACGTCTGTGCCATGTGTGGACCACCAATGTGAGACACCAACAATCAGACACAATTTTTTTGCTTAGTCAAGTATATTAGCTGTATATATAATGAACTCCCAGGAAGCATCTGTATTGCTATTATTAATACGTTTTGTTGCAATGCTGCCCTCATTGAGGTGTATGCTGATGACAGCCAGTCAGTGAGCTGGCAGCTCATGTTGTCCCCTGTTTCCTGTTGTCGCCCTTGGAGGCCTCCGTCTCCCAGAATGGAACGGACCCAGCTTTTCCAAAATGTTGTGGCACATTCATCAAACAGAAATTGGTCAAATACAGCATATGCAATTAATATATTACGCATTTTGTGAGAGAAAACAAGATGAAATGAATCACATTAAAACTTAGGGTTGATTGTAGGAACATGTGAGAACAGATAACGAAACATAAACGGAACAACTGAGAATAAACGACACTATAACAGACAGTTGGGCACTGTGGTGTGTCTGCCTCCCAGCAAGAAGGTTCTGGGTTTGATTCTCAGCTGGGGCCTTTCTGTGTGGAGTTTACATGTTCTCTTCATGCCTGCATGAGCTTCCTCCCAAAGCCATGTGTTCTAGCTAATTGGCTGTACTGTGAAATTGCCCATTGTCTGTGAGTTTGAGCATTGGGCTCACAACTGCTATGAAAACAACAAGCACAAATGCTTGTTGCCTGATATGCTACCTAGCATGGGAGGATCCAAAATCCCCTATGGTACCATCATCATGTTTATAAACACTGGTATTTTCTTTCCACTGACATATGCTACTCTACAATGGTTCATACTTGGGACAGGCTCCAGGATGAAAGGATGGATTGTTGGATGGATGGCTTGGGATTCTGGTATTATTAACAAATGGTAGACTGTTAACTGAAAATGTGCAGGTTATAGACCATACAGTCTAACATTACATTCTAAAAAACTATATACAAACACTGTTTAACTGTTCATGTCACGTGATTAGCTCCATTCACACGCATACACACAGTGTAAACTAAAAAGAACACCCTGACACAAGAGACTCTTAAAATAAAATAATAATGTTACTTTGTCCTCCTTTTAGAAAACAAAAGGCACACACTGTCGCGTTGTAGGCCCTCAGATGTATATTAAATTAGTCTTTTAAATGCAACACCCCTAATAGAATACAGATTAGCTCAAAGTCAGATTGTGTATTCCCACTTGGATGCATATGCAGTTGGCAGGCAATTTTGCCTTAAAAGGGATGCTTCTCTGCTAAATTAGGGGGGGAAAGTAACTAGAAAAGTTTCATTAACCTTTAATTCTCCCTTATGTTTACTAAAATCCCTTTCACAGCTAGTGGCTCTTTGTGGCTGATGTTAACTTAGATCAACTCCATTGGGTCTTCCTTTCTCAGTCGCTTAATTAGGCTGACTAATTTGGCACATTGTTGTGCATATTTCCTGACAATTAAGCATGGAAGTATTGAGTTTATCAGCACTTTTCCGGGTTAAGTTATAAAATCAAGCAAAAGTCAAAATAATTAGTGTTACACTGGCCGGAAGTAAAAGATATTTATTTTTTCCAAAATCTCTCCATATGGCCCACTTCTCTCTGAACACTGATAGTGTTACTCCTAATGTCAGTGTTGGTGTTATCGACACTGCATTTAATTTTTAATTTTTTTTTTTCTGTCTCTGTGCTGTTACTCTAATGTTGCTCTAAACACCTAGCATTACGCTCCTCATCAGATTAGTGTTAATTTATTGGAATGACTATGGAATGTAAACTGAATTTCATCTTAAAGATGTCTATTGATTACAATTAAGCCCCTCTGCAAACCAGCCTTGAGGTCTTTAGGGTGTAACATTGTCAACGCAGGCTTTGCAGCCTGCAGTTGCAGAGATATCGCATGCGTCGTTTTCACGTACCTGCCACTTCTTGAGATTCATGATGGCTAGCTGGGCCGTGGTCACGTATTTTTAGAAACTGCTATTAATATGGGTCCTGTATGAAAAAGATCAAACGAAGGAAAGGAAACTGAGTCACACAGTGCAAGTCACACAACGTCATCTAACAGTTTGTATCGTGTGAGTCACACAATAAGACTCCAAACATGGATCCTACAGGGCAAGCTGCAATACAAGGCAAAGACTCTAGGCATATCTGAGGAAGAGATAATGATTTTTTTGCTAGCTGTCTAAATTTTATTATTATTTAATTACCCAAAACACCATATCTTAATTATATCACTTATACTTTCCCATCAGACATGCAAATTCGGCACAGAAGTACAAGTATTACTCATCGTGATTGTGAAAAAGAATTCTAATTGCACAGTGAAATGCATAAGTATGCAATATTGTAAGCGAGGATGATGTGTTTATGTTCTGACCTTGAGAAATTGTGATATATAATTTATTTCACTTGAGTTTTCCGTCCACATTTTCTCCCGGGTGCTGGGATGCCCTTGTGTAAAAGCATCCAAGTTGTCAGTCATTATCGGCCGGGCTAGCTGCGTACAACTGATCTGTTTTTATCCAGGTGCGTGGTGTGATGGTGGCCTGTTCAGGCACAGGCCGTCAAAATATCTTCCTCACTTTTTGATCCACCTGCTCCTCACCGGGTAATCCATTAACAGCGACATCCTCCCATGTAGCCTGAGGACACAGGAGGGAAACTGTCCACAAACATATTGTAGTGTTGAACATGAAATGACTGAAGCTATCTGAATTTAACGCGTGACATACAGTCATACGGTACTGTGGCAGGAAAAGAACATTCTCTTTAAATTATCTTCAGGTTGGTGTGTGAACTATGACTTTATGATCGTCACGTGTCACTTTATATTTCCTCACTTCGCCCTTGAATTTGCAGTTACCCTACAATATAAATATGAATTCCTACCAAAGTCAATCAACTGCTTAAACTGACTAATTAAGAGACCTGCAGGTAAGAATGAACAAATATTGGTACTTGGGATGGCCTGGGTGCTCTTGATGAGAGACTTGGAAACCAAAGCGATGCTCTCTAAGCCGTCAAACCAGAACAATAAAAAAAAAAAAAATCTCATTACATTGTGTGATATTGCTGTTTATTTGTAAATATCCTAATGTTAAATAGCTTTTTTCAGAGTAAATATATACTTACAGCCAAATAAATGGCCTTAAACATTTTCTTTGCCAGCCTGCGACTTTTTCACTGTACTGTATACCAGGGGAATTGCTGTGTTTTTCCCGGCGATCTGTTCCAGCATGCCTTGCTGGACGTATAATGCCACATACAGTTTGGTAAAACAGCTCATCATAGTTTGATCCCACAGTTTTTTTCTTTTTCTTTATTTTTTTGTGGTGCTTTGTTGTGCGCTTATTGTTCTGTTTACAGATCTGTTGTGATGTGTTTTAATCATCCAGTGTGATGGTCAGCACATTGTCTGGGGATTACCCATACTGCCTTACCATGTGTGGTGCGTGTCGAGCAATAAAGACTTCAACGTATCACCACTTAATTCTTAATATGGAACCCTGGTCCACCTGTAATAAAATAAAGTAATATTGTCATTTGAAAAACTTCATATCTGAATATGTGGATGTAAGCATCAGAAAACTTAGACACAGGATCACTCAAAGCTCATGAATTAGAAATTGCGGTCTTCAGCAGGCAACAGCAAGTCAATTTAGCACACCAACCAGAAAGTGCTGCCTACTTGAAATTATGGGCACAGGTCAATTGCTGTAATCTTACCGACAAAGCCGTAAACACAAGCAAACATGGGTGCACCCACTCCTTTGTACATTTACAGCATCAAATCATCCATTCTCTGAGCCCACAACTGCTGGCGATGCTAGTGACAATTGGTGTCAGCATCCAGGCTCAGTGTTGGGCCAAAGGCTTTGAGCTTGTACCGAGTGCAAGGTTGCTTTGCGGCTGGAGACTGTGGACGGCTGCCAGACTCTCCATTAGATGTGCGTAAGGTCACTCGTCCATGCACAGTGCGTGCCAAACTAACCCCTGCAGAGGACCCGGGACTCGTTCCAAACCATCTGGGAAACACTCCAGACAGAGCAGCGGAGGTCAGACACAAACCAAACCCGCCCATTGTAAAGTCGAGGTCAGCGGGAGAAAAGTTACGAGATAGAAACACTTTGTTGAGTCCTCTGTACTTCCTCAAGTGGGCAGCCCAGGGACAGGCGAAGAAATGACACTGGGAGAGGGCAGTCGGGGCGCGTTGTGCTGTGACAGCTCCGTCGCTGCACGCACGTGCTAAGGCAGTCATGTAAGATTTACGTCAAGAAAGCTCAGAATGCAGGTAACAGCTGTCAGGTAACAGTATTCTTACGTTCGTGCTGGCGAATGCGGCGTGAAGACACTCCAGGGGTTCTGCAACAGCAGAGAAGGTATAAGAAGAAGAACCAGGTAGCGAGCATTGGCCCAAGCTGACAGATCACAGGGCTGACTCATGATGTGCCATCACTGGGGGGTTGAGAGAGGTACGGGGGGCAGCGTCCGGAGAGAGCACCTGACCAGAGCCCACCAGCTGTGCTAGCTTCACTGCCAAAGGGGTAATGTTTTGAGCTGACACCCAGGCTCCATTGTGGGCTTCTGTGATCACTGTCTGAAAGGCTGCCACACTACCTCCGGTCGGGGTAGGGGGTTGGGGGGGGCAGCCTGATCTGAGCCCTCTGCTGCTAGAAAGCTCCCTGTAATAGAGGTAGTTGGGATTATCTTGGCTTCAGCTTGCAAGATGCACCCCCCCCCACCACCACCACCACCACTTTTAAATCTGTGAATAAGATCTGGCTGGATTCACTGGACAGTGAGGCTTTCATTAGGTTGGTACGGTGCCACATCTCTATGTGTGATATGTTAGAAAAGATTGATTAAAGGCAAGACAATGCTTGTGTGAACAAACATTTTCGTATTTTCGTGAGGCATTAAATCTAATGTAAATGAACTGGATAAAGTGGAGGAGTGGTGTACTGCCTTATTAGAGTTTTTGAAAGCATTCAATGTACTACTTTTTAAAACAGGCTGCTGAGAAATGTGATGGAAATGTCATTACATATATGGGGTGAGCAACAGAACTGTAAAAATTACAGCATCATAATGCTATCACATCTCAACCCATAGACCATCAAGATGGCAACTGTTTAAAAAAAAAAAAAAAAAGAAAAAAAATCTTTGGTTGCTTTCTTTCCCGAACGTTCTTTTGAAATTTAACCCCAGTACTCATTGATTATGAAAAAAAAAAAAAAAAATCCCTTGTCAGTACTACATGATAACAGGGCTTGATGATATATATATATTGTTTTGCAAAGAACAGAAGCTGACTTTGTTCTCCATCCTCAGCACCACTTTGTCAGTTTGTCCAAAACCTGTCCATCCCTCTTTTGTCTTTTAAAGGGAAAAGAACATTGTCAGTACTGTCAGTGAAATGGCATATCTGATAGAGAAGGCAAGCCAATTCCCTGGGAAATGAACTCTACACATATGAGCAAAATACTCAAGCAGCAGCTCAGTAGAGTTTACGAGCAGTCTAAAACTGGGTTTTCAAAAGCATGGTTTAAGTGATAAATAAAATAGATAAGAAAATAGTTTGGATGTAAATAATGCATGCGTATATTATTTGCTTATTTAGAAGGTATTCAGATAAAATTCAGATAATAACAATAATTTCAAAATGAATGAATATGTTTTCTCCTAACTGCCAGCAGACTGATTCCTTCAGATGTGTGTTTTGGTGTCTGTAACTCTGTATCCTGAACTGCCCACATGAACAGAAAGGAAGGAAGGAAGGAAGGAAGGAAGGAAGG
>JAACJT020000007.1:14638794-14649065 GCA_009936485.2 Gymnarchus niloticus
GGACTTGGCCATACTAAGATATTGATTATGTGACCGACATTGTTTTTTGTAATAACAACCTGTGTCCAAAATGTCAACCAACCAACCAACCAACCAACCAACCAACCAACCAACCAACCAATCAATCAATCAATCAATCAATCAATCAATCAATCAATCAATCATTCAGTCAGTCTGTCTGTCTATCTATATCTCCTTTCTGACAGATTTTGTTAATTTTTAAAATTTTCTTTTAGTTCTGTTGAGTCACATCTAAATCAGGTAAATGAATTTTGAATTTAATCTATTGAGAGCCCATAAAATGACTTGTGCCTTTCTGGACATATTTACATGGAATAATATCAGTCCTACAACAGGATACGAGTGCTGAACAGGCAATCACTTTCAGTGTTCTTTCTTTATTGTATGATTAAAATTTAGCTTAAAATAATATAAATTTATTTAATGTAAAACCTAATTCCCTAACAGGTAACACGAAAATAAAAAGTTGTTCCGAGGAAGGTCTCATGGGAAGATGTAAAATGTATGTCTATATAAAAAAAAAAAAAGGTCTGTTTTCATGTTAGAAAGATAGAAAGACAAATAGGTTGTTTGGATCAACTAAATGTTCTAAAATGTATTATATATGTAGTTCAAACAAAATCATCAATATTATGTGGCCTTGTTTTGTTTCAGTTTGATTGAAAGTTTGCAGGTGTGAAAAAGGACGTGAAAATTGTTTGCATAAATGAACAAACGTTTATCATCCGTAACATACGTGGATATTTCCATTCCTGACCTCATTTTACTAAATGGAAAGCTGTCCTTGAAATGGCCCATATGAGAATATCAGTAAACATAGTGTATTTAAAAAAAAAAAAAAAAAAGTGTGGCAACTCCTCAAGGTTAATTTACTTTTAACTTTTGTTAAGAGCATGTCTGTTGGGGCTTCATTAGGACGACATGTAGGGTTTTCGAGATCGGGTGAGATTAACCTTGTGAAGGAGACTGTGTTTCCGCTCAAACCCTTTATCTATTCTTGTTCGAGCATGAGGTATCTCAGGAAACCGGACACACCCGCCCAACATCTGTGGCTCCACGTAATAAGCAAGGACAATCCAAACTACTCGGTAACAGTCATGTGCTGTTCTTCCCCACAATTAAACATTCGTTTTTCATGTCCTAAATATGCAGCATCCTCAGTAGAAGGAGCATGCTGCATTAAACTTAATGCATAAATTGCTGCGAAAGCAAAGAGATGTGAAAGATTTCTAGATGATAAGAGGACTGGCTCGTAATATTTTAAAGCTTTTAAAATCAGGAAATTAATTATCTTTCATCAGTCTTAATGCTTTTAAATTCTTCTAGCTAGTTTCTGTTTCTGCTTTGCTTAAGCAGAATTATAAAACTATTGACAATTGTAACATGTTTTTATATTTTCTACAAAGGCTGCACATGAAGAAAAAAGAATAAAGGTTCTTTCCAAATGTAAAAAAATTTACATGATAAAATTAAATAAATTTTGAATGAATTTGAATTTTAATATATGGTCTGCCTGTGGAAGAGGAATAACCTTTGAACATGACATGAATGAATACATATTAATGCATATCTTGTGTACAGCAGTGTTCCGTGTTATTTGGAAAGCAAAGCCGTGTCACTGAGTTTTTATATTAGTTGTTCCAGTGAATCCCTCTTGTACGCAGAACGCCAAAAAGTTCAGTGTCCTACGTCTGCTTTTCTGCATAATAAGAGCTTAAAGAGTAATTACAATATGCAGCTGTGTTTCTGAATATTCCGCATAAGCCACCACATAACACACATAGAGGAACAGAAGATGTATAATCCTACTATAAAACCACGCTCATCTGGAACCTACTGTGGGTCCTTGATGCTCCAAGAAGGAATTTCGGTTCACTCTCATGTTTGTGTTTCTAACCAGCATGCTTTTATTTTGAAATAAATGCCTCTTTTAAAGCTGAGTTTACATGATGTGAATAATGCTTTACGTCGTTCTTTATCTTCATGTGTACATATTTTTGTAATAATTAATCTTCTAATAGCTTACCCTGTTCAGGGTTATATTACTAATATTAATACTACTAAAGTTACTATTACCACTACTACTAATAATGATAAGCACTTGTATTCTGTACAATGACAATAAAGTTGAATCTAATCTAATGTAATAAACCACTGTCATCAACATCCATCACGAGACGGTGTGTGTTAAATCATGTGAGAATATACATTTGGTTCATCTCAGTTTATTACCATCTTTGTTAAAATCAGCAGTGACATTAAAGTCAATGGATGTCCTTGATCAGCAGGAAACTTACTTTTTCAGTAAGTGACACGTGGTGAGATCTCACCATGACGATCCATCAGAGATGGAGGCAATCGCGGCCTCGGTATAGTGCTGGGCCAGATGACCCCCTTTGCCCGATACGTGTGCCAGTGTACTTCTCTCCTCAGTATTGATCATGCCAGTGGTGAGGTTATGGCTCAAGGGCAGGAGGGCTGCGTCTTCAACCACACTTTGAGTTTTAACCTCATCTTCATTTAAAGAAGGTTGAAATGAAAAATGGTTACCTGTGGAGAGGAAAAAGAAAAAAAAAAACCTGAGGGATATCCTGCAAGTGTGACTCTGAGGAAACATGGCGTATTTTCAAATAAATGCTACAAGTTACTGAAGTAAGATGTTTTGTGCTTATCTACGTTTGGTATAATGTACCATGAGAATACATGTACAGGCATGTCTGCATGTCTGTGTATAACATGTAAGTTATCTAGTCAGCTCAGTTCAAACATTGCACTTGTGAAAAAGATTACAATACGTGCAGAAGATTATTCCCATGGGTGTAACGGTGGACGCATGTTTTACACACAGAGTATAAAAAATACATATGCTTCCCTTTTTGGTGTGGTTTGGCTATAGAAATTTGGTCATTTGTAATAAAAGCTCCATCATATTCAGTTTGAGGCAGGTTAAGACAGTGTTACACAATCCATTTCTTTATTGCTGGCAGTTTAAATTAATTTACCTTAACATCTTTGATCTTTTGGCATAAATCAGTCTTTGATATTAGGTATGGAAGAATCTTTCTTGTCTTGCAAGTTATTGAAGGTTCTTGGGATATTATGTTGATCTGCATGAACAAAGCACAAATCAAAAAAGTGCGGTTAATAATGGCTTGAAAGAAATATTAGCATTTATATCATAAGCACACATTATTCTGCTTAAGGCAGAATGCATACCAGAAATTAGAGTCAACGTTTCTCTTCCTGGGAAAATTCCTCGTGGACCATACCCGTTGGATGCTATTTGATGTTTCAGTAATACTTTTAAAATATCCATTTGTTAAAACACCAAAAATGCTAAGTCTTGCATATTTCATAATAGTATCTGCCGCGCCCATTGTCTTTGCAAATGGTGGAGTTAATAGTTAGATCATTAAAGGTGGAATTTGTTAGATTTTCAGCTAATTCAGCAGTTTTTCGCTGTATCTACTACTTAACGCATCGTGGCAGTATTTACAATTACAATAAAAGATGAAACCCCTTAGTGTAAGAGTTGTAATGGACTCCGGGCACCTAAAAAGACAGGGCATCTGTTCCATTCCATCCCTTTCCGGAGGACTACATCAGACACATGCCATTCTTGTTTACTTTTTAGTTGTGCAAACATTCTTGTGCCATATACTAATTCTCAAGATAAACAGTGGTACCACACTTGTGACGTCATGTGACGTCTTCAAAGACAAATAGCAAGGCATTGCAGATCAAGCTGACTGCAGTTAGCATCACCGTTTCACTTTTCTGAAGGAACTCTAGGCAAAGAGTCCCTGTTCAGCAGTAAAGCCCGTCTTACATGGAAGAACAGAACATTCCAGGGTGTATAGTTGTTTTCAGGTATACAGACATACTGTTCTGTGAGGCCTAAATCAATGGTTCCTTTGATTTAAATTGAGCCTTTATACTTGATTGCAGAGTAGCTATGTTTCCAGAATGCGTTTGCACTGAGGCCAGAGAAATGGGATATTCTTGATGTGAAATAACTGGAGCAAATAAAGGCTTGCTTTAAAAAATGTATCTACCTTCAGGTCATTTAATAGTTTATAATAGTGATGGAGGTGATGATCTGTGTAGTTGTGCATCTTTATGCATCAACTACAGATTTTTCTTCCTTTAATTTGTTCATTTGGTTTGGACTGAAATTAATCACGAACATTACAAAAAACAGGGAAATACTCCTTGAGGGAACACATTAAAACCAGAACAGAATCGAACTTCACATGGTCCAGCTTAAAATACTGAAGAAGCAATTCTACCTTCCCGTGTCATTTACCAGCTGTTAGTTATATGCAGTGCATTTAAATTATCCCAAAAGCCCAGGCACTATACTACAGGTTTTCTTCGGAAGATATACTTGCTTCTGTGCTTCTGTTCAAGCATATAGATGACTGATGAGTTTGAGAGCATTTTAAGGACTAGTCACATGTGAAATGATTCATCAAAATGAAAGCTTATGCAAAGAAATATGCCCTGTGAGTCTATGAGTCTGGGTATTGAGCTGGAACAGCTACACACACAGGTACCATTGAAACGATTAATATGCACCTGGAAAATGGCTTAAGACACTACAAGTAAAAAGTCAGGCAATGACGGATCTATTTAAGATACATGAATTTAGCATCCATTAATCATTTAATGGTGTTTTAATGACACATTTGTCAGGTGGCTGTTAAATTCAAGGCAGACACGGGCAACGTATTGAACTAGCAGGCTCAGCATAGCACAGCACCAGAGAAATCATTCTAAAAACAGCCTTTCTAAATAACTCCTAGTCTTGGCATGCATATTTTGATTGATGCGATGTGATGTTTTGTATTTTTGGATTTTGTTGCATCACCGTGGTTAAAAATGTATTAATATTGCAAAAAAAAATGCAAGCATAAATTTCATATGCTATTTGTTGGTAGGGATTTCTGATAAAGAGGAAAAACATGGGCATAGTTTAGGTCTTCATTTATTTATTTTTACAGGAGCTGTGTTCCTCCAGTACTGAAATCAAACGTCCTCTATTCAATGGAGCTTTGTATACTGCATATTACCCATTGTAGTCAGCAAACTTCGCTTGTGGGTGTTTCTCCAGTTGCTGCACCTTCAAATTCAATTATTCACCATAAAAATATCATTTTTCGAAAGCTGGAGGGATCCTTTTGGACCCACTTTTGATAGAACAGTCTGAAGAGAAGGTGATGTCTAGTCATTCATCTATATTTTAATTTTATTTTATTCTGGGTAATATTGGAGCAAAAGAAAAAAAAGAATTCAAGAGTAAGCTGGGCTATTTCAAATAGTTATCTTGTTTACTTCAACCTTTTGAAATAAAATGCTTTCCACTGTTTGCTTTTCCTTGTGAGATGGCAGTGGTGCCTGAGTCAGATCAATACATGATAATTAACTGAATACCACGCTGCCATGTTTCTGAGCTCTTGCATGATACTTACTGTGGGGAAGAAAAATAAAAAAAAACAAAACACTGCATTTGGTCTCTGTATTCATATATATGTGCATGTGTGTGTTTGAGCAAGACTGATCAGTCAAATCTAGACATCAATACCCGTTAACATGGTTTTAACAATGCACACTTCCAAGCAAATGTAATCTGCACACTGCTCTCGCCATCGATCGCCCAGTGCTCCCATTTGCCACTTGAGATTAGGCCGCTACACATCTCTGCGCTTCTACTCGGCATCAGGAATGCGCTTGCTGACATGTACAGAATAGTCGCAGCATCCGCCATGATGTGCCATGGAGATATTGGGACTGAAATATAGCAGGATTTCTAACAGCAGGTGGTGTAGTGATTAAAGCTCTGGATTTATGATCTCTCAGAGGTTAAGTTTGCTGAAAACTAACTACTGTTGTACCCTGGGGCAAGGTGCTGGATTTGCTTCAGTACACTAAAGTACAAGCTTCGGTTCCCTTATACCAAACACTCTGCTAGGCAAAGAAATGTATAAATGTAATAAGTACATTTTACAGGTATTTAAGATTTTATCAGCTTGAGATATTGTACATACTGTAAAACTAATTGTTCCTCATAAATATGGAACATATAGCTCAAATGCCAAAGCTAATGCTGGACTTCATGTTCTATCATCATTTTTAGATGATGAGTAATATAGTGCCAAAAATCAGGGGTTAATTTAGGATTCAGACAATATTCATCATATACCAACATAGGAGTTATCTGTTGACTCATTAAAATGACATCACCAGTCTGGCACAATTAAAATTAGTTGTTCAGTCAGTCAGTCAACCAACAATTTTATTATTATTTTTTTGTATGTTTTTCAGATGTTTAAAAGATCAGAAAACAATAATCGCCTGGACTATTAAGTGGCCCATACTTGAAATGTCATGCCCAAGCAGCTGAGAGGCCCTCATTTGGGTCTTAGACCAACTGGAACAGAGCTGGCTTGGCTAGAGAAACCTGTTTATGTAGATAATAAATATAATAGAAAATTGTCAAAGAATTCCCTTCAAAGCTGTTAGCTCAGCTTTCAAACTGAGGCCCAGTTCTGCTTCAAACATAAAGAGCTTTTCTGTTTTTTTTTACCAGTGAAAAGGCTGAAAAGGTTCTGGTCAATGAGGCTTGCAGTGATGCTTCTCTTACTTCCAGAATGATCCAACAGCTAGTATCACAGGGGATTTGGACTCAGAGATGTGTTCATAAATATTATGGACCAAAACTGCATACAGATGTGCTGTTGGTTTTAATTAAGGTAGCTTTAAACACATTATGTCTACCCATAAAGGTTGCCAATTTCAAGACTATGGCACCTGGGGAGGCCAGCTGCTTTGCGGCCAGTGACGAGAATGTTTCTTGCCTGAGTAAACCCTTTACTGTTTCAGTGCGTTGCAACATTGGGATTAAGGTGAATCTTTTTGCATGGGTTATACCATCTCCCTTGCTAGTTCTGTAGCCATTTATGAGACCAGAAGCATTTGTGTAACAAGTACTGTGTGTGTATGTGTGTCTGTGTGTGTGTACTGAAGAATGTACAATAGAAGCACAGCACTAAAAGATGCAAACTAAACTCACACCATCCATCCATCCATCCATCCATCCATCCATATTCACCTTCCACACCTTCCATGTTGCTTATCCAGTTCAGTGTCCTGCAGTATATTTCAGGAAATTCCTGGGAATTAGGCTGGGAAACATGCAAAACCACTGCAGTACATGCATGCTCACACACACAATCACACGGTAAGGATGGATTTGCGAAATGCTGGTGTGTGAAATACAGCTGGAATTGGAAATTCTAAAAAAAGACTATTTATACCATTTTCAGAGATTACATGCAATCACTTTCCTGCCTGGTATTAATGCTACTGGAAAATGTCCATGCACTGAGGCAGCAGTAGAATTAAGTATAGGCTGAGGCATTGCCAAGACTCACTGAGTAAGTTAATTAACTTATTACAATATAGTATTAACAATTAATAAGTCCAGGATAAATAGATTTAAGCCTTGAGAGACTATTATGAAGGTAGACTTTAGTTAACTTGTTTAATTGGTTTGTATTTAGAGGATTTTGTATGCGTTTAGCAGGAGATTGGAAAATAATACTGTTCTCAACATCCCAGCTGTGAACTTTCCGCTGAACTTTTCCTGAAGCCGGAGATGATCACAGGGCACATCCACAATAGAACACTGAGGACGGTCACTCATACTTGAGTTCCATTTTGGCCCCATGGATTTCTGAGCATGGAGTTGTGACAGAAAATGCCGAAGGGCCTGCCACAACCCTGGTCACACAGTCGTGGCAATGACTAGGCTAGGTAAAAACACAATACCTTCTCATTCTACCCAGTGGTTTTGCCAACATGACTTTGAACATGAAATAATATCTTCAGTTTCCAAATGGTTCATGCATTATGGCAATTTTGAATAGTTCTAATTCAGTACATCGGATGTATCAGACTTGTGTTGAAATCCCCCAAATGTACTCTATCAAGTATTTTTCATGCAGTGATTAAAACTTAACTGAACTGTAAACATGCAGCTATCTGGAATGCAGTAACAGAGTAAGACAAGCTAAATCCTATAAGTAATGGAAACAGGTAAAAAAAAGCAAACATACGTGTCTCTCTTCCGATCTATACCATTCAAGTAGCTAATAGATATACAGTGTGCTCGGTCGCCTATCAATCATTCCCATACTAATCTTCTGCTGTATAAATGGTAAGGCTAAAAATATTAAATAGGACAAGACTCACCCCTATTTGAGCCAGCATAGGATGCAGTGTGATGTCAGAGGTCTAGATAATAGCAGTACACAGACAACAAACATGCTTAAAAAAGACAAAATGACATGCAAAGGTACAAGGCGAAGAAGGTGGCCTTTGGTAAATGTCACGCAACTGGTAATGTAAATCATTGTTTCATGTCGAGGAAGCGTTGGAAGAAATCATACTAAACATATACCAAGCAATCCAGCTCCTCCTCCACAATCCATTTTAAGTTTTTGCGTGTGCTACTATTTCAAAAAACACTGCACCTATGAGCAGATGTGAAATCCTTTGCCACAGCACTGAGTATTGCCATTCACTTTATGAACAGCCTGCATGTTTACCAGAAACGTAGCAGTTCTCTGGCTGTGTGTGTGTATGCGAAGCATGGAGAAACTATCAGGATGTAAACACAGTCAAGTGGCAAAATAACAGGTCCAAATAGCAATGCAAAGAAGGCCTTTTTGGCATGCTGAATTTCATCTCTGCTTGTAGGGATAAGATATATGTCCATGTATGCGCTTGAATAAATTTAATATAACAGTCAGAGTGGCGCAAAATGTGGACTGTGAAATATCAGATAGACTTGCAAGTGTTGTTTGATGAAATTTAATGTTTTGAGTAACCACAGGTGGAACCATGGAGCGTAAATTTTGCTATATGAATTGTGACTATTGCATAACAGTGCAGCCATGACTATTTTTGCCTCCTGTTATTATAACAGACAGAGTTTGGGGAGTCTGCATATTTTCTTGCATCTGTATGAATTTCTTCCAGGTAGTCTGGTTTCCTGCAACGATCCAAAGCCATGCAATTAACTCTACATTGCTGTAGTTTTTGACTGCACATGTGGATTTGTGTCCTGTCGTGGTCTGGACTCCCCTCAGGAATTTTGCTTCCTTAAGTAGTCATACTGTGACCCTGTACTGGTGTAGCTTCCAGTTTTCTAGGACTGGAGGCACAAGGCCAACACATACATTCTCCTCATAATCACCCATCTCACACTCCCCTCGTTTGCTTGCATCTCCTGATTTGCCGTGGCAAATCAGAAGACAAAGTTTCACCATATCCTGTTACAGTTCTGCGTTTCCTTTGGGGAAACAAAAATAAATGAGACTGGCTGGCTAGATATCCCCATGCCGTGTGGCTTTGTTTTCCAGATCACAAAAAAAAAACTAAATCTTTCATAGCTACATAACTAAATAATCATGCTTTATAGTCCAGGAGCCATTAGGGTTATGTCTCTGTTGTGTTACGTTAGGTGCTGGAGAGTGACTGCTTGTGGTTGGATCGGGAAGGTAGTTGGTGCAACCCAATTGGTTCTTGATCTTTCTTGACACTAGAATCGTAGAAGCCTCCATTCGGCCTCCATGCACCTTGCTTTGGCTTACAGTATGATTTTGTCTTGTCTTATGGGAGAGAAACTTGCTGGAAAAGCATGGCATCTCTATTCTTGCTGACAGGTAAAATAGGAAGAGTCTTCATTTTTGCAGGCATCTTTCAGTTATGTACTAATTTAAAAATGTCCATCACTTTTTTTTTCCCATTGTTCCTCCTGGAGTGGCATTGACTTGACGGGCGAAAATAAATAAATAAAGAAATAAAACCTTAGCAGTTTTGTCAGACTTAGCAAAGCTGGCACAAAATGATCTGGGAATTAATTGGTCCATTCATGTCGACCAGTTATAGGTGTTGCACGGTATGCACAAACCTTAACGACTTTGTTGATGTAAAACTTTGTGAACCATGCTTCTCCAAACAGAAATTTGTTCTTCACAAGAACTTATTACCCATATGGATTCCATTAACACTTTTTTTTTTTCCCAGAGCACACTTGTTAAGACAGAAAGACAATGTATTCTGGTACTGTCCAACCATAATGTTACATTCTCCAAAGGAAGGGACATATGTTCTACTCGGACTCATTAATTTGTCCTGCCTGGTGCTAGCCTGAGGAGGACAGGCTTCCCCTTTGAGTCTGGCTC
>JAACJT020000007.1:14666514-14690633 GCA_009936485.2 Gymnarchus niloticus
TTGAGGTGTGGTGGGGGGGGGGGGTTTTTTAATAAACCACTACCCCCATCCTTTTTTTTTTTGTTTTTTTTTTTGTCCCCCCCCCCCCCCCCCCCAAAAGTCTTCCACTGTGTTATTTTGGCGCTTGCTGCTTCACAGTTGCAGCAGGCTTGATCTGATTCCCTTTAATGAAAATTTATTCAGAAAATTTTGTTTTTTTATCAACTAATTGTTGTATTGCAAAGACAAAAGACTGGGTTTTCTTTTGTTCATTATTATTTTGTCCCTTCTTCTAAAGAATGAAATGTGTGTTTTACATTTTATTTTCCATGCATTGCTTTTTAAACACCATACAGCCACTCAATTATGAATATGTCTTTTATATTTGGTCAAATTTTTGATGCTGTTCCCATTCAGTCTACCACTACCTTCCACCTGGAGACTGTTTCAGGAAGCATATGTACCCCATTACAGGGCACAGCCTCAAAGGGAAATAACAACAATAATACATTATTATTATTATTATTATTATTATTATTATTAGCAGCAGCAACACTTGCATTTTTATTCACTTTTTAATCAGTCAAAAGCCATTGATAAGCTCTGGTGAATGTCTTATAAGTTTTTGGTAATAGTTTTTATTTGATGTAATGTAATGTACTTGACCATGTACAGAAACTATAAGAGAAAATGCAGGAATCAAATCGATGACAGGCCAGCTGTTTTTTAACAGTCGTATTCACCAATATTATTGTTTTTGACATTTGTTAGCAAATACCCAACAGAGGGAGAACAGTCCGAAAAGAGTGGCTCCATGCATGTTTTACCTGCAGTTTACAAGGATGCAGACATGTGCCAGCATTCTGGATAGCTTTCAACGGTCTGATGCCACATGCTGCAAGTCCTGTCTGGAGGGAGTTGTAATAGTCAAGCTCTGAGTCGATCATACTGTGGACTAGCAGCTAGTTAGACGGCATAGTGAGCTAGCAGTTGTTATCCCGAGCACTGTACAGAAGCAGTATTAAGGACAAGGTCTTGACAGGTCCTGGGGACACCACGCTAGTTTTGCGGCGAGTGATCGCACAGGCAGAGATGAGCTACAAATGGTGATGAGCTTGCAAGGCAGATCCATAAGCTATAAATGATTTCAGAGGAAGGGGGTTCACTGGTATCTGGATAGCTGCAACTGGACCCTTTATTATGCCCAACACGCTTGCTCATGTTTCTAAATTGATTTACTCAGTTTAATAAGCAGAAGGTGAAGACATTATCCATTACTGCATCTTATTTATGAAATCTATAGCATTTGTGCCACGACCAAACTTACACGTGATACATTTTTAAGAGCATCCAGACGCTTATGGGCTCACAGCAGATTTTTGTTCCACACCTCCAGAGAATTTTGAAAGACATGCACCCCCCCCCCCGACACACACACACACACACACACACACGCACAAACAGCATGTGCTGGTTTTGAAAAATGATGGGATGCTTTGATCTTTTCAGATTTTGATTCTGAAAGGATGCCAGCAGATGCCTGATAAATCTATATTTATCTGTTTAATTAAACAGTGCATGATCTGATAAATAAATATAAGCAGTGTTCTGCTTTGGGGAGGGGGGCATGGTGCCTCCTACTGCCAGCATTATGGGTTCAAGTCCCAGCACTGCATCCTGTGTAGTTCCTCCAGGTCCTTTTTTTTTTTCTGTCCAAAGATTTATGATTAGGTTAAATGACGTCTCTAAATTGCTCATTAATGAATATTTGTGTATGCATGTATATGCAGTCTGATGGCCTGCTGTCCCATCTAGCATGTACGCCACCCTTCTGCCCTGCACTGCCTGGGATAAGCTCCAACCCCCCCCCAAGACCCTGACCAGGATAAGCAGGTAAATGATGGATGGATGGGTGGATGGCCAGACAATGTGTGAAAGAGATACTGTTAAGAAAAACAGCTGAAGTCAATGTTTTATTCCTTCTCAATAAACAAAGCTTAAAAGTTAATTGAACCAAAAAGCCTATTTAAAAGGAACAGCCGTAGAATTTAAAAACTATATTATATTCCCTGAATTTTCCAGCCAACTTTTATTTATCAAATGTTATACTTAAAAGCAACTTTCTGATGATATTACTTACCATGAACAATATTATAAATGGCACCTTCAGTGCACTTGTACTTTGGTCTTTTGTTGACACTAGCTGGTAGCTAAAATGAGAAGAAAATGTATTATTAAATTTAATAACACCAGCAAATCAATATAAAAGCACCTGCACAGAAACCTGCCTGTATGGGGATAGATGAATTAATATGGTCTTGCATGTGTGCTCAGAATACCATAATATCATTATCCAAACAGGAATAATATGTGCGAGGTCAAAATATATTTTTTTTCATTTAGGGGAAAATATTACTATGGAGTATGATCTATACATGATTAATATATATGATCTATATATTAATGATGTATTTCTGATTTGAAAGACTCGGCACCTATTCTGTTATTTAACAAAAGCAGACCACATTAATTTATGAGCATGTCAGAATTACTTCACATTCAGGACCCATTTATAATCGTAATACTCATAGAAATCATTTTTGTGGGATCTGTTTGCACAAATCATTTTGAAGGATCATAAATATATATTAACATCAGACTAAATGCATTTGACTGGTTTCCAAACAATAAAAAAGGAAACATTTGAAACGTAAGGTTAAAAAAAAAAATGAATGAAGTAGTAAATGAACCATAGCAGTGAATGGCCGCTGTAAGCAGAGGCAAAAAAGCTTCTCATTTCAGGCATGTGTAGTTGCTTATGGAATTAGCAGAATAGCATAATAAATCATGTTGCTGTATTAGTTTTATTAGCTGAACAACGGTGGTAGAGTTGGCATTGTGCACAGATCTTGCATTCGGGTTTGGGTCTATGGTGGTACTGGACTTGGACTGCGGTCTTTTTCACCTTGAATGTTCTAGAAGATGAATGATAAGCTAATTTCTAAGTACAAGAAATAAGTGCAGAATTTTGTCCTATCAAAAATCCCCTGGCCCTGTATCAAAGCTCCCCACCATCCATCAATCATCCTGCCTCTGTGATTCTTGTGATTACCCTCATCAACGATGTGTTTACGTGCTAATACCCATGTCAGGAGGTTAAGGTGTGTTTGATAGCCGCCCACAGCAGAGCAGCGAAATGTTGCTTATTGACACGAGACTCTTTCGGGAAACTCAGGTGGTTTGCAGGAAGCGAGTGCTGACCCAATTACAATATACACACAGCTTCCGTTGGCTAATTTCTGTAAAGCGCATAATTGCATCTGCTTCATAATTTATGAACGTTGGGATACGAGCCTGGCACTACACCAGAGTGCTGTTCTGTTTCCATTACTCACCTCCCCCCTACAAAGCGGAGCGTCTTAAATCACACGGAAGACCGTGGTCCCCCGGGATGCCCCTCCAGAGCCTACAAGCGTCACAGAGCCAGAGTGAAATACGCCACTGAAGCCTGCCAGTGACTTGCCATCTTAATAGAGGCACAAGAACAGAAACTTATCCCCAGAGTGAAGCATGGAGCATGTGTTCAATTTAGAAGTCAAAAAGATAAAACTCATGTTCTGCCCTTGCCAGGGGTTGAATACTAGTAATAGAATTTAATCTAAACATGTTTGTTTGCATGTTTGTCTATTTATAATAACAACAATAAATTATTTCTGATTAATGTGAAATCCTGCAACCCTGACTACAATAAGCTGCTAGAAGATGGATGGGTGGAATATGAAGTGGAAAGCTAATTTTGAAAGTGAATTTAATATTTATTTTTCTCTTACACAATACTCGGTTAAGATTCATTTACTTCTTAGCACATGAACAACCCATACCTTCTTCTCGAGAGTTCTACACACTTTTACATTTTCAAGCTTCTCGGGCTTCCATATCACCATTTTTTGATAAATGGCTGTATATTTTCGCTCATGGATCATGTTTTGTTGCGTGCATGATTCTGAAAACAAAATATGTCACCCTGCCCCCGCTGTTGAATTTCGCATTTCGCCTTGCGAAGCTTCAGTTGCTGCAAAAAGTCCATTTTTTTTTGGACCTGAAATTGTCTGAAGCACACTAATTATTTCAAAAATCAAAAGGGAGCTTCTACTTCTTTAAATAGGATTACATTGGTATGAACTATTAAAAAGTGGGTGGAAAAAACTGGAGTGCGCAGGTTTAGTTAAAATGTGCACTGTAGTTCCACCATCATCCCTACAGGAGTCTGCTAGGCAGTGCTTTGCGGCCGTGTGGAGAGGAATAATCTCTGGTGTTGATATGGCTAATTAGCTGGGGTTAAGGGGACTGGAGGTTGATCGTACATCACACTCTCCACTGGCTTATTTTGGCAGCCTACTTTGGGAGATTCCTTTCTGCTCCTGGTCAGGCGCACACTGCAGGGAACACAAGCAAGAAAGCTAAAGATTCATTTGTATAGTTTCCTAATGAGTAGATGCAGTTAAAAATATATGGAAAAACAGAACAAAACTAGCTAATATTCCAAAGGGCCTAATTAAAATTAGGTGTGATCTAGTAGAAAAATGAGCCACGGCGGTGATTTTAGTCACAGGCCGAATGAAAAGACCTAATTAAAGAGAGTGATGGCCTTTACTTAAAATCCACAGGAGGCTGGTGGTGTAGATTGTACAAATTCAGCCTGCCCATTCAAGCATCGGCATGTTTCTTCTTGTGAGCCCTGTCGAGACACAACGTGAAGTCAAGCAGCATTACACACACAACTTTCAGGGGACAAGGTAAATTCACTGATTACTTGGAGGACCATCGCGGTAAAATGAGAAAAAACGCAAAGACTCATTTATCAACTATGAAATATCAGTCACCCATCTATACTGGGGGAAAGCAACAATAATTCAATCTGTGTCGATTTTGCATGTTCTCCTAGTGTCATGTATACTTCGTCCTGCAGTCCAAAGACATGCAGTATGGCTGACAAATGTCTCTAGATTGTTCATTGTGTGCATTATGGTGATCTGGTGGTGCCACACCCCCGATCACCCAGTCCTCAGTGCCATAGCCTACAGCTCCCCTTGATTAGGGACATTCCCCCAAAAAAACATGTGCGGGATGTTGAAGGATCCGCAGTTAGATCCGGTCAGCTATCAGCCACTTTGAGCCAGAATGGAGCGAGGATCGAGCTGGAGGCAAGGAAGACAACTTTTGGGCCCATGCAGGACCACCCACAGGGGCAGGGCAGACACTGGAGAGACAATAGAGACTGCCACCTACCAAAGGGAAAGAGATGATGTTCAAAAAACCCGCAACTCCTTTAGTCCGTGTCTGGCATTTGACAGTGTGCTTAAATGTATACACCTTCCTATTGCTGCCTGGGGTAGGCTCCATGACCCTAACCATACATTTCATTTGTTTGTTTGTTTGATTTTTATTTGCTTTTGTTCATTTATCTATGTACATATGTTATCAACCTTTAAGATTATTTTTGTATGCTTTATACCTGCAACAATAAAAGAAGCAATTTTTAAAGGAGCTATATTTTAAGGAAGCTTACTTATTGTGATTTTTTTTCTTTTTTTTTTTTTTTTAAGACAACAAGAAGGATTTTATGGCATCTTGTAAAAAGAATACACATAATTTAAATAGAAGAGTTAACTGTCAGTTTTAAACTAAAATGTAATCTCCCTGGCACTTTATCTGATAAATATTGTTTCATGGAAGAAGTCACAGTTTGCCATAAATTTTATTACAGTTAATGATTAATATATCATGTTGCCCTAGTTTTATTTACATCTGGCTATTAAGACTTGCACACTATGCATTGATTTGCATTGTGAATTGTGTTCTAATTCAACACACCAGATTCAACTAAGAAAAGCAGATGAACTTATTACGAAACTCACAGGAAATGAAATCAATTCATGCAAGATTAATGAACATATTAATGAACACGTTGGACTGATACGCACCATAATATACACAGCATATGGAACATTATACCGCGTCCAATTAAAAGTTTTCCACTAAAACATAGTTAAAAGATAGCCAGGTGCACTAGCTGCTCAATGAGAAATATTCAGCTAGGTTGGATTTCCTGAGAGGGTTCCACGGTGGCTCAGTGGGTTGTGCTGTTGCCTTGTATCTCCATGGTTGGGGATTTGATTCCTACCTCCCTTCTGTTTATGCGGAGATTTCGTATTCTTCCCCTGTCACGTGCGTTTCCTCCTGCAATCCAGAGGCATGCAGTTAGGCTAATCGATGTCTCTAAATTGCCTATTGTGTGCTTGTTTGTGTGCCCTGCACTGGGCACGTTACCCTGTGCCATCTGGGTTTCCACTGGCGGTCCAAAGACTTGCAGTTAGGCTAATTGGCGTCTACAAATTTCTTGTAGTCTATGATGGTGTTTACTTGTACACCCTTGCGGTGGGCCGTACCCCGGCCATGCGTCCTCTGCTGCCTGGGATAAGCTCCTGTGACTCTCACTGGAAGACAAACGGATATTTACTTTGTACACCATCAAATACTCTACGTAAAAGTACAAATTTCAACTTACTGCTATTCTGAGGTAGAAAAAATTCAGATAACACATTTTAGCCTTTTCTGATGCTAACTCAAAGCCAGACACACTCCTTCTTCTCCTTAAATTCATTTCACAGTTTGCCAAAAATAGTGTGCATCTTATCAGCTCATAAAAACGTGTAATTTTCTTAGAATTTCCCATCGTAACCTTAAAAAGATATTTAATTACTGATTGAGTAACACGCATTATAGTGGTTATGGAAATAAACTTGAATCTAAATGCATACCAGCTCCCCAGGGGTGAAAGCAAAGTACCCTGCTGCTTCAAACATCTATGTCTGTAAATGGATAAAGTGAAGAATGGTAAAGGAGGGCTAACAGACCTGGTTTTGATTTAGGTACATGGGCTTCCTTTGTCAGCACTTAAATGAACCAATTATTCTGTAATTGATTTAATTTAGTCTTCTTAGTCTTGGGCTGTAATAATAAAATAGACTACTACTGCCCACCATGAGAATAATTAGAGATACCTATATAAGTTTACACTTTAAAGTGCATTCTAAGGAATTGAATAATAATCTATCTCAGACTGAATAATAATAACAAACTATACAAATAAAGAGGAAGCATACCATCTAGTCAAATGCTCCAGTTGTTAAGTATTATTGCAAGTAACTGGCCATGAGAGGTAAACTGTAGCACATGATCTAATAATCCAGGATTAGACACAAAAGTCAGTAAAGTGCATCCGTTCGGGAGCAAGAATGTTGTCTTTATTTTAAGATAACCTTACAGTTTTTGCTCCATTTGTTTTGTTTGAAGGCAGATTTATCAAGGTCTTTTGGGGGAAATGAGATTCATTAAGCAGCAGAAGAGAAATGTAGTGTTTGTCCCACAGGAGAGCCGGTGTGTTTCTTTAACTGTTCTGTTAATGAAAAAAGTGTTTGCAGCAGGATACCTTTGGAGGTGATCAATGGGCTGCTCTATTAGGGACGTCAGGACCTTCTCTTTAAATTTCTCTTCGTTGCTGTGTTGCTTCAAGCAGACTGTAGTCAATCTGTGATTGATTACTTTATATATTACTAGATGCGGACGAATTGTTATTTCAGTAGAAAAGTGAGTGGAAGGTCATATACAGTGAGTCTTACATAGACAATGAGGATCACATTGCTATACCTTTTACTGTCCTCATGATTGGAGTGCAAAGTATTTGTAGGATACATTGCATTACATGTGCTTGTTTGGCCCATCACCTTATATAAAAGCTCACATACAATGCTTTTGATGGGCTAAGTAAAAAATTGCCCCTTGTTAGCAGAACCAGGATTAAACACTATAATCCCCGAGAGTCCAGTTCAATGGCCAATGAATTAAAAGCATACTGCTTATTACCCGTTAGAGCTGTGTAGTGATGTGTAGATGTATGGCCACCGTAAAGATGAGTTGCTCTAGCAGGGTAGATTATGACACACTATCGATAATTTAAAGAGGGTTGTAAAGTGATCATATTTAGAATGTTAAAAAGCCCTACATTAAAGAGGAAACAATTTGTCATCAGTGCTGAAATAATGATTATATCTACCAAAGGTGTTTTCACTTATAAATGCATTATTCATGGAATATTTAGAGCATTGAATTAATGAGCGATTCCAATAAAACACCATGCCAAGACACCCCCCCCCCACCCCGCCCATGCCCCTGGGTGACACATTAATAACTACTCTCTATTCATTCTCTAAGCTGAGAGAACATTTCATTCAACTCCAAAAAAGAGGAATTGATTTTTTTTTTTACTACATCCCAGAAGCCTTATCATTAAACTTTACTTTTATTTATAGTGATATTTTCAAAATGTTATTTTACAAATTAGGTAGCGGAGATGGATAATCATATTAGTAAATGAAATAGGTAACACTGAGATTAAATCAAAGAGAGTAATTTCATATTCATTAATTATTCAATAAGTATTTGGCATGCTTGTAATTACTTGCTCTGCAACTTCATATCAATATTAGTGACATTTTGCAAGTTCTGGTTGTGCTTATTTATTAATGATGAGTACTGCATCCTTTTGCAAAGATGTGCAAAGCTAGCTATAGTCTGAAGGTTAAGCTAGGGAAGTTTGACAGGCCATGCCATAACTTGTTTTCAAGAGCTGTTTTTTTTTCTTAAAGTGGAACATTTTGTAAGAAATTAAATAGGCAATCTGGCTTGCTAAAGCTGACTTTAAAGAGCAGTGAAATTATCACAAGGCATTTCTGTCCGTGTCAGAACTTGTACAGTGAACTCTTTCCATGAGGTCCATTTGATGAAGAAATTTCAAACACTCTCACCCTATAATCGTGAGAAGTTCTGCAGATTTTCAAAATAAAAAAAAATAAATAATAATAACATGCTGTACATGAATTACAAATATTATACCAACTGCAACAAGGAAAGTTGTTCTTCTTAAAATCACAATATAAGACAAATAAACAAACAAACTAATAAATGGCGCTTCTAACTGGCTGTGATTCCCTACATGTAACAAAAATTCTTTAAAACTGAGTTTATCAAACTAATAAACTACTACTATAGTTTGCTGTTAATAGTAAACCGGCCATATGTATAAATCCCTATTCATGACTAATGTTTAATGTTAGTGGTTGCCGTTTCTAAGTTTCCACTTATATTTAAGCTATTTAAAAAAATATATATATATATATATAAGCAGAAGAATTTTGCAATGCAGCCTACTGACTGAATGTCCAGCAAGCTGTTCAATCACCACAGTATAGGAGATGTCTCAGGAACTCCACACTGTCAAAGCACCAATAACAGTAATTGTTTGTGAGATACCAGTGCCTCTCTCCTTATTTACCTTACCATACCAGTAGCTATTGTTGCATGTTTTTTGCACAATTGGTTAATAGTCAATGGTCATAGATTTAAAGCCATTGACCTTATATTGATTTCCACTAAAAACAGTCAAATAGTACAGCCTGGAGCTTCCCCAGTGTATTCCTGTTCTGGTGAAAACTTTGGAAGATGTCAAGTAAGAAGCTACAACTTCTGTTGCGTATCAGACAAGCGGGAACTTAAACAGCTTATCATAGATTAACTCCCTTGATGTCTTGTTTTGCACTGCTCTTTATACACGAGTTAGAATGCTGGCCAAAGGTTCTGAGCACTGCTTTGCAGACTCTTAATTTGTCATACAGAAGTGATTTGTTTTGCCAACCACAGGGAGCCAGAAACTAATAACAACAACAATAATAATAATAATAATATAGGAAAAAATGTCATGTGAGCAGCCTCTCTCCAGAGAAAGTACAGCCCTAAAGCACTACCGATGTCTGTCTGCTGCTTCTTCGCTTATAAAGTTATGTAGTAGTTGCCAAGATTGAAAGATTATTCCAAAGTGTGGTTGTGAGCAAGATTAATAATTTGTTAAACTCTCGTGGACTCGATTGTTAGTCATACTCAGTAGGAAATTTATGTACATGTAAATAAAAAGGCAGCACTGCTGAATCTTGTATACACACCCGTTTTGATTGCATGTCCTAAGTCTCGCATTCATATTTTCGTCTACATAAGAAATGTTATAAATGCGACACTGCACATCTGTGTGTTGCACACAAAACTCCGTGCCTCTGTTCAGTAAAAAGAGCTCATACACCCCAGGAGCATAACCTCGTGAGACAGAGGTGGTGAAATGGATTTCCACATGGAACCAGAAGGTTCCTGGTTTGGGTCCCAAGTAAAAAAGTGCTATTTTAGTCTTGGGGAGATGCCTCAAAATAGACATTATCCATGCAGCTGTAAATTGCAGGAGTACTTTTTTGATTTAATTTGAGTACTCTTTTTTTTTTATTTAAAAATGTGAATCAATATCTGGTTCATATATATAGATATATATATATATGCCGATTGATACATATTTTTCTATAATACAAGGCAACATAAAAATCACCAGCACAGTGCATCTTATTCTAATCAATATGCACCTGTATTTAGCCCTGAGCAGTCTATTGCCTTTGGCTTACTCTCTGGGGACTGTGGGCCCGGGACTATGTAAAGCGCTTTGTGACCACGCTCCATGTTAAAAGCGCTATATAAATAAAATTGAATTGAATTGAATTGAATTGAATTGAATTGAATTGAAATATTGTTAGGTTGCATATTGTATTCGTGATTAGTATGTAGTCTGCTTCTTTGATATTGTTAAAGTCTATACTGTTAAACCTCATGTGTTGTAGCATCAGCTTCTGGAAATTTAGGAGTAATTAAAGCTAAAGTATTGTTGTAACAGCTCAATTAAAAGAATCCTTTAGCACAGAGACTCACTGGCAGCTATATACATGTGAAATGAGTACATTGCATAAAATGTCATCTGAGATAATTCATGGCTGTCAATTACTCATTTTGTACTAAAGAGGGTTATTGGTGTTAACTGACATTTATATTGAAGGAGCATGGGGAACTTCATTTTGCTACAAAGATGATATATGTTTGTGGTAACATCAGGGGAATTGTGGTAAAGGTATTACACCTATAAAAAACCACTTTGAGGGTGTAATTTAAATGGGATTGCACAATTTCCTTGATCTGACTCAGAAGGTGACAACTCCTCAGAGCTGTACCAGAAGGACCATTCGAGTAAATCTAGACTCATGAACAAGGCACACAAACACTGCATCTACATGCAGAAAAGTACACCAGGCCACAAAATGCTCTACATGATGCCAGGAACACCGAGGAACCTAATCTTACATCTTCAGAATTGACAATGCAGACCAACTGTAGATGCCTGAGCATAGCATTCTCTGGAAATGCTAAGTGTCTGTTTTTCCAGGGACTCTACTAATCAGTACAAATATAACAGAAGGAAAACAGCAATGCTTGTCCTTTTCAAAAGGACTCAAATCTTTTGACCTTCTGTGCAAAATCACACAAAACACACACTCCTCCCACATAACCAGTGAACTCAAAGACTTACATAATTCCTTATGTACTGTGAAGAATGCTGCTTTGTTTTGATTCCATTATCCAACAACCTGACAATAGTGAGATACCTATATTTAAAAATGCCACGCAGGCACGTTTGGTGTGAATGTCAAGGCAAAGTCACGACAGCATTCAGACATGGGTTTCATGCACAACAATCACAAAGCACATGGAAACTTCACTCAAAAACCTATGAAACGAATGGCTCTTCCTCTCCCAACACCAGACATATAGCAGATCAAAGGTGATCGATGAGCTGGGAGACAAAGGGGTAGTCTGCTATATACAGTACGATTACTCCAAGATTTTAAGAAAAGCAACAAAAGACATGTATAATGGTTTTCAACCTATCTTAACTAGGGACCCACAAAATGAATAAAGACCAGAACTCAGTATTCCCTACCACAAAAATGTGATAACAGAAGTAACTAAGGACAAAGGGCTAGAGCTGTTGAGGGCTTTAATTTCTTTTATTTTCCACTCCGCATGATGATACTGGCATTTCTTCAAATTCCAAAATGCCTCTATGGACTCCATGCAGCTGCTGTGTGGACACCAGGTTGAACACTCCTGCTGCTTGGGATAGGTTCCAACATCTCATCTGGCTTCTCAGAATGAAAAAGACCTTGGGCTCATTTGATCTGATTTTGCCAAGTACTCTATGCCACTTACATCTATCACAAAGCAAATGATAGAGCTGTTTATTAAAGCTCTGCATTATGTATATTGTTTTTTTTTTTTTTTTTTTTAACTGTAAGTTCATTTTACCTTTGACATTGAGGCAGTGCTGTCATCCTGTTCTTTATGACACCATAATAGAACCACAGCCCTAATCTTAATTGATGGGGCCATGGCTCATCTTCTAAAAGCTACCTATATTTATCCACTAGCACTGTCAACTTGCACTCTTACCGATTACTTTTCTGACTCCTGTCCTTTGGAGGACACAGGGGATGCTGCAGAAGGTTAGGAAGGATCCTCTCAGTGCCTCCAAGCCACATTATATCACCCAGGCTGGCAGAAGTGAGAAAGAGAAATGGAGGGAGAAAGGAAGGAAAGTATTGATTGAGAAGATACACACCCGCCCATAAAGTATCTGTTGTATAGTACTATTTATTGATTTTGAAATAATTTTCCAATATAGGTACAGTTATTATTTTATAATAGGTAATGCATAGATAGTCAGTATTACCAGAAATAAAACACATGCAAGAATCTCTAGCAGGGCCAGTGGGATGGAAATCAATTTGGATTTTGAAGCAATTTCTGCTGGTATCCCTGTTGTGGCCGCGACCAGAATTATACATAGGGTGCTTAGTGTGACTAGGTTTCTTTAAGGCCTTTAGCAGATGTCCTCCACCTAGTAGGCATAGTGGTCTGGAAGAGCTAATGTGCAATATGCAAATTAATGAAGTCTGTGCAATTATGAATTGTTCTGACCACCAAATTTGAAAGCTGACCACTGATGTGCCCAGTTGAATTTCTTGATGTCGCAAAGCAGGATACTGTCACTGGACAGATGCTGTCCCTGACTGTCATTTGTGACGGTATGAAACCTCTAACCGACTTGTTTCTAATGGAGCCAATCTCCTGCGGGGGTCGTCTTCAAGTGTCAAAGGCACGTCTCCCAGTCTGTACCTTTGCTATTGACATCTTGAGTGCTAGGGATTTGTGTATTTTACCCGGTGACTCACCTCAGCTCTCCAGTGGCTTACCACTGTGCAGCTGAAAATGAAAAATAAATATAATAGTAATACTAATCATTTTAAAAAGCATATACAAAGATTGAAATAGCTATCCGTTACATTCACTTTAATAGCAGTTCCTCTTCAAGGGTTCCCTTTTTCAGCTGAAAAAAATGATAGAGTAGCAATATTTGGTGTTGCCTGTGTGACATTAATCAAGTATGACATGAATAACTGTGGCATTTTGAAGCATTCGCCCAAAGGACAGGTTTACCCATTTACAGTACATGAATCATAAATTATACGTACAGTATGTGAATTGGACTATAAATTAGTCAGACAGTAGTTCCTAGAGAGTGACTATGCAGGATCATAGCTGAACTGCTCTTGTATTTGTGTGTGAAATCTACAGTAAATTCTCTATGTCCACTTCTATCCAAGTCAGGTATGTAAAATACGTGACATCAGAGGATAAGCTGACTGACCACTGAGTGTGGGGGAATGTGTCCACTCCTTTGCAGTAAGCAGCCCAGCAGCTATGTGAATAGTGTTTTGCACTAAGCTCTCATTTCTGCTACTGAATTTCACCACTACGACGCCCAGTGTCACTCTTTAATGACCTTGACCTGGATAGATAGCTTATGTTATCTTTTGGAAAATGATGCCGAAACACAAAGAATACAGTGTTGGTGTCAACAAAGTCGGGGTTAATCCTCTCATTTTGAGTATAAATTCTTTGTTTTTTTCCACTTTCACATTTTGTGTTTCCAGTAGTCCCAAGGGGTCTGTCACTTTTTCGTCCCTTTGCAGATGTCCCGTGGCCTGAAAGGCTGTTTACATAAAGTGCATTTTTTTGTTGGGTGGTGGTCTGCACCTCTCCACACTAATCTCTTACAAAACTATGACTCAGAGCCTTTTAGTCAGACCTGTTCGTAGAAGGGAGAGTTGATCAGAAGCATGTCAAACAAGGTGGAGGTGCTGAATGAACCTAGGGACCCGCTGTAGGAGTTACTAACTGTAACACCCTGCAGTCCAATAGTCCATTTGTACACCTGAGCAATTAGCGTCATATAAATTAGTCCATAGACAACAAGCAGAGCAATTTGGGACAATGTGCAAACAAGTCCTGTTTAGGAGAGTGCTTTCTGACGGCCATACGCTTGCTGTCACTTATTACATGGTAACAACACCCCATTTATAATTAAATGCTCAAGCTGACAAGCTTCTGCCACAGCGTGTACCATATGCACTATGAAGACATCAGTTATGAATATGCATCAGCATTTATGACTGCTGATGTAAACCCTTGTATGGTAAAAATAACAAGGCTCTGCAGGTGTGACAATACAGAACCCGCCAGTGTGTTTTCTGTTGACCTTTTTGGGCAGGGGGTGGACTCTGATGGAGCAAACGTGGAAATGACACTGAGGGACACAATGGGGCTGAAGGTTAGGCCTAGACATAACTGCATGTGCTCTATCAACACCAGATACACATAAGAAGTGCACTTCGAGTTCAGATGAGAGGATCAGGGGGATTAGAAGATTTGCACCAGAAGCCAGCATGTAGCTTTCCGCTAGCAGTTACATTGCACTTTAATGCATTTCACCGCTGTCCTTGACACGTCTAACTTTGCTTTAAGGATAGCAAGAGACTTATGGAGTTTAAGTTAACCTGCATTAAATACCTTATAAGAACCCCTGAATGTTTGTTGTGCGTGTGATGTATGTTTTTTCCTGACTTTTTTTTTTATGAATAACATTAACACATTTTGTCTTAGCTTGTCATGTTTTCATTTTTATTACCATTTTCTATAATGCAATTGCAAAAATTGGATGTATCTGACTCACAGTAACCATGTATTGTCTAATGCATGCTTTCCCGCAAGGTCATATTACAAATTAAAAAAAAGGAATGGTATATAATTTTGTAATAAATAAGCTAGTGTTCACAGCAGTGTCAAAATGACTTGACTGTGATATTTATTTTTCTTTTACACACATTACTACCTACATTACTTATTTGCCTGTTTGCTAATTTGTTTGTTAATTTGAAAATATCATATGTAATGCATTCCGTGAGCCCCGTTTCATAACAATCGTGTGCTTGGCACTCTATGACATTATGCAGAATTTGGTCAGCATGGCTTGAGAATTCAATTCGTGCTCCATCCCCCCTCTTAGAAGGGACAATATTTCCTTACTGATTTTAATTCTGCCACGTGAGCGACTGGAGCAGCCTCAGCAGGTCAATCAGTGTGTAGAAGGAGCCTGAATGAGCCTCGGACCTCCAGCAGTGCTCTCTAATCAAGGTGCATATAAGTGAACATGAGTTCCTTTGACATGCACTATGTATAGTTCTGCATGTATGCTTTCAGTTCAGAGGTCAACAGTCTTTGCATGTTCATGTACCTATTTGAATATGCTGGCATTTGTTCAATTAAGAGCGTAGCAGATATAATCTATCAAAAGACGTTAAGGACTGTCCTCATTACTAGACTTGTAGACTTACTAGTATTATATTCTCTATATCGTTTCCATACCTAATAAACATACCCAACATTCTCAATGTCTCCCTTAGGGGTCTGTAATTTGTAGAAACTACTTTAATTGTGTATGAAATACACCAACAGACACACACACATACATGTCTAGGGACATTTTAGCACCTTTTCCAGCTTTGCATGTTTACTAGAAGGCATCATGTCTCTCTCATTTGTGTGTGTTGTTTAATAGGTCAGATAAAGACTTTGTAGCTTGCGGCTCTAACACAGGAATCTAAAATGTTGGATTTGGCTGCCATGATGGAAGCGGGATTAGAGTGTGAAGCAATGAATCCTGAGAGCCACTTTTGCTCATGGCCACTACTACGTATTCATGCGGAAGGACAGACGCAAACAGTCTCGCATGCGTGGCATTTAGGGAGCTATGATTCACTGTGCCGCTCTGAATGTGCCTTTGTCTGTGGAAAAGAGCCCTGCTTTCTGTTTTGACAATATCATATCCACTACTGTGACTGATGAAAATGCTGTGGCTTGGGCTTATCCACTATCTTTTTGTGTGGAGGTGTTTTAGAGAAATACATCCTGGAGATTGTGACATGGACTTGATATAGATTATAAAATTATAGCAGATAAAGGGATTGATTCAATACTGTCTGCAGCAGCTGAAATAAATGCAAAGTGATTTAAGAGCTTTTTAAGACGTACTTTACTTTGAACCTTGGACATGGTTAAAGACAATGATCTTTTTACCTCTTCTTTACTTTTCATCTGTTTTATTTTATCAAGTCATATCATGCCTTTGAATCCTAAAAGGCTGATATTTGATTTGCCCTGAAATGACATCACTGAGGTTGAAGACCAATAAAAGTCAGCTCCCTTCCGCTAATCTCATATCCCCTCATTTTAATTAACACTGAAAAGTCAAAATTCACCAGCCAGGGTTCTTTCCTGCTCTAATATATTCGGTAAAATGCCATTTAGTCCAACATTTATGGGCTATGTTAATTTCAGTGTGCATATGAAGTGCTGTAATTGCTTTGTGCATCACTTGGCAAGTCTGGGTCAGGTTTGGGAGGCCACAAAAAAAGAAAAAAACTCAAATTCACCTAAAAAGTGCAGTTCTGGTATTCAGTCATCCTTCAAAATCCATTTACTTCAGTCCAATGTAATACCCTCTACTCCTCCAGCCCAGCATGAGCACACACATGAACACACACACACATTGACGTTTGCATTTTTAACCTTGTTGGGACCTTCCATTCCTTTCTATGGGCCTAATCCTAATCCTAATTATGACAACCCTAACCCTCACCCAGCCCTAACCTTAACCAAAAGTAACCCAACAAAATACAAGACTTTTGGCTCTTTTGATTGCATTCACAGACTTTTTATAAAATTGAGATTTCCCTTGTGGGGACATTTATCATGTCCCCACAAGGTAAAAATGTTAGGTTTTTATTACCTCCTTTTGTCCCATAAGTAACCTAAGACTTTTTTTTTTCCCCAGAGTGTAATACATATGGTACATACACACACACAGTTACACACCCACATACACGCAGTCACACACCCACATACACACAGTCACACACACAATTCAGTTTCTCCTCTTTTCCTCAGATTTTTCTGTTAAACACCTTACAATTAGACAGCCTCCCTGTCAAATACAGCCCACTGATACCAGCCAAGGCAGTCAGAATGAATAGAATATGAAAGATAGAGGCTCAGAGGAGGTTAAAAATAAGAATGCACCATTAAGGAGAAAAAAGCAGAGATGGAATGGGGGGAAGAGCTAAGAAAATGGAACTTGTTGATGCAGCCTGCGCAGAAGAGGGCCATGGAGAGATCCAGCAGGGATTTATGCATTATGATTCCACGGCTGCGTGTTGCATACTTCAAAGACCTGATTAGATTGCTGTATTAGCATTCATGCGTTGTCTGAATGTAAGGACGACACCTGCATCGGTAACCGGACAGAATCTTAAATGAAAGGAGCAGAGTGAGATCGAATCGCAGCAGCGGTCGTGTCCGGTAAGAAGGTCTCCTGCCGGCCTTGGAACAGGCATCGGGATTCCAATTAATACTCTTGACAGGAGATGGGACACATGGCTATTTTCATAGGCCTGGAATATGTCTGAAGACACACTGTGTGTTTGAAAGGTGATTTCGTTGGTAGTTGGTAATTGCCAATTGCTTTTGCTAAGGTTTTCTGGTGTTAAACGTTGCACCACGCCAGCTATTTTGGGATTGTCCTTTTCATTCTTTTTCATTCAGCCACTAGTAGATACTGTACTGTGTTGTGTGGACCTGTAATGAAAACGTGGTCTGGATCCAAGTGAAGAGCCAGGCTCTTTAAGCCTGGTCAAAACAGGCAGGGCCAAAACCAGGACAGAAAAGATCTCTAAAAACCAGAGGGCCAGCCAAAACACACTCATGGTTACAGGCAAAGGGTCACCATCCAGGATGTGAGCAATCAGCACAGCAAAGGCATCTAAATCGTAAGGCAAAAGGAAAATAAACCAGTAACTAGCAGGAATCTTGCAAAGGCTAACTAACTATGACAATGAAATGCTCAGTTAGGGTCTGTAAAACTCGGACAAGACACAGTTGTTAGTATTTGGGTGATGATGACCACGAGAAGGCTGGACGAGGGGCATGACAGATCCATGCAATAAGAGAGTAGCAACAACAACATCAATTATAGCAATAATAATCATAATAAAAACAACCCATCCATCATCCAACTACTTGTCCCCTCAAAGGTCATAAGGGACTGAAATCTTGGGTGGAAGGGCAGAGGGTGCACATATCCAAGCACAGCCTCAAACAGTGATTCTCCATTTCGGATATTAAGGGTATATATTGGAAACCCACATGGACATAAGGGGAAATATGCTATCTCTATATAAAAAGGGGATGAAGTGAACCCACAGCTCTGAAGACCATATAGCCAGTATGCCATGTATTTAAATGCCCAGAGTCAAAAATTATAAGATTGGTGGATAAAACAGTATACACACTGTGTGACCAATTTATGGGCCATGTGCACCTAGCTAGTACCCCAGCTTTGCCTCCAGTACCTCTCCAAGGGTGAAAGTTCATGTGAAAATCCTTCAATGGTGGCTGTTCCTGAGATGCTGAACACACTGTATTATGGCACCAACAATCACACTGTTCAACATCTCCTAGATGGGGCAATTTAGGCCTTCTAATGCGTATATGAACAGTAAGTGAACCTCTTGACCCTGTCTGAGTGCTGTATGTATTCTGTTGCAGCCGTGTAATTTGCTGCTTTAAGGAGCATGCTATCCATATTAGCAAGCCTGTGTACCTTGTAAACTGGCTACTGCGTATTTATATTTTATGTAAGTGTGTGTGTGTTTGTCCATCCAATGATCTGTATTTATTGTTCCCTAAATCATCTTGATGTAACAACCTAAGTGAAAAACAAATAACACGTTTTTTTGTCTGGCATCATAGTTTGCTCATCAATAAACATTCACTGCTTTAACGAAAAACTTGCCCTATCGACTTTCAGTTTTGTCTTTAGCCTAATCAGGTAAGGAATGCTATTTTTCGGTTAGCAACATTGCAGCACACTCAGTAACTGGTCCACTAGGTATTTCACTATGCCTGCTGGAGCATTTTATTACTCCCCTGTCACCTGACCTGCCTCCCAAGCTGATCTTCCTCGTACATTTTCAGTTTACCATTAATATTATCGTATGTGCCCCCTCCCCGGCAGCATTAGCCACCAACAGTTCAGCTCAAACAGGGGAAACAGCCATTTGTGGCAAAGGAAAGTCAAACCCTTTGTACTCTCACATTTTGATCCACTCCCGCAGTGCACTAAACTCAGAGAGTGTGGTGAAACGCGGTATGCCACAAAAGCATATTTAAAAATGCATAGCCCTGAGATGTATTAGCCCTCGTTGACGGCAAAATCTCACGGATTATCATTTCCTGCTTTTTGAGAGCGCTTGTGTGCAATGGTTACCCAGCATGTACATTTCATGCCACTTAATGCCTTGTGCTGTGGGCGTGTTTTTCCCAAAGAGTAAGTGCTGTAGTGTGGAGGCCGGGGGTCAAATCGGGCCACCCCACCCTTCTCCAGCCCTTCATGCATGTCCTTGTTGTCCTCTCGGCGTACTTGAAAAATAATGACGTGCTGGCTGTAGCGTGTGCCGTTATGCAGACTGTTCTGCAGTCTGTGGCTTTTTATTGCTGACCCAGGGAGCCTCAACACGTTCAGATCCCTCTGGTAGAGGTGATCCATATTCCGCCCGGGGAGGCTAACACCAGCGACACTGATGTATGTGTGAAGTAAAGCCCGGCTCAGCGATGACCAGAGTAAAATAAATGCCATTTGGAAACGTTGCAATAATACAAAGCACAGAATTACATTCCTTGATTTACTCGACTATTAAAAATAACCACAGCAGAAAAGGTCTCATTCTGACGTGGAGAGGCCCCAATTCCAAAGTTCAACCTGCCTGAGTCTGCAGTTTGTGACTGAGGATCAAAGCAGTGGTGTGAATCTAAGATCTCCACCTTCAGCAAGGTCCAAAGGCGAGAAATATGAAGTTTCTTACGGAAGACGTAAGCAATGTGTTACGATACCCCAGTCTAGGGTTGGGGTGTAACAGAATGGATGTGAAAATGGTGAACAGCAGACAAATGGGTAGTGAGAATGGTGACTTTATATATGTACAAGTGACAAACAGACAATAACAAATGTGATTTTTACACCGGTGAAAAGTACAGAAGGGAGAAGCAATAATCAAAAAAAACCACAAACAATCCAAAGTCATACTCGGTAAGCAAATGCACAAATCAAGAACGGCGAGGCGAAGCTGAACAAACTAACGAACTCAGGAATTGTTCAACGGCGGACTTTTCACAACACGAATCCGGAAGTGACGAACTGATCGGAACGAAGAGGGGCGATGTGGGCGGGGTCGCGGAGGCGGAGCGGACGAATGGAGGGCGGACTGGAGAGACGAATGACGGGCAGGCGGACCTGGAACAAAAACACACGTACAAACACCCCAGAAAATACCACAGCACGTAACAAATGGCAGAACTTAGCAGGACAACGAATGGGTGAGGAGGGCGAAAAGGAGCAGCAATGACATGATATTTTCTATGTTAATGTTTATACATGCACATTGGAACATATTACGTGATTGACAGAGGAGTGGGTACCGGGTCTTACCTTACCTTTTTAATACAAAAATTGCCACCTGCTTCCTTGATCCTCTTATTATGTTATGTGTTAACATTGTAATGTTTATCTATGATTTTCTTTTCTTGGCATTCAGTTCACCAGAAATGAGTTCATATGCAAGAAAATTGTTGACTATTAAAGGATACTGATTATTGAAAATGGTCAATGATGAAATGCATTCAGACTCACAAAGTTTATCAATATATAAGATCATCAAATATAGGTAGCGGTTTATAATAAGGTAAAAATTTCTTCATTTTCAGGCAAAAGTGATGGTGGGGGAGAATGAGTTTATCCTAAATATATATAAGCAAAATAGAATGAGAATAGACAGCGTTAACCCTGGATAATAAATATGCATTGACACTTGTTACATATCACTTTCAACAAAGAAGAAAGGGTGGAACAGAAACACTATGTTGCAGTGTGCCTTGTAGTAGTGCAGTGGAGGCCTGCACAGTCTTTGGAATAATTCAGTCCACCACTGCATATGATGATGCTGGCACCCTGTTATTCAACATTCAAATAAACTAGATGTGCTAAATGTCCCAATGTCATCTTCAGTCTTTCTTCAGCTTTCGTAGCCCCCTCTCTCTCTCTGGTATCCATGATCACAGAAACCGATTTTCCAGTCACTTGGTCAGTAGCGTATTCTGGAATGTGTAAAGGTTAACGTTACGTCATGTCGATAATGTAGGGCCATGACGTGGATATCATCACTGAAATGATGACTCTGAGTGACAACTGACAAACTGACATCTTCGCCATAAAGACAAAAGTATGGTGAGTGGCAAAGAAAAACAACAGAAAAGTGAACAGAGTGAAAGGCACTATGCCATGTTCTAATGAGCATGCTCTTAATTAGTGCCAGAGGAAATCAATAGATACCCCAAATGGTTGTCATTAACAAGAGTGTGGATAGGCAGCCTGTGGGACCTTAAGTAACTGGTTTCTGCAGGGCAAATCGAGATTTGGGGAAAAACAAGTAATTCAGAAAACAGAAAAGTTTTGTGTGTGTGTGTGTGTGTGTGTGTGTGTGGACCATGTTTATATTACCTTGTGGGCACAAAATGTCCCCAGGAGGTAATAAGAAAATGGACGTTTTTAACTTTTGGGGACATTTGTCGTGTCCCCATGAGGGAAAACTCAATTTTATAAAAATCTGTGAATGCAAACAAAAAATCAAAAATGCCAAATGTCTTGTATTTGGTTGGGTTACTTATAGTTAAGGATAGGGCTGGGTAAGGATAGGATTAAGGTTAGGCTTAAGGAAAAGAATGGAAGGTCCCCACAAGGTTATAAATACAAACTTGTGTGTATGTGTTTCATTCTTGTGTTTTCATAGGTGTGCAAGAGAAACTCTTAGCTGATGTTTTTTTCTAAACTCAAATAAATACCAACATTTAGCATGCATACAAAAACAACAGCATAAAAAAAACAAGCAAACAACAAATATATTCTGACTATATTAAACCTAAACATGAATATCTTGCATGTAAAAATGATGTCACACTGTGACATCAAATCTTTTAAATCTTAAATATCAGAGTCTGTGTATTCAGTCTCTACAAAGGTACTATGATTTAGTGATTATTCAGCAGGTATAACTAAGACTAAAATGACCAATTTCCTACTCCCTCTATTTTGCTACCTTTACATTTTTGTTTTTTATTGCATCTATAAAGATGAATCCATTTGTAAGTTATTTTACTGAAAAAAACAATTTTCATGGGGAAAACCAGAAAAAATTGCAACGTGAAATGTATGTCTTTTTTTTTTCTTCTGTTTCCACAACAAAATAGGTTATAATCTCCTCTGCTGTGAGTGGACTTCATTTCCATTCTCCCTACACTAGGATGTTGAATAGGGAATAGAGCCACAAAAGTGCCTGCATCTTTAAAGAATTTAAGTCATTGTAACAATTCTTGGTAGTTATTGTTGCTTTGGTATATTGGAGATGAAACTGCATTTCATTTCATCGTGCCATAAAAGGCGACTAAAAGTTAGCCGAGTACACAGCAGGGTGGATGTCTCTAGCTGTCAGCTTAGGGAATGTTGAGATTATACTCTCACTCCATGGTAACGGCAAGACCATCAAGTTGACATGAATGTGCTTGACTTAATGCGAGATGGGGGCCAGGAAGCCCAGCCCTCTGACTTTGTTCAGAATCAGTCGGTCTCTTGGGCAGTGCTGTGGCAGACGCTAGCATAACTATCTGATTAAAGCACAGGGACAAAAATGCCCATATGTGAAGACAATTTCTCACTTTTGGGATATTACAAATGTGCTCATCTTTCATGGGCAACATTGAACAAAGCTTTTAATAAGGTACAAGGAATGCAGTGAAAAATGAAGACATTTTAGCCCTCATGTACTTGTTATTACAGTCTTCTGCATGAACATAGGAAAAAAATCAAGTGTGTACAGTATTAAAAGTAGCTTCTTATGTTGCTCTCGCCTTTAGCAGGTCTTTGGGACAAATTAAATTCAGTTCCTTTGTCAAATTTCCCTGGTTTTTCCAAAGAGTAATTTCAAATCCCTCATGTGGCTCACAGATCTTTGTACTTCACATGCAAGCTGTCCTTTACGATAGGCCATCCATGATCGTGTGACACATACCAGGCTGGATCCACTTAAAATCCCATTCTGTTAATTATCACAGTCTTTTCACCTAGGAAAGCACTTTCTCTTACAGCCATAAGAATGTCTGTAAGCTTCTAGAAAATGACAGTGGGCAGGTTTCACGTACTGCCGTGAAACAGGCACCCCCCGCCCTGATCCACTCCTGCTGAGAAGTCCCTCTTTAAGCCCAGGAAGAACGGAAGCTGGTGATGTGATGGAGACTTACGCCTGTTCTTTTTTTAAGATACATTTGTGAATGAGGAGCAAGTTCATGCTGGCGTGTATGTTAATGTGCTCACCCTTCGCTTTCTCTACCTCCCCAGCCTTCTCCACTCTTCTTATCTGTCTGCCAATTGACTGGGGCACAGAATGCAGGCAGGCTGGGAAACGATCCAAGTGCCGTTCCCCGACTCAACTGAATATTCATCTTCATTAAAGCATCATCACCCACCACGCTTGCTGAAAATGTCTGTTAACGCCAACGAGCACTCCTACAGGAGGAAGGCCAAGCCGGGGGGAGGGGCGTGCCTGGCACAGACTGGCCAAGAAACGATGACCGTTCGATCGTGAGGTTTCTGACTA
>JAACJT020000007.1:14697045-14720526 GCA_009936485.2 Gymnarchus niloticus
GGGGGGGTGGGGGGTGGGGGGGGGGGGGGGGGGGGGGGGGGGGGGGGGGGGGGGGGAGGGGGGTGGGGTAATGAGAGAAAAATTTGCCAGGCCAGGAAGAGACATTTGGGTGTGGAGAATAAGTCAGCTGTTGTGAAGTGAATTCCCATGAGTAAAATAATGTACACAGTTATTTTAATGAGATGGGCTTCATTGAGGTCACTGGTTAAGCTAATCGGGCACTTAGTGCAGACCTCGTTGCAAAGAAGACGCCAAGCGAGGATGACCGGCATCCCAAAGTGCAGGGGGATTTTCTTCCTCATTTGTGCTCGTCAGATGAGCACCAGTGTGCACAGGGTTTGTTTTGTGTTTTCTTTTAAAAATACATGCAGTGTAATATCACCCCGTTTAAAAGCTGTGCACTGCCATAGGCTAGCACAGCTTGCATTCTTTTTTTCTTCATTTCAATAATATTGCACATTTGTCAATGACACTCCATGACTGGGTGTTAGGCCACTTCATTTGTACATGAGATACATGAGCAACTTACATGGGATATAGGGAGTGGGTGTGGGCCTTGATCTGTCCATCTCTAGCCGACAACTTATCCGATTTAATGTCTTATTTATAGGCAGCCACAAACTGGCAAAGATGCTGTATTGCTTTGAAATATTAGGAATGGAGCAAAGTGATCTGGCTGTTATGCTCCCAGAAGCACCTTGAGATGATGTGATATCTTTGACATGGCATATTATCCTGCTGGATATATCCTCTTGAACAAGGGTAGACAGTGGTCATATAGAGTCGCACTCAGCTAGCAACAATGTATAGATAGAAATTATTCACCGTTTTGTTTTGTTCAGTGGTTATATGAGATAGAGAAATCAGAACTGACATGTTTCAGGTCAGCTCTAAGTAAATTACAAATAGATTACTATCAGATCCACATGAAAAAGGGGTGTTGAATTGACATAACCATAGCTATCTCTAAAGTAGTCTTATGCTGATCCAAAAGTTATTGAAAGCTTTTAATTGCCTCCTTATTATGCCACAGGTGCGGCAAAGCGGCCTTTTGTCCCATGACACTTTTCTGCTGGAAGGAAGGTCTACCTCAGTAGTCACATGATCAAAGCTGGCAACTTATTATAAAAGCAGTGAAATAATAGAAATGAATTAAAACATTCTTATTGATATGCGAAAGACTTTTACTAAAGTTTCAAAGTAGCTTCAGAGTATGAATTAATATAAGATAAAGGTGGCTTGACGCATTAAATCTGCAGAACTTTGCTGGAGTACAGCAGTTTTCATAGTTTCCACTTACATTTTAAAGGCACTCTTAATCGGATCCCATTAGACCCAATAGCCACAGAATCAGCTCGTATATTGAGATATTACATCTTTAGCAGTCTGATTAAAATTCAGCGAAGCAGTTTACAGAAAATGACTTGGTCAAATTCAGATATTTACTGTTTCCATTTTGTACTAATATGGTAATAATACAAAAATAACAATTTAAAGCAGACCATTCAAAAGTGAAAATACACCTTTGAAAAAATAATTTGCATAAGGTGGAACAAGAAACGTACTCAAATGTATGTTCTTGTGAGACTCATAACATTCAGACTAGAGATCTCGTAAGAAGCAATAAACAGAAACGCTGTTAACTCTATTGAAAAATGAATCCACACAATACACTGAAGAGAACACATAAGCCAGCTTTTAATCCTTTTTTACGTGTAATATGAGTAGCATTTTAGGATGATAGTTCAAAATAAGTTACATAAGAAGGATAAACAAGGAACAATATTTGGTCTTTATTTGTTTTATTAAATAATACAATTTAAGGTCTTCATAGTTTTGCATTGTATATCCTGTGCTGTACTGTACTAGAACAAAGGCCACAAAAATTAGCAAGTATTTTTAACTATTTATGTATGAATACATGCTTTGTCTCAAATGTAGCAAACAGCTGCATGAAGAATAACTGAATATGGGCTGATATTCATTATGTTTCAGGCATGTCTCAGTATTGGTATTGGTTTGCAGATTTTAAGGTAGGCCACACAACAGCTAATTTTCCATTTACGCGTAACTTACTAAGGAGAGATGGGGTGTCGACGCTATCAGTGATGTTGGATATTGTCACCATGGTGCCACCCTGAGCTCAGTGGCACGATTGATTCATCTGAAACATGCTGCTAAGACTGCATCAATGGCAATATTTTACTCAGCGTAAAGCTGGGTGTTTGTGTTTGCTCTGACAGCTTACCTGTTTTTTAGAAAGCATGAGCATAATCAAACATCCCAATGTCTGATGCTTTACAAACCCGTTTAATGTATAGATGTATTTACAGATGCATACAGTGTAAATTATAGAGAAATGTGACAAGTGTTGATAAAAACAATATCTCAATTCTCTATGATTATGACGTCTCAAGGGAAGGGTTATCATGGCCAGCTTTGCTACAATCTGACTCATTCTATGAGTTCTATAGAGCCTGGAGGTGCTACTCTGCAATACATTGGGACAGATATCAAATAGAGTACAAGAATAACAACTGGCAGAGTGCTCAGTGTTAGCTTGTTCAGGGCACCTGCACGATTGGTGCACTGATGACGCTGTGGAATCGCACTGATGTAGGGAACTGTCAAAATATCGACAAGTGTCAAAATGAGAAATATTAGTTTGTGTATGGATCTAAAACACACTTGAATTAGCATGTACTGCTTGCAATGAGTAACAGGTTATGTGTCTGTCAAAGTGATGGTTTTGTGAAAGAAAAACAAGCAATACGGTTAATGAATGTTAGCTGTACGGCACCTTTGTATAATTTTAGTGAAGATCAAGTTGCCATTATGTGTGCACGTACATAAAATGAAGAGGAAATAATTACAATCAGAAACATGATACTCAGTCAGTCATCATCCTGAAGTGCTGCCCAGCTTCTCATCTCCCCTGACACTCCCTGGCACCGCTTCAATTACTTTGCTCATTTACAATAAAAGATTCATGAAAATAAGTTTATTTTAGTTCAGAGAGATTAATTGAATCCCCTTTACCTTCCCCACAGCAGACATTCACCAGCTGTAATCCTTATAGTATGTTTTTTTTTTTTTTTTTTTTGTCAACAAGTACATGGAGAATTAATAGACTTTGAACAGGCAGGCTTCTCAGAGAGTCTCTCTTGCACAGGCATCAAAGAGGGAAATGACTAGATCTGCTCTATTTTAGCAAAGAGACATCCATTAATTTGCTTCTCTTTCTTCTTCGCCCTCATCCACCTCTACCTCCACACCAACCACTCTAGTCTTTTAATGATGCTCCTCCAGCATGCCCCTGAGAGCCTGGCTTTGCTTAAAGCGATACAACCTCCTTTCAAACCTTAATATAGCATAGCAAAGCACTAAAATTGGCAATTATTGGATGACATTATGGCTCATTATGCAAATGGTAATGTGGATATGTCTATTTGCCAGATGGGTCCCATTGCTTAAAAAAAATATATTATACATGCATTTTGGAATCTAGCTGAGAGGAATTAAACAGGTATGGACAGTGTGAAACTCACCATACAGGATGGGTGTGACTAGTCTGGGAGGAAACTTGCTAAATTGGGCTGTGGGAAACATGAATATAATGTGTTTAGATGCTGTACTGTAATAGGATCAAATAATAATAAAATATGTCTGGCCCTACAATCAAGTGCTGTTGTTGTCTCTGTTTATCAATGGCACTCTCAGTAGACTGATGCACATCAGATTGAGTCTGTAGCATAAAGCGGTATACATGCACATAATTTCTACATCTTGAATTTGGTTATTGGTCAATTACATTACATCAAGGGTTTCATGGGTTTACAGCTAGACCCTGAGATTTATAGGTAACCTTCGTCTTGTCACTATGAGAACCATGTCTTTTTTTCTATAATTCAGCAAAGTAACTTAATACTTTTTCCCCAGCATTCATTCATTCATGATCCACATGCTCATGCAATAGAATATTTTATTTCATTTTACCCAGTTATTGTGGCATTATAGGTTCAAAACCTAAATCATTAGGAGGACATATTGTCATGGTCCTCTCAAGATATGAAGGACAAGATTTATTCACCCTAAAAGTCTCAAGTATGCAGAATACAGGATATTGTACATTTTACAGCAGTTTCTTTCCAATGCAGTTTTAAGAGGGCTGTTATTAGGTTTACAAGCAGTTTATTAATGTAGTTTAAATGAATTGCTCCGGATGTATTTCTCCTGAAAGAAAAATGTTCATTTCAAATCCTCCAAGTGTAGAACAGCCATGAAGTGTGAAGTGGTTGAAAAAGAAAAAAAAAAAAAAAGAAATCATTGTAAAAATGAAAGCTCCCAGATAAGGAAATTATAGTATTTGCTGCATTTGAATGGCAGTCGAGGCTAACTGAATTTTATCGCTAAATTGATAATATGAGGCTTAAAGTCAAATAGGACTCACAGCTTAACTATAGTATTGTCCCATTAAGATTATCTTTGGCCAGAAAAAAGACTTTTCCTTTTAATGTCGTGTTCGAACAGAGTCATTATATTGTAATACTCACAGGAACAAGTTTGTAGATGGTGCAATTAAATTTGCAGAACAAAACACTTGCAGCTCTGTGTTCTAGTCCCCGTGGACCACTGTGTTTCTTCATACGTGTTCCAGATGCAGACGTAAAGCATATTTTCTAATGACTTCTCTAATAATCTTGTGGGGTGTCAGCCGTATACACCAGTTATTAATTAGAGAGGAAAAGCCCTGTAGAGACCATCCTTGGAGACAACTTAAGCCACTAAACTCCCCGGTCCACGTCATCTCATTGTTAAGTATGAGATGCTGGACACCAGCTGAATATCTCAGATGGTATTGACCTTTGCATGATGCTTGCTGTGTGTTTGTCTCCCCGATCATCTTGCTGCAGTGTTGTGTCCAGTTACCCTTTGCACAGGCAGTGAAGCACACTCCTTTTTGAAAAAGGCGAAGGTGCAAATGTTTTAGTATCGCTATGTCAATATTTTATCAAAAAAGCACGTGTGCCTTGTGCTATCTGGTTTGTGTACAGAAGTTTCACTACAGATGCAGTTCTGTTAGGTTTCACACATCACATTTGAATGGTCAGGACACAGGGTCAGCCATTTATCCAGTAAACTTGGAGCAGTCATTCGAGGTTAAGGGTCTTCCTTAAGGGTTCCACAGTAATTTTACCATTGTCCTGGCTGTAGGATTCAAACCCATGCCTTTTCAAGCATAAGCTTCTAACCTGTAGAGTCATATACCATCCCCCTATTTAACCCCCATATAATGCAATATACTGCTGTGAGACAAATATATTTACTTATATTATTAAATATAAATGGCATGGAGAATTTACAAATGAAATGTTAGGAATTTATATAGTTATATAGAGACCCCTTATAGGTGACATTTGGAAGCATTGCGATGTACTGGTTCATTAGCAGTTAGGTTTTGTGACATTGTTGGTTCTTTATTTTGGCAGACATGATTCTAGGCATGAGTGAGATGGCCAGTGCTGACATTGTTGGCACACAGGATGCCACCCATCAGTTATACAAATATCTCGTCGCCACCACCCCCCTACCCCAGGGAACCAAGTAAGCCAGAACCACCATTGTCTTATGCCATGCTATTTCTCATATCGTTATATAGTTTTTCTATTATCCAAATTGTTCTGATTGATACTGTAGTATACTTAGGTGTTTTCCTTTGAAATATACTTATGTTATAAACTATGTTTAATTTTTGGGTATAAAAAAAAAAAAAAAAAACTCAGAACAATTACCCAGTGATATTTACAGTTCACGAACAATATATATACGTCATTAAAACAGCATAATGCAATTCTGGCAGATTTTTAAATGTTTTAAAAAGATATGATTGTAGATACAGTTCCATTAAATAGTATTATTAGAAACACGGATTCATTTTCACTTTAAACACACAGCTATTTTTTAACATGTCAAAAAAAAATTGACTGACAACAGCAAGGAAGGAAAAAAAGGAATCGTATCTCTGTATATTTTAGGACAAAAAAAAAAACTGCCTTTGAAATTGTCAGCATGACATGTTTTTATTTTTGACAGAACAAGGTGTGACATTTGAATGAATATTTGTATACAAAAATAAACCAAGTGTCAAAATCAGATTCAGAGAATAGTTTTATCGTGCTTTCTTTATGGTTCCTTGAAACCATAAAGAAACCTTCAAAATTGAAGCTGGTAAAAATAGCAAATAAAATAATGCACCAGCCAAAAATGGTATTTTACTTGAAAATTTTAATAGAGGTGAAAGGTCAAATAGAGCATGTGCTCATTGTCTGAACGTTATATAGGTCACAATGTCCATGCCTCATAGTTTTTCTGTTACATCTCGCTACAGCGTAACGTGACTGCCAGAGTAACGCTGAGATGACACTGTGTTGTTGGAGTAAATTGTTCTTTCACAGACCTGACAAGAGCAACACAGTGAATCCTGATGCAGGGTGAGCATGCTTACAGCTGAAGGATGTTTTCATGCTGCCATTACTTTCTTGATACACTATGACATTGATTTTCTGTTACATCGCGTTACACTGTAAAGTGACTGCCAGAGTAACGCTGGGATGACTGTATTGTTGGAGTACATTTTTCTTTCACAGACCTGACAAGAGCAACACAGTGAATCCTGATGCAGGGTGAGCATGCTTACAGCTGAAGGATGTTTTTATGCTGCCATTACTTTCTTAATACACTATGACATTGAGGGCTTTGATGCTTTTATAAAATGGTTGCTAGTTTATTTCAAACAAAATAAGAACAGATTTTGTAAAAACAAGAGTGCAACATCCACATTGGGAGAAATAACCACACACATTTAGTCATGCTGAGGTTTAAGTTCACAGAACTAATGAGGTAACCATTGTGAATTTGCAACACACGTCGGTAATCTGCACACGACAACTTCATCACTGCCAATTGTGCTTAAACAATAGCACAGAATGATTTGCATTCATAATTTTCACAACATTATCACACAGAAATGTCGGTTAACTACTCATTTTCAAGAGTAATATGCATTTAGTCAAATATGACTGAACGCAGTCTCAAACTCTACAGTGGACTGTGAAACCAAGTCTATTGTTGAACTTCTAAGCTAATTTTAACAAGATTTTTTAAGCATTTTAATTATTATACATTTTCCTTATCAGAATTAAACAGAAGATTCTGCGGGTTTATGCTAATGAAACTGAATTACAGACAGTGAAAACAAATTACAGTGTTAAATCAACAGTATATCCTGATATGGTGAAATCAGGAGTAAACGTAAATAAAAATGAGATATGCCAAAATAAACCAAAATGAATATACATGCAAAGTAATAACAATGGTAAAAAGGTGTCCAATAAACATATTTCACTTTGCAGATATATAAAAACGTGTATTAAAGTGAATGCCAAAATATTATGTCCAGAAAGGAAGCCAGCTTGTAGGTATTTGTCTAATGAAACGAGCAATGAAACAGCACTTACAGAAAAGTCACAAATTCATGTTTTAAACATATTGTAGTCAGTCTTTCTGATGAATACAGTTTTAGAAATGAAATGTTCTTGATAAAGAGTTTTGCAGATGACAGTACCCCATATCTCGCTTTTCATCAAAAAAAAGAGCAATTAAAACACTTCGATCCAAAGGTTGATTTGTTTTTAGAGGCATTAATATCAGTCCAAAGAACTAGAATTAATTACTAACTCATTCTAAAATTATTTTTATTAGCATTACAAAACAAAATTACTTGCTTCATTTCTAAATACGGGCTGCTGTGTAGGAACATTTGTTAGTCAAATAAAACAAGGCTTGAAGATGATGGATGGATTTTGCAATGGATTTCTATGGTGATATAAATACATTAATGTGAATACATCCTAGTTTACTATTAGCAAAGCCTTGCATAGCATATAATGATGCAACTGCCATCCACAGCAAGTCTACAGCCTGTAATGTATTAGCTATCACAGAATACATAACTAAATATATTTTCCGTGTCCATCCATTTACCATATCTGCTAATTTCAGAGTGGGGACAAGCTTGAAGTCTCCCTTGAGAAGTACAATGCTTGAGGAAGTCTACATTGTGGAGAGGATCCCAATGTGCATCGGTGCATCATTAGGTAACCTTGTGAGTCTGGCCAAGTAAAGCAGTTGGAAAATGAATGGATTATTGGTTCAATTCAAAATATTGCTGTTGTACTTACAATTAGGATCTTTTGTATGACTCCTTCTACAGAGTTCCATGTGCTATCTGTTATTTCTGTACATCAAGCCCAAGTTATACTGCATTGACTGCTCCTAAAGGTACTCCTGTACATGAGACATGAACTGAGCTCTGACCACGAATACCATCTTTTCAATTAGTTCCGTGATCCCATTTAATCTGTGGAAAGGCCAAGTCTGCATTTTTGTCTGGTAGGCTCCTCTCTATTTATTAAAAAAATAATTATAGTCTAAATATTGACACGGGACAGGCAATCTATGTGTCTAGCCTTGAACTATTTAGTTAGATAGATTGTGCCTCAGCAAGTAGCACACACGAATAGCCTCTGTCAGTGTGATGTGAAATGCTTTTAGTACACTATCAAAATACTCCAACTCTTTTGACTATAGACCACGGTAAGCGTGTTAAACAATACGTGCAAGAACATCGATATGCGCTTACTCTTCTTTTAACCGTTGATGCAAGCGCTTCAACGCGTGAACAAACTCGATATGACCTATACTAGCTTTCACCAGTCGGTTCAGTTTTCAGTACTCTTACCTCACACCTCCAGATCTAGGGGTTCAAATCCCCCTTCCATTTTATGTGTGTGTGTTTTTCCCGTGTTTCCAAAAGGTACTCCAGTTTCCTCCTGCTGTCTGAAAACAGGCAGTTATGTGAGTAGATGTCTCTAAATTGCCCATACAGCGTGCATGTGCGTGACCTGTGTTGGAGTGGGAGTTCCAACGAGTGTGTTTCGCTATTTTGTGCACAGTGCAGCCTGAGCTTGCGTGCGTGTGTGTGTGTGTGTGTGTGTGTGTGTGTGTGTGTGTGTGTGTGTGTGCCCACCACCACTTGAAGGACTGCCATTCTGTCCAAAGTCTATTATGCTAATTTTGATCTAGTTGTTTTCATTTAAAATACAGCAGGTCTAACAAAAATATGTACATATCTTAATCTGAAGCATTAATCCCTCATCAAAAATCTTCGTGCCAATTTTACTCTACAGTTCTTTTCATTCAATATACAGCAGATGCAGCGTGAGCATGGTTTGAAAAACATTTCAGAAGTATTTCACAGAGTGTGATTTACTAATACTCGGCTGCTTTATTAAGAGCCCTGCTTTTACGATGTGTTTTAGACATAAATGACAGTATTTTTAATTAAGTTCACACAGCTTTCACATACATGATTTGCTTCCTGTTTGTTTATTACTTTTTTATGAGTCCTTTTGATTTATTTCTTAGATTTCTGAACTTTTTTTTTTCTTTGAGACCTTTGCCATAATTATGTTTCATTGTTCTATAAATGTCTGTTTTCATAGCCTTTTTGACTCTGCTGTATATACCAATTTCATTTTACTCCTCATCTATTTTTAATGTGCAAAAGAACAATGAAACACATTTTACATTAAGACAAATTGCAGCAAGTCTTTCCCACATCCTCCTCAATAAATTGCTTGTCTTTCTTAATGAAGGCTATTAAAGGTAGCACACTGTGGTCTTGCTTCACTTTATTTATTGCAATCATCAAAGTCTACATTTAGCACATCATTGGACGCTAAAAATAATTCTCATTAACCTTTATTCACTTTCAATGAATTCCTGTTGGGATGTAAGAACTAGTGTTCTGTGTGTCTCATGCATTTTTCACTTTAGATTAGTACATTCACACTATTTTAATACTGGATATTAATTAATTAGACTTAATTAATTAATCAGTAAGTTCAGTTTAAGATCATTTGTTTGGTAGTACAATCATAGGAGAACCCTAAGGTACTAGTTATGACCAAACCGGGTAGCAGGTTAAGGACGTCGACTTGTAACATGCGGGTCATACCCTTGAAACAAGGTGCATGATTTAAATTTCTCCAGTAAGCGAACTGCAGTTGAAAAAAAAGCCATTGGCCTACATTTGCTACAAATTAAAATATGACTCATGAGTGCAAATGCGATACACATTATGGTATATAAACCAATTTGCTGACTAAATATGTAAGTTCATTAAATAATTGGAGAAATTTTTGAATTGCTTAGAAAAAATTTTTAGCACTACTGTATAACATCCATATGAAAGTGTGTTAATAATTATGTGTAAATTGTGGGCACATTATTTTGTATGCAGAAAACAGAAAAGTAGCAAAGTTAGATGAGGTATGGTTTTCAGCTGAAATATATTTCAAATTCAGAAATGATATCTGTGCCCATGCCAGTTGCAAGTCTTATATGTTGGTAGGTCTGTCAATATTTGCCTTAATATTGCCTTCTTTTTAGCTTTGTTTAAGCTCTACAGACTTGGAGTAGTAAAAACTGTGAAATTACAGAACTGCAGAGGAAACAGCACCGTCCTCTTGCTCATGGCTTGGCATTTTAATTTTTTTTTTTTCTTATTAAATATCCAGACATAAAAAGAAGATATTTCAGCTCACTTTCTTGTCAGAAAGAATGATATTATTTGTTATGTAAGTGACAGAAATTCCATTACCTTGCTGATACATAAATATTAATGGAGTATGCATTCACTTGCTTGCAAATGGTGACTTCTTTTGCATGGGATAGTAGCCTTCTTAAAAGTATCTAAGAGAAAATCTATAAATACATTCTACTAGTTTTTAGTGGCAGTGTTGTTTCTGTGAGTGTGTTTGCAGTGTGAGTCCCGCTAATCTGGGATGAATATTAACACAATCCCCGTAGATGTTTTACCAAAAAGAAAAAGAAAAAACAGTGCCAATAAGGAACCAATTGAAAGAAAGACATGGCAGAGAGTACACCAGTGAGACACGGAGGTATGTGGTCGGCACACAGCATGGCGTAAATGAGGCATCCAATCCGAAATCTGATTATGACCAATTAACATACTGGTTTAGTAAAACGGTGCTGGCTCAGATCCCAGGAGGAATCTTTTATTGGACAGTGGACTATTGTAACTCAGAGTTTAGTTAAATCAGTCAGTTTCACATAAGTAACTGAAATCAAATAATTTCAAATATAGTAAGAAGCCAACGAATATCTTAAGTAGAATTTCTAAGTGTCTTCTTGATCATCAGTTAGTCTTTCAACACAGTGGAAATAATCAGAGTAAAATACATCTCTGAAATGCAGCCATTGATCAGTGGTAATCTTCTTGTGTCTGGGATTGATTTCCACCATTGACTATCAAGGGTTGCTCAACCTGTTGCCAAATGGATCCAGATCAGAAGTCCAAAATTACGGCGGAAATACGTAGTATACTTCACATTATTGTGCAAGAAAAGAAAGTTCAATGTACATGACTCCATACTACCCAAATAAGAACACGTTTTCATATAATTACCTATTTCTTGGGTTATTGAATTTAAAACAATATATTTACACTGATTTTTTCAATAGGCATTTCTATTGAAATTATCATCAAAGGTATGATTATTATTCTTATAATAATAATAATAATGACAATTGTAAAAATGATACATAATGGCTGAGTGGTTCAGTGGGTACTGTTACCACACACATCCAGGGCAGGGCTTTTGAATCTCATCTCCTCTGGCTTTGTGTATTCTGCATGTTCTCCATGTGTTCTGTAGGGTTACTCCGGGTAGTTCTATTTCTGCCTGCAGTCGAAAGACATATCTCAACATTTTTCTGTGTGTGTGTGAGCAACTCCCATTACAATCTGGACTAGGACAAGCAGATGGATGGATGGATGGATGGATGGATAACATATCAAGATGGCACCGTGGCCTTGCATGGCTGGGGTTTGAAGTTTGAATTCCATCCCTGATTTACGTTTGAAATTTGTGTTTGCTGGATGTGACTCAGGTTTCTTCCTGGGATTCCAAAAGTTAGTGAAGAGAATGAATACCTCTGATTCCAAATGTCGGTGAAGAGAACAAGTATCTCTGAATTGCTACATGGATAAAGCATGATTGTATGAGAGTCAGTGTGTGTGCCCCGCTGACCTTGTGCTTCAGGTGCCCTTCTGCCTTATGTCCTGCACGTCACCAGAGAGGTGTCAGTCTCCCCATGACCCTGTACTCAGTGCTTGGAGAATAGGCAGATGGATATTTAAGACAGCAGAAAGATAAGAAATCAGTGTCCCTACATGGAGAATTCCAAAATCTAGCCCCTGTGTTTGATGGGATTAATAACTATTCAGGGCCAGTTCAAACCAACACCTACTGGAGTCCTGATGCCGAAAGGACTTGAGGATCAAACTTTTATTCAATAGGTCATGGATAATCAGAGATTTAGGGGGCATCCGAGTCATAGCTACATACCTAATATTGGATAAACAAGTACTTTTTCACAAGCTATGATTTATGTCATAAATCATCAGTCACTGGAAATAACAGTACGACAGAATATGCAGACATAAATTCCTAAAATGTACACAAGGTTAAGTGTGTTGTTGAAGGATAAAGCAGCACCTTGAGGCCATCTAATTAAATTCTTTACACACCATACAACCGATACTAGTGAGGAAAAAAAACGACGTTTAATTCCACTGCAATGGCTGAAGCTTAAAGCAATGTTCTTGGTTAAACAATGAACCTACAATAAATGCTTCCAAAAACACTTGAAGGCTCTATATACTTGGAGACTTACACATATCTTACTGCAAGGCAGAGCCACCGTACCATTAAATGTTGATGGAACATGTGAAAATACCATTTTGACTACACTAGCCTAGCGCACCCAGGTGAATGGAGCTTTGCTGCGTTAATCTATTGTTCTCATATCCTGGCATTTGGAACTGCATGGCCCTTTAGGATTTCACCGTGCATTCTTGCAGCTATGGATTTAGACCATGCTGGGGAACAACATGGCACCACCTTGCATGTGCTGCCCAGGTGCAGACGCTTCGGTGCAACAGCCGGGATGTGGTCCTGCTTCCTGTCAAGCTCCTTCTGGCCAGTTTGCTTGTGTATCTCTCCCAACAAGAGCAAGTGATTCATTTTGGTTTTATGCAACATTAACAAACATGTTTATGTTCTGTTGATTCAAAATATTCCATTTGCTCCAGTTTTCTCGAGATGTAATGGTTAAGGACCTGATGTAAAAATTAAATTCCATGATTCAATATTGGGAGATCTGAGTTTTTTTTGCACAATTTCTTAAAATTAGCCAAAAAGGCACTAAATTGTTACAAAATTAGCCTTTACCAATGTTTTGGTTTCACTACAGTTGGCGAATAATGAACTATGAGCAATGACTGAAAAATATATTATGTAATAATGTTGACAATAATCAATCCCATCAATTTCTAAAAAAATTCACAAAGTCAATAAATTCCAAAAATATTCTTTTATTCACACTAATCCAGTTTCACACTTTCAGTTTCATGCTGATTTGTCACTGCTGAGTTGCAATACCAGCCAATGAGATGTTTCATGCTTGCGTCACTTGGATTGAGGAGCTTGTCACTCACAGCACTCTTGTAAACTCTGACGCTGCGCTTGGCAACCAGAGAGTTGACAAATGCAGAGGCGACACCCAGCAATGACTGCAAGTTGTGGGATGCGTTCATGCATTCGATGAGAGAAGGTTAGTACATCATCACGACCTTCTCCATGCAGCTCCTCCACCACCATGTTATAGATACGCCTTTCTGTTGTCAGGAGTGGGTTGGGAACGAGTCCTGGAATATTGGTGTAGCGTCTCAATCAATAGATGGTTAGAACTTTCACCAATTACTCAGTTACATTACTTAGTAATGAGGTATCACTCGACTACATATAGTGCAAAACTGCATGTGCAAGAGTTTTAGGAAGACAAATAAAATTATATATAAATTGTGTTTTTATTGCTGTAAAACTGAGTTTCTGTCGGTCGAAGTGTGTCAATTTACATATTTTGAAACATCTCCTCAAGTCACCTCAGAATTTGAAGTTAGTCACCAATGCAATCATGTATTTCTTGAACTCAACTACGAGTACACCTTGCTTGGTTAATGTCTCATAAAATTAATAACCTAATTAACTTAACTAATTAAGTGAGCTGGTAATGAAATTTAAGAAATACATGGAATGAGCTTTTGAGCAGAGATTTGAAAACCAAAGTTATGTTCTTTCTTTAACAAGATTTTTTTACCATTTATTTGAATATATTCTAGTATCAAATCATGCATTTTTCTTAGCAAATATACACTTTCAAGCCAGATAAATGGCCTTAAACATTTTCCTTTGCAAAATACTGTAGCTGTATTCTTGAGTAATATCACACCATATTCTGCAATTCCATGACTCAGTTCCATAAATTCAGAAATAATAATATGATGATGATTGCTGCTGTTATTGCAAACAATAAAATAAACAGGCAATTTTACATGGAAATGTATGATTGGAAGTATATATAAATGACTTAGATAGATAGATAGATAGATAGATAGATAGATAGATAGATTCTTTATTAATCCCCGAAGCAAAATTTTCCATTTTTAATAAATGTATTTTTTTCTTATGAATGGTAATTGTCTTAGCGCTGTCCTTTGACCCACTTTATAAACAACTGCACACGATTATGAGCTGTTTGACCTCCACAAATGTTTGTCCTGAGATGCCTGCGATGAACTATCTCTAAAACACACATTAGAATGTGCTAGAATTTGCTTATGTCTCTGCAGTTTTGCTCTTTATGGTGTAGGTAGTACTCAATGAGCAATTTGAACACCTTAATTTAGATTGAAAAACGTAAACTTAAAGAGACATGCACTCAGCAAATTTAGTCTTCATATATGTTAGAGTTTATAAACTGAATATGTTTTTATTTTGATAATTAAAATTCAACAGTGACTAATAGAACTCATAGCATTGATTGTAGTGGCAGATTTTGCTGCAGCAGACATAGTTTATGCTCTCACATATGGTGTTAGACACAGTAAGCTTTGTACTTGAACAGCCTCTCAGCAAAACACATCCTTTTCTTTTTATGATAAAAACGATGTTGTCAAAAATGTTTATTTGCAATGCTTTTTCTTTGGTCAGGAGAACAGAATATAATGAATTGCGCATCTAGCTATGCATCACAGATCCTGAAGAGCATACTGAAATTCTGAGTAGTGCGATTGAGTACCTGCAGGCTTTGCACTGCCGAGATTCCATAAATAATACTTTGCCTGCAAGTAACTCAATAGTTAGGATGCCACTGGATGCCTTCATTAAATTTCATTAGATTGTGCATCAGATCACCAACACATCTTCATCTTGACTAGAACGTCTGATCCCTAGGATGTTCTTGCAATGACAGAGATCTCAGTCAAGTGCTGATTTTACTTTTGCTATCTTAAATTCTATGATAACACAAACATTGAACTTATACTTTTAAAAGGAGTCGCACACCTTTTTCTCCTTATAGGCCTGCAGTCAGTAGTATATGTCGATGTCCTGTGACTTGTATGCCATCCTTCCATTATTAAACCACTTATCCAGCACAGGGTTTTAGTGAGCATGAAGCCTATTGAGTAAGCTAGGGCACACGTCTGGGGGAAGGATGCCAGTCAACTTCAGGGCACACACAGACTCCGACACGCACAGTCACACACTGTGGGCAACCTTTTTCAAACTGGCCACTAATTAGGAAAACACGCTGAATGGAATTCCAGGCCATCCTAAGGCACAAATATGCACAAACTGTTCAGTACAGAGACACCAAATTGCCAAGCCACACATTTTTGGTCTGTAGTAAGAAAGCCATACAACACAGTGAGAACATGGTAACTATGCACACAGAGAGTAGGGGTGAGATTTGATCCCCCAAGACTGGAGTTGTGAGCCAACAACACAACTCACTAAGCCACAATTAATACACTAGAAAATTAATTGATTACTTTATTATGTTAATCCACTGTTTTTTTTGGTCATGGGTACATTGTTACAAACTCAATACTCTCTTAAATCCAGATGTGCATATGACATTAAATATTCTATAGACAAATACACATCTTCTTAGTGGCCTTGATTCAGGAGCTGAAATTGAAGACCCTCTACCAAAACCCTCTAGGGAGTATTGTTTAGTTCAGTTCTAATTTGCAAGTGATTTGCCCCTTAACAGCAGGTAGGTAAGTATCCCTTAATAACGTAAGCAAAATGATTAAAGAGCCGTGATAGGAAGAACACCAACATGGCCTGAAGCTCTTCAGAAACCTCCATCGCTTTCCAATGAGCTAACCACCAACAGATGTTCCTGTGTTGCAATGCAGTCCTCAACCTATGTACATAACATAGACCATCATGACCATAAAATGAATACCTCACAACTAGAAGGGAACATGATGAATATTCCTTTCATGTAAGAATGAACATGTATGTCCTTTTGAATCAATGTATAATCAATGTGAGGTGGCTCAGTGGCTTCATACTTCAGAGGTGGTGGCTTTCATTACTGATCATGGCTCTCTGTGCATGGAGTGTGCTTGTTATCCTTATGTTAGGACACTATGGTCCAAAAACAAATAGTAAGGCGAACTGGTGTCTTTCAGTTGGTCATACCGTGTGACTGTGTCTGCAAACGTGTGCCTTGTAATGGAATTGTGTCATATCCAGGGCGTCATCTGTACCTTGTGGTCTTTCCCTCCTGGCATTGACTGCGTGCTCACCATTGGGTAAGCAATTATGGAAATGGGATCATGATTCATTGCTTGTTTGGTACACAGATTTATGGTAATTATATGTTAAATGAAATTACAATTTTAATAGCAAAAATCTATAACTGGTGTGAGACAGCTTGGAAATCTTTTGAACTGCATGTGTGGTCTGCATAAAAAAATATGGAAACACACACAAATGTGACTGTTATGACAAAGAAGGTCTATTCTTCATGACATGGATTAATGGAAGTGACAAACATTTTTGAAAAAAAAAAATCGTGAACCAGGAAATGGCTTGAAAACAAGACAAGATACAGATTTAAGAGCAAATTAAGTTACTCTTAAAAGAAATGACCATCCAAACAATATTACTCCAGGAACAAGGGTTTAAGCATTCCAGAAGTTTACACAGAGCAACAGCACTTTGCTTGCATTGCATAATATAAGTAATCATCAATCCACCATAAGCAGGATCAAGAAGGAAACTTTTCAAATATCCTTTTTTTTTGCCCCTGTGTGTAATTTTCCAAAGACCACTGGGATGACCCAGAAATGTAGTGACCGAATGCTTTTTTGATGTATGAGATGATTCAAACTTTAAATTGAAAAAAAAAAAAAAAAAAAAGGTTTCAGAAAAGCTATATTTCAATAACAGATCCTCATCTCAAACACATGTAATGTTTGCAGGATCACCGTTTTGGGCTGCTTCGCTGGCTCAGGACCCAGACGGCTTATGGTCTTCGAGGAACTTCTAACTTCTGGAGGGTACCTGTCAAGAGTATCTGTCCATAAGCTGATGCTTAGCAGAAAGTGGGTCATACAACATGACAACGATCCTACAATACATAAACAACCAAAATGGACAAAGATATTTCACATTTTGAAAGACCATAACTTTAATGCAATGGATGTTCTATCATGAACTAAAATTAACAAGACAGCCAGAAGTATCAAAGAGTTAATAGGTTTTGCAGCAGATGAAAAGGCTAAATGTTTCCATCCTGTGTGGGATTCACCAAAAGCTACAGAAAAGAGTTTCTAAAGAAAGTGAGAGCATTTAATAAATCAAAGGTTCACACACATTGACATTTTCATATACTTTTCCAACAAAAAATGCTGAATATTGGACAATATGTTCAAAGGCCTGAAAAGGTACACTTATGGGTGTCAGATGTTAAATCAGATTCTCTTTATTAGAACTTAGATGAAGATCATATTACTTTTGAGGTTGAAATAATGCAGAAATACAGAATTCGAAAGGGTTCGCAAACTTTATAAATCTTTAGCTTTATTCATAATCACTGCTATATGAGAGACGGGGCCTGGTGTGGTTGCTTCTTTTATGTCGAGGCTTTCGCATGAAAGCCTTTCTCACACTCTCTGAAGTGGAAACATAAGATTAAATTGCAAGAGATGCTGAACGTGGGCTGTATTTAAACGTTTTCACTTATTTGTGCCCTTGGCAATGACGAACTGCTTTTACTGGTGTAAGTGCTCAGCCAACTGCAGTGTGGTCCATATCCTGAGATTATTCTTGTCCCAACTAACCCTACCCAAGGAAGAGCAATTATATGAAAATCTCCAGTTTTCCATAATTCACTCTTGCAACTATTTTTTTATGTTCTCTTCATATTCTGCCTTCTGACTATGTTCAAATCTATGAAACAACTCCATTTGTAGAATATGCGGAGTTCATTGTAAAGAGGAATTATCACCTGTTCAGTGTTATTGATTGTCAGAGAGATTTCTGATGTGGATAGCTGGGTAAGTTATACCTTTTTGTCTTGTCTTTTTTTAACTGTCGGCTGTTACCGATTCTAATCTATTAAAGGGGCAACTTTAATGTACAAAAACCATATTATGACTTCCGTCATAAATTTCATTAAGATTAGATCAACCGGTTGGTGTCATTTATAAACATGACCATATTAAGAAAATGATCTGCAGTCTGCGCTTCAGTGTGAGCACAAATGACGTAGTACAACGGTCATCACAATCGACGTCAGCTGCATGTTGTCGGAGCATTAAACCTCTTGCAGCTATAAACACACGCAACGTGGACGGGATGTTTTATAACTGAACAAACTCTTACTAATGAAGTCCATGCCTCCGGACGCAGCCTGATCGTTCCCGGACCGCTTCTCTGCTTGTACACTAGGGGGCTCTGGTCTGCCCAGAGCGTAGCTAACTGGCAGACAGTAGAGGACCAGCAGAGCTGAAACGTGACAGCGCTGCATGATCCTGACATATCCTCACTGACGTTGCCTTTACGATCCAACGTTTTCTCCGTATAGTTTGACCTACTTTACATATTACTCAATATGTATCTTCTCCCCCTATATATATCTTTCGAGGACTCTAAAAGAAGGTGTTTTTTCGAAAAGAACAGACGCGATATTATTTCCGTTTATTCATTTGTTATACGCCGCTTGTTGTGTATTCTCACTAATTGGTATGCAATACATAGCATCGCACTGTGGCTAAGTAATGGTCTGATGTCATCTGTGGGCAGCGTTTTCATGCTGTTCTGCGATCTGAAGATGAGAGACCATAAACTTAGAAGAATGTGAATGAACGGTGCTGCAAAACACTGACTAGTTTGAAATGTTCCGATGCGACATGACCGCGTCTCATCAGACCGGTTCTAATAAAAAAGATCGCTGTATACATATGAATTAATTTTCTTTGCATTCATTTGGATCCAAACCTCCCGCAGCCCACGGAAACGACGGCTTACGTCAGGCTAAAAGATCGCATTTATTGTCATTTCGAGTTCTTTAAATCAAACAGGTTTACGGACGGCCAAATCAAACCGCAAATCAGTCGACTGCAGCCTTTAACCTACACTTACCGGTAGCTGTTGTAGCATTAACGCAAAGTAATGAATATGATGTGATGTATGCATCTGACAGAAATTCTTTGTTTTTTTTTTTTTTTTTTTTTCCCCACAATGACAATCGTAAGAATGACAGAACGCAAAACGCGCCACATCGCATCTGTCCATCGCTGTTAACCGCTACTCGACAGATATAGTCTCTATATATAGATATATAGTCTATATGCATTTTCCATAACGGATCAACAAAGGCGAGTTGGATCAGATTCAGGTAGAACGCACATCAAGAGCAACGCGAGGTTGCATTTACTTGGCGATTTAAACCGTAAGTCGGAACAAAACACACCTGCCGACATAAGAAGCGAGAAGTTTGCAACGTTTCGCTTCCACACAATAGATGGTGGACGCGGCGCCCGGGTGCGTCTCCAAAGTACGCGGTGATCAAAGGAATGCAAATGGGGCTTTGAGAAGAGCGTCGCAGTGTATGGCCATAAAAGTTCTGTATGGATCCCCTTGATATAAGAGCCTGGACCTGCCTCCTGCTCAGCCCACCGAGGGGAGGCTCCTCGATCGCACCAAACAGCCGTGCCTGGCCCACTTCTCACGCACGCAGTCATGTTGTAAGGGTGGCCAACTGCTAGCACTCTCTTCCGCGTCCCTGTCTGGTTTATTTTTGCGGAATTTTGTCTCTTTCTTTTTCTTTTTTAACATCCATCCAAAGGACATGAAGTGAGCATTGGCCGCTGTAAGAATATACCTCTTCCTCAAGGCTTGCGACGGTACAGACAACCTGGATGAAAGAGAGTAAGTATAGAGGAGAAAGAGAGAGAAACTAACAGGTGAATGAGGCGGTCACGTTTTTGGTGCACGTCTGTAAAGTTGGCTTATTGTTGGTGTGATTATTATCACCTTATACTGATTAAAAACAAAAAATAAATAAAAATAAGCAGTAATGCCTATTTCTGGAGCTGTGAACCAAAACGAGTTTTGCCATAACTGAGCGGAAAGTCCGTATGCTATCATTACGTGAGGAAGTATTGCGATGCAGGTAGTGAATAAACGCGTAAAGTATAAATATATTTCACAGGATACAGCGAGGCGACGGAAAGGTTGGCCGCAGGTACGATCGTTCCGAGCTGCCGTCGGCACTTCAGTACGGCGTTACTCGTATTATTCACACAGCCGATATACCGACGGCTCTCCGCATGTGGGCTTGCCTGCCGGTGCAGTCTGTTGTCGGATTTGTCTTTTATTTTATTTTATTTTATTTAGTGTGGCAGCGCTGGTTCTCCGTATGCACGGACACTGAACACTTGTGAATATCGCCAAAGTGCGCCTGTCTGGGGGAGCTGGCCGCTCAGGTGGTCCTGAAACCGGGCGGAGACGGGCAGTCACCCGTGTCCCGCTTACTTGGTGACTCTTTCAGCTATTGGAAACGAAGGCATTTTCAACCGAATTCGCTTGAAATGATTTATAACTGGGGGGGGGGATACTGACCCGGTGCATAAACGCGAGAAATGAAGAACCTTCCGTGTGTATCCACTCACGCTGAATAGATAAACTTGATTTAATTCATTTCTGTATATAAATATTAATACGTTAAGGAGATGGCGGGACAGAGTGTACACATTGGCGTACTTCGTGCGTCGTTATACGTATTCTTTTAGCAAGTTGAAAGCTGAGAACGTAGAGAATAATTTGAACGGCAGCCGTACATCACAGATATGGAACTGTAACATATTCCTGAAGCTTTTGTCTGCCTGACACCAGAAAGAGCTTCACCTGAATGCTTATTATTTATCACAGATACGCTGCTTAGTTTATCTGCCTTTATTTTTGGCAAGTTCAGTAACCATTTTCGGCAATAAACAACCGTCTGTTGTCTTAAGGAGGTAGACTTGACGAGATGGTTTTCCAACTTTGCCGAAGGCGCCCGCCGTCTGAGGTGAGGCGGTGGGCAGAAGTTCGTCGCCAGCATTAGCTACTGTACACTTGTGTGTTTCACTGCTTAACATCAAGGCTATAAGAAATGCACTTATGTCAGTGTTACACTCTCTAGGTTTTAGTTATAGCGTTAGCTGTACATTCTGTTGCAATCTTAAGTGTTTCATTATAGTCTAAAAAGACAAATCTGAAATGGCCATAGAACTCGTATATACGTCTGTATTAGTTCATAACCAGCCGTTTATTTATTTATTTTATTTATTTTATTTTTTTACATTCAGTGTGGAGTTCTCCTATATTTATCATGGACCAGCGTTTGATGTGAACCGCTGTGTTCGGCACGGCAGTGTATTGTTTGATATTTATGATATCCCACGCGCATATCAGTTGCAGGAAAGGACTTCCAAATGGAAGCATTCAAACCATCGCACATGAGTGTGATCGGCCATGTTACGTGGCAAATTTATGTATTTTTTTGAAAACTTTAAGCACTTTTATTAGATTATACGTCGGATAGGTCTTATTAGACATTTTTTTATACAAAAGACTTGCCTCGACACAGCTGATATTATTATACTGTACATATGTGTTTGTGTGTGTGTATTATAATAGCAATTCACTTATTGGTCGACACACAGAAGTGTATCAACGTGCCACAGTTACAACAGTGATGATGATGATGATGATGATGATGATGATGATGATGATGGTATATTCACCTAACTTGATCAAATAATCTGGTATTCAATGCTGTCCTTTCAGTGCAGACTCCCATTTATTTTTACTTTGACATTATTTGCATTGAATTATTTCTTATAAATTAAGAATGATAAAATCTAGTTTAATTCAGATGGGCAAAAAATAAATTAATAAATCACAAGAACTTCACTGAATGGCATTTTCTGCAACTTGTGTATTACAGTATTATTTATATTGTTCTGAAACACAGTTCAGGATAAGCTGAACTAGGTACAATTTGATACTACAGGCTATTGTGACCCATACTTCAATTAAATGGCTCTGGGCAGCTTTTCTCCATGGTTTAGTTGCAGACCAGGAGATCAGATCCATCTACAACATTATTTTACAATGCCTGCCTGCATGTTCTTTTCTGAATTTATTGACCAAGCCAGTGAATTTGTGTTTCATAATGAAAGGCATTTGGATGTCTTTAAGAGTTTCTAGTCTATGTTCTTGCCTGTTGACATCAGGTCTTCAGTCTGTTTTCATTCAGCTGTTTCTTTGTGGCCTTTCGCCTGGTATTAAGTAAAAGTCTTTTGTTCGTTGCTGTTTAGGTCTCACATGCTGATATACCAAAAAACTGATGGCTGGTGAGAAGCATGTGCCATTTCCACCCTCTCCAGATATTCAGTGTTGCACGGGTATGATCTTCCACACACCATGAAGTCTGACGCCGAGGTCATACACTGAGAGAAGTAACCAGTTTGTCTGAGGGAGAACTGCTTATCTTTGGAAATGATGCTGAAACGACTGGAGGAGACGCGGACGGATATATGGACTTACATGCTGCTCGTGTGGATTACGTGTGTTCCTTGTGCCTTCACCAATCCTCTCTTCAATCGGTCAGAAAGTTTGGATCAGACCATATCCGTGATGGGCCTGCATGGCCCTGGCGAAGGACATGGACCTCTGACTCGTGCCAAAAGGGGATGGGTTTGGAATCAAATGTTTGTGCTGGAAGAGTTTTCTGGACCCGACCCAATTCTTGTTGGCAGGGTGAGTACTCAGGCATTGTAAGTGTCAGTCAAATATTAAGCTTGCTTATCATGAGGAAACATTAATTCACTGATTTGAATATTTTCTCTTTCTTTCTTTCTTTCTTTCTTTCTTTCTTTCTTTCTTTCTTTCTTTCTTTCTTTCTTTCTTTCTTTCTTTCTTT
>JAACJT020000007.1:14727014-14748946 GCA_009936485.2 Gymnarchus niloticus
GGAGCGAAATCCCTCCCAAGTGGCAACACGAACGTTTGTGCAGCAAAACAACAATGGGACGGGGGTCACGGGGCTCTGAGAGCCGAATGCACAAAGGAACTTCATTTTTTCTTAATTCAAGTAAGAACATATTGTCGCAATGCTTTGAATGTAGCACAAAATCTGCATCTGTCTTTACAAAAAGTAGCGTATTTGTACTACTACAACTATTATTAGCAATAACGATAGTGATAATATTACAATACAGAAATAGCAAGGTGAGGGATGCATTGAATAAGTATGCCAGGATGCCATCAGCAAGTCTTGATAAATTTAATCATTTAATTAAGCTCTTTAGCTTTGATGTACAACTTTTCCCAGTCATATAGTGTCAATCATATCTTGCGGGAACTTAATGCCACCGTTGCTATGCCACAGGGGTCTGCATTCAGATGAAGGAAATAAGTAATATTTGCGCTTCTCACAACAAATCTTTGGAACAACTTAAGGCAAGGAAGTTGAATATTGATTAATTGTGCCTTGCGTGACCTTAGCTAGTAGGTGGAGTCTGGGTCGATCCGGTCAGCGAGTGGGCAGACATGACCAGCTCAAGATGAGACAAGAGTAAGCTGTTGTCCGTCTTGTGCCCTGCTAATTGGCCTCCTGTGCAGCCGGTGTGTGGAAAAAGGTGAAGGCACCGGCACTAGATGTTCGGATTATCTCGATCCATCGCCCACGGATGGCACTGTCCCTTAAAGGCACCACAGACTTAGCCCTCTGTCTCCATGCAGCCTGGATGCCAAACTGTGAAAGTAATCTTGTTAGAGAGTGGCTGTTCTTATTGTGCTACTTGATGTGCATTTGACTTCATGGTCTGCTGTGAAGCACACGTGGGCTGACAAACAAAGGCGGAAGCTGGTGGGAGGAAGACCTATTTTTGGAAATTGTAAGAGCAGCCACTTCATTCCTACTTAGACGCGCCTATAATGGGGAAGAAAAGAACAACAACAACATTAACACTAACCTTTTTATAGGAAGGGAGGGAGGCCGTTCAGGAACCATATTGGAACCACAATGATGGTGGTAATCATGCCACGAGAAAAGGATACCGTTTCAGTGAGTCTATTTCCACACTTTTAGTGGTAAATAGAACTAACCAGAAAGTTTCCATGGAGAATCAATTAATGGAATGATATTGGGGTCCGTATGTCTCAATGTATGTCTACAGTTCAACAGCCTATGACCTTTACTGAAAATAAATAATTTCAGTTTAATGATCCTTTGGCAGGTGGAATGAATATACCCTGAGTAGACTGGCATCCCATCCAGGGTGCACCCCAGCCTTGTGCCCTATATGCTGCCTGGGAAAGGCTCCAGCCTACCCCTCACCACCACCCGAGTGTGACCCTGTCCTAGATAAGTGGTTGGAAGATGAATGTAAACCGGTTGTCTATTAGGATAAATGGTCTGCTAAGTTCATTTATTCATACATATTAAGTTTGCTTTGTGTGGAATGGTAGGAACAGTTTTGTAGCATAAAAACCTGTAGACTTACTGCACAACATGAGTTAAAAATAAATAAACAGACAAGCATTTGATACTTAAAAAGTTATTCTGAGTATATAAAATAAAACGTGAAAAAACGTATAACTTCATAATGCACGATGTAGATGATAAATCATGAATGCTTTATGACAGTCAAGATTGAAGAGACTGGCCTTGAAATCGTGCTCCTTGAGGACGTTTTTCATTTCTTGTATAGTCTTTTTGTGTTGTAGTATGTAAATTATTTTATATACCTATGCTGCACATAAAAGGGAGGGGTAGACTTGCAAGGGACAGATCTAAATACATACTGAGTTTCAGCCCAAGGTTTTAAGGAAAACCGAATTATCATTAAATTCCCATACCAGAGCGAACTCCACTTTTCTTTAATAATAAATTCTGTGCCTGGGAGGCTTTGTCCGCGTCATCCTGCTTGCCTCTTCTTTCTACAACCAGATGGCCCTGAGAAGGATCTTCGTCTTCTTCTGTTACCTCACACCTCCAGAATTAGGGGGTTCTAATCCTGCCCCCACTCCATGTGTACCAAACCCTGTATCATCAGGGTTTTCTCTGGTTACTCCGGCTTCCTCCCGCAGTCCAAAGACATGTGGTTATGTGAATCTGTATCCATAGTGATGACTGTGTGTGTCCTGTGACGGATTGGTATCCTGTTCAGGGAGTTCCTCTGCCTTGTGCTGGATGCTGCCTGGGATAGCCCTTAGACTGACCCACCTGTACTGGATAAGTGGGTGATGGTTGGATTATAGTTATTAGAAGTAGCAGTGGTATTAGTATGTCTAGATTATGTTTCCTCTATCTTAGAGTAACAGTTACAAGTGCAACCTGGTAAAGCTGTTTAACACAGCTGTTTTAAGCCATATCATAAAACCTCGTTTCACATGTTTAAAAATCTCGGCTAGAAAAAGCCTTATGAAAAAAAAAGCATTTCATAGAGATAATGAACGTGATGCAAAGCAGATTTATGGTGACTATTGCTTACATCGCTGTCTCTTTTGAGTTGTAGTTTTATCCCTTTGATGTCTGAAGGCCTGCATGTTTTCCACTCAAGAATTTGTAGGTATGAACATTTTTTTTTTTTTTTTTCTTGTTTTAGAACAGGATGCCATGTTTGCTTATCTTACATTCAAAGACACAGAGAACATCTGTTATGGAATTGCTAATATCACCAGTGTGTCTATCTGAATGACCTTTTCCTTTAGTTAATACACAATGTTTTCATAAATTTCACTCCAATATCCCAGGCTGTGTAATTACTTGAGAACAGTAAAATGAGCCATTTTTAATTTGTCTTATAACAATGTCCCACACAGCGACTACCATTTTTTTGACATACTTAATGCTAATTTGTCTTTTCATACAAATTAATGTCCCATACATGCAAACCTTGACGTCATGCATGGTTATAATAATGCCAGGAGCTCAATTTTTCTTTGTTCTTTTTTTTTTTTTTTTTTTTGCCTTCACCATTATCATTCTCCAGAAGGAAAACATGGTTATTTAGTTTGCATGTCAGGCACATAGTCATTACACCTGACACCTGACTTAAAGCGCTAAAGTACCATTCGAATGAGGATTTTGGCAGTGTACCCTGCATAATTAGAATTACCGTCAGTGCCATTTCTGGCTGGCGCAAACAACCTGATGCTGTGATTGAACTACATCGGCATGGGCGCGTGACAAAAGAAGAATCACGTGAATGCAACCGAAAGCAGCGGCGGTCTGACTGTCCTTTTTTTTTGTTTTGTTTTTTTTGTTTTTTTTTTTGTCGGCGCACGTAGCGCATTGCAGATTGCGCACTCGGGATGGTGAGAGAAGCGTCTGTGCCGTGCGGGGGAGTGGAGGGTCAGCAGGGGCTTTGGAGGGGTGACTAAAGCATGGTTAGCATACCTGAACGGTTACATAAATCCAGTGCAAAAACCGGAGCAGCTCAATTGGAATAAAGCTGAAGGCACAATCAGATACCTGTTTCAGACTCAGGCTTAAAGAAAAAAAAAAGATGCAAGACACAAATGATGTTTGTGTCTTGCAGAATCATACTGGGGAAATGATGCGATATTGTTGGCCGCCGGAAGTGAGAAGAACACTTTTCCAGTTTGATCTTCTTCTAGGTTTTACCTCAGTATCATACTTCATCTTGCACTAAATAAAATAGAAGTAAAAAGGTATATCTCTAAATCATTTCAATATTAAAAATGTTACTATTATTATTATTTTTTTCCCTGCAAATTTGCCACCCCCCCCCAATCTGTAATGGATTGATGATTTGAAGATGCAATAATGGATCAATAACAACTTCTTCATATGTAAAAATTGCTAAGTGTATTTGATGAAAGAATTATGCATGTACGTATTGCTCATACTTTCGACGGAAAAGTTTTTTTTTATTATTCTTAAATAATAAATTCATTATTGCACTATGCTGCTGCCTTAGCTCGGTACAGTGGATTCCTGTCATATTCCATTCCGGCTCTTTTTACATAAATTATACGACTTCCAATAGGCAATTAACGTATGGGGCACGGTGCAGCCAATTTTTGCTCGATTTAATACAGAGATAAAACATGAAAATTACAGATTACAAAAAAATGCATTAGTCTCTTTGCCACTTTCGTTTTATGGCATAACAGTGGAGTTCAAGTGGAGAGCGGAAATTCAAAACTGCCTCATTTCATACTAAAGGATAAAATGAGATATTTTGTTTATATCTGGTATTTTATTTTTTTAACCTTATTGTGTACACCTTATAGCCATCACATGTTTGTGAGGTCTTTGCCACGTGTGCTCTGTAAATGGCCTGTTGATGGCATGTGGTGGCTTCACCACTCCTGAGCTTCCAGTGTGATCCATGGTCTGTCCTGATGGATGCATAGAAGCAGCACAGATCTGCTGGTTATGAAATGCAATTATAACTAATGAACATTAGGAGGAGCCTCCAGGGATTAGTGAAAAGGTCCGTCTTGGAAGTTGATTACTGTAAATAGGGACTGATTCCTAAATGTTACAAAATGCCTTGTGTTACTCAGGGAAGACTAATGGTAAGAATGGAATGAAATTCTGTCTATTGTCACGGACAATCTCCATACATTTCACAGAGTTAAAAGAATGATTAAAGAGTATATACATCTTGAAAAAAAAATCCAAATAATTTCCCAGCTCACAGCTGTTATTTCTTCCTGTCCTACCTCCATGTGCTCGAAAAAGCATGTTGTATCAGCTTTAGTTTATTGATTTATTTCAATATAAGAAGTGACTTCAGATATATGCAGACTGTTCTCTAGCAAGCAATGGCAAATTGCAAGGCATGTAATTAAATATTGACTGAATAATATTGGGGTTAATTATCATATGGTATAAAATGCATGGATGGGAATGAAAATTCGTCTTTAATCAATACGAGGACAGAAGAAAGTCTGTGAAAGAGGGATTTTCACAAAGCCTCTGACACGTATGGATTTGCAATTAGTTCATGAGGTACAGGCCCACATCTCAGTGAAAGAGAGGCTGTCCATTTACATAGTATGGTAAATTTGCCTTTGAAAAGTCCAGTAACTGTTAATCTTTCAGTTTAAGCTGTAATATCACTAATAAGTAATCACAGGACTAAGTACTCTCAGTCTGTCGTGGGTATTTTTGAAGGCATCTGACTGAAATATTGTGGAAATCAGTATATAAGTTTTTTAAAGCTCCACATGTCAATGGTGTCGGCTCATGGTTTTGAACAGTGCAAGAGAAAATTGCACAGTTGAATGTTATTATGAAAAGCCCAACCTTTTTAACAGTTTGTGAATATTGGATGTTACATAAACCAAAAAAAGGGTTCGGGGTTGCAAGGCTACATTGAAAAAAGTACATAATTAGACCATTTTTAAAGGGCACATTATTATTGCAATTAATTTCCTTAGATGCAATTGCTCCAGGATTTGTGCAGTCCAGGTAAATAAGCTGTGCTTTTTATAAATGTATGCTTAAGTCCATTCAACACTTTTATTATATAGTTTTTTTTTTATTTCTCCATTCTTTGAGTTTTACATATATTTTGATGCTGCTGGATATAAGCATTTTCATGTTCATTGCGGATTTATCCACATAACAAAAACAGAGCAGATTAATATCACGATTGGTATTAGAAAGTGGAAAATCACACAGATTCCTATGCATTAAGATCTAGCTGGGGTCGATAAGCAATTAATATAGTCCATAAACATTTTATTGTGCCTGTACCAATGTTAGGCCCTTCATAATGATCCCATTCATAATCTTCTATCACACCGAGCATCGTCTGATTAAGTGGGATATATTTTCTTAGCTCTTACACCATCACTGGTCCCCCTTTAATATCATTCAGCCTAGGAGTTAGGCTTCTTAAAAAAAAAAAAAAAGTACTACAGATTTTGCACAAGTAATCAAATCTCTCAAACAAGGATTCATTTTTCTTCATCTCTCTGGGAGTATGGAACCTTTCAGCAGACCACAGCATCTAAGCAAGCCATTGTTGGAACACAATTATAATTCCAATAAACTTGTAGGGAAAATGTAAACAGATAGCTTGCAGTAAAGCCGTACCCCTTGTTTTCCCAAAAGATGGGTAATAAAGTAGAATAGATGTAACAGTCAACAGTGGTTTTTGTCTCATCCCTTTGGAAAACAGTAGCCAATTGCATTACGATGGGAGATGGAAAATGGGGGGTCTTTTAAGAACTGCAGGATTTGCTATGGGCGTGACATGATTTGTAAACAGAGTGTGATATATTTGCTTGAATAAATGAAAGCGGTGTTTACCAAAGCAACATTAACACACTTTCATGAATACAGTCGGTGAGTGTTTTCTTGGGCTTCATTTCAATGTGGTTAACTTTCAGCCTCAGAAAAGGCAATGAACAAACGCTAGCCCTCAGGATATTTCAGCAAGAGCAAATTGGTAGCAAACTTTGATTTGTATGAGATCATGTTGTAAATTGGCAAAACTTGAATACTCCAGGCAAGATATTTTTATACTCACTGTCCTCTTCTGAATATTCCGTTTGTTGCCAATTACCTTTTTGGTTCTACGTTTGATTTGTTTTTTTCTATTTGCATTTTATTCAAGCCTCATAGTGAACCCAAACAGTGATCTGCTTATCATCATTTTCTGGCAGAGTTAATAACTATTATTGATGATGTGCATTAAAAATAGGGTAAACAATTAGAGAATGAAGGCGTTTGTAAATGAAAGTGCTTGTGAGCGCATCTTACGGGGCCTGGCATAGACGTAATGAGAGGATGGCAGGCCGTTCGTTTCTACATACAGGCGAACACCCAACACAGAGCTGGCTACGGCTCATCAGTCAATGTATACCTATCCTCTGGCTTCAGGTTCATACCATGGTGTAGGACCTCTTTTTTGCCAAACCGAAGTGCTAAAATGGTAATGGAGCTCGAGCGCGTCGCCCGCAAAAGGCAGTGAATCTAGCTGAACGAATAACAATATGCGTTTGTGTCATAAGTTCAAGTGCACTGTGGGTATTTGTCTTGTAATGTGACACACCGCCTGTGCCGAAATTGGCACGTCGGAATGTGGCGCTCAGGAACCCATCACCATCGGCAGGGGGAGGTGATTAAGGCCGAATAGATTGTATTCTGTTTAATCCATATCCGGTTGTGAGACCGCAGAGGGGAGAGCAGTTGGAGCAGCTTGGCAGCCACTTTGGGCCTGCCCAGCGGTCTGCTAAGACAGCGGGGGTGGGCAACCGAGACCAGGCGAGCAGTGATTTTTCACTTTGGTGGGAAGAGGCTCACATCCACAGTTTATACAGGCCTGCTAGCTGACTAGCTCAACAGATTGGATTCTTATGGTAAAGGTCAGAATAGTAGATCATTATTATACATTGTCTGTAAGGAGAGTGAGTCGTTTGACTATGAAGAGATATAAACTTTCTTTACTCTGCAGTATGCAAAGTACCTCTTCTTGTGTAGTGACTGTACATTGTTTTCAAACAAAATGTTAAAAAGAAATATATTTTGCTGGTATATTCCTTGCCTAATTGGGATCCATGCATCTCAGTCACACTGACTTTTTCATATAATTGACTAGTTGAGACCAATGAATGCTTACTTACTAGACACTATTAGGATGCATGGAGGCTGTCGTGTTTTTGGTGGCACTCATTTATTATATTAAAAAAATATATAATAATAGTTTAATGTATTTGACCTATTCCTTAATTTTTGGCTAAAGAGAAGTTCATTTGGAAACTTAAACTAGACCCAGCCTGGGTTGAAGGAGGTGTCGGTCAAAGACCATAGTCCAGTAAATTGCTTACAAAATTGGCTGAAGATTTTCAGTGTGATTTAATGAAAGATGCCAGATGCAGTGACAGAAATAGGTTTAACATGCATATCGAGAGAATCCAAAACTCATCTCACTCAAAAAATTACATTTGTCTGGCAGAAACAGGACAAACATTTATTTTTTTTTTTTAACTACTTGAATAATATAAGTTGTCCTAAATTTGCACTTGGCAGTAAATATACTGTGTCCTAAACTTGATAAATCAGTGGAGGAATAGAGGGAGTGCAATTTATATGCTAGCTAATTACATTCTCAAAATCAGACAACGTATTGCTTAATGTGATATAATTATACATTATAGAAAAAATATATATAATGAATTCCACATGGCTTAAATTGTGCCTTTGCACAATTAAAATGAGCATTTAACCATGATTTTTTTACTTTAAAATTTTTTTCTTTGGAAAATTCTATAATGAACATGTACCCGCGACTCCCATCCATTAACTCAACATTTATTTTTCTACCTCTAGCTCACTTTCACTTATTTACGCGGGCATGCGGGTATCGCAGGTCAATAGATTCTACCAACTGTTTTATACACGTAAGCAGTTTTTATGAAGTGACTAAATGGATGTTGGGGGCTGTCAAGGGAGACGGAGCAGCGCTGGGCCAGGCAGAGATTGATGGTAGTTTGAGTGCTCTTCCTGTGACCTCCCTGCGTCTGGCGGGCACGGAGGCGGGCCGCCGTGACAGGTGGCATCCATCTTGGAATCAGAGGTAACAGGATGGGGGCTCGCTCTTCCATGCCAGGACAAACCGCAAGTGTTCCTTGCCCACCAATACCACCCCCAAAGTGGGGAGAATGGCTGAGGTCATGGTTGAAATCCATTTTTTGTTTTCTCTCTTCACTGTAGTGCTGGAGACGTCTCAAGGTAGCATTTAAAATAGGAGGGCAGCTGTTAGCATACCGGTTACAAAGGTGCACTTTGGGAAGATTCTAGTCCCAGAGGGACTCATTCTGTTTGACCCTGGAGAGAGTGTGAGGAATTTGCCTTGGTTAAATACCTGCAGAAACACATTAATAAAATGCTACAGGTAAAGGAAGCCTTGAGTTACAGTCAGCTACAGTGAAACAACAGGACAGTGCAAGGCCCGCTTGACCCACTTCAGATTCACATACACACCACGCTAAATGACATGCTTCCGGAAGGATGAATACATTCCTTAATTAACGGTAATGGAGACTCCAACGGACTTCTCCAAGCTGGGTGTAGGTGGCCTTGTTTTAGCAAAATTGTCTTATTTACCGCATCCTTTTATCCATTTTTAAAACTTTTTTGAACCGTCTCTGTAGGTAATGATTAAAACTTGAACCTCATAGCTTCTGGAGAGTTTGGGTCCAGATAGTCTGAATGTTCAGATATCCATAGACTTAGACACATTAGATCCATCTTCTTTAATTATCTCTATGAAGAGGTAATTCAGAGTGAATGTCCAGGGTAGAGTGTAGACAAATAACAGTAGAGCATTTGTAGAAAAATACGGTCCAACTGGGTTTTACTTTAGGAATGGAGCACAGCCAGGGGTACCTGAATCTTGTCCTTGTCTGCCTCAAGTAGTCATTTTGGTGGCAGCTGAGCTGTTGATTAATTGGTTGTTTAGCTTTGCTTGAGCCGTTGGTTAATGCACTTTCACAGTGAAAATTGTTAACCTGGCTTAATAATTATTTAAGAGATCCCTGATTGTGCTGAACTTTTATTTATTTATAAACTTATTTGTTTGTTTATTTATTTATTGCATTGAAACGTAATGCCTGCAATGGAAACAATGCAGTCTTACTTTTAGTCAAGCCTTATTTCACATTCTCAATGATCACAACAATAATATAGCAAATAATTCTTTTACACCTCTGGGTCCACTGGGTCATCTGAGAAGCGGTCCCTTCATTACATTACAGGGTTTGTAAGCTTTGCATTTCTACTGGACATAAAATATATTTATATATCCTTTGTTTAATGGCCCAGTAGATAGCATCCTGTTTTGCTTCATTAGAGGAATGCAGGATGCTGGAATATTATGTCACAGAAATTACAGTGCTCGTGGATTTTTATTGCCCAGACACTGTGAGAAGAGCTCCATGAGGTGTGACAGAACGTTCTTAGAACAGGCCCTGCAGGCGGCTGGCCTGCACCTCTCTCTGGGATGCAGCAACACTTTGTGCTTTGCCTCTGATGGAACCAGGACTAGAAGGGCAAGTGCAGAGCCCTTGGCTGATGCCTCTGCGATATGCGTGGTAACAGCGCCCTTAGCAGGAAAACGCAAAAGCAGTTAAACAAATAAGCAAACTTGTGTCTTATGGTGTCCTAAAAACTCAGAGGATGAATTAAGTATTTGAACATGCAAATCACATTCTTTGTACCCTGCTACTTTCAAAGTACGATTTTAACTACAAATATATCTAACAGTTTTTGTCCAAGGCGTCGTCTTTTTCGCACAAAGACAAACTGACTTTTAGATTATACGTATCTCAGAATGTTGAAGAAATACGTGTGCGTTAAGTAGTATATGATTTTGTAGGTAAAATAAATTATTTCAGCTTTCTTATTTTTGCACTATGTCAGCTTTAGTGTTAAGCAATAAAATAATAACATGAGGTGACAAAATAGGAAAAGTTCAATGCTGTTCAAGTACTTCTTCCTATACCGAGATTTCTGTGTGTAATCAGAAATGAGACATAACCCATAAATTAATGCTATAATAATTTGTTCTCAGCAGCAACCTATCTGCATTTGATTCATTGTCTTATAAGTGCTGAGGATTGCAAGATACCCGATGTCTTTGGGATATCTTAACAACTCTTTGAAGAAACACATCAGCGCTAAGTTAGGATTACCAGATTACTTGGAAACCGATGAGTTTGCACGTCTGTGCGGGCATCTCTAGAGTACTGCCAATTTTTTTTTTTTTTCCTTCCTGAGTATAAATGCAGTAACAGCAGTCACATCACCTTGGATGGAAGGACACCAGCGGAAGATTTATATTAATGTGACACACTCATCTCCATTCATATAATTGCAAACTCTATCCAAATATACATGTAGTGCATGAGCAAACTAGTAATTATTCCTGAATTCCCTCTTACTCTTCTGAGGTGCCACAGTTTAAAATGAAATCTCCTATATATTGCAAATATCCTAGCACACTGGCATACCTGCAATATTTGGAACAAAACGACTGCATCCATAAATGTTTTGGTTGTGGTAAATGTCAGCACTCAATTTAACAACAAATGCAGCAATTTTGTCTGGAGAGCTACTTTAATCAGATCTATATGCATTTGCAAATAACAGCAAGAATAAGTGCCGAATCATTCAAAAATGAGTAGCGTGTAAAACTGACTGCAAAGGTAGCGGTGGTTTGAACAGTGGTGACATATCATGGACAGTGCTGTTACAAGATAACTATCCGGTTTTTCCATTTTAATTTGAAGCAGTGTAAATGATTTATAAGGTGTGTGCAATGTGATCTGAGAGACTCCCTGTAAGGGTTTAAACCATGCGAAAGGGACAACGTATGCGATTTTGTATGATTAGAATCGTAGCAGAATGAACGAGTAAGAAAAACAGCAACATTCGATTTGCATATAAACAACAGTGTCTTTGTCTGGCCTTATATGCTATTTGTGAAAGACTGTAGGCTACAAGAAGCACACAGTTTCTTCAGCTACCAACCACACGAGAGACACACACCACCTTAAACACGATGCACAGTAATCTTGCAGTCTGAGATGTACCTGGGTAGGGATTGTCACCACATGCAAGGACCTATTCTCTCCTTCCACCTGTCAGAGCTGCTGAAGAATGTGGCTGCCTAGAACCACTCACTGAAACTCTTCTTTCTTTAATCTATGCCTGCCTTTTCTGTTTTGACACTGTGAGAACAGTTATCGCCATGCCTAATGACAACAGCGAATCCTTGGGGAAGAAGCTTAAACATTAGCCTGACCGCTCGCAATCGGCTTTTAGTTGCTGGCTAGGCCTACAGACAAATTGCTTTCTGATACCTGCATATGAATCCCCCTGGATGGTGTGATACTCATGATGAGAGAAGTCCAATCAGAATTTCATGTTTTCACCCTAGTCAGTGTACATGGTGCTGAACAGATATGACTCGAAAATGACATGTCATAAACTATGGCAGGGGTGCTGTAAAACTCAAACTACGCGTCTTTCGACTAGAGCGTGTGAGTCGTGTTTTCCTTGAGCTTATTTGTTTGACCGTTTGCGCCTGTTTGTAATCTGATACCCCCTGTTTTCTTCTGCCTTATTGCCTTCTCCCCATTTGTCCCTGGAGGCGATCTGATCCTATCCTCCAATATGGTGGAAATGTTGCTATTTACATAATGTTAAATTATTTAAATTAAATGGTGTGAGATGATCAAGTACCAGCTAAATATTTTCAGTCACATATGTGCCTCCTGAATTGGAGCTGAAAGGTTTTATAAATATGCTTAAATCCTGTGATTTCAATGTGGCCTTGCATGCAGACGTAATGGTCTGCCTACTGTTTGGATATATTCCTGATCTGTGACTTTTCATCCCTTTTGTCAATGATCCTGTCCATCGCAATAGAGTGAGTCTATCGTTTGGGGTTTAAGACTAATACTCCAGTTGATGCCAGCTTTGGGATTCTGCTTGTTCTCTCATTAATGATATGTGGTTGTTCTCCAGATATTTTACATAGGACTCAGAAGCTCATTTGCCTGTACTGTTCATTCACTCAGCTAATATGAAGAAGAAAAAAAAAAAGAAACTGAAATATGAATTATAAATACAAGCTGTGCCATCTGGACGAAGATAACGCTCCATCATAACGAAATCCAGCATCAAATTAGAAGTGCTACAGGTTCCATCTGTACTTTATGAAATCGCTGTAATTCTGATTCGATCAGGTCAGCTGTGTGAACTCGATTGCGTGGCTTATTAAGGTTCTCCTATATCTCCTATTCTTAGCTATGCAGATAGGCCAATCATCATCAGGGTGAGGTTAAAATCTAATTAATTCTGTGTCACATGCAGGCATCTTCTAAAATGCTTATTTATTTCAGACCTCACGTGATGCATATTGTTGAGCTTGCATTGGCCTTTATTTTGCAAAGGCCCCGGGGAATAATGATTGCATGCATTGATCACATGTTACCGACACTGATATCTTTAAGGTACCCCGATCATTTACCTTTCCCCTTTTGAAAATCTTTTTAATTAAGTTTTATTGAACAGTACGATAGACAAATACGCATGCTAAGTTAAAAGACTTTTTTTTTTTTTTACAAGCATGTTAGATTGCTGGCTTTATAGCTGGATTCAATTCAGGTAGCGGTTTTTAAATTAAAAGCTCAAAGACACTGTGACCCAATATCTGGGAATCATTAGATGCAATGGTTGTTTTTTTTTTTTTTTTGGCTTTTTTCTCTCTTGTCACGATTATTTTTTTATTTTTTTCACATCAGCAGACTGCTCATGCATTTATAATGCTGAGATAAAATGTAGGGACCTGAAACTTAGGCCACACACTGTTGGCAGGAATCGTGCTTTCTGAAGATGAACTGGAAGGTACATCGTTTCCAAGAATAGCTGAGAATATCATGTTTCATGTGAATTGCCATTCTTTCCTTACGTCCATACTATTACGGTGAAAGGTGGAATAACATTTTTTTATGAGAAGTATAATTAACTATTGTAATATTTATCTTACTTTTCCAAAGGCACTCTAGGAGCATTATTTTATACTTGATTAATTACTTGCTGTATTTGCTGATGAAGGCCTAGTTTCTCCCAAGGTTCTCGGGAAAATTCGACCATCTTGGGCAGAGGCCCTTTCTGTCACAGGATCATAAACGCTTTTTTGTAACAAAACTCAACTCTTCTTAAAGTGTGATAATGGTCTGTCTGTTACGGTAACCACTAGATGACATTGATCCACCTTCTTAATGTAAAAGTGTGAAGGAACTGCACTTTGTAACTACTCAAAATGTTCCTTTCATACATCAAAACATTGCTTAATCTGTGTTTGTGTTAGGTATCTAAATGCATAAATTTTGATACTTTTCAATATTTGCAAAACACTGATGATTTTTATTTTATTTTTTTTTCCCGTAGTTTTCCTTAACTGTAACCTTAATTAACTTGAAAAACACATACCAAGGTTAACTCTAACACCTCTAAGGAAAAATATTCCTGGTAGTATTTTCTAGACCTTCATGTTGTTTAATGCATTCTGGATAAGTGGGTCTCAGATCAGTCAAATCAAAGTGTAGTCCTAGCATTGAAATGTTCATGATTGGCACCCAGATGATTACTGCATAAAATCCTTGATTTAAAAATCTCTTTTCTTATATATATAATAGTCATTTTTAACAATGAAAATCATAAAAGCTCTTTGTAGCGATCTGGATTATTATTATTAATATTTTTTTTCTGGCTGGATTAAAGGCTAAATGGTGTAGTGTCCGACTAACATTTTTCACTAGAAAAATATGAATACGGTATGAGACACTTATACATTCTGTACAACACCTGAAGGTACGACAGCCTGTCAAACTACAGCACGGGTTCCACTAGTTAGCTGGGGAAAGGGGTGGTAAGAATTACAAATATGTCATTAATATATAAATACTTGGCAAATTAGCAGTTGGACTCAGTCTACTGATCCTCAGCCCATGGTTTTAAGCAGATCTGAACCTAATGTATTTTATTTTTTCCTTCCATAAAAAAGAACAGATTTCACTGCCTCATCTGACTGTAAATTATTGTGACACCCACTAAATAGATGTTTAAAGATTTATGGGTCACCCTTTGTGAACTGATTTGTGACATACAGGTACAATCAGACCCCATGAGCTCCCCAGGTTTCTAAGTGGCGTACAGAGCAAAAATCCTACGTTTCGCTGGTCCTTTAAAATGTAAGTGTTGTGCGAGCTTCGAGAGTGACAAGCTCACTTTTTTATTTGAGGTGTTTTTATTTTTTTAAATGCATAAGCTGCTCTGTAAGTTTGCCTCGACAATGAGCTACCGTACACTGTGAGCTTAGCGTTGCAGTTTGGAGCCAGCAGTCTGTGGTTTTGGGGTTGAGTGGTGCTCGTTAAGCATACGACTACCACAAAGTGCAGATCAAGCACTGAATTATAAATGCACTAGGGAGAACACAATACCCTCCCTCTTCACCTGTGATTTACAGCATTAGGGGAATGCAGTGTAAAACAGTAAAACAGTCCGTTTCCCCCTGCACAGTGAGATTCATGGGCCATTGGACTATAATCTTAGGAAACTATGCAGTCTGATTTAGGTTTTCTCGGGGTTTACGGCACTACTAATGAACTGGTGCAGGTGGTAAGTGGCTTTTTTTTATAGACCCCATGTTCCCTGGTGGTAAATAACCCTTGGGAAGTAGAGTTGATTTCATTAACAAGTGGACCCTTGCTGTGCCGATTCCAGGCACAGCACCTATGCTAACATGCAAGGCAGGGTGCCGTGGTCTCACGTGCTGCTGTTTAATGCGACTTTAGCTCAGCGCATGAAATCACCATGGGCCTGCGTCATCAGCCCAGCATCTACCTGAGCTGCGGATGACTGCTTTACCATTCTTGGCCAGTTGTGAACCTGGAGCAGGATCTGCAGGCCAAGTCTGAGACCTTGACCAAGACTCTCTCACACTTTTAAGATCACCTCAGTGGAGTCTTTATGTACAGGTTCTTTTAATAAGACCATAGCTTATACTCTAAGCAACATTTCACTGTAGTGCAGTTGTTCATCCATCCATCTTCCATAACCGCCTTTTTAATGTGGGGTCACAGTATTGCCTGGAGCCTATGGCTGGTAGCTCACAGTCGGAGGAGGGGGGGCCCTAGACAGCATTGTAGTCCATCACAGGAGATGAGCTGTAAATTTGTAGTCAAGGATTTTTTCCAGAATTCAAAGGTGAGTTTGTTTGATTTTTAGAATGAAAATCTTTCACAGCGTATTGTATTGTTTAAGTAATGGTATGCTAAATATATGCCTTTAATGTTTGCGTGATGCCCCCGGTTTTTTGCATAGCAGCGTTTTCCCACCAATCCCAGTCACAGTAGACTGCTCCAGCAAACCTTTTCTCCTCTGATGTCTCCCTTTCGCAGTTTAATTTGCAAAATGAGTCAACAAAATGACCCAGGAAAGGGTGAATGTCCCCACATTAGTAACTACTGTCTCCACTGTAGTTACCCGTCCTTTTGAAGCATTTCAGATTGCTTAAAAAATTACATATCAAAGCATAATTTTATTACAAATTAGGGATATTCTGTTGTCAGTCCACATTTTTTTTCTTTTTCATTGCATTATGCTGCGTGCTACCAAAGATGCATAGAGAATTAAAGGTTTAAGGCACACATACAGACACATGAAAACCAGCATCATTAATTTGATCTCATTTAGGGGATTCCGTAGAGTGAAGATGTTGTGAAATGGTGGAAGTAATGGGAGAGATCCTTCATGTGGAATAATGGCATAATTAGGAAAACAAAAAGTGCAAGGTGTGACAATTTAACTTGAATGTGCTTTGTCAATGTCTGGGAACAGCACCTCGGAGACGACATATGCATGAGCCGTGGGACACAGCCACCATAATGTGTTTTGAGGTCTGAATTTGTGAGCGTCTGTGTTTTGGCATCATCAAGTCTCAGAAGAAGGTCCCACAGGGTTGCCTCTCTGCAATGGCAACTAAAATGAAATGAAAGGAAATTTCCGACCATCGTAAAAGTGTATTTGAACAAAGAATTATTTCCACCCACACAGCCGACTCCTCTTCATTCCCTAACCCTATCGCCTTGGCAATTGCAACTTCCAGTCCAGACAGGATTTTGAGACTGGTTTGTCCCTGTGTTTACAGTCTCTAGCCTGGCCCGGTGACCGCCAATGGACTCTTTTGTTGTGTTAAAACATTCGTGTTTTCAGATCACTCCGTCTAAATCTTCGAATGGATATTTATAGCTGCCATGAATTTCTGAGGTGCAGAGGCAGTCGCTGGTGACAAACTCTGAGATCTCCTTCACTCCACTTAGAGTATGTGCCATCCTTGTAGCTGGGTTAAGGATTTCTGTCAGACTGAATGCTGTGATAACAGGTGGCAATAATATAAATATATCGCCTCTGTGTCGCTTTCGTGATGTTGTTATTTCTGCCTGCCTCTCTTGTTAAGCATGCTACAGACATCCGTGCTGTGATTTGGCAAGACAAGCATCCCTCCTTTCATTCTCCCTTCCTGGGAAGCCAGTTGAAAGGAGAATTTAGAAGACTTGACCCACTTTTGTATGGCAACTGTCCATTCCACATGTCCAGCTCTGTCGCCAGCCTGTTCATAGGGGAGCTGGGTGTGGCTTGGACAGTACCACACTAGCTGGCCTGTCGGCCCCAGTCCAATCGCTATTGTGACCTCCATTTAAATAGCTGAAGTATATGTGAACTTATGATAGTTATATGTAACTGTGTCTAAATGAACATCAGGCACTCTCAGTTATAGGAATTTGATGTGATATCAACTCTGATCCTGTAATCAATGTCCTTGGGAAATTCAGATTCAGCTATATATTTATTAACACCAGTTTTTTGGATCCTAAGTGCTGGCTTTTTTGCGGGATAAACATTAAGTGACAACCCGTTTTCTCTGCCATTTTGCATTTCCAGCTGCATACAGATTTGGACATCGGCAACAAAAACATCAAGTACGTCTTGTCAGGCGAGGGGGCTGGCACAATCTTTGCCATTAATGAGAAGACGGGTGACATCCATGCCATGAAGAGACTTGACCGGGAGGAAAAGGCCGAGTACACACTCACGGCACAGGTCATCAACAGGGACACGAATGAGCCACTCGAGCCTCCTTCTGAGTTCATCATTAAGGTGCAGGACATCAATGACAATGCCCCCGAGTTCAGTAATGGCCCCTACCAAGCCACGGTTCCGGAAATGTCCCAAGTGGGTAAGCAAACCAAGCCTTTTCTGCATCTCCAGTGCATTTCATGCAAACTTGTGGCACCATTTAATTTGGAGGGAAATTTCGTACTTCAAGTTCAAAAAACAAGGCGTTATCAGGCAAATCATAAGCGATATGATCTGGTTTATTTTTTTCAGGTTTGATTTGTTGTTGTTTTTATTTTTAATTCTTATGTACGTCAACAAACGTTATCCTTTCAGTAAAGACTGATAGTGTGGTCTCATGTTTAATATAGGTGTAGTCTTTGAAACAAAATTACAACCGTGTGTTAAGTTGTTTTATTGAAATCTCATTTTAAAAAAAGGCCAAAACTTTACACATACAATTTTATTACACATATGTTGTACATTAATAAATACACAAATACTGTCATGTTTAGCATGGGTTTGCCTTTGAAAATATCAGAACATCTGGAAAAATAGATAATTCAGATTACTCCATCCAGGTCTTATGACAGATTATAACAGAACCTCTGGAAGTATGACAGAAACCTAAACAGTTTCTTTACTTGGATGCTTAAACAAGCGTTGACGGTGTTGTCTCTACAGTAGAATCTTCTGCTTCTGTGAAACCGTACCAACGTCTCCTTCTGTATGGATCATATCAGTGTGTATGTTTCTCCTTTTTGCAGTAAAATATCTTGCTTGTAAGTCAAGAGTTGACATTGGATAGGAAGTCGTATTTAGAAATGCTCACATAGTCCGCTGGATGAAAAAGGTTTGAAATCTTTATCCACTCTGTTTTTTTTTTTTTTTTCTTCTTATTTTTTTTGCTTCTGCCTTGTGCTCAATTGAAATGCTTGCAGTACTTATCCAAGGGTTTGACAGTGAAGTGAGGAAATTGCAGGCAGTGGGGTGAAAAACAAAGTGGTCGTTAAGGGCAGAGCGAGGTTGCCAGGGGGAATAGCGTTGTCTGTTTTCTTTCATGGAAGTCTGCCTGTTTTTGTGATAGCTATTTTCTTCTGTCGGCGCTGATTAATTAAACATCGGCCGTGTTCTCTTGTTTGTTTGAAAGACATCCTCCATGGCTTATTTTGATCTTGTTACGTATTTATGTGATGTGTGAGACAGTCATAAAATAAATCAAGAGCTCTATGGAATAATAAACAAAAACAACAAAAAACCAAACAGACGTGCTTTCATTATAACTTTTTTCCTTTGCTCCTGTGTCATATTCATAAGTCATGGAAATATTCGTTTGCTGCTGAAATTATATTCAACTAAAGAGGAACCATGTATGTAGCTTGACAACTCCGTTTTACCCAGAATGCATTTGTTATGGGATGGGCTTCTACTGTCAAAACATACAAAAGTCACCTATCCCTCAAAAATCCACTAGCCATTGTCAAAATTAAAGGTTTTCTAAGAGAAAATGCTACAAAATTCAACAGCCTGCTCATCTATTTGACCATCCATTCATCCATCTATCCATCCATCCATCTTCCAACCACTTCAGTGTAGAGTCACAGGGGGCCCAAATTTATCCCAGACAGCATAGGGCACAAGGCAGGGAAGCACCCTGGAAAGTATGCTAGAAGATGGAATAACAAAAAGCTGTTTTGTGGATTAATGCATGTAAAGGTGTAAAACACATTTGCACTCCAGTCATTTGTAAGGAATAGCCAAAGAAATTAATTTTGCCTTTAAGGTCAATGAGTTATTTAACATTTGCCCTGGAAAACAAAAAAAATGGTCAATCCATATTTCAGTGCTGCTATTTTAAAGCATGAGTTGCTCAACATGCTTGTTGTTCTGTCTTAGTTAGGCTGCTCATGTCAAAATATAGTAATTTATGTATGGTCACGCCATGTTTCTGAATGTTAGATTACTGCTTCCTGCTTTTCCCAAGACACTCCTCAGAAGTGCTTTCTGATTAGTTCTTGGCTTTTTTTTTAAGTCTTTGTTCGTTAGAGTGTCCGTTACCTCATATCTTATCCAATGAATTCCTCCCACGCCTGGATATGCAGAGCTGTAGCGAGGCTCTCTATATTAAGTAGGTGGAGACCGTAAACTTTGCCAAATGCTTCCTATTCCTGCTCCGCCACATTCTCCCTGTGAAAATCTCCCAGAAATGTCTATTATTAGTCTCCGTGTGCACAACTGTGGCATTGTATTTAAAGCGCTAACCTATAAACATATAAATAATGTAAGTTACCCTTGATAAGCCGCCCTTTTGACAAAGGCAATAAAAAAGGTAGATGAAGAAAGAACAGCAATAACAGCAGATCACTGGAAGGATGACGTGTAAGACAGGCTACACACTCTGCCGAATGCCAGTTAGACAGACGTGACATGCGCAGTTACTCATTAAAGGTGCTTTAGATTTTTCACTCCACCTGAACTGAATATCTTTGAACTGTGAGAAGAAACCACATAGAACAACAGTAAAGGTAAAAATTATATGTCACGGTGTGAATTGTTTGTATCCACTTGGAGTGTGATGTTGCATTTCCTGGGATAGCTGGCTGCGTTTGTTCAGTGGAACTGTTATCACCCCTAACACACTTCTGGCTGGACCCTGACCTCCTGGGGTGAGCAGCAGACCCTCGCATTTAACGGGTGGTCTAGAAAAGAGATTATCGGCTTGGGAAACTTCTCAGGCAGAAGCAGAGATGAATGTGCCCCTGCACTTTGCTTGGGTCAGGGTTCTGGAAGGTGGAATGGCATACCTGCAAATGCACAATATTAAGCCTTCATAACGGTCATGACTGCTATCACCAAGACTACCAATCTGACTAATATTATTAGTATTATTATTATTATGAAAGAATACTGAATGCTCAAGGTAAGTGGTATTCAAAATTGAGCTGTCTGCTGCTCGTTTCCTAGCTGCTTAAAAAGTCTTGAAATCGAATAAAATCAGAATGCAAGTTCTCATTAGAGAATTGAACTATGAGGTGCTGCCCTCTAGTATATGGGTGGACTCAATGAATTATCCTGTGTAAGACATTTTTATCTTTTGTATGATGACAGTGGTTTAACCCAGCCACTGGGGAATGTGTTGCGTGTTTCTCTGTGCCGGTCCCAAGCCCGGATAAATAAGAAGGGTTGCGTCAGGTAGGGCATCTGGTGTAAAATTTTTGCCAAATCAAATAGGCGGACAACAAAACAGATTTCCATACTGGATCGGTCAAGGACCGGGTTAATAATGACTGCCCCTAGTGTTGTCAGCCAACAGGGTGCTGGTGGAAAGTGGGCTACTGTTACCCGAAGAAGAAGGAGCCGAAGAGTAAGGAGAGGGGGAAGGCGTGTCCAGAGGCAGGAGTAGAGGAAGGCTAAGAGACTGGAAGTGAGGGCAGGAACTTTGAATGTTGGTAGTATGACTGGTAAAGGGAGAGAGCTAGCTGATATGATGGAGAGAAGGAAGGTTGACATATTGTGTGTACAAGAAACCAGATGGAAGGGGGGTAAGGCCAGGTGTATCAGAGGCAGGTTTAAATTGTACTACCATGGTGTGGATGGGAGGAGAAATGGGGTAGGGGTTATCCTGAAGGAACAGTATGCCAAGAGTGTTTTGGAGGTGAAAAGCGTGTCAGATAGAGTGATGAGTATGAAGCTGGAAATTGAAGGTGTGATAATGAATGTTGTTAGTGCATATGCCCTGCAAGTTGTGTGTGAGATGGATGAGAAAGAAGAATTCTGGAGTGAGCTGGATGAAGTGGTGGTGAGTGTACCCAAGGGAGAGAGATTGCTGATTGGAGCGGATCTCAATGGACATGTTGGTGAAAGGAACAGAGGGGATGAGAAGGTGATGGGTAGGTATGGTGTCAAGGAGAGGAATGCGGAAGGTCAGATGATAGCGGATTTTGCAAAAAGGATGGACATGGCTGTGGTGAACACGTATTTTGAGAAGAGGGAGGAACACAGGGTGACGTACAAGAGTGGAGGAAGATGCACACAGGTGGATTATATCCTATGTAGGAGGGTCAGTCTGAAAGAGATTGGAGACTGTAAAGTGGTGACAGGGGAAAGAGGAGTTAGGCAGCATAGGATGGTGGTCTGTAGGATGACTTTGGTGATCAAGAAGTGGAGGAGAGTGAGGGCAGAGCCAAGGATCAGATGGAAGAAGTTGGGAAATGAAGACTGTAAGGTGG
>JAACJT020000007.1:14749046-14775641 GCA_009936485.2 Gymnarchus niloticus
TTTGCAATGGTGATGGACAGGTTGACAGACAGGATCAGACAGGAGCCCCCATGGACTATGATGTTTGTGGATGACATTGTAATCTGTAGTGAGAGCAGGGAGCAGGTTGAGGAGAGTCTGGAGAGGTGGAGGTATGCTTTAGAGAGGAGAGGAATGAAGTCAGTAGGACAAAGACAGAATACATGTGTGTGAATGAGAAGGAGGACAGTGGAATGGTGAGGATGCAGGGAGTAGAGTTGGCGAAGGTGGATGAGTTTAAATACTTGGGATCAACAATTCAGAGTAACGTGGAGTGCGGAAAAGAGGTGAAGAAGAGAGTACAGGCAGGGTTGAGTGGGTGGAGAAGAGTGTCAAGGTGATTTACGACAGACAGGTACCGGTAAGAGTGAAAGGGAAGGTCTACAAGATGGCAGTGAGACCAGCTTTGTTATATAGGCTGGAGACGGTGGCACTGACAAAAAGACAGGAGGCAGAGTGCTGGAGGTGGCAGAGTTAAAGATGTTAAGATTTGCATTGGGTGTGACGATGATGAACAGGATTAGGAATGAGTATATTAGAGGGTCAGCTCAGGTTGGACGGTTTGGAGACAAAGTCAGAAAGGCAAGATTGCGTTGGTTTGGAGATGTACAGAGGAGAGATGCTGAGTGTATTGGGAGAAGGATGCTGAGGATGGAACTCCCAGGCAAGAGGAAAAGAAGAAGGCCAAAAGGGAGGTTTATGGATATGGTAAGAGAGGACATGTACTTGGTTGGTTTGACAGACAGGATGCAGAGGACAGGAGGAGATGGTGACAATTGATCCGCTGTGGCGACCCCTGACGGGAGCAGCTGGAAGAGGATGATGATAATGACACTGGTATTGCTGGTGACTTTCCCATTCCTATTCTCCTTTTATTAGTGTCTCTTGCTGAGTTTGCATGTATCTGATTCTGTTTTTGAATTTTTTCAATCCAAAGACATGCATTTAGGTTAACTGGTGCCTCTAAAATGTCTTGTGTTGTATGTGTGAGTGTGTGTGCCCAGCAATGTATTGTCATCCCATCCAAGGTATACCCCAGCCTTGTGCCCTATGATGCCTAGGATATTTTCCAGGCCTGTCTGTGACCCTGAACAAGATAAGCAGTTAGAAGATGGATGGATGGATGGAATAATAAATAAAAAAAATAAATAGGTAAAAAATAAATGTATAGCCCCTACAAAATGTAAATTTTAGACATGTCTTAGTTTTAAAAAATGTCTACGTGCATATTACAATTAAATACTTTTTTCTGTACTCTATAACCAATCAAAACCAGAAAATCTTCTCTTACCCAAATTAAAGCCCTTAAAATATAGTGTTCTATAATTAGTCTTGGAATGAGACTTTGACCTTCCATTATTAAAATGATTGAATTTTCTCTGTTTGTCATTAAAATTTTTACTGTGGAAGACTTTCAGGCTATATATATTCATGAGATTATTCTGTATTTTCATTTGACCAAAATTAATTTAAATTTGTCACTTGCCGTCGCAGGTTCAAAGCACAAAAGGGAATTATGGATCATTTGCATGGATTGGACAAATCTCGTAGGATTACCAAGTCTTTCTTTTTGCTAATGGGGTCTTTGACTCTAAGACCACAACAAGCAGGAATTTCTCTGATCGGGTTCAGCTAACCATATGTGAGGACAATAACCCATCCTTTTTTCTAGAAAAGATGAGGGGATTGTAAAACGTTTGAAGGTCTGGTTAAAATGAGGACTCACTTAATTGGAATCAAGCCACCTGCCTTAACCTTGGCCTTGAAATTATTGGTAATGCAGAATAATAGAAAATGTGCTGTTGTTCGCTGTCTCAGATCACAGGGATTCTGGCACATTTCAATGGCTGTTTTTCAGTTCATTCAGTATCTGAAATGTCAGAAGGGACGTCAATTATCTGCCCCCCTGCAAAGTAATGTGATTTAAAGCTTGTAAAGAATCCACAGCATTTGTTTAATTTGAGAAGCAATGCAAAATGAATGACTATAAATAAGCCTATCCATTTTCAATAAGCCCTTATCCAATCAGTTTTCCAGCCATCTGGAGGGTGTTCTGAAAAGTACAACGCTGAAGGCTGGATTTGTCCTGGCCGGAATGCCAGTGCCTCATAGGACACACGCACACAGGTATTTTGCAGTCATCTACAGTATTTGGGAGGAATTTTAGGGGAACTCACAAGGAACAGTGGGGTGGGTGGTTACTCTGTAGGTTAAGCGTTGGTGCCTGTGTGCAAGAAGTTGCTGGTTCAAATCCCATGGCTAGCGGAGTGACCATACTGCTTTTCGTCCCTTGAGCAAGGCACTTAACTCCAAGAATGATTCCAGGGGTGACAAATAGCTGACACTGGGTTCTGTCCCCGAGATTTGCTCTCACTTGTATGTACATATATGTGTCTGCATTCTTGCTTCATAATCGTGTGTCACATGACTCTGTTGGCCAACGCAATGACCTCCTAAGTCTCCCTACTGGTATTTATTAAGCTGCTGTGGTGTTTATGAAAATCTATCAGTTTAATTCATTCATCTGTACTTATGCATTTGTTGTATTGATTTTTACATCTCTTCTTGAAATAATAAAATAAGTAGTCAATCAGGGTATTAAGTTTAACATTCAAAGTGCTATCATACTCAAAACAATAGAATAATGCCTTCATGCATCCGTGAGTTTTGATGTTTTTGGTTAATTGCGGTTAAATACTCCGGTTAAATACTCAAAGAAAATATATGTTTCTATGGCTTTCCCCCAAACAGGATGGCCAACAAAGTCATGTGACACAGGAGGAAGAATTAGGTTCAATATTTTGGTGTAGGAGTGGAAGCAGTTTAACAGATCAGTGGGGAGGAGCTAAAGTAAAATATAGGTGTTACAGCCCCAGTACACCAGAGAATGAAATGGGTATCAGATCTTGGGAAAGTCCACAAATTTGTTTGTGGTTGGGCATTGTGGTTTGGGTGCTTCTTCTGCAGTGTTCAATGGCGATAGGTGATTAGGTATTCACATGTCTAGTGAATGAGTCGGCTCCACACCTAACTTCACCCAGGCCTCCATCTCACAATATTACAATTAATACCGACGGTCTCACACCAAATTTATTGACGATTTCCACAATTATATCCTATGACACACCTGAGGACTGCGTTGTTCCAGACAAAACCAGGAAGCTGAAACTTAAATCTTTTAGCTTCTTGGTTGCAAGTCCAGTTTGGTAACCTCTGTCCTGCCCTAGAAAAGCTGGAGGAGCTGAGCACGTAGCGAATGCCAGATGGACACCCGCAGGTCAGAGACTGCTGTCCCTTTAACTGCCCTCACCGCCAGGTGAACGTGGAGCCACAGCTGCTTTGCCGGTTCCTGGGCTGGGGCTGGGGGACCAGTCTATCAACCGTTCTGCCCTCTCTGTTCCACTAACTTTGGTGAGGACTAGACCCCAAGGGGGCAGATGGTGTCTCAAACAAGCTGGGTCTCACTTTAAATAACCAGCGAGCCAGTTTTGTTCTCCTTCTGTTTATCCACCTGACATTCACTCTTCTTATGTTATGCATGTATTTGTTTACATCATGCATCGCCAAAAACTAACGTCGATACTTTTATTGAGATTTTTGCTTGGGAATCTGGAAGCAATAATATGACAAACAGAAAGATGCACATGCATTAAAACAATGTTTAAACAGTGGTGCATAGTCATTGATTAATTTGTCGATTATAAGGGTACCAGTCAAGTAGACAAATTTGCTCGAAAAGTACACAGTCAGAGGACATAATTTAGCTTGCCTGCACCTGTGGTAACACTTCTATTTACTATTTTAGATGTTCTCCACCAAAATAAACAAGGCTGAGAGTCTACTTCTGGTACTGGAACGAAAGTGTTTGATGCCTGTGTAGGAGGTATGATACAGCAAATTGGTGCTTATCCCTGAGCTCTAAGAAAGGCATGCTTCCCGGAGTTATGATTCATGTGTCTTCACGTGCTTATGAAATACATATTTGGGTACTCCTGATCGGCTAGCTATTTGAAAGCGGTGGTGTTCGTCAGCTGTCCGGATCTTTAATGCAGAGGCTCCTCCTTGGCATGCTGTTAAATACCCTGCCTCATTTTCCTGGTTAAAAAAAGCAGGCTGCCAGGTAATGAAGTCATCCACTGTGTTCTGCATTGGACTGTGGGTGCAGATGATTGGTGGAGAGCTCAGTACAAAGCCTCCGTCTATTGCTTTTGAAAAGTCACCCTTTCATTGGCAGCCAGTGAAAAACGTGATAAAAGGGAAGCAAATTAATCACATGAACTGTTTTTCTTTTCTGTTTTTTTTTTTTTTTTTCCCTTCGTGTAGCTCTTACTGTAATGAACATGGCACATAAATAGGCCTGATTCCTGTTAATGGTGCAGGCAGGCATTGTGACAGGTGGATGGTTGATCCTCAGTGACAGGGTAATCATTGCAGAGGTGGGCAAGGAGATTATCTGCTTCGCACCACAGTCTGGGAGGGGGCATACCTGCACAGAACTTTCAAAGAAAGAAAAGAAGAGGAAAGTAATTATCCCAAAAAAGACACAGAAGAACAGTAGAAATCTGAGGAAGGAACTTGCTTAATCCTTACCGTGAGATTATGAATGGAGAGGGAAGAGGATGGTGCAGCTCCAGTCATTTTGATGGGAGGATGCATAGCAGCTTGTTAAATGTATGTCTCACTCCCACCAGCTCCATGTGACACTAGGCGGGCCCCAGGCATCAAGAGACAGGAGCCAATGTCACACCCAGCGCTGAGAAGACAGCTGTTCCTATCTGACAGGATGTCACGTCGCCTTTTCGCCGCTGCTTCTGCAGCTGGTGAATATCAGCTGTGTATTGGGGTATTGTCGATAAGAAATGGGGTCCTGTTATTCTCAGTTGCTTGCCAGATCTGGGTAAAATGATGCATGTGTGTATTAATGGGAGTGTATATGTGTGTGTATGTGCGAGGGCAGGAGATTTCTGGCGCGTGCATTCACGCTGCGACTCCTGCAGCCGTTAGTGGTGCCTCCCACCACGGTGTAGGCTTGCATCTTTTCCCCAATGCCCCTCCCATCCTTACTCAGGGCTCTTGAATTATTAATGTAGAGAGTTACACACTGTAGCTATGTATCCCTACAGGCATTCAGCATTCCCGGCCCAAATTAAAAGCTCTGATTACTTCGCATTTATTTATTTATTTGTTTGTTTGTTTATTTATTTATTTCCCAGATATTTTCAAAGCACTTTATTTTAGGTAGAGGTTTGATAAAGTAAACACTATCGAGAGAGGCGGACTAATGAAAGATGCTTTGCGGTCAAACACGGACAAAGTGCACACGGGGCTTTCCTAATAATTGAATCAACACTTTCCATTTTGAAAATCTACCTCCTCCTTGGATGTGTCTTGCATGACCCAGCGAAGGACCGCAGCAAATGAGAGCAGCTGATTTGATCTCACAGAAACACAGCAGGCCCGACAGCCGTCATGGAAATAATGGGTGCATGTGGACCACCACAGCCCGATTTTGAGAAAAACAAAGAATAAACGATTGTGAGGCAAGGTCATTTGAAAAAGAAACAAGTACAGCTTCCATATCTTATGATCCGTCTTGTCTGTTAGGCTCCCCCCGGTCATGTTAATGGAGGCTTTGAGATTTCACTTGTTACAACATCGCCAGCGTACAGGTAATGACACTACGGTGGGCTTTGCAGTTACATTCCTTTATAATAAAATGGACACAGTGTGATAGGATGAAGATGATTATGATGATTAAATTTGACAGTGGACTCACGAGTCTGTCGGTATGACTGCTGTTTCTCCCTGGAAAACGGAGGTCTGCACTGTAGTCTTTTGCGCAAAGTCCACTGCTTTTCTGCACTTTGACAGTTGCATCTCATCACCAGAGTGGTTCATAAGTATCACACTGGGAGCCAAATATCAGCTTTGGCCTCTTCAGCCCAGAGGCAGGATATAGATTCACCCCACCTGAGGGTCTGAGAATACATGGAGAGGGAAGGGCCACGGTGAGGGCCACTTAAAGGTTGTTCTTTTGTGACTTGTTGAATGTGACTGCAGAGCGGGTGTAGACATCTCTTACATTCAATTCAATTCAATTCAATTTTATTTATATAGCACTTTTAACATGAAGCACGGTCACAAAGCGCTTTACATAGTCCTGGGCCCACAGTCCCCAGTCTTAAATGGAGAACCCCCTTAATACGACTGGCTAAATTTGACCCCAGTTCAGCTCTGGAGGTCTCATTCAGGTGAACCTGTTTCATGGTGACCATGAGATTGAATAGCTTGGCTGCATCTGGTTGCAGGTGCCCAAAAAAGACCTGCAGACATTCTTCACACCAGAAAGGCCTCTTTGTAACAAGCTGAATAAAATCAAAAACTGGCTTTACACAGCTCTTAAAGGCAAAACTCATTTTCTCAGACTACTCAAGGCTGGTCTTGAAACAGTAGTTGACACCACTTTCATTGTAAACATTAGTAGGGTGTGACATGTTCATCCAGTACACAAAACAGGATGTGGGCGATCAATTGATGGTTCACGTTTGTCTTGCTCTTCTAAATCTGTGGCTTGTTCTGTGTGTGTTCCACATGATGAATGGCCCAGCAGCAGGTGCTGGAAGGCCTCCATGTGCCAGACAGATGCTTTGGTCCAGGTAGCTACAGAGTGTTTGCCCTTACCTTCGAGGTGCAAAAACGAATGGTTAATTTTTCAAATAACGGGAGAAGGTTCTTTACATTATTTGTTTAATTAGATTTTTCCAAAGCCGTCGACAGAGTTCCGTTTTTTGTCACCTTTACCCTTTAACGCAGCAAGCTACCTACAAAAACAATTCAGATTAACTATTCTGGATGAGAGTCTAGCAGAACCTCCCCCCTGGGGTTTGTCGGTCTAATTCCTCAATAAGCCACATGCAGCCCCCCTACAGTGACGTTTCACACTTGACAGTTTTTATGATGATCAGAAGTATCCCCATTACCTTTAGTTGTATGGAACACCCCCCCCCTTCCCCCCATGGATGGTGTCCCCCCTCAGTGGCTGGATTTTCTGCCTCTTTAAATGTTGGCTCGAGGTCCTGAAGAATACCTTACAGGGGCACACTGTCCTCACATCCCCAGAACAGCACGTCAAAGCTGCTTTTTATTGTGGCTATATATTCTAGTATGGCTTTTCAGAGTGTAATTAGCTTTTATGATCTGTCATATTCCAATTCAGCCATTTTTTCTCATCTTGGTTTCACTCAGGCATCAGAGGCCATTCCAACATATTGTATATGTTGAATATTATATACTAATGATGATCACCAGCTTTCCTCCTTCCTGTTGTTATTCATGAGCACGAAGACTTATATACAGGTATTATGGGTTATTCGTGATGGCAGTTTTCTCTGATACACAAGTCTCATGCCGGGCCTCTGTTGTCAATTCAAACTTGGAATGGATCCAGTAAAATATTCATTTGAGAAATCATCAGTATTGTCATTATTTGGTGCCGTCAGGTCAATTTTAACTCCTAGCAACCATCTACCAGGTATTTCTCTAGACTGCCTTATCCTCTGTATGGGTCTTCAGGCTTGTGACTGGCATGATCATTGTTTCGTAGAAATTGTACATGAATAAAAATGTAAAAAATGATAACATGAGTCTTGGGATGGAACTGTACGCTACACAGAGAGATGGCATGCACTATGCAACAGTAGTTCTGAGATTTTTGCCTCATTTGCAGGTTTTGTAGTGTGATGCATCACAGCTTGTGTTTGATGCTCTTCTGAGTCCCAGCCAATGACATGGTCATTATGACAACTGTTGTCATACTCACGTGCTATACAGTTGTGCACAGACATACGTGCTGCACCGCAGAGAGTAGACGATCTGCGGCTACGACGTTCAGCACATACTGTGCCTTCACAAAAAGCCAGTGAGAGCTCACAACAAGGGAGGAATTTCTGCATGCCGTGAAGTGGCCCTTGGCCCTATTGCCCATGTGCTACTTTTCCCAGGGAGCTAATTAAAATGAATTAACAGCACAACACTAACAAAATGGCGGTATCTCAGGCAGCCATCAGCGGTTTACAAAGGACACTTTTAATTGTTTGCATTGTGTAAGCGGCTTGTCAGGACCCACACTTCACTGCCTCTCATTCATGTACCACTCCGTCATCTGTCATTCCACCCTGCATGCCTCCAACTTCCCGCTCATTTACTTAAGGGCTGCCTCTCTCTTTTCACAGAAACTATTAATTGAAATACTAACGATGACAGTGTTTCTGATTCCCTTTCATTGGGGGAGGTTTCTGGAGGTGGTCCTGCTTAAACCTAAATTTCTTTTCTAACACCCACACATTTACATTGTATGGTGCAGGCAGCCATAGCATCGCAAGATTATTTTTGTTCCTTTGCATACATATCCTACGTAGCTTTCATCTGATGACACTTACCACGTAAATAGGCTGGATCTGATTGCTGATGATTTCAGCGTGCTCACTCCTGATCAGCATTCTTTGTGTCTTTCTCACAGTCTTTCTGTGCATAAACAGTGCCTTTCACATACATTTTAGCTGTATTATCAGGAATGATCTGTAGGAGGTGAAGCTGTACTACCATCTTAATAGATGTACGCGAAGGCTGTTGCGTTACGTGTGGGCCTCTTGATAAAGCACACATTGAGAACACCCCTCTCCGTCATTAGTTGTATGCTAAATCACATTAGCCTGAGCGGCTGAGTGTAAATTGTTCCTCTCTGAATGAAGGATGAAAAAGTTTGCTCGTTAATATCCTTCTGTCATCTCACAGTTTTCATAGGTAAGCAGTGTCTCTTCATGTCCATAAATACACCCTGAGTGGAACTTGTTTGACAATATTGAAACGTACAAGCACTACAAAGGTGGAGTCTGACAGCTCTGAAGTGCACACTTCACTAAGGTTGCTATTTCCTTGCAGCCTTTTCCCCACAAATGTGGCAGTAATTCTGGTGTGAATGTACTTGGCTTTGTATAAGAATAGTCTCGTAAGCAGAATGCGTTTCAAACCCCTTAGTCTGAATGATCATTTCACACAAACACACATGTGGATGAAGCTACACACCTGCATATATGTTTGTGTGACTATGACAATGACTTAAGATTGACTCCTGTTTTAATTAAGTATGGTATTCATTAGAGTGGCTCAGCGGTTAGGCCCGTTGCATCACACCTCCAGGTCCGGGGGTTTAAATTCCACCTCCATTCTGTGTGGAGTTTAAATGTCCTGCCCATGCGATTGCAGTTCAAAGTCATGCAGTGTGCATGTATGTGCTGTGAAATAGACTGGCACCCCATTCAGCTTCCTGCCCTATGCACATCAGAATAGACTGCAGGCTTCGCTGACTAGGATAAGTGGTTCGAAGATGGGTAATATCCATTATAAATGATCAATAAAGCTCATTATTTGTTTGTTTCACTAATTATTATTATATTTTATTTGTTAAAGATGATCAAAAAACTAAAAATCGATGTTTACTTGCAAGTAAAGATTTCAGTTTAGTAAGTGTATATGCACATAATAAAAATTTCAAAAGCCAATTAAATGTTTTTATAATCCCATTATTTTACATTCATAAATATGCATGCATTGTTCACCAAACACTGAAATTTCACTGGAACATGATAACTCAAAACGGTTGGATGGATGGGTGGATGTTTAAGAAATGAACCTCCCTTTTATATGCTGTTCTTAGAGTTTTTGTTTTTCTGAATAACATTACACACTTATGTGAAGAAATTAAGAATCGCATGATATTTCCTCAGTTTGTATCTTTATACAGTATATCAGTATCTATTTAGAAAAAAGAAAAAAAAAACAGACTTTAAATCCTCTTTTACTCAGTTCTTAAACCCTGAGCATGGGAATGTTTCGTATTTATAATCTAGTAAATAAGTGGTTCCGCTCGGAGCGGTCATGCCAGCAGCAATAATGACAGTAATCCCCATCTCATTACGGCCAATGCATCACCCAGGCTGGGGTCGAGAGATAAGTGCAAACTCCAGCGACAGCAGCCTTTGTGCTGAGTGCCCTTTGAGAAAATACTGCAGTATACAAGACAGGGAAAGACAGCAATACTGCTCACTGTAATTAACCATAATGAACCAGCTAGTTTATTATTATTATTATTATTATTATTATTATATTTTTGATGACTGACAATTATTGATCTACATGCTGTGGCTGCAGAAGACGCTATCCTTCAGTTTGATTTGATCATTTAAAATATGAATGAACACCTACGAAGACTTGTTTTATAAAGGGATCACCTTTGTGATGTGCATTAAGTAAATACCTTAATTTCAGACAACTCAGAAACCCAGATTGGACTGGTAAACTATTCACTATGGTTCCATCTTCGCCGTGGTATAATTGCAGGACAAGCCTGGCTTGCATCGTTCCGCTGCTGTCGCATAGCTGCAACAATATTGCAAATATTGCGTGTCTGTTACCACAGAGATGATCTTGAGCTGTATATGGTAGCGCACCGCTCGTCCATGCTCGGGTGCCCACATGCATAAACATGAGGCCCACGCTCTTTTCTTGACAGTCGAGCCCCCATAGAAGGGGTCTGACCGAGGTCCTGTTGGCTCTCCGCTGGGTCCATTGGCTGTGGAGTAAACAAGGCAGAGCCAGGCAGGAGCTCTGAGTCTAAGCACAAGACATGGCTCACGACCGGCGACATGTCATTCCTGACGTTGTAGAGTAGGTCTCCATATACTTCCTCTCCAGTGCCACCCTTCTCCTGAAAACAAAAATGCCTTATATCATCCAGTGACTGCTTAGGAAAGCCAGCACGGGCTCAGCAAGACAAAAGGAACTCAACAAAGAAACAAACAAATACATTAATGAATAAATGTTTCTGGAATGTGAAAGGAAACTGGACTAGCTTGGAGGGAAACCCGGCAGATATTCGGAGAGCATACAAGCTCTGCCCACTACCCTTGAAGTGTGAAGCCATATTCCTATAGATTCATTGATAAAATTTGGTTAATTTCTCAAGCTTAGAATATTCTCTGTTGTCCTACTCTACCAGCCGCAGGATTGTGACTGGTGGCGTATACCACATGTAATGACTGAAAAACGGCTCATCTGGAATTGGAACTGTAATTGCGAGGTGTAGGTAGCCATTTCATGGAGATTATAATACAGCAATGGATTTGGTGGCTGTGGACTGCTATCATACAAATAAGAAGGCATAAAGACTGTTAACGGCTTGGTTGTTGTAGAACGTTTTAAGCAGATCAGGGAACACACTGTAGAAGGAGCAGGTGTCCCTAAGGGGACAAATCTCATAAGGCAGAAGGATAAACTGGATTTAGTCACCAACCTAAAGCAGTGGCAGAAATGACCACTTAAGTGTTGTATGTACGGGAATAGACGTCAGCGAGGTGACTGCACGCATCACTCGAATCGTCTCTGAAACATCTAACTGAGGGACCCCAGAGGTGGACCAGCTCCATTTAGTGGACTAGAATCTACTTTGGCTGCTGTCCCTAACCCATTTTCCGTCTCTAATCTCCAGGAGTTTATAGCTTCTACACCACTGTCTTTGCACCTGTGCTACAAAACATGAAATGAAGCCGGAGACAATATTCTGCCAATCGAGTTTCCCCCAAACCATTGGGGCCCCGATGAGTCCATAGGAGACTCAGCTGAGAGTCCAGGGAACCACTGTACAATACTGAAGAAGGACAAGCTAATCTGTTCTGATTTGAAACAGTGTCACATGAAGGAATGTCTCCAGTCCCTAATATTTTAAAGAATTTCACCTTAGAGTCAGGAGAAAGTAAGGCAGATTTAGGTAAGAGGGGCCTATTTCATGGTTCACTGCTTACCTTCTTTTATTCTTTTGTTTAGTACTTATTTTACTCCCTATATGCATCACAATAACAGCCCCTTTATTTTGTTCTTGCCATACCATTTAACATTTGGTAACAATTTCATATCACATGTCTTGTATCTTCTTAGCCATTCACAAGATGGTATAGTAACAATGTAAGATATTTTCTGTTCATTCATTGATAGTCAATCGATTGGAAAGTTACTAGCACACGGAATGTGATATTATAATGCAGTGCATCAGACAATGACACATCAAGGTCAGGGGAGACTGTCCTGAGTCCAGCTGAAGCCAACTCCTGCAGTGACAAATTAAAACTCTTTCTATATAAATATCTTTGACTACATAATCAGAAATAAAAGCAATAAGTGGCAGGAGTAATGCTTTAGCATAATAACCCATGCACTAAAAGTAGATTTTTTTTTTTTTTTTTTCTGGGGGGGGGGCATGGTTTGCATAATTGACAGTCCGGATGAGTGACATTCAGATAATTGACATTGCACTGTAATAATAATGTGTGAGTAAACAGCATTCCTTGATGTTCTGTAATTGCACATAGATGTGCACATAGATATGAAATGTTCCTTTCCCCTTGCCCCCCTCCGCTATGTCCCCCCACCCCAAGTGTGATTCTGCAGACCTGATTTCCATTTGCCGCCTTTAATTTTCTCCCTGCCCAACCGCACATTGTTTCACACTCCGCTGCCTCCACTCTTGTAAGTTTAAATACCAGGCTGCATGCAGGTTGGGTTTTAATGCTAGAGTCTCCCGCTTCGTCAAATGGTTTGCTAAACCATAATGGGTCCTCAATGATGGGGTATGACATGGAAAATGAATAATCGAATCTATTGGCATGATCGCTCCTGTTTAGCTGTTAAGTTCAAGCATTCAGAAATATTCCACTGGGGGAAAAACACTAAATCTAAATCATGAGATTCAAAGCAATCTGATTTCTTTTATACTGAGAAGTTCCATACTTCATGCTGTCAAGGAATCAGTATGATGGACTTCATCTGTGTGCCCACTGCCACCTGGGATAGGCTCCAAACTAGTCCTGCCTCTCTGACCAGGACAGTCAAATGGAAGGTGGAAGATGTGCTGTTTTTACTGTTCTACAATTTTTGTGATGTTTTCTGCGCTGATTAAAGCTCAGAATTTTGTGCAAGAGTACAGTATTACCTGGCCTGCTGGAAGCTTTTGGTGAAAAATGAATTTCCTTAACCACCACAAGATTTGTTCTTATTTAGCGGTGCTATTCAGCTGAAAATTACATCACTGTACTGTTTTAGTCCCATCAGCGTAATTGACGGAGGCATCGATTGTAGTATGCAGAAGCTCTGATTTTGTGCGTTTAACAGGCATCACAGGTGATCTGAAACACAGACAGTTTGCTTGTCCCTCCCGGAATTACTCTGAACGCCTCATCCAATAAGATGAGCTTTTCCACCGAAAAGCACAGAGCAATCTGTTGCATGCTTCTATTTTCAGGACTAATGTCCACTGTGCTTCCGAGTATTGATGTCTGTTAGTTATTTTATGGATACCACACTTTCCTGTTTGCTAAAGAGGCGAGCCACTTCATTGCTGCTTTTATAGGCTTGTCTAAACGGATGCTATGAGAGCTGTGCAACAGCACCAAAATCTGTTCTACATCCAAACACACCACACGTCCTCACACTCACAAATAGACCGTGTATGCTGCCAGTATGTGGGGCATGTCTGACAACAGATAACAAGCCAGAAGTCAGAAGTCAGAGGTGAATTCCAGTATGATTTAGCACTGTGCTTGCCTGCACAGTAAAGATGAAGAAATTACTCACAAAAACATATCTGCCTGATGGGATATCAGTCATAAATAATTGGTCCAGTGGTCTACAACACGTACTGGGTTCAAGCTACTATTACACCAGGAAAGGCGTAGTGGAGAGTTTGTCAGAGTTTACAGTTATGTGTGGAACAAAGGTGATGTCCATTGATTTTACATGGAATAATATGACTATTATGGAAAATTGAGCAAGATGGTATTCTACTCGGTCAAAGTTTAACCCAAATGTTTGTTGGCCGTCGGGACCCAGGAAGACTAGATATCTCAGCTCTGCATTATTCCTGAATTCTCACAGCATCTGCCCTCACAAAGTTCAGCTTTCCAGTCCAACATGTCTTCAAAGCCCTCCAAAAAGGTTTTCTGGAGGACCAGAAGGTGAGCCTGTCCCAGAATCGTTCAAGCTGCCCTCTCTGCCCATGAGAAGGAACATGGCTGGAATGAGAACAACCATTAGCATCGGGAGTTCCAAACTTATTGGGTCACAGCAAGCCAGTCCTGCTCCCCTCCAATAATTCTAACCGTTTTCCATAAAAAAAAGTTTTGGATACCTGCTGCGTAGCCGGGCGCATCTTGCAACTGCTTAGCACTCAGTACAGCTGTCAGAACACCAACGAACATCCTTTACAAACAATTACCATACCATCTGGACTGTCAGTTCTTTTCATTTTTTTTCTTTTTCCATTCCAGCCATTGGCTGATGATGAGGGGTTACGCAGAGTCATTGAGGTTGGTTTGCTTGTCACGTTGTTCATTTAAAATCTGTTAACCATTTTTTTTTTCTTTCCTCTGTCCCCCTTCCTACAGTTTGGGCTGAAGCCACACAAGTTGAACATGGCCCCTTGCTCTCTCTCTGCATGTGGCCTAATAAACACACTTCTCTCAGAATGTAATTACGAGCGGTTTTTCAGCTACTGCTGAAGGGCAATCATGGGGAACAAGTGAAAAAAATAAACTGATTAATCCACTGTTGTTTTACAAAAGCACAGAATCAGCAGGGTAATTCATTTCCTTGTGTATTTGGTGTATACAGACAACATACATTATATAGCATCCCAGTGTGAGTCAAACCACGTGTACCACTACCCATATTAAATACGGCACTACGTGAAAAGACACGAATAACATGGCAAAATGAAAATGCTCTCTCTGCAGAATATTTTTAACAACACAAGATCATACTTAGAGGCCTGTTGACACAAACCTGAAAGTTAATAAGTCATGGAAAATCTTCTTCGGGGCTAACAGAATGACAGTTACTAATGTCTTTCACACCGGAAGTTTAGTTTGTGGATTTGGTTGTTTTCATTGTTTGAAAAAAATTAAAAATAGGAAAAGAACAGGAACTTGACCAAACTGATATTTTAAAGAATTTTCTGGTGCACAGCAAATCTCATGGTTCCGTCAATGATACAAAACCTTCTGTGGCCTGATACAACAAAGAATGTCACTACCACAGCCGTGCATGACCATTCCGATAGAGTTTGAATTTGTGGAGTGCGGTGTTTAGTTTTTGTTGAACATAATCCGGTCTATGTCAGCCAGAAAGTTACACTTTTGATTAATCTGTTCAGAGAACATAATTCCAGATCTCATGAGGTGGATTTTGGCTTGGGAGAAGCAGTTGTGCATCCAATTTTTGCCCACAGTCTTTCAGATAAAAGAGTCATGAACACTCAGCTGCGGAGAGAGATCCCTTAATATAGTTCTGTTGTTCTGTCGACTTCCTGGATGATGTTTTGCCTTGCTCTCTCAGGTTTAGGCAGAAGAGCTTCTCTTAAGAAGATTTACTGTGGTCCCAAACATTCTTTATAATATGACTCTGATTGAGGAATGATGGAGTTTCTGAGCTTTGAACCAGGAATTTGACACCTTCAAATTGATGGTGACAGTCAAAGTTCATTAAATGTATTTTGGATAGCACTAGTTCAAATGAGTCCTCATTATTTACCCTTATGTATGCCTTTAGAGTATAAATTGGAGAACAAACATTTCACAGCTGAAGACTGCACACTTCCTCATGCCACTAAACACGTGAGAGAAACCCTAACCTCAGATGTTAATCTGATGTATGAGGATCCCTCTATCCACTACAGCAATTCTTGTAACCATCTAACCTTCTTTTACAGTACTGTGCAACTGTTCATTGTTTCTAAAGACTTGCTTAATCCATTGTGAGTATTCCAGAGCACTCAAATAAACCGATTATTGCATTTTAATGAGAGCTGAAAGACCTGCACATGTTGTGTCATGCTCCAAGCAGGATTTATTAGGACAGCTGTGGTAGATAGATGTCATAAACTGCAAGCAACGTATCTGCCAAAATTGTTAATCATGTGTTCTTTCTCATTAACTGTTTCAGCCATTTTAAGGCATTCTTTTGAAAGCTATTTTGAATAACCGTAATTGCATTATGTTTATTTATTTTTTTCCCTTGTTGAAGAGATGCAGACAAGTGGCCATTGTTTGATGTGCATTTTTGATTTTTTTCAATGCCTTTGCTCTTTCATGCACAGGCACATCTGTCACGAAGGTGATGGCTACAGATGCAGATGATCCGGTATACGGGAACAGCGCCAAGCTGGTATACAGCATCCTGGAGGGGCAGCCTTACTTCTCCATCGACCCCAACACAGGTGAGTAAGGTGTAATGATGGTGAAGCGGAGGGCGTTGTCAGGACAGGATGTCTGGTCAAGGGAGGGCAATGAAGTCACCTCTTCTCTAGGACCATTATTCTCCTGCAATGCACAGTCTGTGGCAGTCACACAATAGCAACAGTATACTTTGAGTCTAGTATGCTGAAGTGGCTGCGTTCAATATTTCGGAAAACTGAACAGATGTGTATTCAAAAGGAATACTCTCAAGATAGCATTGTGTTCAAAAATGTAGATGCTTATGTAATTGGTACATAATAGAAGACAAGAAGGAAAACAAGTGCCTTTGGAGTTAAGATTTTAGTTACACTATACACACAGTTATGAACTGTCTAGACATCTATCTTCGACTTGCTTGTCCTGGGCGGGGGGCTGATTCTGTACCTCAAGTAAGGCTGGGGTACACCCTGGTCAGCACACTGTCCACCGCAGATAACCTACCATGTACAGGACATGCTAAAACAGAACGTGGAGTAGAAAGAATGGGCATAAATGGGTTCCCCAACCATTGGTGTGCTCCTACAATTTTAATAGGCTGATTATCTTTAAATTGTATTTGTAGTCTGTCTACCTCATATTTAACCTTGGCTTCGTTTTTAAATTACATTTTCTCCAGACTTGTTAACTGTGTCTGCAAGCAGCATGATTAAATAATGTAAAATTACATTAACAAGCAATTAAATGGAAATTAAAAGATCATGATTTAGAAAATAAAAAGAGAATAAATCAGTTCAAATAATATCAAATTGATTTTTTTTTCTGTACTCTATACTTTAAAAATAACTTATCATAATGTTATTTATTTTGATTAGTTGACTTGCATATTTGGAACCCTTCTGCTAGAGAATGCAATATAGAAGAGCCCCCCTTTCGAAACGTTGTGCATACTTTGCATAATTATTGAATATATGCAGATGGCTCATTCAAATGAGACAGATGTTTTAATGAATGTTAATGAAAGATAAAAGGTAGGGGGGAAAAACACCATCAGAACACACACCCAGAACAATCCATTTGACACCTCCGAACCCATACAGGAAATTAACCAGTGCAGATAATTTAGTAAACATTATGCTCAAATTCATCACTTGATAAATGGACAGAAAAAAATACAAACATCCTTGAAAATCAAGGTTTTTATTCTTCCTGTCTCTTGATTATTCTTACTTAATGGGAATGACTTGTGATTCGTGAGGATTAGGGTGAGGCGATAGATGCAGTTGCACCCTGCTTCGTGCTGTTAAAAATTGGCTGGATTGGTTTCCCTGGACACGCTGCTGCCCAGTGTTTATGTTGATGCTGCTGCCCAAATCCTGTGTTCGCTTTCACAACGGTGAGGGCTGGATTTGCGAAGGGGGGCCGGAGTTTTCTGTAGTGGGGCCTCACGTTCTTCTGTCTCATGATCTCTTATCTCCTGAAATGGATAAATATGGGGAGGGCGATGTGAGCCTTCAGCAATGTAAGGGGGATTATTGGGGGAAAAAAATAAAATTATTATTATTATTATCCCAGAACATTCAGAAAGGAAACAATATATACAGAGGAAATAAAATATTTGTATTTATTCTACAGTAATCATTTACATTGCACAGACGTCAATGGCACCATGCTTAAGTAAAAATGAATTTTCCAGCAATTCATAACCGTGTAGATTTTGTCACTATTTTTTAACCAAAAATGAGCTCTAATGATTTTCTTTTTTTTTTTTTTTGAACTATCTTGGCTCACAGTAAACAGCCCCAAAAGTTTGATGCAATCCAGGGCTTGCTGAGTTCTGTCTCAGTTTTGCTATTTTTTTGATGAACGTGCAAGCGTCTATATTGGTTTATCCTTATATTTTTTTTAATTCCTGTTCTGTGACACTGCAGTCAGTAGGGTCCTACAGTTTGCATGCAGTATTTAAGATTATCATAAGCAGACAGCATTATTTGCAGCCTATCAGAACCTAAAACGACTCCAGGCATATAAAAATTCCATAAACAAACAAGCCAATTTGTAGCACTGAGCTAAGTACACAGCAGATGTTATACACATGACCGATATTTATTTATTTATCTAGGGGCCGGGGGGGGTGGTTTTGTTGCTATTCTTACTGCAAATGATATTAAGTACACTGGATTAAATCCAAAATGATGCTATGTATTGTTTTTAGTTTTAAAATCTATTAAATGCAATAGATTTCATTCCAGAAAATATGTTGCGATGTTTGTTTTTGTTCCATGTCTGGTTTAGTTCACAAAATAATATCTGTTTCATAATGTTTTATTGGAAGACATGATAATCCACTGATATTTCAACGATGACCTTAATCTATAATAGGCAAAGGATCATAATAAATCAATTGCATTTATTTCTGCACTAGAATGGGAATAAGAAGTAACTTCACCAGATTTAGATATTGAGTTATGGGACGTAAGGAGCAAATAATGTTTTAGTAAACATAATTTGAAATAAATATGGCTGAATCTGACACTGGTGTATTGATGTTGTCTGGTTATTTTCCACATCAGCTGCTGAGTCATCGGTACAATGTGTTTGGTTGTTTCATTTCAGCGGTTATTAAAATCGCACTCCAAGGGATGGATCGAGAGATGAGAGAAGAATACCTGGTGGTCATCCAAGCAAAGGATATGGGAGGTCACATGGGAGGATTGTCAGGGACAACCACCGTCACCATCACACTAACAGATGTCAATGACAACCCGCCAAAATTTTCAAAAAGTAAACACAAGAAAATGTCTTAATTTTCCTGCCTTGGCTTTAAAAATAACGCCAAAGTCATTAACATGCTTCATTTTTTAAGAGTGAAAACATTTTTCATCCTCATTTAGATTAGAAACATTTGTTAGTGGTTTCATGACTCGAACTACAATTGATTACATTCATGAACTCAAGCACGTAGCTAAGGGAAAAAAAAAAAAAAGCAGGGTCAACATTGTATGGTATGCTATATGTAACCTCTGACTCTTTCTGGTAGGTCTGTATGAGTTTGTCATACCAGAAGACCTTGGTATCGGTCAGCCTGGCGGAAAGGTGAAGGCAAATGACAGGGATGTGGGGGAGAATGCCAAGTCTACATACAGCATCATCTCTGGAGATGATAAGGATGTTTTTGAGATCACCACAGATCCTCAGACACAAGAAGGAATCCTGCGGCTAAAGAAGGTATAGTACTTTTACCAATTTTTATTCGGACCTCATTCTGGGATAGTATATAGATAAAATAAATTCATTTTACATTTTTCACATTTTGGGTGAAAATGTATATAATAAATACTTAATTTTGATTACAGTACACTCTACAGGAATATACTCAGTTTCAATGTACCAAAGTCATTCTGTGTCCCATCAGTGTACGAAGCATATTTACATGTCACAAACATTAGTCTAATCGCCAGGTCTCACTTCTTAACTGACATTTCAACTGACTTGCATCAAGATTCCCGTTTTCAGCTTCTTGCAACTATGTATATATTCTGAGGCAGTCGTGCATGAACCATCCAATCAGTGTGGCTTGACAGTCGTTCAATGCAGTCATAAAATGCTTTTCACTTCAACAACACTAGACTCAGCAGTTGGAGTTTTAGTGATATGATTCAGAAAATCGTGATTCAAGAACAGCAGTTGAAAACAATAAAATTGACGGTAAACATAGGTGACGCAAAAAATTGTAGACTGAAACCTGGAGAGGCAAATAGCTAATAAAGCATTGAGCAAGATATTTTAACTGTAAAAAGACAGGTAACTGTGAAGGTCACATTTGGTAAGCTTGCCTGCTAAGCTACTAAGCACATAAACGCATAAACTAACACACACAATAATAACATCTGCACATCTTTGGGCTGCGGGATGAACCCAGAGTACACAAAGGAAATCTGTGCAACACAGAGATAACATGCCAACTCTAAACACTGAGCAGAGGTGAAAGTGTAACAAATGCTATGTTATCCCCTACCCCAATGAGTAAGTTGTTCCAAATTTATTCTGTATTGAATGTACCAAGTCAAATTCTTTCTATGCATGCAAACTTAGCTAATAGATGTGATTGTAATTGAAACCCCCAATGCTGAAGATGTAAGGTAGCCAAGCAACTCACCAAGCCAGAGAGCTGCCCTGCTCACAACTCCAGTCTGAACAACACTACAGCTCCTGGTACTTGAATCAACTGTTTGGTTGCAAGTCAACACTCTTAACCACCACCTGCAGCCACGGTTCCTTCAGGTCCCTGGACCTTGTTGCTGCCCTGTTTCACATGGCCCATCTCCCACAGCTGGATGGTAATGGGCTTTTGCCAAGTGTACCTCCTCCACGGATGGCATGGTGTGAGAGGAGAAGATTTTGTGGACAGCAGATTCTCCACTTTCTTCCCCTAGAGCAACGTGTTTGTTTCAGAGGACATATGGGCAGAAGCCAATGGAAATCCTCCACAATTGTGAGGCTGTCTGCTCCATGACCAAGCCCGCATCTGGCAGCATCAGGACTCCTGTCCACTGTGGGCTTTAATGTTCTAACATGCAGTTGTGTGAAACAAAGGATTAAAAAGAACTATTTGACCGGAGCCCCTAACAAATATTGCTGTGTAAAGTGCTGTCAGATATCTAAAGATCCTTTGCGGCAAGGTTAAAATTATTGATCTAAACGAGACTACAGAAGCTGAGTCTTTGTTGTCAGAGGGTGTAAGCTTTTTATCTCAATCCCCCTAAGGGCCATTTGGGGAGGGTGAGGGGGCCGTTTCACTTCCTTTTGCCTTCAGCAGGCAGGGTCGATCTTTGATGTCCCCAAACATGGCTTGCGTTTACATACGGACCACAAGTACCCAGGGGATACTGGGGGGAAGGGGGGGGTGGCTGAACCCCGTGGCAGCACTCCTGGGCTAAGAGAACTGAAACAGAGCAGGTCTGATTGGGAAATCAAAACGAGAGATTGGCCTTTCATATGTCACATAGCCTAAGAGTGTGAGAACTAAAATACAGCTCTCCATGATGAAGAAGGTGAAACACTGCTTTTACCGAACTGTACAGAACAGAACATTTGAAGCAGTAGTACAGATGTTCATTTCCAATGGAAATGTTTAGTGAAACTGTTTTAATATGTAAAGAGACAAAGAAACCACACTTGTGGCCTGGGACACACTGACATCCCACCTAGGGTGTACCCCAGCCTTGTGCCCTGAGATACACTGACATCCCATCCAGGGTGTACCCCAGTCTTGTGCCATGTACTCCCTGGGATATGCTGCAGACCCCCCACCTGCATGATCCTGACCAGGTTAGGAGGTTAGAAAATGGATGCATGAAGAGTATGCAGTCATCATCAGCTTTCATTTTTAAAAAAAAAAATTGTATTTAAGGGGCTCAAAAGCACTTCAGAAGTGTTTATGCATAATCTTTGAAAGAGGAGCATTTCAGCATAATTTCAGAATGTTGTCTTAAATAGATCTCTGTTTTTGATTCACATTGCGTGCATCGACACTTTAACATCAAGCCCTTTGGCCTAATGGCATTAGAGTTCTCAACAGTCTGTGAGTCACCTTACTATGCCTTATCACGATGCCTCTGAGCATGGCCTTCCCTGCACTCATGACCTGCACGTTAGCCTAGTCTAAACCAGAAGACGACTTGCACAAGAAGCAAGTGGAGGTCAGCTGAGTGAAACTGCTTCAGTCTGCTTCTCAGGCTGTGGCAGACGCATTCCCCACCTTGGTGCTACTATACCAAATACATGGATTTCAAAGCCCCCCCCCTCACCACTGGGGACTGATTCCCAGCTGTGCTGTTTTCACAGCTGGGCCTGGTCTCCACCACATTTTTCCTCCTCTCCCTCATTTTCTTTCTTTTTTAACACAGCTCCAGTTAATTTTTTTCATTTTTTTTTTCCTCGACTCACGCCTCTTTTATTCCCAAAGCTAGCCCCTTCTCTCCAGTGACCAGGCCCAGTTTTGATTTTCCAATAAATCTTAGTTCTGCAGTAAGGAAGTGACTTGATCCCATTATTCTGGTATTATAGAACCGCCCAGAGGTGATTCTGAAGAAAAGAAGCTTGGTCAGGGATCGACACGGGACTGTAAAACATTGACATCTTTACATGCAGCAGATATTGAATTGAGAGCAAAGCATCAAACTGATCAGAAACAATCCTACAATTTTCTCACTCAATCATGTGTTTAAAAAAAAAAAAACACTGAAATCAAAATGATCATATTGTATTTTACTTTGACAGCTGTCTAAAGCTGAGAAATGTCAACATACCAAATTTAAACACTGTTGATCGTATTTGGTCTTATTGGAATGGCTGGTGTATATAAATATTTATGTTTTAAATTAAATATATACGTCACCTGTTACCTGAAATTTCCTTTCCTACTTATTGTTTCTTTCAAGAATCTCGTAGCTATGGAATTGCCATGGTAATTTAGGACAAAATAATTGTATTTCTGAAAAGAACAAACATACAAATGACATTTATGCATGATTGTTTTTCAGTTTACAATAGATTTCCTGTGATACTATTAGATTGACCTTATTTACAACAATGACTCCGTCCGGAACAGATGTTGAAGGTGTACAAATTAATAACACATTGATTGCTTCAGGTGAGATTTTGTCTATTGGCAATAAATAACAGATTTATTTTGTTTCCTGTTATTGCAATTTTTTTTTTTTTTTTTTTATTTTATCATGACTGCTATACCCTAAGTTTGAGGACAGGAAGAAATGCACTTACAGTGAAAACTCTTTCTCAGTTCCATCCGTCAGCGTTAAATTAATTTGCCTTTCCTTTGACGGTCATTAGTAAAAAGCATTTTTCTCTGTCACTCTCAACAGCCCCTGGACTTTGAGACCAGAAAATCCTATTCTCTGAGAGTGGAGGCAACCAACGCGAACTTTGACCCACAGTTCAGCAGCGGCAACCCATTCAAGGATACAGCCACGGTAAAGATTGTGGTAGAGGATACTGACGAACCACCCGTCTTCAGTCAACCCAGCTATCTGGTAGAGGTACATGAGAACACAGCCATCAACACCGTCATAGAGCAGGTGACGGCACATGACCCAGATGTCACTGGAAGTCTTGTCAGGTAAGATGTGCTCACTATACTGAAACACGTTAAATTGATCGTCGGTAATGGTGCTACTCTGACTGCAGCAACTATAGCCTTAGCCTTAGTGCACCGGTCATGTTTAGTTCATCTGTGTCTTACATATAGTGTCCATATCACCATTGGGCCCTTGAGCAAGGCCCTTAACCCCAAAACTGCTCCAGGGGTGTCGGATAAATGGCTGACCCTGTGCTCTGACCCCAAGCTTCAATCTCACTGTGTGTGTGTGTGTCCCCTCATGGATAGCAAGCTGGAATATGTGAAAAAAACATATTCCAATGTACCATGTGCTATGGAAAATAAAGATTATGTTTCATTTCATACTGCTTATAGCAGTTGATTATTCTTTTGTATAGAGATTCAGTGGGTACCACTGTAACCTAACATCGTCCCGGTTGGGGGTTCGAATCTTGCACCCACTCTCTGTGGTTGGACTTTGCATGTTTTTCCCATCTAGGGTAGGTTTCCACTGGGAACTTTAGCTTAATTTCTCAGTCCAAAAACATGCAGTGTGGTGAAATGGAGTTTATAAATTGTCAGTTGTGTCTGTCAGGGTGTATTTGTTTACTGTAATGGACTGGCATCCCATCCATAGTCTCCCTCCATATTGTGCTCTGTGCTTCCTCAGATAGGCTCCTGGCTCTTTGTGACCCTGTGCCAGATAAGCAGTATGGAAGATAAATGGATGATATTCGCCTCGCTTCCAACTTTATCCAACACATTTGATGAATTCATACAATAAAATCACTGTCACCTGTACCTTATGCTTTTAACAGGGGGAAATGCCCACCTTTATCAGAAGAGAAGAAGTTTTATAATAAAGTGATGTTTTCCTACAGTGGGTATTTTGAAATAATTCAGCTACTTTTTTTTTTTCTTTTTCTCTTTAGTAACAAAGAACGATGAAATCTATGGGTACCAAATCTCAGCTTCAAATGTTAAAAGAAACAGCACACAGTAGTTGAAAGTGTATGAAACATTATCTTTAGCCAATTTTAATTTGTTTTGTAGTTGAGGAACATAATTTTTGTACGTAATACAGTTATTACACAAATTGAGTCATCTAGAAATTGAATTTGTTTGGAGTTAAAAAAAGTCAGTCAGGCTTGTCTGGCAGTTCACACGGATTCAGATATACTGTAAAATTCCATATTTTCATTTGTCTGTGATTCTGTGTGTGAATGAGTGCCAAGTGAAAGACTGGCTTTGTGTGTCATGCCCTGTGTGACCCAGGGTGGACCCTGTCCTTCCCAAACCTAATTAGTCAAGTGACACATGGAGATTGAAAATAGCTTGAAACCTGCTTGCCATTCTAAATTCTGAAGTTAACATCTATTCCTTCTGTATGTTTGTGTGTTTAACATCATATTGTGGGGACACAGTGTCCTCTGGAGGAATGAAAACTTGTTACTTTTTGCCTTGTGGAAACATCTGCCATGTCCCCATAAGGGAAAACTCAATCTTATAAAAAATCTGTGAATGGAAATCAAAAAACCAAAATAGCCAAAAGTCTTGTATTTTTAGTGGGTTACTTATGGTTAAGGTTAGGCCTGGATGAGGGTTAGGGTTGTCATAGTTAGGATTAGGGTCAGGCTAATAAAAATTAATGGAAGGTCCCCACAATGTTATAAAGACACAACTGTTTGTGTGTGTGTGTGTGTGTGTGTGTGTGTGTGTGTGTGTGTGTGTGTACATGTGTGCGTAAAATTCCTCTACTTGGCAGATATCGTACCTTCCAATCCTTGCAAAAGCCCTGAAATTCCCAAATTGATTAATAACTGTAGTATTCCTCATTCACCAACAATTTATAGGGCCTAAAAGATATACTGACATTCAGGCAGATCGTGTTAATGCATGTATGGCCTATCACTGGCTAGCATAAATTATTGAGGATAATTGTATTGAAAGGGCTGCACTTTCTTGAGTGATATCACTTCGGCATAAGAAATCGTTTAGTTAGGAAAACAAAGGCAAATACATTTGCCAGTCTAAAAATATAGCAAAAACGTGTCATGTAATTCACTCTCAAATATAAACAATTGAATATTAGCAGTAATTCATGCATTAACAAAAACTAATTTTTACTAGCCCATTAATTTATAATCAAAACCCTAAGAGTATGTTTTAGATTACAAACCTTTGAAAGACTAAGACATATCACCTATGAAATAGAATAAAGCAATTTAAACATTATAGGCTGAATTTTCTTGGAAATCTTGCCACCGTTTTTCAACATAAAGCACTTGATTACAGTCCTTTACCAGTACACTGTACATCAAGTTTGCTCAGAACTTTGTTTATTACAATAGGTACATTTTTGCAATGTTCTTAAAAGACTTGGTGAATTCTGATGCAATAAAGTGATAATAATAATAATACTAATAATAACAGAGATGAGATTGGGCAGTGGTGTCTTCTTCAGTTCCTCTTTTTATTGCTTGCTCCAGAAAATATCACAAGGGCACCTTCACTATAGGTTATGTCGGCAATTTCTCTCCCCGCACTCCGGCATTTCATTAAGTCTCCTGTGGCCCCCTTTGTTCTCTACAACCCTCAACAGGTTCTTTAATTATATAGTGGACCGAGTGGAGGTGAAATTACAGATGGGATATTTCTGGTGCAGCACAGTTCACACTGGTTAGATTTCTTCTTCTTCTTTATTTGTTAATTTATCTATTTATTTATTTCTAAAATTGCTTTTTAGATTTTGCATTACGGTTAGGTACCATCCTCAAGGAAAATATGGCTGACTTCACATTTCTTTTTATGAAATAATTTGCAGATTCGTGAGTATTCATCGGTTTTGTATTTCACTTGGTTTTAAAACCGCACAGTTATTTCGAACGCACTTGCCGCCTCCTTAAATGCAGTTTTGACTCCTTATGCACGATATCAAATCCCCTGGCATTTCAGCATATCGTTGTCTGCTGGTTCACATTGCCATGCTTCAGGAACACAACAGATAAATAAGCTTATTAGACACTTTAAGATACGTCAAGTGGCCTCTCCATTTTTCAGTACAGAGCTGTAACATTGTTTGTTAAGCAAATCAATGGACAACAATAATAATAATAATAATAATAATAATAATAATAGGTTAGGTTTTAGCTGAATGACATTTGCAGAATCCGAGTCAGG
>JAACJT020000007.1:14784353-14802431 GCA_009936485.2 Gymnarchus niloticus
GGAAACTGACCCACTTTGAGCAACCTGAAGTCGTAGTTTTACACCAGCATGAACATGATTTAAACATAATCTTCATTGCCTGCCTAAGACTTTTGCACAGTACTGTATATGTGCAGATTTAGTAGTCTTGATCATGCAGAGATGGAGCCCCCCCACCATGTTGTGATCTGTACGCCCTGCTCCTGACTCCACTGACGTTTAAATGGCCACCTCCAGTTTCTACAAAGTACTTCAGTAATGCACCTGCCTTTAGATCTGCTGAGGAGCCACTGAGATTTGTGATGGACTCTAAGGAGGGATGCAGCGCGTCTGCAGGGGGAACCGATAGAGAAGGAGTGACAGCGACAAAATAGAGGATCGGTGTCATTTTGAAAAGGGCAGCTGAGGTGAACTTTAAGGCTGCAACTTAAAGCACAATATTTTAAAGCAGATGGAAATATTACATGAACAAGAAGCTATGTATACCATTAGGGAATGTGTAAAATTACAATAAACATGCAATGATGGGTTGAAAAGAAATATAATTTTATTCTAAATGTTTAAGTGATTGTTTTAGAGTCTCCCTAAGTAGTCTACCACATTTACACGCAGTCATAACAGATTGGCTCTCTTTTCTTGTAATTTTTTATTGTGCGTAATACATTCCAGTAACCAAATCGACCTTCGCCAGCTAAATTATTCATAAGCAATATAGGGTATAAATTAATTCCATTTTTTATTAAAGTCCTAAAACACACTAATGGTAATATAATTTATTTCAATAAATGAAATGACTCATACATAAGCGCTGCTTTAAGCATAGATCCAGCTGCCATAAGGCAGTAAAGGGGAAGGCTTGGGTGACAGGAGTTCAAATGAACAAAAGACCATTCATACTCAATACAGGAAAGGAAAATGGGGATGAGGTCCCTTTAAGAAAAGCTTTTCAACAGAAAGTCCCCAGGTATCTTTTTTTCTTAAAGAAAAATTTGTTTTCCTGTTTCATCCAGGTGATAACAGCATTGAATGTATGCTATATACACATCTGCCAAAACAGTCACTCCCTGTATTTCACCTTTAAAAGTGGCAGGTAGACCTCTACAATGTCGGGTCAACAAGTTTATGCTGTTTTCTACAACTTATAAAACTTTTGTGGATTGTCTCAATATACAGTTTTCATGAATCACAAACAGGTTCAGCTAACTAACTGACCACTGGTATAGATTGCTGTTTAGTAACTCTATAGATCCTAATGCAAAGAAGTCCTACGTTAACATTGCTGAATAAAGACGGAATGGGTAAGCGTAAATCCATCCATTGATTTTACATGACCACTTATTCAGTCTGGAGTCACAATTAAATGGAGCCTATGGTAGAAAGACCAGCGTGTGAGGTCGGAGATTATGTATAGCAAAGCAAAACATGTCAACTGTTCTACTCAGAATATGAATTAATTTATATGACAGCATGAATGAGCATTGCCTTTAAGTTTGATTATCATCTTAGCTGCTTGATACACAGTTTATTTTTACAGTTGTTTTTTTTTTTTTTTTTAACTTTTATTGAGGTATTCTCCTTGGATGTTTTGTCCAGGGTTACCTTAAATGGAACTGAAGTCATTTCTTTCCACGTATGCATATTTAACAAATTTGTCACCCACAAAGTGAAGTTTTTGTTACAATAAGAGTAATCTATTCAATTTAAATATTTCGTCAGTTTCTCAGTACAGTATGGCATGGCTTATATCTCAGTGCGATGTGACATTATGCTGAAGTCAAACATTTGACTTCTTAATTATAAGCATCCTTTTAGAATTAATTTATGCTACACTGTTATGGACATTTTGCCTTCTCAAACTATTAATAATAAAAATGATGTTTCACATCACTGCAATGAATCGGTTAAGAATGTGTGCAAAGAATTGCTTTGTGGCCCAGAAAAGAAATATGAAACATTATTAACATATTCTAATTGCAGTGTTGATCAACAGAATTGCACATTCTTCTTGTATTTCTTCCGAAGATTATTTTGAAATATCAATCTTCCCAGGATGCAATAAATGAGCTGATACCAATCATCATCTGTAAGATGGAAAAAAAAAAACAAAAACCTACAGTCCCAGTCACTTTGCTATACTAATGATCCATTCTCGAGTGCTCACTCTACCAGAGTATTAATTTACCTCTCTCCACATCATATTTTGTACCATCTTTCTCCTCAACTTGGCATCTCAAAACACGAGTGTACAACAGGCAGGTATGTAGTGCAGCATGGCTTAAAATTAATTTCAAAGTCCATTTCCAACAAGTCAGCTATGTTTCAGGACGTAAGAATATAAAGTTAACAGTTATGTTGTATGCTCGAAAGATAAACACCGGCCTTCTCGGAAGTGGCTGCACACATGTGGTCAACCTACATGCCTCACCATGTTACATGCCGTTGTCCTTACCGGGTTCTTTCTCTCCCTTGCAGCCACTTCATTTTATTGCGCTCTGACCACAAACTGGGGTCGTAACGCACAGTGTTGCGCTGTTCTTCATTCTGCATGTGCAACTGGCGCTTTCCATCTTTCTTGGGAGTAGTCAGCCCAGTATTTCCGTGTAACTCTGAGTGAAATTATACTTTAAAATATTTCTGCTGAAAGCAATGATGGAATATATTTGAAATATAGCATTACAGAAATGTGTCATGCATTTTTTATACTGGAATTTCCCATATGTTAATTTTAAGTTCTTGAATTATGTTTCTAATATGCGCTACAACATAGCACTTGCACAATATGTCATACTAAAGTATTAAAAATGCTTGCCAAGCAGGTTTGACTAAACATAGCCTTCATTTTGTACCTTCCTCTGTGCTTTCTACAGACAACTCCATTGACGTTCTGGCCAAGCATGACACCTTTCGGCGTCAAAAGCAGGAAATGTACTTCCTGCCCATCGTGGTCAGTGACAATGGCAACCCCCCCATGAGCAGCACCAATACGTTAACTATCCGCGTGTGCGGCTGTAGCAAGGAGGGCATTGTCCAGTCCTGCAATGTGGAGGCCTATGTTTTACCCATCGGACTCAGCATGGGGGCTCTGATAGCAATCCTAGCCTGTATTATCTTACTCCTGGGTATGATTTCCTTCAGCATATTTCTGATAATGAGCATGCTGATTTCACACATATGTTCTTTATATTTTTTATTGTGCCTGAATGTTTCATTCTGTTGTTTTCTTCTCTGCTCTTCCTGGCCAGTCATTGTAGTGCTTTTTGTGACACTACGGAGGCACAAAAACGAGCCACTGATCATCAAAGATGACGAGGATGTGAGGGAAAACATAATCCGCTATGATGACGAGGGTGGTGGTGAGGAAGACACGGAGGCCTTCGACATTGCCACCTTGCAAAATCCTGATGGGATAAATGGCTACCTTCCTCGGAAGGACATCAAGCCCGACCTGCAGTTTATGCCAAGGCAGGGCCAGCACTCTGGGCCAAATGGCGTGGACGTGGATGAGTTCATCAATGTGCGTCTCCATGAGGCAGATAATGACCCAACAGCGCCCCCTTATGACTCCATCCAGATCTATGGCTACGAAGGGAGGGGCTCGGTAGCTGGGTCCCTCAGCTCCCTGGAGACAGCTTCCTCTGACTCAGATCAGAACTATGACTACCTCAGAGAGTGGGGGCCACGTTTCAGAAGACTTGGGGAGCTCTACTCAGTGGGTGAAAGTGACAAGGAGCCTTGACTATGGACCCACTAAGAACACTGAATTTTTCCCACATTCTTGTGTATAACGCTAGGGTTGCCAGATATTAGAAGCCCCTGTCAAGACAGGAGGGATGAAAAAGACTTTTTCAATCCATAGAAGAGAGTATAGCGTTCGTCATCAAGAGTACTGCATCAAATGCATTGTAATGTTGAGCAAACTAAACAATGTCTATTTTAGGAGGTCTATGATTCTTGTGGAGTGTGAACTAGAATCTGTCAAGTGTCTAGAAGTATTTTGGGTATTTGTCATTCACTGTGACCACCAGAAACACCAGGATCTCGGTTCTTGAGAGACGCTTGAAGAACCAAGAGGGAGTAACCCCCCAAAAAGAGTGGTGTTGCTTGGGACTGGTTGGGTGCTGGGCTAAAAAAGCCGCAATGTTCTGGTTGCAAACTGACTGGTTTTACAACACTTGCCTGTGATCAGAGGGGAGAGACGATATAGCAGTAAACAAAACAAACAAAAAAGCAATATATGGTTTTCATTGCATTGCTGAATGTATGATTAAAAAATGCATACCCATCCTAAAATTGGCACTAAGATTTATTAGTTTTGATTCTAAGAAGCTAATTTCAACATGAACTGATTAAGCCTGTTGGCTTACTTTCTATAGTTATTTATATCTACCTGTTTGAAGTTGGGTACACGGTCAAAACTAGTTAGTGTACAACAAATAACTGAAACAAAAAGACACTTCTGAGATAAACTGAGGCCTTTTTTATAGAAGCAAGCTTCATATTCAATTGTACTGAAATGTTTTTTGAAAAGGTCACGTTGTTTCATCATTATAGCTAGTATACCTTTTATATCATTGTGCTACTGATATTAAATGGATGTTATATGATTTTCTTGTTTCCTTTCTCACCAAATTAGCTGTTTTATTAATGCTAAATCAGATGTTCAGAAAATGACGTTTAAGCAATTTTAGTCAGATGTGTGAAACCGTGTGAAACACAGATTGTATATTTTAGACATACAGTACAGGTAAGGTGAAAGTCATTTCAACACATACTTTGTATATATAAACAGTTACCAATAATAGTTTAAGCACAATAGCTTGGAAAATCTAGTTCATGTGAATATTTGACCATTGACCATTCAAGTGAGTACATTTATAAACCTAGCTGATTAATTTAGTCCATAAAATAATGAAAAAAATAATAAAAAAACTGTTGCTCATTGTGCTACATTGTATGATATTAGACAAAATACATGTACATAGACATAGGACTGACATTGTTAGCTTTTCTTTGAGATGATGGGGTTTCTCTACGCACGTTAACCCCTGCACATGAGATTCTGGAAAGGCAACGTGCATTCCCAATTCGTACTGCAGTCGTTGGTAGACTAAGCAGCAGATATGAGGTAGTCAAACGCAAAACATATTTTCTACTGTGCATTAATGCTTATAAACTTGTATGTTTAATTATTTACTCTATGTATTGTAATCAAAGATACCCCTGTATTGTTTCCTACTTTGTGAAATATATTTTTATAAATACTGCAGCTGTGGTCTTCTTACCAACCAATGGAAGTTGGGGTAAGATAATTCATTTGTTCATGATGCAGCCCAGACTGCTCACAGGATGTTTACTACTTAACACAGGTCTGCAAACGACAAGGAGAATTTCAGTTTGGTAACCGTGCATATGAACTGGTGTCCTTTTACAAATAGGGGGTGAACTAAAAATTTAAAATTTGCCTTTCGTACAATCGGCTCATATTAAAACAATACAAAAAAGATCACCCATTTCTAGCCCTTTCCTATCTTAGACAGACAAAGAAAGAAATAAACATGAAGTATGTCGATTATGGGATTTAAAGACCAATGCACCTGTTAGAAACGCCAAAAATGTCAATGCTTTATGTTCTTCATCTTATTTTGCTTTCATGCTATTTTGGACAAATCCAGAAAGCCACCACAGAGTAAACCATACTGTATCCCCGTGGAGTGGGATTAAGCTATTGTTCGTGCTCAACACTATCTGAACAAACTGCTACTTTATCAGTTTGGTGGTACAGAATTGGGACACATCAACTGTGAAATTGCACACTGCACATTGCTCATGGATTCAGTGGGACCGAGTGTTCCGAAACGACAGAGAGAAAGTTAATGCACAGCATTTTTAATATGTTTTCTGTATAGATAGACACAATAAATAGTAAAGTGACAGGAAAAACTACGAGAAGTTTTCTCTTTGTTCCAAAATATTATCACCCACTGATCTTAGTGGTGCGGAGTGAAATCCTACAACTTGAAGAGTCTACTTTTTTCATAGCTGACATATTACAATAACTTGACAAGATTTACCTCCCCCGACAAAACTGCTATCCGCTCTATTGCCATGAAATACAGTGGCGTTTGTCTGGAATTAATACTGCTGCGAGAATAGTCGTTTATCAGTTGGGTGTAAATATTTGTGCTAAATGTTTAGCATCGAATATGTACGTTGTATGTATGTTCTTGTGACAAGGATAGAATGTAAAGGGACTCATAAAGAAGGCTTTTTTACTCTCTTTGGAGCCAAGGCTTTTGTATAATAATTTGATGGAGTTTACACTATCGACTTCTTATCATGTAGCCTAACAAAGGCCAGGCTTGGAGGCACTACCAGCCTTCCTTTTGTCTCGTCGTGTCTTTTAAATGAGTGATCTTATCTGCTTCTCCTAGTCTCAGCTCCTCCTTGTGTTAATCCTTCTAAAATATTAGAATTGTACTTTAGTCTTATCGGGTATTATATGCTTTTCATTAGCAACAAAAGCTTCCATTCTTGTCTTTCAGGGTGCAACCAATAGAGTAAAATGATATGCTTCATAAACAATGACTTGTTACAGCATTCATTATCATCTGAGTGCATAAACCAATGAGCTAAAAGTAAAATGATGACTTAGCCAAACAATCTGTATTGAGCATACAATTACAAGTGAATTACCCCTCCACTGTAGAGTACCTTAATGTGTTTGCAAGGAAATCAGTTTGTAAAAAATTAAAAGTTATGAATTTCCTTTCATAGCAACTGGGAGTGCTGCTGTTGCATTGTACTTAAGGTTAGTTTTCTGTGGGTCTCTTCTTGGTATCCTTGCCCGTTCCTCTTGCATTTCAGACACGTATAGTTAAGCTCTACACTCTGACCGTGTAACTGTATAACCCGCAGGAGAATGGTATTTCTTCCACTTTTTGGCAGTTCCAATTTGGTCTCACGTTTTGCTCGTGGTATTTTTCCATGACTATCCAATTATTAGACACTTTATCTAATGAAATTTTCATACATTAAGTTTCAAAAGAAAAATCTGCTCATCTGTGCAACATCACCACTCCCCCTAGCAATTTACTGGCCATAATATAACCAGAATTCCATTATTCTACATTTGGACAACCCCTAATCCCCATTAACGCAGTGGCTTATAAGATATTTTTCAAGAAGGTGTTTCCCTTAACTTTTAGTGTGAGGTGATATATTTTATTTATTTATTTATTTATTTATTTTATGTTCTGGCAAATTCTGTGTGTCCCTGATTACAATATCACACCTCACCCTCTTTTTTTACAGATAATGAAACTTCCTGTTGCCTAAGATGCTTCCAGGATCCACATACAACAGCACTGGTATACATTTTTGGTATCCATAAAATGAAATCATTTCTTTATTCATTCATTCTTCAAATAATACTCCCCATTGCTGGGATGCCAGTCCTTTTGAGTTCACAGGGCAGTTGTTTCAAGCAGTCAGCTACTAACTTACAGTGGTATTTATCTCCAACTCTGGAATAGTCTGTTAAACTAAATAGCAAATTAAATTATGCTTTCGCTTTTTGTCAACTAATGGAATTGCCCCTATGGTGACAGCTCTTGTGGGTTTGCTGCCAAATCCCCAAAGATTTAAAACTTTACTAGGGCTGCCTGTCCATGCGGTGGAATTATTGTAGCTTAATGCAGACTACTGCACTTTTTCTAAAAGAATAATAAGAAAATAAATCTGATTTTATTTTGAGGAAGAATCATTTTTAAAATGATACATTAATATGACTTCTCCTGATAAGGAATTATTGCTGCCAACACCAACAACTAAATAAATAAATAGACTGAACAGCTGTATTAACTGCATGTTTCGGATATCTCATTGACACATATGAAAACATTTTAATTTCAAATCCATGCAGAAACCACTGCTTTATGTGGAAATGTATGTCATCAAAGTGATTTTCATTTTCATGTTCATTGATGCTGTTTAGTGCACTCTTTAATATGACTATTATATTGTTATTATATTAAGTTTTGGGACACATTTTAGCACAATAGTGTTAGACCAACCTGATATTCCTAGAGCAACCTGAAATTCCATCTTGGGATAAGATCAATGATTTTCAATGATTTTTGTGGGTGGAAGTGCTTGTTTTCTCAACTCAATGCTGAGAGAAGTCTCAACAGTCAGATGTCTGCTGAGGAAGAAAGTCTATCATTGTGAGCCATGGATCACCCAAACAACATTTAGTCCAAACCACCATGCTTTAGTCAACTTATTAATTTTCTTGACAAGTTTTGATCTTTGTGAACCCCCACGAAACCCACCCTGCTATGCTGGCCCAATGGTGCCACGTCTAGGCCAAAAATGGAAGTCTGCCCGTGCAGAATAAATCCACACATATGAATCATGACCTTGAAATGGAGTGTCTGATCAGATTACACATACGGAGAGAATTGTTTGGGATCAAAAAGTTAAAAGTTTTTACTTAAAAATTCAGCATAATTTAACTTGTTTTTTCTTCTTGAAATAAAATATTGAACTTAGTCATAATAATGACAATGATGGTAATGGTGGAAAGGACTGGTATTATAGGAAGTTACACCAAATTCACAAAATTTACAGTAGATGTAGATATGTTTTTAATTTTTAGTGGATTTGCTTTTATGCCTGGTCTGAGGAAAATTATAAACATGGATTAACAGCGTGATTGTAATGAGTGTTGTAATTTTTCTATCAATATCTTCACTATCAATAAATGCCCTTTTCCCTAATCTCTACTATAATCTATATTCCATTATATGAGATAATCTTGTTAAGAAATAGAGGAAACAAAAGTGAAGGAAGAGAAAGAAATTTGACGTAATGGGAAGAAAAACATTAGCAGGGTACCCTGCGACCCTGACCAGGATAAGCTGTTAGAAGACGTAAAACCAGTGATGGATGACTTAGTAAGAGATGGATATACAGAAATAGAATTTTAAACTGAATAGGACATTCAGTGATGGGAACATTTGTGCAAGCAAGGAAAGGAATTTCATAATAAGGTAAATGTTATGAATGTTGCATTGTGAAATAAAAGTACAGGAAAAGAATTACAGTATGTTGAGTGGTGGGCAATCAGTGAAGAAAGAGAGGGAACAGAAATACTGTTATCAGGTGGGAAAGAGAAGAATGAAGAGTGCCATAATTTTCTTGTTTAAAATGCAGCAGGAATTTGGAATCAAGAGACACAAAAGAGGAAATCTTGGAGGTGGGGGGTGGGGGGGATCAGATGTAAAACTATTTTCTGAATGCTTGAAAATGCTCAGAGGACTGAGTAGATAGACAGACAGACAAAAGAAAAAATAAATGATGAATGGGTGGATGGATATATGGATGAATGAATGAATGAATATGCCATGCAGGGAATGCAATGCTGGTGTGTTTGTTTGGAAACATATATAATGCCCTCAATAGCCATTGTTGTTAAGCTGTTAGTTTCCACCTGTTACGTGTTACAAAATAATGAACTCTTCTTTTGGGGTTAAGGCTCTCATCACCTTTCAGAACAACCCTGAAAGATTCCCAGCTAGGATGACTACAGTGAATTCATAAAATGTGTCCTCAAGATGGAATCCAATGAACCTTGTTTTCTGTTGACATCAGGCTTCCCACCAATCAGATAAATATGTTAATAATGGGGGAAAGTCTACATTATCCTAACGGAAGAGTTCTGTATTTTCTGTCATGGCTTCTTGTTACTAGCTCACAAAGAGGGTAGCAGCAGAATTGCCTTCACGTTTCTGGATGGAGAAGGAGAAGAAAGCACACTTGTCAAATTATGTGCTGGTGTCTGATATATCAAAAACCATGCCTTCTAATTCTCTCTGGTCTCTAAAAGTTTCTTGGTTGAATCATCTGTCCCTTTGTCTAACACCCACGTACAGATGTGAAATTTTAATTTAGCTCATATTATTTTCAGAGTTTGGAAGTTCCAACCTCTAAGCATGCTGTCTCACAGCTTCTAAAACTCAGATATCAGCAATCAATAAACTAATCCACCACTGCACTCAACTACTCAGAAAAGTGCCATTGTAGAGTGTGATTGGAGGTTATTGTGTTGTCAGGAAAACACCATTAGGAAATGCACTACCGAATTAAGAAATTAGTTTTAAATAGAACCTACAGTGTGCGGATGCTAAAAACGGCCATTAAAAATCTATAATTAGTAGCTGACATATCTTTGCATAAGCAAAGAGCAACATGTCAGACAATGTTTGAGCTGGCTATTTGTAAAATGTTAGCCTCAGTGACAAAAAAAAGACTGACTGATTATGAATGCACAGCATGAATGGTTATTTGTTGCTGATGTACAGATGAAGCCAAGTTGTGCAGCCAAAACAAATCAACCTGGGATTTCCAAATTTGAGTTCATATTGATTTTGAAGAAGCTGGAATCCACCAGTATAAATTCAAGCATAGCTTTATAGTAGCAGTCTAATTTCCATTTATTCATATATATGTCAAAACACATTTCACGTCGTGCCTCGGAAACCAGACGGTGCACTATACGTTTGGTTGCTTGTCATGTTTTATTTTTTTGTTTGTTTGTTTTTGAAAATGAAAATGTAGCAGTTCTTACATGTCAATATGTTAAACATGAGCAGGGGGTGTGGTGCCAAAATGCTGTGTCTCTGCAGTATTATTGTACAAAAAGTCATGAAATAAAAATCCCAAAGTATATTGCTATATATATGTATGTATAAGCATGTGTTCATAATGGGACATTGTTGCAGAAATAAAAGCCAGTGTTTTATTTGCTGTAGTGTAATCTGGCTTTGAATTTTTACTGATTGGTGAGCCTGGGTTTTATTTCAGAAATAAAATCTCTCAGCATACCTCCATCTGCTCAGGGAAATGAACCTCATCTTGCCTACAGCGATGCACAGAATGCCTGGGTGTCTACTCCTCATTTTCACACACCCAGCCAACCCCAGGGGATGGGATGCTGGTCATTGCTTGAGCTGTCTGCGTCTGTTCATTTTCTCTCATTCACACTTAATTTTGGCAGTATAATAGCCAGCCCTTTAACTGCAACCGTGCATCAGGAATTGGCAGTGGTGGCGGCCTGGGCCACACCCAAACGCTTCACATGAGCCACCGTGGGATTGTTTTTTTTTTTTGTTTTTTTTTTCCTGCAGGCTATTATTGATTATGCATTACATGGATCATCAAAACTGCTATATCCATCTGCTTTGGTGTGCTCTCCTGGACATATATGTGAGCAGGGGAGTAGAATTTTATGGTCAAAATGAATATGTTTGAGTCCCAGAACAAATTTGAAGATAGGAAGTGCAGTTGGTCTTCTGAGCAAGGCGCATGAGACTCAATGATTTATTAATAGGTGGCTGCTCATTTTCTCACATCCATCTTGTATCATTCAAGCCCCATCCTGCCAAACCTTTATAGTGAGTGCATGAGGCCCACATGAACAAAGTGCTTGTTTCTGGCTTTCAGAATCAATGATCTCCGGACGTAAATTGATAGTATATGAGGCCAATGTCTCCCGACATTTTTGTATCCCCGTGTTGATGTACAATCAAGCTTTCATTGTTTAGTATGGGGATGCAACATCAAATGAAGGATTCTTCTCCCAGCTTCAGCAAGCCTGTTTCTCTGTACACTTTGATAGCATCATACATAATTTAATAGCGCTGTAATGTCAACGATTTCATATGAAACCTTCTCAATGGGTAGGAAGAGGCTTTAGATCTAGTCAGGTGAACATAAGCACATGAAAACAGGACAAAAAAAAACATCTCGGTCAAAAGAGTCTCATGACATTCTGTCTCTGATATTTCTGATTAAGGAGGTAGATGCAGAGTGAAGAAGAGAGAGAATCGTGGAGATTGTGCTTCTTATTACCACCTCCCCACTATTTCAGGTGAGAGAACATTCAGACAGGGAGACACAGTGGATGCTGAGGGCTCAGTATGCAATTGATTGTGGAACCATCTGCTGAAAAATAATAGCACATCCTAGAGATGCCTGTATCTGCAGTAAAGTCCATTTATTCATATTTTATCCCGATTTTCTAATCTAAAAAAAAAACGATCCTATATCAGCTGATGCTGTTCAGGATGTTGGAGCAACAACATGCAACAACATTTTGCGAAAATTATTTGACAAACAGGTTGATTATAATCCTATTGTGTCTGTATTCTGTACAAACAGTGAAGCAAGCAAAAGAACAAAGAAGTGGAAGTTTCAGTTTAGATGCAAGACACTTTAGTATGAATACATTACAGGTACTGAACAGTACTCTTACGCTGGAAAGGAACATTTATTTCTGATCATATAAATTTATATCCAGTTAGCTGGATACAGATTAGAACAGATTACTGCTTAAAGGCACCCCATAAAGTGTAGTATGGCTTAGCCAATGTTGTGGGTTATTTGGTAGCATAGATGTAGAATAGCTAAATAAACTATAAACTAAACATATTTTAGGCCTGCAATATCTTGGCTTTTCAAAGTTGAACTCAAATAGCATGGGACTGGGGAAAACATGACCAAAAGAATTAGTAAAAAAAGAATATGGGATGGAGGAAAGCCAACAAACAAACTGATTCTTCAGAGACAAAATGTCAACCAAATGACCACGTAACAGTTAATGGAATGAGGATTGGCATCGACCCCATGGTTCAGGTTACCAGGGTCAAACCAAAACAGAACACACCGATATTTACAAATCACTGAGAGCGAGGAACTGGTAGGAAAAAAATATCTATACGGATAAATCCTGTTACTTGACTCTCCCACAGAAGATAACCAGGGTGACCCTTCAGCCTTTACAGGATCATTAGAGAGAAGACAGCATGACCAAGTAAACTGGCATTTTCACTTATACTTCTTTCTGTTGTTGATATAAACTAAAATGTCTCTGAACATCAGACAAATTATCCTTGTGTTCTGATCTGTAACTAACAGACTTTTTACCTTGTAGTATTTTGTATAAATGAATTCTGGAAACTGTATTTGTCAATAACCTATACATAAACCCATTCATATGTCTTATATAATTGCTGAGTATCAGATGCATTAAAAAAAAAACAAAAAACTAAAAGGCAAGGAATACAAAAGTCTACACAAGTCATTTTAAGAATGTCATATTGATCCCCAGTGATGAAAACTGGTGATAAAATGAAAGTTTTCCTTATAGTTGTGATGATGTGGGGACTGGGGACTATAATGAACAGACCACTCAAATTCTCACCAAACCATTAACACCTGAGTTAAGTGCATTCAAAATGCATTTTTTCAACACCTGAAATTTCACCAGACACCTCCTTGTAATCTCCACTGCCATTAGATTGTGTAAATGTAAGCATGTTGAGGATTAAATAATAATAGATTTGCATTATAACGATGTTGTAGCATGTTTGGGAATGTTGCAGGTGTTTGATGGGGGTTATTTTCAGGTTGGGGGGTACTGGTTGGATGGGTGGGGGGAAAGGCCTCCCCTTCCAGGTGTGTAAGGGGAATGGAGGAGAGTGAGAGGCATGAGGGGAGAGGAGATTTCGTAGAGTGTGGGAGTAGCCTAGTTATCTTTTTGTGTTCCTTTGTGTACGGCGTGGCTGCGGCCAACAGCAGCCGAATAAATAGTTCTTTTGACCATCTGTTCTCTTCTTTTCTTTTGCTATACAACGGAGAACATTACAATATCTTTCCTATATTTCCATGTCTTCTTTTCTTATCATCATTATTGTTATCATAATCATACTAATCCCACAAGCTGGCATTTAAACCTTTAACTGTATAAGTGCATTTTTATGGATAAAACAACAGGGGGTCAGTTGAGTTGGACGCTCGGGCCCACAGGGTTACATCTGTAATGTGGAGACATCTGCCACTGCTTCTAGCCTCCACCCACCAACGTGCAGTTCAGCAGTTTTTCCTCTCCCCTGTTGACCTCTCTCCAAAACGTAAGGGCGATTGATTATTGACAGTCAGCGATTCCCGTACTGAAGAAATAAAGTGTTATGGCACAAAGGAGTCTAGTTCACAAGTAATGATTGATCTTTCAGGCCTAATTGTCCCTGGAGGGAGCCATGGTACTTCTGTTGCTTCCTGAGGACTGTGAATGCCGTCTTCCCCTCCACGTTCAGGCTTGGATTGACAGACGCTGACAGGCCCGCTGAAATGGATTATGCTGTCTCTTAGCCCTTTACTTTCCCAGTAGACTCCTGGGCAAAGATGAGAATATTCAATGAATTTTTTTACATTTTTTTTTCCCATTGCCCATCTCTGTATGCCACATAAACTTGTTACCGATATAAAAAGCTGCTTTCGATCCACCCTCAGAAATTGTTTGAATTTACAATTTCCATTTACTTTAAAAGATTTTTTTTTTTTTTTGTGCTTGCTTGGTCAGCTTTACGTTTCCGCAGAAGGCAATTCATACCTTGTTCATTACAGTACTGTGAATTGGTCCACTTTTCACAGACAAACCTACTCTTATCCCAAGAATCATTTTCAGCTTCCGATAGATGAAAGAACACCCCATGTATTGCTTGTAATTGTAATTTCTATCTCTAGAATTGATGTATTATGAATATATTTAGCAATAAATTGAAATTTATACTTTAAATTTGATATTTACTCTCAGTGGCCACTTTATTAGGTATAAACAGCTAGTAGCAGGAAAATCAGGCCTCCTGAACTACTCTTGTGCATCCAGAGATGCCTTTCCACACACCACTATCTGTTCTTCATATATGCACATGTGGCCTTTTCTAATCTCTCTCATTAGCAAGGTGTTTTTAGCTTTAGAATCATTTTCTGACCACACCATTCTTCGAAAACTCTGGACACTGCAGTATGCGAAAATCTCAAGAAGATAGTTGTTTCAGAGACACCTGAACCCCACGTCTGGCACCAATGATTAAACTACATTCAAAAGTGCAGAGATCATGCATCTTAGCCTTTTGAACGGTTAGTCAAACAGTAACTGAAGGTCAGGACCCTTTCTGATGTATACATGTATTCATTTGTGGACACATGATTCACTGTTTGCATTAATAAGTAGGGGTAGCTAATAAACTGCCCACTGATTGTACATAGTAATTGTAAACATATATTCACACATATTAAGAAAATGCTTATCGTCAGTCACCTACTTTAACACACTGCTGAATGGTTTCAAAAACATTCATCCTTACGACTGCCATTTATTACAACTTGGTACATAAATACCAAAAAAATTTGGGTCCATTATTCATTGATATGATTGTAAGTTATGCAGTACTTTAAGAAAGCCTGGGTGAAAACTGAGTACTAGGTAGTAGGGTAGTGCTGAATTACTCCGCATTTTTTGTTGCACGTCAGGATCGATGTTTAGAATTGAATTTCAGTTGTGTACATGTTAGCATGGCTGCAGTTATTCTGTCCATCAAATGGAAAGCAATATCTACAATATCCTACAATACACTAAGTTCAAGGTCAAACAACTTGCAGTCAGTTTATTGACAGAATTAATACACTTGACCAAGACTTGCTAGATTCAGACCGGCACAACATATTGGGTCTCGACTGAAAACATTAACAACAATTTTTGATGTGCTTTACAGTTTCCTCTGTCTCAAATGGGCCATAACACTCACAATTATATACAAAGGCATTATGTTTTAACGGTAAAGGTTGATGACAACTGACGGAATCAGACCCTCCATCTGTTTCACCAGCATTGCTGTTTATGTTTTAGAGATGCTCAGATCGCTGTCGTTCACTCATAAGTGTGTTTATGTTATATTCTCAACATATGGCCAGGGAGAAAGGATCAAGAGCAGCAAAGAGTTTTACATTTTCCATTTTATTTTTTTCTAAATCAATTCAAGCAGTTACATTAAGCACCTTCGATGTTATTCTGCTTAGCTGCAACTGTTTTCCAGAGTGCTGTGCTAAGTAATTGAGCCAAAAAAGGCAATGCGGCCAGAGTAAGTAATTAACTGTGAATCCACACCACTTCTCATTGTTAGGGCTGGCAGTGATATAGGGTTCCGGAAATATTGCAGTCCCGAGCCATGTGCTGACTGCACAATTAATTAATTAATTCATGTAGTTTTAGTGGTATAATAAACACATGTCAGTTTTTCTGTTTGTCTATAGAAACTGGGCAATGGCAGAGTACTCATGAAAACTACAATACAGACAGCAGTCGTGCCCACAATTGTGAGCAGGAAATGTGAAATTAGATAAGGCTGCATCAGAAAAGGTGAGCGTAGATCACGTCACAGCTGGGAAATAAGCCTTAAGTGCTGAGTTTTTGCTTTGATGAAGAATAATTAACTAAATAATGAACAATGTTACAAATGAAACTAGCTGAATTTCATTGGCAATATGGGCTATGTCATATATCTTAGTAAGAACAATTATGCCAAGATTTCTTGGTTGATTGTTGTGGTACTTTAACTCACCAGTCAAAATCATTGACTGACCTTTGACTGTCATTGTTAACAAAAGAATTTAGACACAAATATTCTAAAATAAACTTTTTTTTTTCTAAATACACAAAGAAAAAAAAAATTCTTATACTAGAACGCAACAGGAAAAAAGAAATGACATTTCTGAACAAGATATCCATGCTAATAATCTGATTCAGAAGAAACATCGATTGCACAATAACACACTTTTGTCTTTTCATGACAGAACGTGATGATCCAAACAGTGTTCAATGGAGAAATGGTGTGAACCTTCATGAAAGTCAAATGTATTTAAGGGGTAAATTGAGTTATATGTTCAAAATCCATGGCAATAATTAATGACCCATTATGTTTTAGAAAGTGAGCAATGCAGTACGATGATGATACTAAATACAAAAGCAATTTCACAGATAAACAGATGAAGCAATAAAATTAACATTTTGAACTGGCATAGCTATACATGACACCTAATGTACCAATCAGTTGTTGTAGCCATCAAAAGAAGAAAGGACAAAGTTCCTCTAAGCTAACGTGTGGAATTGATCAAATGGTATGAGAAATCAGTGAGTGAATTATTGCTGGCGGATGGAGGCAGAGTTACTAAATGAAAAGGTTCGTGTTCCTTTGTCCAACAAAGAGAATGTTGGGTCATTTTTGTCAGATGTTTAATTAAATTCTCAGGACTTTGAAAGAGATGATCACTGTTATTTTTTTTTTAATAACACAGAAATGTACATTATTCTGAAGGGGTCACAAGCTTTCTTTTTCCACTCTATATGATGTCTTTCATGGCAGCATACCTAGTGTGTGTGTCATAATGATGGCACACTGATTTACTTACCAGCTGTCATTTCACTTTTGCAGCCGACGTAATCAAGCTTTTGATTCAGGTGCAAGTGCAAAACAATTACCACCGTCATCGACCGTGGTAACTGCTTTCCGGTAAAGCCTGCAAAAAGAGTGTGGAAAAAACAAACAAATCTCCATCAACAATCCTTGATTGCATTTACCGAAATTGTTATACTTAATTGAAAATCATGAAGTATTCATAATAAAATATCGACCCATCTGCCGGCACTAAAACACTTTTAATGCTCTATGGTTTACTCAGCTGTCCTATTAGGAGCAAGAATGGGTGTCTTGTTTACAAGCAGTAGTGAGGAAATGAATTTCACTATTGACTGACACTATCAACGGGGCAGATAGACATTATAGCAAGGTAAGCTGGTTCTTTCCTGTCAATGTCTGCCAAAGTTGAAGACAGAAACGGATATGGGTTTGAGAGCACCCGAAGCATCACGAGGAAATGGATTCTGAAATCCCGATACCTTTTAAATGAGCTCAGATCAATATAGTCCCAAAATACAATATGTAAAACAGACCAATGCATTTTTTTTTCTGGTTTTGTAGTGTTTCTAGATTTGCAAGGCTTCCTTGCAAGGATTGTAACTGGTTTTCAAATCAAATACTCACTCAATGTTTTTTTTTAATTTTTTTTATTTTGTACTTTAAACATAATGTAAATACACATCTAACTATCCATCTGCTGCCTTCCTGGTCAGAATTGCAGGGTTAAATATGCGTAATGTAAATTCTTAATAATAATAATAATAATAATAATAATAATAATAAT
>JAACJT020000007.1:14812119-14825864 GCA_009936485.2 Gymnarchus niloticus
CCCTTTTTCCTTCCTATCCCATCCACCACAGCCCAAAACGACCCACCGCGCTACCACACAGAAGGGCCCCATAAAAAAGCGCCGGTTCCAGTTAGCCCCCCCCCCCCCCCAAAAAAAAAAAAAAAAGATCAGTCTGGATTCAAGAAGGTTCTGAAAGCTTTATTTAGGGAGTTTGGTCCTTTCACTTGCATCCGTCCTGTTGGCTGTAACAATTCTGACCATTGCCCACTTATCTCCGATCCTCTGAACTGCTGCTGGCTGAATCTTTTTCTGTTTGTCACACCATTCTCCATAAGCTCAAGGCACTGTACTGATTGATAATTCCAGGTTGGTGGCTGTTTCTGAAATGCTAGAGACCACAACATTTTTAGCATCAACAACATTTTCAAAATCACTTTGATTATGTACATTGCGCATTCTAAAGCCTCGTCCGACAGTGACTAAACCACTTGACCCTACCCATATGCTTCAGGTATTCAGATGCAAGCACACGATTCTTTGTTTGTATGAATGCCAGTAAAGAGCACATGTAGGTAATCAAGTGGCAGCTAAGCATAGATTCCTTATAACTATGTGCACTCTGAAGTAGCTTTTAATTTTTTTCTTTCTTCCTTAAAATTGATTTATGCTGTTTGTGAACATTTTTCAGGGCCCAATTTCTGCCTCAGTATTCAGATTAAGTGCCTGATTTAAAGATCATGATTTCATTCGACCTCCTACAATATGCAAAATACAAATTGATTACAGGATAAGTCGATCACACTTGTGAAACTGTCCGATCTTTCTGAAAAACCAACTTATTATCCTTCTTTTTTTTTTACGGTAAATTAAACATTCATGCTGGAAATATGAAAATAAATGTCAGAGTCCATGTCCACATAGTGTGCAGTTGGCAAAGGAACAAAGTAAACGATAACAGGCTAATTCATTTTTACTTCAGTTCCCGCTCATATGACAACTATATCTGCTTATTTCCTGCTTTTGTTGGATGCAAGGGGGAAAATGAAAACAAACATAGATCCTGGTCTGACAGAAGACGGAAAAGGAGGTCCCAGCTGAAGCGTCAAACATATCAAAAATGTTTCAACGGCCACAGTTGGGCACCCATTGCCACCAGTAGGACTTCCCTCCAAGACCAACAAGAGGCACAATGGTAGTTAGGGATCAGGCTGACCTTTTAAAACACCCCCTTTACTGAGACTGCCCCTTAGCTTCAGCTACTGTGGTATTTACATTAGCATTTCAATGCATCTGGTCTGGTCAGGAATAAAATATTCATTTGACCTTTAAAGAAAAGTACACCTAAATGCTGTCATGTCATTTAACCTTAGGAATGTACATGTACAGTAAAGTATGAATGGATAAAAAGAAAGACTCATTATAAACATTTTCTTTTCTTATCCAGGGAAAAGATTTATCTTGCAAAAGCAACCGATGTGACAAAGTGTGGGCTGCACTCTTGGCGGGGTCTCAGTCTGTGGCCATGTTTGGGTATTTCACTAGGTGCATGCAGTAATAAACAAGGTGTGTTCAATTAAGGCCACTGGCCACATCTGCCCTGAACCATAATGAAATGGATGTGTGCCCTTTGAAAGCCCTGCAAAATGAATACTGTTGACAGAACAATTAGCATTTAAAAGGAAGAATAACCTTTACTCAATACATAATTTTTACTGCACTGGAGCTCTACTTCCACCACAGCTAGACCAAAGTGGCTCCAACACCCGAAGATTCTGGCATGGCCGAGAGCCAAATGCTGGTGGAGTATTTTTTTTTTTTCTCTTTGGCCAAGCTTGGCAAATCAAATCAAAATATCATGCTGCAGTTCACGTCAGTCGCTGGCTTGTAACGTTAGCAGTGCTGGTGTTACGTCGAGGGGACAGTCGGCACGCACGAGATGATGTGATGAATTAACACCCACACCGCCGATGTGGCTTTGGGGAAATCATCGTCTTTTTACTTTAGAGAGCGTGTGAAGTGTCCGGCAGTATTTATTATACAAGTACAAAAAATGCATCCTCCGAAGCCTTTGTCCTTCTACTTTACCATGTGTCCTGTCACAAAATCAAGCTGGGCCACATGTGACCTGTTTGGGTAGCAGCAGCAGATCACATCATCGTTTTTGCTGATTGCTATAAAGTGAACATAATAATCCACATTGAGATTTCTCAAGCTGAGAATCACACAGTGTCAAAATAAAATAAGAAGACGCCATTTAAACGGCAGAACAAAGAAACCCACACACTTTGCTACCCACTCCTTTAGCGATTATTGCTAAATGTCTCACACAAGGCATTGACGGATCAACTGGAGCTGCCACACTGTATCAGAGCTTTCTTTTAATGTTACTTTTACTTTGTGAGCTTTTTTCCCGGTCTACACCTCCAAGCAGTTCACCTTACCGTCAACACAGTTAAAATGGCATGGGAGCTCTGCGGGAGGGCTACCCTGAGAGTCTTTAACCTAAGGATTTCTCTATATCTAAAAATCCTCAAAAAAATAATGGGGGCAAATTTCCACTGAAGCCCTCTGTTGTGTGTTGTTTATGCGTACGTCAAAGTGGTGTATAATTCAGTCCAGTCTTCCTTACGACTCTGGTACTGTGTCTGCATGTTTGGAGATTAATTTGCAAAGTTATGGGCACCAGGTAAAGAAGGAAAACAGGTAACCATTAAAAATGAAGACGAGAAAAATATGGGGGAGGGGGGCACTGCAGTAGGATGCTTTAGAGCCTAACCCACTGTTATCGTTGCTCTAACCTTAATTTTTCAAGGCTTTATTCAGTAATCAGTAATAATTCAATGTAAATTCTTTTTTTAGCGACTATTAGTCTAATATCAATTTAGTCTTTTGATTCTTTGTTGTGTGTTCAACCATGAGCGTCACCCTGCTTCCGTGTGTTGAGTTTTTGAGAAATCACACAAAGATAGCTGTTAGATTTAGTTACAGTGTAACTTACTGTAACCTTAATCATGCATTTGTGCCAGCTTATACTAATATACCTTATGCTTTCTTGTTATAATTCTAACGTCTAATGATCTGAGATCGCAATCTCTCATTCGATATAGGGTTATGTTTCCCTTGACTTTGAATTTTTTTTTTTCTGTTTAAGACAATTTTACCTTTCACTGGACAAAATCCCTCCTCACATTCAGCCTTTACTTTTGGGGAAACTGGCAGATTATCCTTTCTTCTATGCTGTCAAGGTGGTATGTCCCAACAGAGCCAACTTTAGAAGTATATCTCTCATACAACCCATTTTACACAAAAGGTGTAATCATCCAGACATGAAATGTCATAAACCTATTTTGCGATATACATTTTAACAGACCATGCCACAAAGTACTCGGTAAATAAGGTCAGGATAAATCCCTGGGACTGTAAAACTGTCCTTTCTGGTGTTTTTAATTTCACACATATTTGCACAGGAAAATTACATTTTACTTATCTAATGTAGTTGAGAATCCTGGGAAAATATCAAGTTTGAGGACTGGTCTTGGATATTTGGCTGTAAACATGGCCCGCCACTATTTGGATAAATGCACGCAAAGAAATAAACTCATAAATGACAAATCAATGACTTTTTTTTTTTTTTCATTGTTATTTGCTTGTCTATTTGCATTTTGCTTTTTAGAAGGAAAAAACTATTTTTGAAGAAAAATAAATATCATTGACATCCCAGGGTTTCCTTTATATTCCTTCCATCATGTACATTATATATATATATATATATATATTAATGTAGAGGCACGGACCCTGGTTTGCCCCCATTGTGGGTAGGTGTATTCAGTGTGGCTTTGTGGTGTTATTGTCTTAGTTGTGCGCTGTGGAAATGTGGTGTGTGTTGTAGTTAGTGGTGGAATAACCGGTGTTGCATTGTAAACCTTCTTGTGTGTTTGTGAAGGGTCCACCAAAATCGGTCGTTGTAATGTGTGTGTTCTCTTTCCCTGTATTTGCATCGTTTGGGGAGCGTTTATGTGTGTGGCTGCTTATTGCCAGTTGATATTATTAAAAGTAGCTTATTAAAATCAAGATGTCTCTACCTCCTGCTTCCCTCTGGAGTCGTTTCCACAATATAAATATTTAGCACATGTATACAGTATTTCTAAGTTCTTAATATGTACTGTGGAATTTATAACAGAGATGTGTATCAATATTTCCCCGTTGGCTGTGTGCTGCAGTTCAACTTTGTTTAATAGGAAATATGAGCTCTGTGAAAGGATTCAGATCGTGAACTTGCAGGCATGTGAGGCTTTTTTAAACTAAGCTTTTGTTTTTGATTCTGTAAATCATTAAATACGAAAGGCCAACAAAGACAGCACCAAGAGACAGCACATCCACACACAAAAAGTCTATTTCTTAAAAGCTTTAAGCCTACCCCCAGCTTAGGCAACGTTGACCCTCAATGTTGAGAAGGATAAATAGTTTTGCTGTTCAAAGGATCTTTAGATTTTATTAATTTCTCAGATCTCTGCTCATTTTAGATGATATCTATAATGATATCAAGGCTAATTCAAAATTTTGTAATTTTATGCTTACAATAGATATTCACAATGTACATGTTAGTGGTCAGGGGGATGCATTTTCGTGCTCTTTGAACTGAACATGCCCTACTTAGGCATGAACCAGTGCTCTGCATACCTCGCCATGATAAAATTGCTCTTACTCATAGACTCTCATTAGCAATTAGTCAGATTAAGGACGTCATTTCTGGATGGACTCGGTGCAATCTTTTCATCTTTACTTTCCGATGGTATTATTTTTTAGAACATGTTCATGATGATGACGATGATAATCATTATCATATTATTATTGTTGTTGTTGTTAACATCATCAATAACAACAAGGAATGAAATTCAATCCTGGTTTGATGTAAAAGTAAGTTAGCATTGGCCTTGCCCTTGTCTGCCTATGGGATGGAGAACAGCACAAACAACAAAGACAAAAACAATGAACCGTTATCTGGAAATAAAACCAGAAAACAGATACCCCAGCGATGCATAATTTCAAGAGAAAGCAACAGAAAAACGAGATAAAGGCCCAAGAAAGCAGATTAATTTGTGTTCACAGTACGCCCTGCTATTGTTACTGTGATCCTGTATCACGAGTTTTACAAATGACTTCTTCATGAAGGCAGAACAACATGTTTAATGGTAGTGGGAAGTAATTGGTAGCAGAACAGCGATGAAATCGTGAACTATGACAGCAGTATGATGACAGTAGATCAAGTCATAGTACTGGCGGAGATTCTTGTAAAGCTAAGATAAAATCACATTCGGTGTGCTGGTAAAACCATTCCATGACCTCATCACGTGTTCTCTTTCTAATGCACAGAGACGGTAAATATTTCACTGTGGCTCTAAAAGCTTCAGGTCTTTCTCCAAATCTGTGTAAATAAGCTGCTCAAAGAAAAAATAAGAAACAAAGAGAAGCCAAAATGAGGAAAGTGTCTACTGAATTTCACTTTACTCCGTCTGCTGTGTTTACCCTTCTTATAACTGGGTGACATTTATGCAGTGGGTGACAGTGTCAGACATGTCTTAAAGGTAAAATAAGCCCCATTCCCCAGTGACATTTTATAGTTTCTGTGTCATTGTCGCTTCCACTCTTCTACTGCTGCTTTGGTCGCAGGTAAATTTCAACAGGACGTGAATCTTTTCTGCTTTTGATAACAAACACGTTTCTATTAATGAACCTGTCCTGCTCGGTGCCAGCCAGAGGAGGATGAGCTTCCCCCTTGAGTCTGGTTCCTCTGACAGTTTCTTCCTCCTGATGGAGTTTTTCCTTGCCACTGTCGCCATTGGTTTACTCTCTGGGGACTCTGGGCCCGGGACAATGTAAAGCGCTTTGTGACAATACTTCTTGTTAAAGGCGCTATATAAATAAGATTGAATTAAACTAGAAAAAATAAAGTGCACTTTATAATGACTAGAGTTTAAAGTTTGATCATCACTTGGTATTCCTAGTTTGGTGCATGTTCTCATACTGAATAATGTGTGTTGTGTATAGACCTTAGCAACACATAACTGCTTCTGAAATGCATCCATGTTAGGGATTTTCAGTTGCATGACCAAAAAATGTAGGCTTCGTATATATCTGTTGAGAGTCCAATTTAACTGTTGATCCTGTGCACTCATTGACTCTGTCATATTTATATAGAATTACATAGGAATTATACATAAAAAGAAGGAATTATCTGCCGAGACATTTTTTTTTCAAGTGAATAAGAATAGGAATGGCTGAAATACTTGTAATTGGGAAAAAATGCTACAGAAGAATGTTTTTAAGTTAAATTTAGCATGGAACTTGACAAAAATGTTTTCTAATTCAGGAGTAGAAGCTGGTTTCTGCTCTCATTAATTATACTTATATATACTAAGAGGTATACACAATATTGATTGGACTTAGTTTTTTAATGCACTTTATATGTTGTTAATTACATAAACACTTTTAATTGGCATTGTTTTTGAAAGCATCCTCACTTTACAGCATTTTTTCACAAGTGTCCAAAACTTTAACACAGTACTGTAAAAGTTGTTGTACAGTACAGAGTACTGAAAAGTACTATTGGTGCCCAGGGGGAAACTACGCTGAAACAAGCCCGCAGGGAAAAAAAAAAAAAAGCAGTAAGCCAGCACAAATTAGGGAGGTGGACCACAGACAGGGGGAGGAGCCTTTATCCTTTCCCTTTTCCCTTAGGGAAAAAACACAAGTAGTTTTTGAAATATGAAACACAAAAGTTTCCCATGGTGCCCTCAGAATTATGCCTCCCTGGGCAGGTGTCTGTCTCACCCATGCCTAGATCCATGTGAGCTTCCCATGGTGCCCTCAGAATGATGCCGCCCTGGGCAGGTGTCTGTCTCACCCATGCCTAGATCCATGTGAACTTCCCATGGTGCCCTCAGAATGATGCCGCCCTGGGCAGGTGTCCGTCTCACCCATGCCTAGATCCATGTGAGCTTCCCATGGTGCCCTCAGAATGATGCCGCCTGGGCAGGTGTCCGTCTCACCCATGCCTAGATCCATGTGAACTTCCCATGGTGCCCTCAGAATGATGCCTGGGCAGTGTGCATAGAGCCACTCCTGACCGTATAACATATTTTTTTTTTTTATGTAGACTCAGCATTATTAAAATAAATTGGCCTTTTGAGATGATCTGCAAAGATATGTAAGGTATTCTAGAAGTTTTAAAGTTGACTTCTGAATGGAAATATTCTTGATGCACCACAACAGAAGGGGGAGATAAACAGAGCTGAAGATGAGGAGTGTAAAACAAAGTTTTTGAGAATAAGCACTTAGAAATCATAAATTAGTTTACAATAAAACTGGTCGGCGGGGCATTAACAATGACAGACCAATGCGCACACACACACACACACACACACACACAAACACAGTACAGCCAATTTTGAATCGTCAGATGATGCAGTAGATTACACTCTGATTTGACCTTTAAAAAATGCTTACTTTGAAGGAATGTTCATCAACCAAGGCTGCAAAAGGCATGGTTTAACTGTTAGTGGGGTGGTGTGCGGCTCTGTGGGCTAGAACTCCAAGCTCATGCCCTTAAGTTCGCTGGTTGGAGTCCTACGGCTGGCAGAGTGACCACGTCACCATTGTGCGCTTGAAGAAGGCCCTTAACTCCAATTGCAGCAGGGGTGCTGGGTAATGGCTGTCTCAGCACTGTGTCTACAAATCTGCACTCACCTGTACATGGAGAGCATGATGGAATTGGTAAAAACTGCCTAAAGTTCCCAAAGTAATGAATGAAGTATGTTTATCTATTTTAAGTGGCTGTGTTGACGAAGTCACAGAGTTGGACTGGAATCAGTGAATTTTTATGGTTATATTTTAGTTGCTTATCAGAAGTTTTCTAGTTAAAATATTTTCATTTATACATTCCAATACTCTACTCCAAGCAATTCAGATTAGGATCCTTGGTCTCTGTTCAGGCACTGCCTGCTACTGGCTGATGTGCCACATCAGTAATGTGTGAATCTCTAACTGCTGGCTTCAGAAGACCAGCCTTTCTTCTACCCCCTTCCTTTTACCTTGCTTTTTAGTTTTATCAACACGTATCACCCAGAATGCCTCACTCTCTGCATTCCCAGCCTCATCACCCATCTGGTTTTGGACACATCCACCTTCACCACCTTCACACCCTGAGGAGTCAAGACAAAGTCAGGGACCAATCAGAGCTAATGGATAAGACAAAAAAAAAAAAAAAAATGAAGGCACATCAAATAGACAAGGTAACTTGATCTGTTAACTCCACAACTGGATGCTGATTTAAATCTCCACATTCTACATGACTGAAAGCTCATTCCCAACACAAAGTTGAAACAGTATGATCATGTCCCACTGTAAAAATGTTTAAAAAAAGTCAGGAAGATTAAACACTGCCATAACACATCATAGTCATATGCATTCAACAGTCCAATCATCCATCCATCCATCCATCCATGCACCCACAAATTAAAGGGCGTGCTACCATATATGGAAATCATTGTAAACCATTAGATTTGCTAGGTTTTCAGCTTCTTAGAATTTTATATATGTGTGTTTGTAGTTGAGATGGTAAATACAACCCCACAAAAAGAAGTTAATATCAAAAATATCATAAATAAAATCAATGTGGTGAGCTGATTTGCTGCTGTTATCAAAATACAAACTCAACAGTAAAAAAAAAAAAAAAGGCCTCAGGACTGAGTAGTGTAGTTGCTTTGCTAGTAAAACTGAACTTATTTAAAACACATAAAAATCATAAATATAACATGCACTATTTTTCACAATATCACAAACACAATTGCCAAAACCTACAAAAATGACATTGAGGTTTCTTAAAACTTGTGGGTATAGTATTATATTTCTTTTATTTCCTGTGTATCATTTTAAAAATACCAGATCATCAAAAATACCAGCGTCATTCCTTTTTCCACTCAACAACAAACTCAATGTAGGCAGTCTAGCTGCTCAGTGGTGTTACTCTAGATTTCGAGGTTTAAAAGTGACCTCTGCTCTCATTGTGTGGAGTTTCTCTTTGCATAACACAGATCTCCCATCATCATCATTCGCTTTCGGCTGCTCCAGGCAGGGGCCACCACAGCGGACCAACCATCTCCATCTCCTCCTGTCCTTCGCATCCCACTCTGTCACACCAACCACCTGCATGTCCTCTCTCACCTCATCCATAAACCTCCTCTTTGGCCTTCCTCTTTTCCTCTTACCTGGCAGCTCCATCCTCAGCATCCTTCTCCCAATATACTCAGCATCTCTCCTCTGCACATGTCCAAACCAACGCAATCTCACCTCTCTGGCTTTGTCTCCAAACCATCCAACCTGAGCTGACCCTCTAATATACTCACTCCTAAATAACACAGATCTCCCAGAACAGTCCAAAAACCTGTGGTTAAGTGAATGGGTAATTTATTGTGTGTGTGCTCTGATGAATTGGCATCTCACCACAGGATAGACTCACTGTAACCTGAAACTGGATAACCAGTTGGAAGAGGATTGCACTTCAGACTCATTCAAAATAAAACACACACGCGTGCAAACATGCACACACAACAAAATATAATAGCATATTTTCACAAGCTGAACTCAAACATTTTCCAGCTTAAAAGGGACAGCTGTTATAGAATTTTGATAAAAAATTATAAATAAATATGCTGCATCATAATTGTGATGATTTAGAAAGCTATTATAATGTGTGGGTAGGTGGAAAATCAACACTCCTCATTTTCAGTATTATTGCAAAATGTGTCTGGAGTTAAATGGAGAATGAAATCTCTGAATTCAGATTCTGTTTCTATTTAAAATTTCTTTGCACGCAAATTTAATCAGTGAAGACGAATGTTACGATGCAATGGACTGTCATCCAATGTCACGTGATATAAGACTAACCAGAATGCAACCCTGAATTTCCATGAGAAACAAACCATGATGTTACATGATCTACATTAAACTGACAATTTCATTAAATTAAATAAATGTAGCTTCATGCATTTACATTATAGTAAATATTTAACCTATTAATGATATAGCTAACACCCATTTCTAAGCATTGGCAAAGAGAGACAAAGCATATACACATAATGGCTGCTCACTGTCAAAAACAGGGAACCCACCGCTGTCACTCAAACCGAAAAAGAAAGGAAGAAAGTCATCCATTTTCTTTGTCAGAGATACTCCCTGAGTATCTCATCAGGCGGGTCTGGGCTGCTCATGAAAGCCAAATTGAAAACCTTTCATCCTCCATATATTACGGTAGCTGTTGGCCTGGCCTGCCCCGGCCTGCTCATGTACTGAGCTACACAGGTGCAGGTGCCTTGCAATTATGAGACTCCGGAGAGTCCATTAACACTGCTATGTTTTTAAGCTGCTTCTTGCAACCCTCAGCCTTTCAGCAACAAGACATTAATAATTTATTTCAAGATACAATTTGGAGAGGAAAAAAGAATGAAAAAATTGGAGAAATGGAAGATTTTAGGCCCTATATACATGTCAAAAAATGGTGTCCAAATCTATATTTGAGTGAGATGACTTCATTATATATTGAACATACTGCATGAATAGTATTTTTTTTTTCCGAATTATATACTAAGAATGGAAATTGCTTAAATATGCATGTGTATAGTTATTTTAGCGTGTAAAACACAAGTTCATATAGAAAATATCTGTGAACGTACAGTACAAATGCAAGAATTTCAGTTAATTATAAGGGACCACAAGTGACAGGAATGGAAGGCTTTTGTGTAACTTTTACGCAATAAACCGAAGTCTGTTACTCACCGCTTATTTTCTTTTCCAGAAGAGCACAATAGCTGCCAAAAAAGTCACAGCTACACATTTATCCTGAATTCATTTTAACAGTTAAGAATTTTTCTACTTTAATTGTGTTTTGCCATCATGCTTGAGAAAGTTAGAGGGCAAAAAAAGTAGATCAAAAGACTTTGTAAATGCTTTGGCAAGCTCAGACTCACTGATGGTCACTCTACAATAATGATGATGGATAGTTCAAGGCCGTGCATTGTGATTTTAGATTTGCATTGTGATAAACTGTCTAAATGCCATTTACATGAGATAAAGGTCGACTGTTTGTGAAAGGTTTTGTTTGAAGCTCAAGTCAACCACATTCTCAAAGCACTCTCAAAAATTGTGGCAGAGTAATTTGGGGCTCTACACACAAGCCTGGTTTCAATAAACAAGCTACCACAGCATACTCTGCATAAATAACTGCTTCTTCTCCTCTGTCAGTCTTCATTCTACATTCAGGCCACCGTGTATCTACTAGAGATAGGGTGCTGATGAAAAAAAAGCAGTATTATAACATGGAATTTTAAAATATTATTACAAAACACTAAATATAGCCCTAGAACATTCTTTTGCTGCAATGACTACTGTAATGTGAAAGGTTAAAACAGTGCAGGGAGATACATTGGATGACAATTAAAATACTTCGGATGTCGCTGGAACGACACCAACATTCTTGTAGGTCAACGTGCAGAAACAAATTAATGGTGTCTGCAAAATTACAAGAGAAATAAAATCCCCTCCGCACCACAAAGTGACATGCAAATAATTGTTGTATGTCGGGTAGAGAAACGTCATGTCCGTTTGAAACAGGTGTGTGGCACGGTACGGTAAAAGGCTGACACTTATGAAATGAGGTATTAAATGCAGGCACCTGAAGCAGAGCAACTCGGCAAGAAGAGACGGAGACCTAGAGATTTCTCAGATATGCCTCCCTTGAGCGATTAGCACATCACGCTGGCATTTAGCATTTCATGAATAATAACCATTCACTAATTAAACAAATTGCTTATGTGGTACTGTATAAAGAGCCAGATGTAATATATGAATTAGAAGTAAGCATTAAAAACAAGTAAAAGGGGAGGTAATTAAATAAACAAATGACTTAGATAATAATAATTCTGAATAAATGGAAAAAAAAAAACAGCAATTTCTTGTATAAGTAGTTTACTTTTTCAAATTATGTATCAATTTTTAATTTCTATTATATTTTTCACAATAAAGTTAGAGATTTAAAAAAATAAAATTTAAAAAAAAAAATTGCTTATGCTTGAAATTATTGTAATGATTAGGAATCGAGTAGGATCCAAGTGCAGTAATACTAAGACTATTAGGATGGGATAAAAAGGAATCGAAAAGTCGTAAAACGAGCAAACGTTCATAGAACAAGTCGATCCACACAAGCATCTACATCCAAATCGTGATCCAGAAACCATAATCTGAATATCAGTCCGAATGTCAAAGGAGTTAGCAACAATGGTAACAATAGCAGAACTGGAATGGAGAAGCCAGCTGGAAATACTAAGGGTCATGCATAGGAAATCAGAAGATGCCTAGATGACACTCAGTACTGTGGAGATACATGATACCTCACAAAGAGGTAACTGCTTTGCTGGGTTCTATAACAATGAACAAACTAAGGACAAGTGTCAGGACCCTGGGGAGCAGAGCTGGGAGCCACTTTGGCCTGGTGAGGGTGTGACAATGACCTTGAGCAGTTGTGGAAGCTGGTTGCGTTGTGTCTGATATAGGCCTACATCTCATCTCAAATGTATTGTGCATTTCAGGTAAAAACAATCAGCAAAAATAGGAACAATGCTTTGATCACACGTCATCCTGGGTGCATTCCAATATGGTTTGAGGCTCAGTGAACATCAAAAGTCCAGAGTATTTATAAAGCAGTGTATTTTGTTCTGTCCTGAAGCATTATGCTGTAAATTACGGACAACGAACCCTAATGTAAAGTAACTATTTAATCATTTGACATGAAAGTTAAAATTGTAATGTGTCTGTTATTGATATAAGTACACTCTAGGGGGTGAGGATATATTTGTATTTATTGCACACCGGAATGTGGTGGTAGAATATCCATGGACTAAATGTGTGCCAGTCTTCCCCAAAAGAGTGTGACGCTTCCGGCTGTTTGCTAGAGGCCTACTCCTGCATCTCTGCGGCCAGGCTGCCACCAGAGATACCCTGAGCATGACATTTATCCAGAGGAGGACATTGACGGATGCTTCAAAGCTACTTTGTGCTACAGCCAAGAAAGGCCCCCTAGTCGCACTAGATAAGACTGTTTTATCTTTTAACCTGCGTGTAGCGCAGCCATTTTCCGAAACCTCTCAGAGCCTCGCATGCTTTACCTGGCCTAGCCATCCCAGAGCACAAGACTTTGAAAATAAAACCAACTATTACGAAAGATAGAGCAAATGATCCCAAAACAGTGCAGAATTTATTTCTCACAGGAGCTTTTTGTCAGCACTGTTTAGTTGTTCTTCTTAAATAATGTTTGTTTTAACAGGAAAAGCACATTAGATGGTAATATGATCCAAGCAGAGCATTTTGTACATATCTCCAGATTCTTCATTGTGCCTGGGAGGATATGGACAGAGTTTTCTTCTGAAAATTTATCCTACCTTTTCCAATGAAGTGAGGAAAAAAAAAAAAAAGATTTGATTTTTTGAAAATGGATGTCTGATGTATTCCTTGTAGTTAAGGTCCTCAATGAAAATGCATCTTTCATGACAACATTTAGAATGAAAGCTCTTAAATAAATCAACACGAAAGTTATCTGTCAAGATGCCAAGACTTTTTACCCCCCCCCCCCCCCCCCCTTGGGGGGGTACCCGTTTTGGTGGGTCCGGTGGGCTCCTACTCTTTTTTCAATTCTTTTAGTTCGCTTTTTTTTTTTCTTCTTCTATTAAATCCCC
>JAACJT020000007.1:14825953-14836515 GCA_009936485.2 Gymnarchus niloticus
AGCCCTTAAAAAACCCACCCCCAAAGGAATAGGTCAGGCGTCCAAGTCTTTGTTCCCCCCCCCCCCCCCACCGTTGGGGAGTTAACTTATTTGGGAGGTCAGGTGGTCATCAGATCTCTTGAAATTCCATTGACTGCCCTTTTTTTGGCCTAGAGTCATACAATCCCCTTTGGATTTTGTAGTAAAAAAACTTCTCTCTTCTGATTTGAACAGCAGCAAATGCATCTAATTAATAATATCCTTATTAATAAGTCTACCTGGAATTCATTCATATTCTGCTGCTGTTCCACAGTCAAGTAATTCAAAAATAATGCTAAACCATCCATACTGCATCCATACTGGAACAAAAATATATGAACCTACACTACAATATTAGTATCAAAATCAGTTCTGAAGATTTTTTTATTATTATTTCAGCCTTGTTCATCTGCTTATTACCATACTTTTGATTCTCAAATGACAGGAATGCTATTCAATGTTAAATGTGAAAATATGCAATTCATTATTAAGGAATTAGTTATGCTTTGAAATTGCCGATGTTTTTAGGCATTTTTAATCTCTGCTAATTTCATTCTATTGAGTTAAACCTTTTTACTGAAGTGAGAAAAAACATAGCCAGTTTGAAAATACCATGCTCAAAATCATATGTCAATGTCTTTGGAACACTCTAGGAAACCAGAGAACATAAAGGAATCCCACACAACATGAGGTGAACAGACACACAGTTTTTATATGTGTGAGCTCATAAAGGTAGTTTTCACTTGATAAAATTTTGAAGATGCAGCATATCGTCTGCAATCATGGCTGCAAACATTGCTACAAAACACAAACAATATGATAAAACCAACTTGAGTCACAGATCCCATCTCAAATAAAATGTTTCCTTGGCTTTCTGTATACTGCTGATGGTCGGTGTATTTGAAAGCTGGGTGAGGGGGGCAATGTTTTGGCTGCAATGGAACTATATTCGTTGAATCGGATATGCGACCAAGCATTAAACTGTATGATATATACATATTCTGTCAGGTCCACTCATATTCAGCTTTTGGGCAGGTTGATTTTACGAGGTTAAAAATGGTTCAAGTATTAGTGTACACCTGAGATTTTAGACAACATCACCTCAGGGAAGTTTAAAAAGGTTATGTCAGAAATTATTTCAGAACACTATTTTACCTACTTTTGGTTTTCATACTTTTTGAGAATTGTGTTCCAGATATTTTTTTTTTTTCCACACAACTAATTCAACTAATGAGTTAATTAAACAGGAGGACTAGCATCTTTATCACATAGGGAACCAAAATGATTTTGTGTAAACCAGGAGCGGTATGAGTCATTTTTATGTATTGAGAGTCATTCTTGCGCTATCTGAAATTAACTAGAAATTTTCTTACCTGCACACTTAGGAGTTTTAATTCTGCACATTCACTTATTAATAAATGAAATTTTAAGTTAGCATCCTGTGTTGTTGCTATGCAAATGATTTTATTTTTTATAAAATATTGGTGCAACATCTCTGCATTTAGTAATACTGAAATGATCAGTGAAGAACTTGAAATTGGATTTGTTTGTTTGATAAAAATAGTACTTAAAAAGCATTTGACAGCTGGCACATTAGATGTTGAAATGACCTTTTGAAAGTTTAAACAAAAGGGAAACAGATAGCAAAGGAAACTCAACTTTTTCTGTTTTGGCATTCTTTTGATTTATTTGAAATCAAAATTAATTAATTAATTGAATAAATAGATTGTAAAATTGCATTTCAAATGTGAACCCTCGGACTCAGTGTAAATTTAACAGTAAATTTAACATTTGTATTTGGATTTGTTTCTTCCCAGTAAGGCTTTGATGATATTGCAAGGTGAATAACAATCATTGACTGTTATTATGTTTTATTATCCCCAAAATGGCACAAGCATTTTGTAATCATTGGTTAACATACTTGCAGACAATCATTTTGAGACACCTTTTAGAATGTGTCGTTGGGAAAACGTTAATTATTTATTCCTAGCTACCTTGAGGGTTTCAAAAGCCAACTTCTTCTGCCGTGAGAACTGTTCAGTCATTCCGTCGTACTTAAAAGTCAATGAAATGTCACAATATCTTAAGCTACTGCCTAAGCGCCTTTTTTACAGGCATCCCCAAGGAGTGATGGGTTTTTATTTATACTACAAAGTGGCATGGCCATGCAGCCCCTGAAGCTATCAATAATAAGATCAAGCAAAGCAGCAAATTTAGCTCTGTGTGCAGGGATGTGGACTTGGTTGGTGGTTTTACTCTGGGTAAAATTAATGACAGGTGGGTCCCTAATCATCACATTATTTCTTTTTTGATTTGTATTACTAGAATATTATGAGACACAACAGAGAGTTTTTGATAGGCAGACCAGACAAGTTTCTGTAATGTGATACTAAATGTTTCAAATAGACCATTCATTCATTCATTCATTCATTCGTTTATACCTTTTAGATAGAACCATTTCAATTTCAAAATTAAATTTATATTAATAATTTTGCAGATACATCCCATCTAGGGTTTATGCTACCTGAAATAGCTCCTGATCCCTGATGGATGGATGGATGGATGGATGGATGGATGGATGGATAATTTAGTTAACCTTAGTTTAATCTTCTTGTCTCAACTGATCTTCACATTGAACTTTACATTTATATCTGTATGTACCTAGCAATTCTTATACTCAAATGCACAAGAATTAGATAAATGATCATAACTGATGTAACTAATTATGCAGGTATTATTTGTATTCAGGAAATGGTAGATTGTTGCCTAAAATGCACCAAGCTAGCTAACCAAGGTCATTTAAATGCAAATGTAAGAGATAGTGGATAGTGCTTTATAAATGTAAAAATGGCTATTATGTTGTGACTGGATAATAAGACTGCTGGTGGGACATGGTGAATTGATATATAGAGGCCTTGCTATGGCCATAGGGGATGGAAACAGCCTAAGCATTGGAGAGAGAGCTGTCATTCAGCAACACTGGAAAAGCTTGGTGTTTAAAGGAAATCCTGGTCTATTTTTTGGTAACTGATCTAAACTTTATTCTTGGTGTTTTACATGTATAGTATGTTTACATATATATTTTACATATAGATATATTTATTCTTTTTCCCCTTTTCCTCATGTTTTCCTTTGTTTATGGGTATTACTAAAAAACATCCCTTACATCAGTTTTGCAAACCATGGCCCCATGTGGATGCACTTATGGGTGCTATGACAGATTTAGCAAATGTTAATATATGCTCTCAAAATGGGAGGTGGTTATATATACAATTTTGTTAAGAGCACACATGACATCTGCTGATGGGATGGAAGTCAGGGGATCCTTTGCCACCTTGTTTGCCTGGACAGGAGTGTGGGGAAAGATTGTTACACTGTAAATATATTCTAGTCTGTTGAGTATGTGCAGATCGACTGTATATTAAGAAGTGTTATATTAGCTAAAAATATTGAGTTTGCATGTACCTTCAATACTGCTTTTTAAAAACACATATTGCAAAGTTTTTTGGCTTAATGTTGACTTGTTCTTGCTTTATCTATATGATTTTTTGGAATGTTCAATTTTTGTTTGCACAAAGGAAACAAGAGTCAAAGCAACTTGCTGGAGACCGAGTGTTTATTTGCTTTTTGGAAAAATCGCATCAGCAACAATCTGTGGTCCTAACATAAGGACCAAATGATTTCACTGCATAGTTTTATCATGGGATACTCCCTACCCCCACACAGACTACAAAATTTAGGCTTTGCTACTGAGAAATCTGCCTACACAACCAATGACATCATCCTGTGTTTGGGAAGTGTGCCCCCTCCTGGCTTGCCAACTTTAGAATGCCAGTTTACTTATAGACGTAAAGAAAGCTAAATTTCCATAAGGTAAAAAAAAAAATAATAAAAAATTGTCGTGATGTAACAGACAAAACAGCTGACACAATTAGAACTCAACTGGTTTGTCAGCAGCTAACATTGCCAATATTTTTTATTTTTTTTCTATTTTCTATGAATCATGTCACCTGGTGAATGTAAGAATTCATTGTTCCTGAACGGCCAGGCACCATGTCGCCTATATGCATCTCTGTCACCGCCGCCTCCAACTCAGTCTATTTTCCACTAATCAATTCCTTTATGTCTTAAAAGAGGTGGGACTGGAGCATTATCCATAGCCAGCTCCTGCTAAGTTATTATTACAATATATTAAGTTCATTGCTATTTCTATTACTAGAAAACAACTTTAAAAAGTAGATGTTTAGGATCCAGCTGATTCATTTTCTTTCCTCTCTGAAATTATTATATAATCAATAGTATGTGACAGCAGAAATAAAATACTGCAGCCAACCACAAACTGAAGACCGAGACATATGAAGGAAGACGCAATATATATATTTTTTTTTAACACAGCTTGTCTGTCCCACTTCTTTCTCAAGAGTGCCGTCTCTTGTCGCACCGTGACTCTTGAATGTTATGTAGAAAGTGAATTACAGCGACGGACTGTTCTGACCCCCGGGTATTGTGTGGATTGTTAGCCGCCCTCTAGAATGCGATGACAAACCGGCGTCTGACAAATGTAAAGTCTCCTCCCACCTCTGCCTCATGATGGAGCTTCCTCAACAATTCCGTCAGAGGTGCGCGGTGTCGCAGAGTCCAATTTAGGCTGAGCACGCTTACGGCACCGTCAGACAGAAAGACTGTGCTTTCTCGGGATCGGGCTGCTAAAAAATAAATAAAGGAAGAAATGAAACCAGGAAACAATTGGCTATCAAAGGAATCGAGACAACGGCCGAGACCAAGAGAATGGCACTGTTCTCTTTGAACATAAAAGTTCTGACCCGCTTGGTGCCACGGAGTCAATCAAAAATCAATGCCATCATGTGTGACTAAGCTCCACTCTGTGTAACCGGGACGATTTTTCCTCTCCAATTAATGTGGACAGTGCTCTTCCTCTGTATCCTAATGATACCCCTGCAGCAAGTGAGCAGTGTCAGAGGTTGCCTTGCCTTACGTTTAAGATTGCAGCACGATGTATGACTTCACCTCCTGAGATATGTATGCTAATTGGGTTTTTTAGCTGGGAATGCCAGTGGGCAGATATCGATGGCAGCACGTGGAATAATGTTGACAGCGAACGAGTACTTAGGATGGTCGTCTTTCTAAGCCCCTTTATTTTAAAGAACTTGCAATGCTTGCCTAGTGTATGATATTATGTGAGCAATTATTAATACAGTTGGGAGACTTTACACCAAAACCTTCAATCCAATTCCTTAACCGCCACACCGCCTGCTGCCTGTAAGAGCATCACCAGTGTTTAATAAGTATGGAAACATGCTTTGCAGAACTCGAAAAAGGAAACTCCTTTGTCAGTCATGACTGGTGTCTCAAATTGCATTTTGACACCGTTTTGCCAGTCGAGCCTGGCCACCGGGGCAGTAATGGTGTCGGGCCCTCCGTGGTGTCATGCGTGGTTGCACCCTGACTGGCAGAGGCACCGCCTGAAGTACAGAGGGTAATTGGCATTCAAGATCGCTCTGCAGATAAGGAGGAACTTTTTTCTATTTAACTGCACATTCTGGAGCCATCGCCTCACTTTCATCCTGAGCCACAAAGTTCGTTCAGCCACATACCCCCAGTGCACAACTGCTTTGCATGCGGCGAGTTGGCAGGGCTGCCCCGTGGGAGAAGTGAAGTAGCTTTCCTATGCATGAGGAAAATGTCCTTCGTGTTTTTTCTCTCCCTTCCCCTTTGCATCTCTGTAGGGATTGATGACCCTGTCGCCCGAGAACGTGCGGAGGGTAATCCTTCAGCTCTGCTCTCACCTCCCTGCCAATCGTGGAAGGGGTTTATTAGCCGAGCGATTCCGTCAGTGGAAACTTCTGAGTTGGCAGGTGACGGGAAGAGTGCTGTTTCTCCCGAGATGAGATATCCTGACGTGCATAACGGTTCTGTGAGTCTGGACTGATGTTCACCGCTGGCGTAAGGAATAACATAACTGCAAGTCACAGCATTCGTTTCCAGCTTCACTGGAAGTCGCCGGTGTTTGTGTTGGATAGGTTGTCAGAAAGTGACGCCTTTATAAGCAACAGCTTTATAACAATGTTATGACAGAAACTAGCGGTTAGTGAAGATGATATATGGAAGACGTGCTTCACACAGTGTTCATCTGTTCTTGAGAGTGACCCAGTGCATACTTGACACGCTGTATATTGGATGTCTGAGGGATCCTGCCAGTATTCACCTGTTTGGATTGTGAGAGAGACTTCAATTATTGTACCTGATCTGGAAAAAAAGAACATCCACATACCACTGAAAGTGGAGAAAGATGACACCATGCACCAGCGTAAAGATGCTCATTGATTACTGAATTTGAGCCATCCTCTACAGAGCTCACAGCCACCTTCCCGGATTCACTGGTGCAATGCTTGGGAAGTGTGGGATTTGGAATTTAACCAGGTGTGTGCCTGGCACCTGGGACAAACCTAGGCTGGCTAAAGGGGAAGAAGTCAAACAGACTCAAAGGGCAAGCGGGTAGGTGCGAATCACTAATGAAATGACAGGGAAACCAGAGCCAAGATAAGAACTGCATCTGCTCGGCCGGTCAGACACAGCCTCCCATGCTCTGTTGCTCATCAGCTGTCCCAGAATGTGGGGCAGTGGAGTGTGACATTCCCTGGAATGAAAACAATATAGTGGCAGATTGGAGGCGTGGTAAAGATATTAACTACTTCATGACCGGGTCAGGAAAGTAAACGTCATGACAAGGCACATTAAAGATGGATGGGTTCAAGGACTGATGGAAGGATATTTAAAAATTCAATCATTCATTCGTATCTCGAGGCTTTTACTCAAAGATTTTTAAAATGATTTCCTCACTGATTGCTTCTTGTTATTTATCAATTAATTGTGATTTGTTGGACTCTAAGCAGCATTTTATCATTTGAAAATACTTGGATACTTTTGTTGATTTGCACACTATACGTGCATCTAACAGCAATTGTCTGTGGACTGTAGAGCACATTAAATTAATAAATAGTTGTGGATGACAATTAGCTTGTACATTCCCGTGTAGTATGTGGTGTATCATGATATATCAAACTATACATCTCAGAATATCTAAAGGAATATACTGAAGAAAGTATCTGACTTTTAACAAAGTGACCAAACAGGCAAAAATGCAAAAATTAAAAATTAAGCAAACAAACAAATAAAATAAATAACCTTGCCAGGTTATGAAGCTGAGGCAGCAAAGAAAGAAAAATTGCTCCATGGATAAACAATATTATTTTAGTCAGCTGTGTAAAAAACTTCACATTCTGCACTTCACATTTTCTTTGTTTGTAGTAGATGCAATATCATTCCATTTAAAATGAGGCTTGTAATAAATGAAATCAAAATAAACAAGAAGAAAAGACTGATGGTCCCAGACATAAATAGTACCCATCGAAAAATAATAATGATATTCTAATCCGTAGAGCATGAGCTGGCTGAGTTCCAATGCACAGAACATACTTTCAGTTCTGTAGACAGGTAGTGACTTATATTATAGATTTTATTTTTGGACTTCTCCTGAATTCTAAACCATGCTGACATACCTAATTAGACCCATTTGAAAAATGTGCATTTACTGAAAGAAAGCAGTATATTTCTTCATATTTTGGGGACTCTTCAGTGCTGCATTTAAGGTATGAAAATGGCTGTTTGTTCTCAAAAAGGATGACCCTCGTTTCTGAGGCCTCCCAAATTTGCATTTGTGCAACTGGAGTATGATGTCAGTAATGGTAGAATGATCTGTCTCATGAATGATGGAGCCTTCATAAAAAGAAGTGAAGTTCCTTCTAACTTTCACAGTCACACCTCTGAAGTCCCCAAACATTACATTCACATTTATTTACTTAGTGGATGCTTTTGTCCAAAGTGACATGAAAAACCGGGCAGACAATACATCACAAACATACAGCTGTCAAGGAACCAACAGTAGCTGCGAGGCTAAGCTTCCAACGAGTGACCGGGAACAAGTGCAAGATAGTTATTGGAACAAGAGCTAAACAAATCACTGTGGAATCTAACATGGGAAAGTCTATTCAAATTTATAACACCAGGCCTCTCAGAGGAAGCAACTCTGAAACAGAGCACCCAGTAGTGTCAAATGAATGGAATAGCTAACAAAAATGGAGAAGATGAAGTTAGTTCAGGCTTTCCCCAGAAGAGATGGCTCTTAAAAGGTTTTCTTTTATGGTTGTGAGGGATTCTGCAGATTGAATGTAGCTAGGTAGCCATCAGTCAAATTGAATGCACGTCTGTGACTATTTTTTGTATCCCCCTGGCCCAGTAAGGACTACGTGTGGATTACGTCATCGGTGGTCAACTGTATAGACACACGCAAGGAATTGTCTCAATTCAAGCACAGTGATGGTCTTTCCAAACACCTTTGAAGAAGCTGATACAGTCAATCATATCTCTCCAGGGCAGATCTCATTGGCTGCTCACCCTGTAGTGTCTCCCTCCTTCTCTTTCTCATTGGCTGCTCACCCTGTAGTGTCTCCCTCCTTCTCTTTCTCATTGGCTGCTCACCCTGAAGTGTCTCCTTCCTTCTCTTTCTCTCTGCTTTTCTTATTCAGTCCCTCTCTCTTCTTCTTTATTCAGTGCTTGGCAGCCTAATACTTGGCTTCTCTGGTGAGGAGTATGATTGTACGAGTGGAGTATCATTGTCAAATAGTCCACTCGTACTGGACACTTCATAAATAGGGAAACAAGTCAGAAACAAACAATAAACAACAAAAATAATGTAAATTCCTTGAACTTTCAGCAAGACAGGCAAACAGACAACTTCAAACTTTTCATTTTTCTAAAAAGCTATGGTGTGGCACAATTTGTGTACATGTTTATCACCAACCAAGACTACAAAATGCAAAATCCTGCATAACTGTATGATATTCCTTGAAATTAAGGAGAGAATACATCCCAGATCATATACCGTCAATAAATCGTCAATAATATATATCTTTAATTCATTGCTGTCCCTCATATTTCAACAACCAGATAAGAATTATATTTATTAGCTACCATAATACAAATAAGTTGACAGGTTAAATCAATTAAAGAATTCTGAGTTTATAATCAGCGGAAGATATGCACCTTCTATATGAGTAAACCTCAGTACATTTTAGCAGTGCATCATTAAATTCAATAATATACAGGCATTTTTGTGAATGCCTGCTAAATGTTTTTCATTCATAAAACATTCAGTAAAGGATAACCAAAGGATGGGCATGTATGCGTCAAGCTACAAAAAAATGCCATGGAAATGAATTTAAATATATATAAAGGGCAATGATAAAATTACAATGTCATGTTCTCAAAGAAAGCAAATCCAGTGATAATAGTCATCTGCTTGGTATCACGTGGGAAAAACACATTGGGCGTTTTTGAAGTGCTTGGTAATGAAGAGTTAAAGTGACACCAGAAAGCATACAGGAAAACACCTTCCCACACTGAAATATCCTTTCTTATCACCAATCAGAAGTCACAGCAGAACTATAAATGACCAAAAGACACTACAAGATCTCGGTTGTAGGCTTGACGCCTTTCTTTGCTGTTGCCCACATCTGCCATGTACCATCGACTTTCAGACAGGGAACATGCTTTATTTAGACTCACAGTAATTTGCCTTTGAGTCCTCTTTTCCTTTGAATGGTTCTGCTACATTATAACGGATGTGTCTGCCGGTTCCCTGCCTTCCTCTCTATTTCAGTTATGCTTCAAGTAGCCGACTCCATGGGTGCAGCAATAGAACTGTGGGTAAAAAAAAGATGAAGAAACACAAATACGATATGAGAATTGTATCTGAGCTGATGTTGTGGCCGCTCAGAAGCAAAGCTGCATTAGAGATGGTTTACTGGTCACATTTTCCCGCCAGGGTTTCCGGGTTGCCTTCATGTGGCACTGAAATATGTCACAGATTCGAATTATGTTACTTTTATGCTTTTGATTCCTCTTCATTGATTGTTTTTTTTTTATTTTTTTATTATTTATTTTTTTCATATTCAGGCAACGATGGCCCTCTTTGTTATGTTGTCACTCTCTTTTTTAGAAACTGCTGGATAGCTTGAAAAGAGAATGAGAGGGGAGTGGAGGATGCGGGGGCAGAACAGCTTAGATTAGTGTATGTTTAAAGTGGGCTTGATTGAGACCCCCACCCCACACAGTCTCCCCATACTTGATTACTTTGCACACAATTTGCAAGTAATGGTGAGGCTTTTTTCAGGTTCTGTTTAGTGCTGTGCCATCTGTCTCCGTGAACAGTATAGAACATGCATTGACAACACATGCAGAAAATATATACATATATATATATATATATATATATATATACACACAGTACTATGCAAAAGTCTTAGGCAGTTCAAGAAAATGTTTAAGGCCATTTATCTGGGCAGTCATTGTATTTTTGCTCAGACAAAAAAAACACAATTTAGCATTAATATATATGAATAAAGAGTGATAGAAAAAGCAGTAAAAATAATTTCCTCTGTTCTGTAAAATATTATTGATATCTG
>JAACJT020000007.1:14843255-14872831 GCA_009936485.2 Gymnarchus niloticus
ACCAGTCATACTGCCAACATTCAAAGTTTCTACCCTCACTTCCACTCTCCTAACCTTCCTCCTCTCCTCCTGCCTCCAGACATGCCTTTCCCCTCTCCTTCCTCTTCGGGTCCTTCTTCTTCGGGTAACAGTAGCCCACTTTCCACCAGCACCCTGTTGGCTGACAACACGAGGGGCAGTCATTATTAACCCGGTCCTTGACCGATCCAGTATGGAAATCCATTTTGTTGTCCGCATATTTGATTTGGCAAAAATTTTACACTGGATGCCCTTTCTGACGTAACCCTCCTCATTTATCCAGGCTTGGGACCAACACAGAGAAACACATAAATTATGTGACATAATGCATTCCCCATTGGCTTGCATCTTGTAGTTTAACTGATGAATATTATTTTGTATTCTAGAAAGCTGGTCTTTAATATGGAGTATATGGTATGCAGGGTTTGTATATTGAAAAAGTTTGATATTTATTCATGTCATGATGGTATCCAGTTTATCTAAGGTTACTTGTGTTGTATATATATATATATATATATATATATATTGCATACACATTCATACAGCTCAATATTTATTGAAGCAATTTAGGTTATACACCTTACACAAGGGTAAAATATCAGGGATCATTAACAATTTTTTGATTACAACTTCATGTTCAAGAATAGCATAAGGGAGAAATTCACATAATCACGGCAAACGCCTGGCCACTATGGTCTGATATGAGGGCTGATTCTCTCCCCTCTCTCCAACTCATTCTGATTAACGGCATTCTCACCCTGCCCACCGGGTCAATAAAAGATAATAAGCCAGAATCAGGTGTTAAGTGAGACAATGTCTGAAATGGGGATGGGTGTTGATTGTCAGCTACCCAGTTAAACCATAAAAAAAATCATTTCTGAACTACTCAGGAGAACGGCGCAAAATGTTACCATGAGAAGGCATTATTGTGCTTGATTGCTTAAAGAAATATGCTTTAATAATTATTTCAATATGGTATGAGGGGCTAAGCACTGTTGCCTCCATGGTTGGGGGGTCAAATCTTCCATCCACCCTGTGTGTGTGGAGTTGTCGTGTTAAATTCAATTCAATTTTATTTATATAGTGCTTTTAACACGGAGCGCGGTCACAAAGCGCTTTACATAGTCCTGGGCCCACAGTCCCCAGAGAGTAAGCCAAAGGCGACAGTGGCAAGGAAAAACTCCCTCAAGAGGAAGAAACCTTGGGAGGAGTCAGACAAACCTTGGGAGGAGCCAGTGTTCTCCCCATGCTTCGCTGGTTTCCTCCAGGTACTCCAGTTTCCTCCCACAGTCCAAAGACATGTGATACAGGATCCTTGGCATGTCTAAATTGGCCATCATGTGTGAGTGCATGTGTGGCTGTGCCCCACGATGGGTTGGCACCCTGTCTAGGGTGTCCCCCGCCTTGTGTCCTAGAGTGCCTGAGATAGGTTCCAGGCCTCCCTGTGACCCTGAATAGGATAAAGTTGTTTGGAAAATGGTTGGGTTGGTACGAGGGATTCAGGGATATATCAAAACGTTTTATCTTATTGTGATGTTTCATCTACCTTACTCTTGCTCTTTGTGAATTGCTCTCTCAGTTGTTCATATTTTTCCATGTTGATTAGCATGATGCACCCATTAAATTAAATGTAATGCACGTCATTTTTAAATGAATTTAACCTAAATGAATCTCTTCCTAAGTATTATTATACTACATGGTAGGAGAAATATATTGCCATGTTTATGTCAAAGACTGATGCAAAGTAATAGAACAAGTCTTGCCTTAAAAAACAGGTTTAAGCCATTTTTTTTATCACTAGACAAGGACTATATATATATATATATATATATATATATAAGTAAAAGATATAAAAGGAAATGATTTAATTTTCACTGTAAATGCAAGAATAGGCTTTTAACAGCATTGTTTCCTAAATCAGTTCATCTGCATGTCTTTTCGCTGAGAAGCAGAGAAGGAATTGACGGACAGACAAAGAATCGCTCAGCCATTTATTTATATAAATACACACACATATATATATAATGGCATGCCAAACAGGAAATATTGAAGGATTTTTATTGGTATTAATTCAATATATGTCAGGTTTCATTTAATATATATCAAAGATCATTCAATATTTCCTGTGTGGTGTGCCATTTTATATATATATATATATATGTACATATATCATACATATGATAAATATGTTTGGTAGATGGGTGTGTGTGTGTGTGTTGTGTGTGTGTATAAGAATGCATATTCATTTTCAGAAAGAAAAATGGAGCACGTTTTTATGAATACCTTCACAAAGAAGTCAGTTAATTAACTGAAAACCCATGTATGTTACTGAAATGCAAATCAGCTCAATTAATCAACTAAGGTAACTTATGGGAACCGAGGAAAAAATAGTTTTCAACCTTCTTTTTTCCTGCATATTTTTAATGTAATTAGTTTATAAATAGCTTATGCAAAACATTGCAATTCTAGGTTGTAATACCTTTGAGCACTTGTAAAAATGACTTCAACAACCTGTGTTGGTGTGAGTTACAAAAGCCAGTGTTCTTTCATAAATAAAACCAATTTTAAAAGGCTGGTTATTAAAATGTTAAGTGAATGTATTTTTTATGTAAAGTTCATCTCGTGTTTCCCGAAAGATCATCGCTAAAAGGATTTTATTAACCTGTAATTCTATAAATTACTGGGACACACTTTATATTAAGTTGATGGTAGCTCTGCTGCAAACAACATATTAAAGTACTGCAATAATGATAGTTTTATGGTCTGAATTTTTAACACTTCCACTTAGCCCAAGAACTTACAAATCCTCAAACATGGCCTCTCCTGGGAGATACAGTACATGACAGTCCTTCAGATCCAAAATACCTAAGCAATTTTTCCTATAACATGTGGAATTACTTGCACAATTAATAAAACACATGAATCAGAATCAGAATATCTTTATTGTCATTGTAACGAGTACAACGAACTTGTACTTGGATGTAACTTTCATATGATTTTTCATGAAGCCTGAATTGGAGATTCATGATTTCAAAACTAATAAACTCTGCAGGATTTCTCATTACCTTTAAACCCTTTGCAGAAATCCAGGTTTGTATGGGTGGTGTTTAAGTCAATCCTTCTAATGCAAGCTCACCACCAACGATGAAGTAAATACTGCTTATTGTGGAATCGTCTAAATCGGTGTTACTTGAATATTCTGTATCTTTTCAATCTTATTTTAACTCTGTCCCAACTTTTGCTGATCGTGTGGTAGATATAAAACTCTAACTTTATTTATATTTACAAAATACAATTAAGTTGGTCAGCAAAAACACTGAAAATCTTTGTCTTATACTTTTGTCATTTAAATAAAGTTTAAGTGAATTAACAAATCACAGATTTTTGTATTTATTGCATTTTGAAAAATGTGCCATTTTTTCCGGAAATGGGGTTGTAGCTAGCAATTTGGCACAGTAGTCTGATTGGAAAGCATTGCTACATTGAATAAGATTAAGCTATATGTTTCAGAAATAAGCACCTTTCTGAGGTGTGTGTGTGCAGTTTTGCAACTTTGCTTTCTGCAGTAGTTTGCTTAAAAATCCTATTCCATGCTAGAGAGTGAAACATTGGAACACCGAAGTGTATTAAAAGAAACATTGCGTACCGCATCAGAAGTGCAGAGAGGATCCTACAAATGCTCTTATCTTCTGCTGCTTATCGTCATCGCCCTTCACCAGCCTTTTAACAATTAAGAGCTGCTTTGATCTACGCGAGAGCTTTTATCATTAACAGACCATCTACATCATCAGTAGACTGGCAAGGTTCCTGGAAAACCCAGATCACCTGAGCCGCAGGAAAAGGAGCTGATCAGGAAGAGGCCTGCGGAGTACATTGACAGTGAAAGACAATACTATAAATACTGGAGGAATCTCTGTTTTGGTAGTAACAATTACCCACAACAATAATAAAGCAAAACAGCAGATGGATGGATGGATGGATGGATGGATGGAGAACACTTAAAAGTAGCAGTAATTCTTTTTGTGCAATTGAACAATGAATACATCAAAAGGTTTTTTAATAACCATGCAAAGTTGGAATCAGTAGTTTGAACTGTCATAATTACAATCCTTATATGTGGCACACGCATTACTTGGATGGCTCATCTACTCTGTGCATCTGTAGTTTGCATACTCTTCTCATGTCTTGCGGGTTGCCTCCAGCTACTCCGGTTTCCTCCCACAGTACACAGACATGCAGTTAGCTGGATGGATGCCTGGAATGGGCCCAAGACTCTACTGTGACCCTGACTTAGGTAAGTGGTTAGAAGATGATGGATGGATGGAAGGATGGATTACTGTGATGGAATAATGCTACACTGCGTTGCACTTTGGCTTCACTCTTCCAGGGTTTGAAGTCCCTATCCGAGCCCAAACTCTCAGGCTTAATTTGTGTTTGCATGAGTTTCCCTCCCAATACAGGCAGTTAGGCGACTGTTTATGTGTAGCTTGTGAATGACTAACATCCTATCCAAGGTGTCCCCTGCCTCATGCTCTATGGTCCCTGGGATCGGCTCCAGGCTCCCTGTGACCCTGCACTGTAGGAGCGGTTATGCAAGATGAATGGCTGTATTCTAACAACTATTTCAGGCAATAATTCACGAAGATATGTGGGTTATCATAAAAAAGATTAACTTTTAAATGTGACTTTTTGGTTCACTAATAGAAACCACCTGAAAAAATGTTGTCACTGCACTCTCTCCAGTGATCGAGTGTAATTAATTCAGATTTGTAGTACCAGTTCATGTCATTAGCATTTGCCTGTGGTAGAATCGTGTTCTGGTGTCCCCCAAGTGGTCTAGCTGTCAGTTTTCAAATGACAGCAAATGATGCTGAGGGGACTGGGAAAACGGAATGATGGTACACCGATTTGTTTTCAGTTTCTGAAGCTTTTTTTTTTTTTTTTTTGGTAATCAGTTTTCATCCAGTACTAATGAGAGACAAAATGAAATTCCTTTTTAAGTGATCTAACAAGAGACTGATCTGAGAGCAATGTCCACTGTATTCCATGTTCAAATTCTATCCATATGCATATTTATGAGGATTATGATTTCTTTAAAGATGGGAATATGTGTAGATACACATGCAGATACAGGCCTGGAGAAAATATTGAAAACAGCATGCACCCAAAGACAACGAAGAAAAAAGTAAAGCCTGGTGTCTGAAGCAGAAGACCAGGACATGTGTGCTGGGGATAATACTAGGAAGGTCTGATTGGAGGGTGTTTTTTTCTTGAACTCAGATTTGGAGGAAGCAAGAGGATGCTTACAAGCCACGCTGTCCACTGGTATGGACAGCCACCGGGTGATGACTGCTCTGGAGGGTGTGAGAATAGTCAAGGAAGAGAAGGCCATTTTACAGGTACAATCATGATGTTCCCATATTCCAAGATAATACGCTCGGCGCAAAAAAAAAAAAAAATCAAGAATGCTTTCATGAACACAAGGATGTAATGAAATTTCTTCCACTGAATCCCTGCTCAAGAGATCTAAATATTGCGGAACCTTTACGGGAAGTCCTAGAACATATACTACAAAGTAGGTTCTCACCTTCTTCAGTTCTCAAAGAACTGACGGCTTTCCTGCTTGAAGAATGATCTGATATCCCACTACACACAGTCCAGGTCTTGTATGACAGCATACTGAGAAGGGCTGAATCTCATCTTGTTCCCCTAACCCTAAGAAAGCCTTTAATATTAGCACATTATAGGTGTTTCCATTATTTGGTCCATTTCTTGTATATATAAACACATTTAAAAACTGTGGTAACATATCCTTCATAATTACTCTCAACAAAACATAAACAACGAAGCCCTTCCCATCTGTTCTATAAATTTGACGTGATGTATACAGTACAACAGAAATCAGGCATTCAATGTCTGAATGCATATGAGATTTGTAATTGTAATGAATATTCAGCAAAAAGAAAACACAAAGACGTGAAATTGTTAATGCCTTTTATGCTTTTGTAGTGTAGCATTTAAATGCAGAAACTTTTGTTACTGACATTTGTTACACTTGGTGAATTAAATTTTTTTATACATGATTGAAAGACTGGGTGATCTAGTAGGTATCTTTTGACTTCTCCCTTTGAGAGAGACAACGGAGCATTTCTCTTGGAAATGATGGAGGCGGGTGGTCGCCCAACATCTCACTCTCTCTCATTTACCTGTCATTTACCTAACTGCTACAGAAACCTTCAGTCCACACCAGTAAAAAAACACTAGCAACACTGGCAGAGCACAGAAACTATTTAGCATCGGAACTGTTGTGAAACAAATTGACACCCATGCCGAACGTCGCACGGGGAGACCAAAGCACTTTAAGTGGCATTTCCGTGTAATTGCAGCGCCTGCAAATAGAAATTGCAAATGAAATCTCAAATTGCAAATCCCAGAACGGTCATATATGTAAATCTAAGGGAGAAAATGAAAAAGGCAATATGTATAACAATACTGGATTGAGTCTAGGCCATCTTACCATCGAGCTGGTGTTGCTATGGAAGCTGACAAGACAGTTCAACAAGAGCCATTGTACTGTTCTTATAAACATATGTACAGAACCTGCAGCAAGGTGTCAGTCGTTTATCATCCTTCGGGGTTAACTGGAATTTGAAAGCTACTAATTATTAAAAATAAGCAGTAATAAACATACAAACAAATATTTATGGTTTTCTTGCCATACAAATACTCGTATTTATAGTGATGGAAGGCCAACAAATCTGCAAAAATGGAGGACAGAAAGTATTGCATGAAACTTCTAGTATCTTCTCAGATTGTTCTTTTCTGAACTGCCAGTTACAGTATATTTTAGGAGCTAAATTCACTTTATGCATTTACAATTTGAGGTAATTCCCAAAGCTTGGAGACATGTAGCTTTTATTTGCAGTTGAATTTGATGTACTTTCCATTGTAGAGGGACCTGGAACTTACCATAGGCAATAAAGTAGTGGTAGTAAAGGCAGGGGGAGTAAGACAAGTCTGAGCAAATTTTAGACGCATGATAAAAGTAAAGGATTGATGAATCAGACTATATATGCTTAAGTGAAAAGGACAAAAGAAATCCAAAAACCCCCTCCTAATTCCAATCTAGCAGTTTCAGCAGGTTTAAGACAACACACATGTTGTATAAGTAGCCATTTTTGCGTGTGTCCCATTAATCAAGTTTCTCCCACAGAGAGAGCATACTAATGTGACACTCTGGGGAGAATATAGACCTTGTGTTTCACAGGCGGGGGCTTAAAAACACCACCTACCTCAGCCAGTCATTCAAAGTAGGAAAAAAGCATTACTGCACAAAAAACAAGACTAGACAAATAATAATACTAATAATAATAAAAACAGCTAACACACCCGAGCTGACTCAGGATCCCAGCAGCATATAGCAATTGCACTTTAACAGTAATTACAATAAATTTGAATTTGGTTCATTTGCATATTTTTATGTTGCGAAGCATTTTCCTTCTGTAATCCAGTAACATGCTGGTAAAATGTGTTTCCATTCATCCATCGTTTAACTGTTTAGTGGTTGGATTGAAACACCCCGAAATTGTGAGCCAAGCATGCTACCCTCTGAGTCATCCTGGTTTGTGAATGTAAATTGTATTCAGTGTGTGACTATGGGCGTGTATCCCATGATGCTCTGATGTCCTGGCTGGGGCTTCCCCATCTAATGACCCGTGCATCCAATTTCAGTAATCAGTCGCTCAGATTAGATAGGTGGTTACTGAAAACGGATGGATGGGAGGAGGTTTCGCAGTAAGTGTTGTCTCTGGCTGTAATTCAGCACTGACCACCTCAGCTTTTAATCATCTGCTTGTGTTCGTTCCACCCTCTAATTTTACTGCAGGCTGTGTTTTCCGTCAGTAAACTGTGTTCTGCTGGTGAATCCCCCCCCGCCCCATTATACTCAGTGCGATTTTAATGATGAGTCATCCGTAGCCCAGCTCCACCCTGGCACTAAGTGCAGCTCACCCCACTAATGGACTTTAGGGGTATGGAGATACACTGAATTTCCTGTCGGTGTACCTAGGGACATCTTTTAGAAGATATCAATTCCAGCCTAGTACATTACAGCACTTAGTGATGAAACCAGTCACAGATGTTAGATGGACTGAAGCATTTACATTTCGTTCATTTAACTGCAGCTCTTATCTAGAACAATTTGCACAGCTATTGTGAAGGGAGCGCAATCTGCAAATAACGACACATCAGAAGTGCTCTGGTCTTAATCAATCTAAATTTTAGCCTGAGCCAAATATAAAAGGAAACAACACAAAAGCTTACTGAGGTAGAGAAGAAATCATTTTTGTTTAACAGGAAATGTTTTTTTATTTAATATTCCTTATTCTTAAATAGCGTACATTTACAATAACATGCTCATTATTTACATTTCTAAGAATCCATCTGACCGTCCATCCATCCATAGGTTTATACTGACACGGGGGTGGATTGTACAAGGACTTATCACTCTAAACTACACATTACTCTTTAATGAACAAAATAAAGTACAGTTCATGAAGATGTCAGATAGCTGCATTGAGTGATACTGTATGCCAGTAGAATTACAAGGTATTAGTCTTGAATGCGTGGATTGTTCTTAAAAAACAAGGTTCATTTCTGTTCCATCTCACACTATTTATTTAATACTGGTTAAATGAAAGTTATATGAGTCAGACCTTTGTATCTATATTGAATGTAATATATAAATGTATTAATTAACTATGACTATAGACAGACTAGTTTTTCAGTTCCTGAAATCATTTCCCTGATGCAGTAGGGCTCATAAAATTTACAAAGAAAAGAAGGAAAATTTTTCTGTCCTCACTATTCTCTATACTATGTCTAAATAAGTCATATTTTTAAAAAACATGCACTCTGGATGGACAAAATAATAAATACCAGATGAAAAAGCAATGAAGTGACTAAGACTAAATCGCAAATGCAGCTGTAAAGATGAGTCATATTAGATTTTATGCCAATTAACAATGTGTGTCAGTTATGAAGAGCTCTCACACATCAGTACTTTGATTTGCAAGTTTTCAAGGCAACATGAGGCAGGTAACATAGTTTAATAGAGGCCAAAGCAGTCGGCATCCAAACTGTAGGTGATTCAGTCACGAAAAACTGTAGAAAATGTTTAATGTATGAAGAACTGTTTATAAATGATGCCCGCATATGCCAAACAAGGACAAACTGTATCGATGAAGAGAAACTGTGGACTCAAGTCAAAGCTCGCTAGCAGAAATAGCCCAACACTTAAATGGATAGTTGCTAAGTATGTTGAAAAATATGGCTTCAACAATGAGCACCTCTTGACACAGTCTTGAGAAAAACTGCAAGTCTCGAGCTTCACAAATTTGGAATTTGATGTCAGGGCTGATGTTCAGGAAAATCACTGGTATCAAAGGCCAGCGACATAAATTCTTGTATAAGGAGCATAAAACCTGGACTCCTAAACAACAGAACAAAGTAATATGGTCTGATGAGTCATCATTCAAAGTCTTTCCTACATCAGGATGGGTCTACATTTGGAGAAAAATCCAAAGGATGACTCAAAACAACATGTCGATTAGTATAGACAGCCATCACTTGGGAGTCATTTGGTTGCTCTACAGTGCAGTCCAAGAAATATGAAACTATATTACAAGTTACATTCAATGATGCAAACACCATTGCTTCATGATGTTCCCATATTCAAAGATGGCAATACTGGATACATGCTTCTAAAAAATTCAGCAGTCATCTCATGAACACCAGGATTAAGTCAAAAATCTTTATAGGAAGTTCTGGAGCGCAGAATATGAAGTGGATTTCCACCTCTTTCATCCCTCAAAGAGCAGGAAGCTTTTTTTCTTGAAGTACTGTCCAAGATCTCACTACACATAGCTCAGGACAGGCATTGTAGCATTCGAAGAACGATTCAAGCTGTTCTGAATTCAAATGGTTGGCCTAATTCTTATTACGTCCTTGATATTAATGTATTGGAATTGTGTTGCTGCTATTTTGTCCATCTCCTGCATCACACTGCACAACACAAATAAATAAATAAATAAAATAAAATGAATCTTTTGGCAAAAAGTATTAAAGACATTTTGTCCATGGATATAACAAGTGCATTTTGTGGAGTTGTTAGAATGCAGATCATGAGAACTCTTCAATGCTTTGGAGATAATTAAGTCTGAGGAAAAAAAAAAAAAAAAAATCATACAAAATTTCAACCATTCGTTGAAATAAACATTCACGTTTTAATTTATGATTACCATCAGACTTTAAAAAAGTAACGATAGTATAAATTGTTAGATCTTAATATTACACTATCATTCTTTTATAAGCAATTATGTTAGAATTTCTGGAACAAAGGCCTTTGAATTGTGAATATGTCTATTATCAGTACTCCCTTTCATATCTGGTCTATTCTGTATAATTTCCTTGTGCAAATCATGTTTTATGGAAACTTTCAGAAAAGTTTTTATGACAGTTTGACTTTCATTGTTTTTGGTGTTTTATCTAACAGTGACCACATGCAACCATTCAAGTACTGTTATGTGCATTTTGCATTTGTTTCCTCGATAATTTTTCTTATTTTACTACTCTACAGTATCTCATACAGTGGTCATGCAGTTAGTGGTAGTCATTCTTTATACAGTATGTAAAGTCCAAGAGAATTCATTCTTCTTCCTCTTCCTCATCAGTCTGGGCTATACAGGGAGATGATATTACAGGCAATTTTTATTTTGTCAAGTTTTTCATCTTCCATTTAATTTACTCATGTTTATTTTATTTCTCACAGCTGAGGTCAACTTTACCTTCCATCCCTGAATGTGAGCAAAACTGTACCAACAAAATGATTGTGGTTATGAAGGAGAACAGGAATACGTCACGCAGGAAACATGTTTCTAAAAGCTAAAGAATTTCCATACATTGACTCTGGAAACCCAGAAGCCTCTATTGAATAAGACAAAACTACATGTTCTCATACTATACAAGGGATTATAATTGGTCTGTTTTAAACTTTAGGTTAGATTTCACCTGTAAAGAAAAACACAAATAATTTACATGCATGCCAACAATGCCTTGTAGTGTGCAGTATTATTGCATAAATCAAACAAACAAACAAATGAATGCTTTGTGTTAAGGACTGGCATACCATGTTTATCCATGCACATAAAATTTAAAAAATTTAAGTTTTAGACTTCTACTTTAAAATGGATAAAAAAGACATTAAACATATTTCTATCTTCAGGACCAAAAAAATGACTAAAATGAGTTCCTTAAAAAATTAAACATAGGGTAACATCACAAAGAAACAAGGAGCAAATGGAGGTGTGGAAGTGATTTAGAGAATGGACGAAACTGGAGAAACATGCACGTTTGCATTAAAATTGATGGTTATTTATTAGAACACATTCTAATTACACGCTTTCCATTTACAAGTTAATATACCCTTGAGGAAGTCTGTCTCTCCATCTGTCTGTCTGCCATTATTTCTATTTATTATAATTAAATGTAATGAAATAAGACTTCTGCAGTTTAGACTACTTGGGGAATTCAGCAAATTCATTTAAACTCTCTCCCAGTGTTGGTCATTCTTGGTGCATTCATTTAACACAGCAAACCATTGCCTTTTTCAAGCTGTATCAGATTTGTCGATCTATTTATTTATTTATTTATTTTCTTAACAATCATTGTTTTAGGTCTGTGGATTCTCATCTTTGTAAACCATATCATACAAAAAATAAATTTCTTCTTTGTTTCATAATTGAGGACACAATGGCTATTTTCCTATGGATTTTTTAGATCTGTTCATTTTGATAACTGCAGCCTCAGTGTTGATGCGATACTTTGTATTTTATCTATTGAAGAAAAATATACTTTAAATGTAAAAAAGACGTTTTTGTTCCTTTGACATTTCAGTGATAAAACCATTAACCACCAGAAACCAAACAAAAAAATAAAAATAAAAACTGAAGGTACTACATGCATCTCTGTCTTTTTGTCTTTGTTTTTAACCAGAGACATTGATCATCAGACAGCCTTAGAAACAAGCCAGCCTGCTGGTGAGCAAATCAGCACAGAAAGTCAAAGTGGTCATCGGCACAGAGTTTAAGCAGCCCTGAGATTCATTTACAAATATAGTGCCTGATTTCACACTGGCCGAGAATTTAAGTGCACGTGACAATTCATGGGGGGGGCGCGCAACATTTGTTGGTTTGTTCAAAACCCGCAGTGTTTCAAAATGAAAACATTTTCTCTGCGGAGGAGATAGATAAAACCTGCAGTGAAGTCTTGAGGAACCATTTCCCCGTTTCCGTTTGAGGCGTGCTTGTGTGCCGTCCTTTTTTTTCATGCGCAACACTGAAACTTTCCAGCTCTGTCAGTGTGGAGAATATCAAGTTTTTCAATTGAAGAGGTGTATAGAATTTTATTTTTCATTTGACACACATGGCATAAGACATGCTAACTTTTTCTGAAAGTTTTGGAAGTCTCCAACTTTATGAGTTGAAGAACGTGTGGGCGGGTAGTTTGTTTTTCCCTTTATATGAAGTACCATTGGTATTTGCCAGTACGACTGCTGTTTGTCAGTAATATTTCCTTGAAATTTCAGAGGAAAATTGTTGTGCTACTTTCTATTTATTCCGTTAAAAAAAAATATAGAAGACTACTTAATGACAGTAGAGGAAAAAAAATCTGATTTGTCTGCAAAAGTCAGCAAGTAGACCAGTATTGTATGTTAAAAAACTAATGATGGAACAAATGAAGTTTCAAACCCATGGTGAGTGGGAGTGTCCTGAACTAACCAATCAATGCTGGAGCTAAATGAGGCTTCAAAACCCATGGTGGTTTGGAGTATCCTGAACTAACCAATCAATGCTGGAGCTTAATGAGGCTTCAAAAGCCATGGTGGGTAGGAGTATTCTGAATTACCAGTAAATACTGACAAATAGCCAGCATAGACAGGTAGTTCAGGGTACTCTCACCCACCATGTGTTTTGAAACATCATTTTTCCCATCAATATCAAAAACACCAGGCTTATGCATATACAAAAGGTTGATAGATTTACCTTTTTAAATATTATTTGATTGTTTGAATAAGGTAAGATCCTATTCTTGGGCAACACCTTAATGACTCAATCCAGAAATTTTCATGTTAAGTATGACCCTGTAAAAGACAAATTAGAACTAGGGTGTCAAGACTATTATTCAAACAGTGGAGAAGTATTAATGATAAAATTTGCCATTTAGCATCTTTTAGAGTCGTGATTCTTAGGTCATAGTTGCGTTTTTTCTATGAATGGAGCACATACATTGCCTTAAGGTAAAATCCTCTTCACTTTGTTCAAAGATACCTAAGATCAGAGCTGGTCATAAATCATTAATTGATATAAGGTTGAAATATTTGCTGCTGTAACTGTGCATTCGGACAGCTAGTCTCTTGCTAAAATATAAAAATGTTTGTGCTACACTTAAGAATTCATACACTTTTCACCTAAATATATCTTAGCATTAAATATTGTTGCTGTTGATGTTGGGACATTGACATCAGTGAGTTTTGATACATACACAACCTTTCCACTTTGAAACTGAAACTGAAATAATCAGGAGCGTCTTTTGGTTCTTAGGGTGACTCTCTTACTGTCGTTAGTTTCAATAAATTGGACGCAACCTATGATTCATCAGTTTACTTTGCAGATTACAAAAGAAATCTTTCATTCTTCTGCATATGCCTGTATTTTCCATACAACAAGAACATCATTCGAACCCAAGTGCTTGTAGGATTGGCTCAGCTTGAGGCGCAGCCGGTGAGTTTGCAGCCTTAATTGAACCATAATTATGCATGGACTTTCAAATCAAAGCCACAGAAAGGTACATCTCTGACTAATGTCAATAATTGTGCCTGGAAACACAGGGTTTTGCGGTCCTAGATCAATTACATAAGATTAACAACATGCAATTACGGAGGAAAAATCGGAGTGTCACTGTGTCGAACACAGAAGTTAAGTGTATCCTGGTGGAGGAGGTGAAAGCATGCACAGCTCATAGCCTGGGAAAAGAACGAACCACCATCACTTCTCGTTCTCAAAGGCTAAGCTCCTCAGAGAGTAACAAATCAGAAGTGTGGAGATGGGAAGAGGGAAGGGCCGCCGATGGGGCATGGAGAACTCCCAGTGAGCATTGCGATGGCCGACACTGATGTGCATCAATCCATTTGTGAAAGGAAGGATGACTTCAGGACCATTTTCCTAGTGGATGAATAGTGCTAAATGAGTATGTGCACTAAGCTTTACAGACCTTTGTATCACATGTGCTGAAAGGTTGCAAGGATTATACTGATTTCTTTGGAAACACAAAATGGTTACTTAAAGGAACCATATTTTCTTGCTGGTATATTTTAACTAATGAAAGTAGTTCTAAATTTTATGCAAATTATGTGCTGTTTTGTCTGTTTTTATAGGAAAGATATAACCTCCGAATGGACTCTGAGTTGTATGGAGGGCCACAGAATTCTCTGCTGGGGTAGAACGGGTGTTGAGTTTAAAAGGTAGATTAAAAAAATGAATGGCTTTCATCCTGTTTGCAACAATTAAAGAAAAGAAACCTGACTGGTTGGCATTTACTTAGTCAACCAATCAGGTTGGGTCAAATTTGGGTTTAAATGGGCCAGGCCTAACCTACCCTCCTGATGACCCAGGCCTGACTCTAAGCATCACTTTACTCCAGATTGTCTTTGTTCAGGAAATTGTAATCTCCATATAATTAAAATGAAGTGAAGATGCTATATATCGTGCCATTCAGCTGGAGCCAAAATGGCCACTTTGTGTGTGACCCTTCTAGCCAATAGAGTCAATGGCTTCTGAATTATTTGCACAACGATGCGTGTCTGTCTAATCACTATGTACATGCCAGGATGGAGCAGCGTCCTATCAGAGTATGGAACGTTCTTCTTGCTTTATGGAAACCACCTAATTGCTGCAAAAGAGGCCAAAGGGCTTGACCTCGGCCTGTCATTAAAGTGCAGGGGCTGGTGCACACATTTGCACATTACAGGCGGCAGTAGCATTTCTGAGCAGGGCAGTGGAAAGGTCAGGGTAGAAAGTAAAGTTCAGTAGCAAGATTTATAATGAGGGGTTCATGGGCAGCAACAGTGTCAGGGTTATAATGGCTGCACCTACGTGGTCGAGGTTACCCACGTACGTATATGTGAGCTGGCACTACTCTGTACGTATCTGTGGGGCATTCAGCTGGAAATGCGTGAGATTGTAAGTCTTACAAACACCATAAATGTCCACATGAACAAATTGTTCATGTAGGCACTTTAAGCAGCACTTACATGGCACCCATACCTCTTCACACAATCCCCGTCAGTCACACTCTAGAGAGTCTCACATTATTAAAAACCGGGAAAAGTATTAAAGTTGTATTACCCAAGTGTATCACGCATAACTCTTTCGACTGCATACTATATTCTCAGAGCCGGGGGTCTATAGCAACCAGGGGCTTGCAGATGATGGCCTGAATGTTGGGTGCTAAAGTTTGAAAAGGACAGCTTTTAATGTGGCAGCCATGAGTGATGGATGAGCTCTTTGGGGACATATGCAAATCTGACTCCGTGAAACCAAGCTGGTCGTTCTTACCGTTAATGAACCTTTTGTATTTCCTTGCGTAGCATGGACTAATACTTACAGAGCACTGAATAAAACTAACTCAAATTTAAATAAATATCAGAATCACTTTCATTAGTCATCGTTTAAGTTGGTCTGGTGTCCCTATCAAACAATGCAAATGGATTCCTTTGCTACCACCGGTATTCGCATTGATCACAATGGATAACGGAGATGCAAAGGCAAAAAAAAAATAACTTTTAAAAACCATCCTCACCTATGCTGATAATGTACAGGTGTCACCCAAAAGCAAAAAAAAAAATTTAACTCTCGCATCCTCGAGACGGCCCTTTCTCTTGGGCTTCAACTAATAAATCTTCAGTATTTTTCACTTTATATGAGAAAGTACTGCAGACGAAAGCACTTCATCACGTGGGGGAGGCGGTGTTCCATCCTCGCCTTCAGCGCTCTGTGCCTTAATATGCTGAGGGAATGGCTCGGAAAATGTTCGGAGGTATGTTTGGTTTGTGAAGATGCTTTCATATATCACGTAGATTGGGCAGAACGCAAGGCTGGTGGCTAGTTTGAAGGCATCTCGTGTTAAACATTACCCACTGGATGAGGCGCCCTGCGTGGAGCTTGTATTATATCATGATCATCTTCATAATTGTTTGTTTTACTTAAACATTTCCTTGCCTCTGGCTTTGTGTGCATTTTTCCCTCAATTTACACCCGTCATTTTTAAACAGAATGCAAAACAGCCACAACAGTCTAAACACTTTGTTACAGTGTCCAAGAAATATCTACCTTTTTTATACCGGCTTGGCTTTGGTGTTTAGAATGAGCCACATAACTGGCAGAGGTGATAATTTATTTTTATTTGTTTATTTTTTTTTCTTTGGCACAAGTACATTATTATCCATGTATTTAGACAGCTGGCATTGCCCATGAGAAATCGCCTTCAAACATGACAAGTGATAACATGAAATATCTCCTCAACAGCTGATTTCATCCAGAGGTTATGAGGTTAACAGGAAAACAAATCAACATATTGTACCACTCTTCCTCACTTCAAAGCTATGTGTATAGAGGATGTAAAAAGCAAACTTCTATCTGGAATTTAGTTTCTCTTCACCCTAAGGATGGACTACATATTTCTTTGGCAGCACGTCCCTAGATAACTGGCGAGTTATCTCATTTCTGCTTTTTCTCTCTGAAGTAAAATGCACTGTTGGCGTTGATTAAAGTGCACTAAGAACCTGCTTATGTGTTTAAATTATCTTTGTGTAATGCTTGGGGGCAAACTTCCCCCATAGCATCTTGGGACGGCATTATTCCTTGGATGTAAATTCTTTGAGCAGCGCAGTATTGCATCTAATTTGTTGTGTAGCTGTGAGACACGCCGTGGGCACCGGGACCATAACGAACAGGCTGATTAATGCAGGTGTTCTGATGGGGGAAGATGGGATTTAGCTGCAATCAGGGGGACGCGGGCCACACTGAGCACCTGTGAAGATTCATCAACTGGTCCATGTGTACTTCATACTGCTCTCTACTCCTTGAGCTCCATGACGAGTCGCGCTGAGGCGTGGCAGAGAAGCTGTAAAAATGAACCTACTTGATTCAAATGCTAACTATCCATGATGCAGAAGCAGCGTGAAAAATTCATAATTCATATTCAAGACAGGCAGCTTTGGAGTAAATTGGGTAATATATGTATAAGGCTTATTTGCGTTCCTAAAATATACATATATATCGCTGTACAAGCATAAGACGGATGGTTGTACAAGAAAAAAAAAAACATACTGATATTAAACTGAAAAATTACATCTGAGAACAATTACCAAAGAACAATCAGTCTGAGACATGAATAATCAAGCTGTGTAGTTGATTTAATTTTGCTTGGCATTAAACTAAGCTAAATAAATTATTGTTATTATCAATAATAATAATCATCATCATCATCGTCATCATCATCAGTACAGAAGTTAAATATCTGAATTACTGAATCACTCATTGACCAGCTGTGTATGAGTCATGATCAAACTCCTCCTTGATTGTCTTGTAACAACTTTCACCTTTCAGGACATGAGCCTCAGTGAACATCAGTAGGTTTGCCTTTATTCACGACAAACACACATAACATGTGTCCCTTGTCAATATATTCAGATACGTTGGAGGATCTTGGATTATTATTTTTTTTTATTTTTCTCGGAACAGGAACAGTCAGTTTTCTTGAAATTCATATTAACCGTAAAAATGGGGTAGAAAAAGCGCCAGGCCAGTTTTTCATATAAATAGTACGTATATTAATAAATACTGTTGTGAAAATTTTTCTTCACTAGTGTATGCCAAAGGTTTGGTTGTGTTTCTGAAACTCAAAGGAGCTAATTCTTACCCAAGAGTGTATGCACAGGCACTTTGAAAGAATGCTTTAGGTAAGGGTATCTATCGTGATAATGAGTCCCTTTCCTTGAAATTTTGAAAACGAATAGCAATATAATCCAATGGGATGCATGAATGTACAACCCCTGGCCCTGCTACCATGCAATTCCTGTGCTCTAGAGTACCCATGTATTTGAGACTTCCTGTCTGAGTACATGAATAGCAAATATAGCAGAAAAAAAGTCTTTGATTGTGCCAGTCAGTGTGAGTCAATCAAAATGGCAAAGAATGGCTAAATATAAATTGCAATTCTTTCTTTACATTCCTTTAAACCTTATTTCCACGAGTAAGATGTAGAGGTTAGGTCCACACTGTTAATTTACTTTATACTTTTATTACTTCATTTTGTGTGCCTCTGTATATACACTGTTTTTTTAAAAAAAATGTTTTATTTTCACAATAACTGTTGATCTCGAGTCGATTTTTGGCTGAATGGCTGAGGGCCTCTGTGAAAGCTAATGGGCGACACTTTGAACACATTGTAATTGTGTGACTTGTTTTGTCAGTGTTTTTGACTTGACTGTTACCTGCCTTTGCTGTCTGATTTTCATGTTTATCATTGTGAACATTAGTCAGATTTGTTGCTTGAGATGCATGATACGGTTGTTGTTGTTGTTTAGTCACGCAGTCGTGTCCGACTCTTTGTGACTCCATGGACCACAGCACGCCAGGCCGCCCTGTCCTCCACTGCCTCTCGAAACCTGCCCAAACTCATGTTCATTGCTTCCACTATGCTGTCTATCCATCTGATCTTCTGCCGTCCCCTCTTCCTTTTGCCTTCAACCTTTCCCAACATTAGCGTCTTCTCCAGTGACTCCTGTCTTCTCAGCATGATACAGTAGGAGTACATAAATTATTGCAGAAATAGAATGGCTATTTTTGCTACAAGGTGTAGATAGATAGATAGATAGATAGATAGATAGATAGATAGATAGATAGATAGACAAAATAACAAGTGAATTGATTACAAAAACACCATAATTATTTTATTGTTCAAGTAGAACAGTTTCCAAAAGCATGGCTACATACAGCATGCCAAACTGTATCAACAAAGAGGAACGATCGTCACGTGTCAAAGTTCACTAATTAAAGTTCACTTACTGATATTTAACTGGATCGTCGCTAAATATGCAAAGTATTAGCCAGAACTGAACCGGCACCTCTGTATGAACACAGCTGTAAGTTGTGCACTAGAAAAAGCTGGAATTTATGGCAGGGTTGTCAGTCAAAAGCCACTTGCATCCAAGGTCAGTGCACAAAGACACAAAGGCTGTAATACAAAGGAACGCACAATCCAGACCCCTGAGCAATGTTACCGAGCAACATGGCACGATGGGTTATGTTTCCTACATCAGGATGGGTTTATGTATGGGAGAAAGCCAAACTAGAATGGTCAGCCATTTTGAGGGAGTTGTCAAGTACAATCATTGCTCTGCATGGTCATATAACAGTCAAGGTATATGAAGCCATTTTACATAACCGGACACACACCATATCATGTGAAGACTGTTCTGTCATAATTTTCCTGCATTTCTTGATGATAATGCCACCATACACACTGTGAAATTATTTCAAACATTCTAACATGCCTTTCAAATGACTTTCATGGCCTCCCCAATCACCAGATCTAAACACCGTTGAACTTTCATGTGAAGTTCTGGAGCACGAAGTATGAAGTAGATTTTCACCTCGTTCATCCCTCAAAGGACTAGAGGATTTTATTCTTCTGGGATGTTCCACAGTCTCACTACACAACGTTCAGGGCCTATATGATAGCATTCCAGGAAAGTTTGAAGCTATTCTAAAGACAATGGATGATCTAATCCTCGCTAGATCCTTGATATTGATATACTGTTAGGTGTTTTTGTTATTTTGTCCACTACCTGTATATATGCCATTATATGAAATGTAATTGAATAAAAATAATAAAAATAGAATCAAGGAGTATATGTGAAGATTAGCTGTGGTTCTTCTATGTGCAATACATTATTTTGATTATATTTAGTTTTAAATTTATCTTAAATCTGAGCAAATCTCCTGTGAAGATCATGAAGCTTGAAAGCTTGTAAATGTCAAACATTTAATATGCTGCACCAACTAAGCCTGTTATTTTTAATGAAATATAAGGTGGAGTGGACTGCAGTCTCAGGTAAGCCAGTGTAGGGAAGATCCTACATGTCAAGAGAAACTAAAGCCACATAGAATCCAACAGTTATGAAATGTGTTGCATGTATGTGAACAGACCACAGGTCTCTGTAAAGGCATAATCAATGCCTTTTATAATGTTGCTGGTTCAGAGATCCAGGCTGTTGGCAGGAAGTTCCCAATAAAAGTTGGCCCCTGTACCTAGAGCAAAATGCAGGGCAACGCAGCATAACAACACAGTGCGATTTTAATGGGTGCATTTCTGAGGAGATTAAGCGTTTCCTCCTCGAGACACGTCTGTGAACATACTGAAGCCTGAGTGTTCAAAGCCTTGTAACCACGGATAGCAGGGAACCTGAAATAAGAGTGCCACATGCGTGCATAATTAGGATTCTGCACATTAGTCAATCGTTCAAATCTTGGGGGAGCAAGACATGCAGATCTCTGCAGACTGCACATTTGAGCAATCCTCATGGCAAGCTGTGGCCTAATTTTATTATTATAAACAGCAACGCAGTAAAGTATAAGAACACACGCCAAAAGCTTCATATTTGTTAAATCTGGTCAATATTCTGCTTCATATATTACCTGCTTCAGGTGTTGTTGTCAACTATGGCCACACCTATCTCTAGACAGCAGTACACCCAGAGTTATTTTGGAAGTCAATTAACCTCTGTGCTCGTACCATTCATTGGACTGGTGGTGCTCACCTGCTCAGTCTTTGTATTCTGCTTTTTGGGCTGCTTCCGGCTTCTTGGTTTCCAAGTGCTCTCTGGCTTGCTCATATGGATTGGTTCTGTCTGTTCTCATGTGGTTTTGCCTTGTGAGTTGTATAGCTTCTTTTCTTGCTTAGTGTACTGGGTCCTGTTTGTTGCTCTCCTGACCCTGCTTCAATCTATGATCTTATCCTTCTTGATTCCTGCTGGACTTGGCACTTGAGTCCAGCTCAGCCTTCTCATCAGTGTACCTGGCTGTCAGCAGTCACAGACCTATCAGTGCTGAGTACTCAGATCGGTCTCCCAAACAGCAGAAGACTGACCGGCTGAAGACCCGGTATTGCATCTTCATGCAATTGCACTATGTCCAATTATCAGTGCCAGTTCTCTTTCGTTTCTTAACTTCGGTGATAGATTTCTATTTTTTTCTGTCCAGTGGCTTTGACAATGTAAAATCCACCACTTCGATTTTTATCTCCAGGTGCAAGAAAAATTATATATACAGTCAATAGTATTTTAATTGCCGGAAATCTGGCTGGTCTCCCAGCAGGGTAATTTGAAATAGCATACTGAAGCCTTTGTCAAGCTTTTGTAATAAAACAAATCATTTATAATGGTGTTCATGGCTGGCATGAGAAACTTGCCTCTTGGAATGGGGATAATACAGACAAAGACTGGATCAACAAACTGGGACATATATTTGGAATTAAAAATATATCTTTCCAGCTTCCAGTAATTGGAATGACTCTGGCCTGCAGTCTAAATGCTGTCCACAGCCCCAGCAAGTCTTTGCTTGCAAGCTCATTCTATCTGGCCTCTCAGCAATGGAAATTTTGGCTAAGTGTTTTGTTCTGTTTTTACTTGCTGGTGCTGCTATTTTAATAAACATCTCACAGACGCAGTCCTAGAAGTGGGAAGTTCCCGAGAGAACATCTGAGGGCCAGGACCTACATGGAGAAAAAAAACAATTCACTGGAACAGATTCAAGACATATGAAAGCCACTCTTCAATGTTTACTGTCTGCTGTTGCCACAGTGCGTGTGGAAAACCACTTCAGAACCACCAACTACAAATAAATAAACAGACAAATGCAGTGGAAGAAAAAAATAAATAAACATCAAAAATTGGAGAAAAAAAAATCAGGATATGAGCAAAGAGGATGCCACTGAAACTGTCTCAGATAATACATACAGTTTGTGAATTGTTATTACAACGATACGACTTATTACTGAGAGCAGAGAAAGTCTGGACTTTTCAAATAGCTGAAAGTTTATTTCTTTCACCATTTGAATGGAAAACAAAAATGTTTTTTGTTGACAAGCTTGAGTTTTATGTGGTATAAGAAATCATTTGTATGAAATGACAAATGCAGAAAAGCTATTTGTACACAGTAGATTGCTGTTAGCCATGACGTTATACCGATGCTGTGCAATCTGCAATGATAAATGGGTAAACAACATTAAGACATTTGAAAATACATTTTTGTTATTTCTCATAAGTAATTCTGTATTTCAAATTTCACACTTGTTACTTTTTTTCTAATATTTTAAGTGTAAAATGTACTAACACATTTGGTGACATACAGATACACGGTTTTATGTTTTTGCCATTTGATTCAGTCTAATCCACTATATTTAATTTTCACTGGTGATTTGCAAGGCAAAAACTGTTAGAGTTTACAGTTCAGCTGGAGTCTGGTAACAGTACAAGCGAAATTCAAGCAAATGTTAGATTACAGCTTTATTTTTAGGAACTTTATACACTCGTACACACACACAAGCAGGAAGGAATGGAATTTTTTTCTTAAACTAATGCAAATGCAGTATCTACATTTCTGGCACATATAATGACATTTTTTACACATATTTATTAGTTCGGGTCTATCCTTTTCAAATACATTTCCCGTTGAATATGTTTTGTCACATTAAACAGAAATACGTCCCTAATTTTTAAAGCGCATAATGTCTTATGATAATGCTTGAGAAATAATTAAACACTGTGGAGTGAATAGTGCCAAAAATCCATTACCGAACAAAGCAGTGATATTTTTTTTAATCTGCGGAGTTTTTAAAAACGGCACATTTCTGCACATTACCGATGTCATGTCATTTTGTTATTATGACAGTTTGCATTACACTTGAAAGGACGTGGGGTTGTGGTGCTGGGTCAACGCTGCTTACCCCGCCAAAGTCAGGAGAACAGCAAAACTTCCAATTATCCTTCGAAAAAAAAACCACACATAAACTCTTTCTTTTGTCCCCAGTCATCCCCCCCCCCCCCCCCACACACCCCCAAAGAGGCAATTATTTACACGATATTTGCCCTCCTTCCTCAGAGAGCGAATTCTCGACAGACCGACGGTGTCGCCCGAGTCAGCGGGAACACGAGGATGCTCAGGACGCACTTGGTATGCAAGGCGTTCTGTGAAGCTGCCGGCACCCTCCGCTGCCAATTCACTCACATTTGTCCAAATTTGCCATCAGATTAAAAAACGAACGGCAGCTATGTGTCAGCGTGGGCCATTTCCGACACTCTGATTAATCATAAACAGCCTCTGTAAAAATGCTAATTAGCGGTAGCAAAAGAAAGCCTGGAAAATGGCGGTAGGCCTAAGGAAACTGCTGGGTTGTCCTCATCTTTTACCAACGCCCTCGGCGGCATAATCAGGCCTAAATTGGCTTACAGATCAGCAGGGCCTTGAGTCGAAGTTGAAGACCTGGGCACAAAAAGTAGGACAATAATAGCGGTAATCGGCAAGTGACACCTGATTGTTACAGAAGCCGAGTGTCCCTGATGAGAAGAACATATGAATCACACCATTCTCAATCACTTGTACGGCCTTTCATTAGGATATCGTTCCAAGAACTGGTGCAAAGGCAGACAGGTTTGGAATATTGATTTTATAAATGCAGATTTATGTTTCTTCGGTTTCTTTTGCTAATGACTTTTTGGAATCTGACCTGCACTTCTCAAAGCAATGATGCAAATCAGCTAGTGTGATTGCAGCCAAACAGCCATTCAACAAAAATAAACACGACAGGACATCAGAGGAATTTAATGTTACGGGTCCTGCTTTTATGAGCTTAAATCTATATTCCAGTATAAAAATCATTTACAAGTAGTCACCTTAATAACAGCGTAACCCGATACCTCCAGTATAGTGGTTACTTTTCCTTGCTCTCTGTGAGTGGAATTTTGCAATTTCTTCCATTTTCACATGGGCCTTCTTCAAGTGTTCCGGTTCTGCCCGGTTCTACTCTGTGTGCGTGTGCCTGGTGATGAACTGGCATCTTATGTAGGCTGTGCCTTACCTCATGTTCTGTGCTTCCTAGAGTTTGCTCCAAGGCTCACCGCGACCCCACATTGAATAACCAATTCTGGAATATGGACAGATGAGTGCAATTACAAAGATCCAGTCTTTATATAAATGTAACTATCAACTTATCTATGGTAAAAACTGACAGGAAGGTGCCCTATTTTAAATGATCAATGGCACCAATACATAGCCAGGGGTGGTTCTTTTTTGTCTGACAGTTGACTGGCTACCTGTCTATATGATAAAGTTATCACAGCTTTATGGAACACTGCAATTTTCACCTTGTCCCCTCCAAAGTTCACTGGCAGCTCGCCACAAGCACTGATGCTGAAAGCCCGCTAAAAAGGTAGAAGACCCTGAAGAAATTCAAATTGCATGGAATGCTTTTAAGTATCACCGGTTCTCCTTTAATCATACCTGCAGAAATGTTCATGTAACCTGCATTGTTAGGCAAGAGAATATGCATATACTGTATATCTGATTGTGATTAAGTCTTAAGTTACCTCTAGAGGTAAACAGGGACACATTGTGGTCAGATGGATATCAATAAAGCATAAACCTGTCAGGCTGTCATGACAGATCAGACCACATAAAATTTAAAATGCTCTAGTTTGGTGTCAGGTGCATTTGTCTCATCAACTTGATAGCTAATTGGTCTTAAAAATGGAAGTGATTTGCTTCCCATAATCATCATGGACTAATATCTCTGTATTGGCCAAGCTGATGTACTGTTATCCAAGGGAAAGTGCTACAATGCATTTCACAACCAGATGTACACATTTTGTGGATGATTACCCAGTTGAATGAAATTAAATCAATGTCTTTGTTGCATGTCAGATATAAAGTGACTCTAGAATACTGCTCAGAGTTAATGAAGTTTATTAAATATGGCAGTTTCTTTATTCTTAACATCTCTCCATATTATAACTTTTCCTGAATTGGCTGATGGTGCATTAACCCATCTCAGCACCGGGCACAAGGCTGGGAAGCCAGATGGTGGCCAGTCCAACACATACTCTCACACGGTTATATACTACAGGCAATCTGGACACACCATTCAGCCTAACCACGTGGCTTTGAACTGTGGGAGGTAATTCTGGCAACCCGGGAAGAGCATGCAAACTCCACACAGAGCAGAGTTGGATTTTAAGCCCCAACCCTAGAGCTGTTAAGCTAAAGTGCTATCCCCTGAGATATCCTCATTAGTATTATATCACTAATTAATACATTGATTGATCGCGACCTTTCAGAGCAGCCTAAGGCTTTGCATGAGCAAGCATCAGCTTAGTTTTATATCAGCTATACACTGTATGAGGGAATTGTAGAGCAGTACCTCTAGCACATGAGAGAAAAACACAAGATGGTCACTTTCCATGTGACAGACCATTTGTTACTGAGCAATGTTTAGAAGGAAAGTTAACTATAGAAATATTTCTCAAAGTTCAGTTTTTGCTAATAAACCACTTGGAGAGGTGCTACAGGAGGCAAAATTTACATTTGACATCACTGATGCATGATAACATATATATATTTCATTAAAGAAAAAGTGAATCTGTTAATAAATTCTTAAAATTTAATTTAACGTTTCGTTCATTCATATGCAGAACACATGGTCTTTGTTGCAAACATCAGCCTACATTGCTGTTTTTAACATGTATAAAAATACTTAGAGAAAGAGAATCCATTTGCTCACCATGACGAGAGCCAGCCAGTGAATTTCCTCGGATATTTACAACAAGAGAAATGGCTCATTCAGAGGCAAACCAAAGAAAATGCCTGGATTGATTGCAACTGTTAATCAAGATCCAGTTGAATGCTCTCCAAGAAAGAGCACTTAGTGAGAAAAGGTATGCTCCATCAATTGCTAGAATTCATTCTTGGCATGGGGATTAGTCTGTAAGGTTTAAATAAGTTCTGTTTAACTGCTTAATGTTTCAGTAATAAGCACCCACAAGCTCGCCTGTGATGCGAAATGAAGCAGTTCCAGTCAACCCGAGGTTTTTTTTTATCTCCGCCCCACCCAGAATATTCATCTCCGCACTGAAAAAAAAAAAACCTCTGACTGCAGAAGCTTTTGACTGCATTTGATATTGCTGCTGCACGCATACGCGCTCTGTTTGCGCAGCGGTTCACGGGATGCCTCGGGAGTATGCGGATTTAGCGCAAGGACAGCAGGTTTGTGCTCACAGCCCCCTTAAAAAAAATAATAATAAATAAATAAACAATGCACACCCAACAGCTATGCTACTCTCCAAGCTTTCATGAATGTTTAATACGCAGTCTGATTCTCCTGTTGTCCGCAGCAAATGCCCCCCCCCAATTCCTCCACCACGCCTGGCCCCATGCTTTACACTCTCTAGCAGACGGTTTGGACAACTGGAGCAAGTCGGAGATGTCGTGAGGCGTGCTGCAGCATCCAGGAATTATTAATGTCACCTTGTGACTCACCCATATGCCAGTTAGGTGTAAAGTCAGCATGTGCGTCTGTTTACGCCCCCGATTTCCCAAAGCAGACATAAACACCTGAGCAGCTCCTCCTAATAAAGATTCTGTCTTTCTTTTTATCACTGTTGTCATTGTTGGTAAAGGCGGCTTTTTTGAGAAAAAATAAATAGATAAAATCTGTTACGCGCATTGGTATGTGCATATTCTGAAAGCGTTTTCATTTAGGATTTTACTTTATGTAAAAAAAAAAGAAAAAACAAGGAAATTAATTAAAACAAAAATACAAATAATAACAATCGTTTGACTGGGAAAACTGTTTGAACCATCTTTTAATTTTCACACACAAGGATCTAGTGCTGGCAGAAGGGATTGGCTGCTAAAGTGAAAAAACTGCCTCTTTGCAATATGTGAGCAGAACTGCAGACTGCTTAGGTGCATGAGTGCTGCATTTCCAGAAGCGTGGAGATCCCAGGCCTTGAGGTGGAGCCCCACCCCCCACTCCCCCTACTACCTGGAGGTGACGGAGCTGACTGGCAGGCAGGCCTTCTGTGATATACTGCAGGAAGCATTTCATACAGGCAATCGTTGGCCAGAAATTGGACTGAGGGGTGGAAAAAAATAGAGAACTGATTAAAATAGCCACAGCAACAGCCGATGATAAGCCTATGATGGCTGAAGTCAAAGTTATCCCGAAATAAAATAAGAAATAAGTAGCATCATCTGCCATGTGCCCTGCATTTCCTGAGCTCAGGTACAGGCTTAATTTTACCCTGGACAGGATATGTGTCATAAAAGATAGATGGGTGGGTGGATGGATCTGTGAGTGGGTGGGGGATGGATGATTGATTAATGGATGGATGGATGGATGGATGGATGTGGAGATGCACAGGTAAGTGTGTGGATGATGGATGGATGATTGGATGGATGGGTGGATGATTAGATGGATGGGTAGTTGGGTGGATGCATGAGTGGTTGGATGGATGGATGGGTGGTTGGGTGCATGCATGAGTGGGTGGGAGGATGATGGATGGATGAGTGAATGGACAGATGGATGGATGGATGGATGGATGGATGGATGGATGTGTGTACTAACAAATGTCAGGGTCCATTGCTTAAGGTAATACGTTTCTAATCCAAGCCTCATACTGTCAGGCAGCTGGCGGCATTTTCAATGTGATTCATGGACAAAGTATAATTTATATGACAGTGCCCTGATCTGTGCTTGCCTCTTGGAGTGAGATTACACACTAATGTATTGCCAATTACGCTTCTATAAAGAAAACGGGTTATGAACTGGACAAAGTCATGGTAATTAACATATATTGGCTGAATATGTGCTTTCTGCATGCCTGATTTATAGTGTGTCAGGGGTAAATAAAGTCTGATTACTGCTAAACAAAAGAGTCAAATACAGTCAAGAACATCGATACAGTAGGTGCCAGGGATCACAATGGACAATTGAAGTATTAACTATCGAGTCTTCTAACTGCTATGGGTGCCTATAAGTTTACCCATTATCATTTGAGAAAATATGACAGGGCTCTCATTTCCTTCTCATTATATTGCAAATATTTATTGGAAAATAGATTTGCACTTTGCAATAAAAAGTCCTGAAAATAATCTTAACCAGGTTATGCGCAGAAAAACCACAGTGATACTGTAACTATCTGACCCAGTATACAAGCCAAATGTATAATTAGGAGATGCCACACAGAATGGTAACACAAAGGCAAGGGAAGGCTGTTACTTTACATTCCACCGGTGCATTTAGATGGCTGCTTGATGCTTTTCAAAATCAGTGATGAAAACATCATTGCACTTAACCCCAATCATTTTAGCCAGAATATTTTGCCACACTCTATTCATTTTTAAACAGTGATTTAAAAGAGGACAGTGCAAACATTTAACATATAAAATGATCAAAAAAGCACGTGGACATTGCAAGCTCATTTTACATCAATGTGTGATTCAGCCATATGTACGTGTTTTTACCCATGTATGAAGGTTGCCACAGGTGGCATGATGTTTATTAGGGTAACTCCTGCTGGGCTGAAAAATAACTGTTCAGGCTCTGAGCCCAAAAGCACTCATTAGGAAAGCTCGATATAACAAGGACACAATGGTCCTTGGGCCTTTTTCATTTCAATGAATCACATTTGTCTATATGGTGATTAGTAAATAATTATCTTCATTATCTATAGCTATGCATTTTTCTCCAAAAATCTGTATTGTAGTAAGGTGCTTGCTGAATGCATGGCTGTACTTTGTAGCACAAAACCTCCACTGGTTTGTCTGTTTGCATCTGGTGCCGGCTACCTGTGTGTCATGTGACTGAAACAGGCCGTTTTGAATCGCTCACTTGTGTAAGTGCCCCGGAACAGGCTGCCACCCTGCCTAGGATGTACTCCTCTTTTGCAGTTCTAGCACTGTCAAGCCCCCCACCCCAAAGGGTTGGGATTTCAAATCCCATCTCCACTGCGTGTGACGCTTAAATATTTTCTCTCTGGCATGCAGATTTCATCCCACAGCCCAAAGACATGCAGTTAGGCTAGCAGGTGTCCCTAAATTGCCCATAGTGTTCAGACATGTGCGTGCCCTGTGATGGAATGGCATCCCATCCAGGTTATACCCCAGCCTTGTGCCCTGTGATGGACTAGCATCTCATCCAGGGTATACCCCAGCCTTGTGCCCTGTGATGGACTGGCATCCCATCTAGGGTATACCCCAGCCTTGTGCCCTGTGATGGACTGGCATCCCATCTAGGGTATACCCCAGTCTTGTGCCCTGTGATGGACTGGCATCCCATCTAGGGTGTACCCCAGCCTTGTGCCCTGTGATGGACTGGCATCCCAT
>JAACJT020000007.1:14872931-14902601 GCA_009936485.2 Gymnarchus niloticus
CATCCAGGGTGTACCCCAGCCTTGTGCCCTGTGATGGACTGGCATCCCATCCAGGGTGTACCCCAGCCTTGTGTCCTATGCCATCGCTGATCAGTCCTAACCAGGATGAGCAATTTGAAGTTGGATAGGAAGTACCTACTAATTTAGGGGTATTGTTGTATGAAGTTTCCCACTCTGGTTTAAAGAAGCTATGGAATAGTTTACCTCTCCATATTAGATCATCACCAATTGACATTTTCAATTCCCAGTTAAAAAATCACCTTTTATTTTTGATTTTTAATATCCCTTGATAATTTCTTTGTGTCTCTGTAATGCTATTTTCTTTTAATCTCTTATATTAGTGCTGCTTATTTCTACTGTTACTTGTATTATGATCTTGGATCTTGATACAGAATTTTGGTTCAGCTTGTGTTGTTTTTGAATGCACTATAAAAAAAAAAAAACATTTTAAATTGATCTCAATAATTACGTATTACTGTATCTGTAAGTATAGCATCATGGTTTGTGTGCCTTTGAGAATTAAATTTTTAAATTTAACATTTGTCTTTCCCACAAGGCAGTCAAATTTCTGCCCTGCTCAACTGCAAGGAAAGTGACAAGAGTTCAGTTGACAAGTGGTAGGCCTCACAAACAGAAATGGACCTGATTGCCCAACATCAATACCCAACCTCACTAATGCAGTTACGGCTGAACGGCAGTGAATCCCACCAACATTGTTTCAGCATCTAATGGAAAGCCTTCCCAGAAGAGTACAGGCTTTTAGAAGCAAAGAGTGGAACTAATTCCTATTTATATCCCTTTTTGGGAATGAAATGCATGTATATGCATACTTCTGGCCGCATAGTATATGCATTTTCATTATTTGTTCTGTTATCGATTACAACAAATTTCCGGTCATGGTCAATGCACTATAACTGTCATTTCAATTGAATGCCTTTTTATTTTAATTTATTAATTATTTTTCCACTTGATGTTAAAGTCCATTGCGTATCTACAGAGAACTCTAAAATGTCACAAGTAGAGGCTAAAAAGTAAAGAACATGCACATTTTCTCAATACAAAATTTATTTATGTTTGTTATTTCTGAATATAATCGACTCTAATAGCTAGAATACAGACTTTCAAAAGTATAATTAAAAAACTAACAATGATAAAATACAAAATAGAATCTAAAAATTGTGCCTTGCTTGTCCAAATTCTTATTTAGAACCATTTTCAGTCGTGAAATAACTTGAAATGGATGGCATTTTAAAGTATTTTTAAGGAATAGATACATTGTCACCTTATGCAAGTGTCCTACCAGTTATCTTTTACGGTGGCACAATAATCTTTTGTAAGCCTAGCATGCTACTGAACCAATACATTATAAATCTGGTCAGAAACAGACCATTTTTACATGTGGAACCGTACAAGTAGCACTCTATTATGCTCAGTTTGATCAAAGTCCTTGACATTTTAATGATGTTCATAGGTTTATTTTTTAAGGTTTATTGTCAGTTTTCAGCATTTTAGGTATCAACAATTTCTTTGTCTAGATGGTAGTTAGTATTTACATTAAATTCAGGGGAATGCGATATGAAAATTAACTCAACGAATCAATGAGTTGGGATTCTGTGTAGAATTGTGTACAGCTTATGTACTAAAGCCAAAAATAAAAAAATAAAACTTAAGAATACTTTGAGTTTTGTTCAACCAGAACTCGATTTTTTTTTTTTTTTTTCTGGGTTTTATATGACATGCAGAATGATTAAAAACTGCGCTAATATGACAACTGCTAGTTTTACCTACAGTTCAATGAAAATCTGTCATAAAACTTAAAAATGTAAGTTAGTTTAGGGCGTTCATTTAGACACACTATTAAACAGAGTTCTGTCTTTTTTGGCAGCATTTTCCTGAGTTTTTTTCTTCATCTATATGTTAGAACATTTCTACGTGTTTGCAAGTCATGGTTACCGCTACCTCTGATGTACAGCACATAAAGCTTACCCTCATAGCCAGGGAGTGTTTTCAAAACAAGCATTAATCGATAGATCTAACTGTGGGGTCGACCTTGTGCAGCAGAAAGACTGGTCCTGTCATACACAGTGGTGTCTGACGCCATTCCAAACGTAAGATCTTGGCTATCTTTTTTGTAGAGGGGATTTGTTGTTGTTGTTGATCAGTCTCTTCCTTCTGCTCCTCAGGGATGGCCCATCCTCCCTCTCTGGCTGTAAAGATGAGATTTGCAAATAATGGTGTAATTTTCAGCCTCGAAGAACACCTGCACCTTTAGGGATTGGGGGATTGCTGGATTTCTGTGCAGAATACATTGCCTCGTGTCTGCATTGTTCACACGGTTAAATAGGCTGGGGAAAATGGCATCGTATACAAGCAGATTGCATTTATTGTTCCTTGGAAATGCAAGGTGAATATTCATAATTGAATGCATATATATATATATATTTTTGCTTCTATATAAATTAATAGAAGTGTTGTCCTGTGTGTGGAAGACAGAAACAAAGCAGAAAGAAATATGATTGAGATTTTTCCTTCTTTTACACATGGAACTGGGTAGAGAGGTACAATGGGGTGCTGACACCTTCTTTTACATCTTTATTGTTTTGTGACCGCGCTCTCTCTCTCTCTCTCTCTCTCTCTCTCTCTCTCTCTCTCTCTCTCTCTCTCTCTCTCTCTCTCTGTTTGCACTCTGAGGAATGCTGCTGTATACACTTAAATAAGCACCTTTTAAGACTGGTGTCAGTATAGAATTTAAATATCAAAATGCACATAAACAACAAAAGGAACAAACAAATGATCAAACAAATCAACAAATGAATGAAGAAGGGCATCATTATAAACAGCTGGTATTATGAAATTCTATGACAAATGGGCAGGCTCCGAGAGGCGGTGGAGGACAGGGCGACCTGGCGTGCTATGGTCCATGGAGTCGCGAAGAGTCGGACACGACTGCGTGACTAAACAACAACAAATTATGAAATTAGTTGCATTCTGGCTAAGTGGATAGTTTTGTAGACTCACATCTTGAGGTTTTGGGGTTCAAATAAGGAGAGCTGTCCCATGGTATGAAAGGTGAAAACAATTTCATAAATCCAAAAAAAAGGAAATAGTTGTTAATACAGAATTGCATTACATACATACACACACACAAAAATGAATAAAACCAGATATATTCACTCAGCCCATAATAACATACAGCTGCTCAATATTACAATTAATGCCATTAAACCAAATGCATCCGTAAGTATAACTGCATGTCTTTATTAAATTTTCAAGTTAATGAATGGATGTCACTATTCTCCCATTTCTTATTGAAGGCTGGCCATAAATTGCGAGCTGGCCAGTTAAGTAGCTTAAACTGCTGGAGAATGTCATGGAAGCAATCACTTTAGAGGTGAAAGCAGAGCTATGTATTTATAACCGATTAAAGTGCAATAGACTGTTTGATGCAGAATTGCTGAAGTGTTCACATTTGGCAATAAAGGGAAAGTTGGTCAATTGCTGTACTGTGATGTTACCAAATGTGAAATATAATTTTCTCTTTTTTGTGAAAAGATTACAACTTAGTTCAGAGCATTCTTCCAGCTGATCAGGTCACGCTGGTGGGAACTGCGATCCACATTACATTTTTCGTGATCCATGTGTTCAGTCATGCAGCTATGCAGGGTTTATGCCACTCTGCAGGCACTGGCGCAGAAGACAGCTTCTCTCCCCCATGCCCTCACGCATGGTGGATCGCATATTCATAACCCACCACTTTCCTCTGCAGGGCTATCTCACATCTTATCATAAATCAGACCATAAAGCAGCTAATGTCTCAGTTGTCCTTGTCCATTATGATCTTCCCCTCACATGGGGGGGGGGGGGACATTTTATTGACTCCCTGAAATGACACCCGACGATTACACAAGGTTATCCACATGTGTGCATGCGCAAAGGCACCCGCGGCTGTGTCCGTAGGAAAAAAACTTCTTTGAGTAGCGTCCGGGTGGGGAACGAGGCATGTGGAAAATGTATCCACTTTGTTTGCACGATCATTAGCTTCCTTTAATTCGTAATGACTTTTAAATTGCCCACAATGGCCCGCAGCAGGTGCCCGGATCGCCCCGGTACCATATGCTTTCTTTGGCAAATGCGGAGGCACCTCGAGATTCACAGAAGGCACGCCCATAAACAAACTGCAAATTGGGCAGGAGCCCCATGGTGTAGGAGCTGGGTTCTTGGATGGAAACAAAAGTTAGACTCATCCATAACACTTCTTCTGCTCATCCACAACACACTGGCAGCTGTTCGTAGTACAACGTACGGTATCCTGTCATGGCAGTGCCATATCTACTGTGCACCGGCATCCTTTACGTTGGAATATCGCGGCTTTGCCAGTGCTTCATACAGTGCCATTCACTGGCACTACCAACATCCTTCATAATACCAAAGTGTACTTCTGTTCAATTTAAATGCATTCAAAAATGCACAAAAAATTATCTCATTGATAAGTATATATGTTTTATGACACTGGATTAACAATAATGAAATGTCTGTGGGTGGAAGCTGGCGGATCTAAATAGTGGACTGAAGCATTATTAATAGATCATGATTGCTTATACCTTCATAACATTTCACTTTTAGTCATGTGTTTTAGTGTCTTATGTTAGCAAATAAAACTGTCTTTGAAGCAGGTCACCATTTTTCTCGAGAGCCAGAGTCATGTGGCAGTTCTTGTTCAGTTTGAATTATATGACCTGTACTTCTTGTTTCGGGAGTATGTTGGACCAAAGTCAGAGACAGATCAAAGGCGAGAGAGAGAGCAAGTCCTCCTTAATTTTTCATTTATTTGTTGCCTTGATCATAAAAATAAAATAAATCCAATGCATAATTTTTGTTTTTTTGTTTTAATCCGAAAAACTAAAATGAAATCTCCACAATAAGAAACAATGTCTTGGTAAAGTCTCCCACAATTAGAAATACCCCATGTAGCACTTAAAAGTAGCTACTGACATATTCAATGTACAGTACATCACATGCAAGAGTAATCTCACCAGCAAACTGTTTTCTAATTATGTTTACACAGGAATTTGGAAAATGTATTATTATTATTATTATTATTATTATTATTATTATTATTATTATTATTATTATTATTATATAATGCAGCATATCAAAAAGCTTTAATCACTTTTTTAATCACTCTGGTAATTTCATTTGTTTGAAATACTTCATACTGCAATTGAGTCAAATCTGATATGTGATTAATGAAATTTCATGGATGCATAGTTTTGTAAATAAACATCTCAAGGTAGGGTCCAAGTGCAAAATACAGAGGTCTACTGAAAAGGGGTTGAGCAGAAAGTGTGATCTGTAGACATGCAGGAGGTCGATGAAACAGAGCAATCCGCAAAGTCATCCAAATCCAAATTGTAAACAAAAGTCATAGTCCAAGAACACTCTGAAAATCCAAAAAGCCAAAAGAGCAAAAACAAAGACAGAACCAAATAATAAAAAAATAAAATAAAACACATAACAAGAGTCAAGAAACCACTAGAGAAAGGAAAGGGCCATACACAGTGATTAGATCAGGATTGGAAACAATCACTCAGTATGGTGATTGCACACAGTACCTCTCAATGCGGTAACTGCACACCTGAACTTGAATAACCAGTCAATGGACTACAGTTGTGTTAGAATTCTGGGGAAACAGCAGGAGCAAACTGGGCATTGAGGCATGCCGTGATGTTGAGAAAGTGCGACACCTATGCCCAATTATGAAGTGTAAACCTCTACAAGAAAAGGGAGCATTGGATCCAGTTGGATCCAGTTGTTTTAAACAGTGGAGCAGATGTGAAGAGGTGCTTTATGTTCTAAAAAGCTCCAAGTGTCTCATCCCAGATAATCTTCTTGGAGGTCTCACCAAGGAGGTTAAGTGTGTAGCTACTGAGCTGAAGGTCCAAATTAACCTTCTGTAGAAATTTACAAATCCCAAGAACCTTTACTGGTGGGAGCTCAGGCCAGTTGTTGACAGTTGTTTCCTTCCATTCACACCATTTAAGTCCCAAGAAAAATCCTATAGGAAACAGATTGTATTGCTGTGAAACTTGCAGTTCTCTCTTTTGATGAAAAGGTTGTTCTCATACAGCCTCTGGAGAACCTGGCTGACATGTACCTGTTGGGAAGCCTGGTCAGGGTAATGCATAAGTAGATATTCTGTATACACAAAAAGAAACTTACTAGCTATGTGTCTGAAGAGCTCATTTGTGAAGAACTGAAATACAGAAGGCGTGTTAGCTAGACCATACGGCACAACAAGGTATTTATAGTGCACCCAAGTGGTGATGAATCCTGTCTTCCACTCATCCCCCTCTCAACTGCAAATCAGCTTGTAGGTGCTGCATAGGTTCAATTTAAAGAATATGGTAACATATTGAGCCTATTTCAGAGCTGCTAAAGAGGATAACAAACCTTAACCATAATATCATTCAGAGCACAATAATCAACATATGGTCACAGTCCTACATCCTTCTTCCTCATGAAGAAAAACATAAAAATAGACAGTCTGATTATTCCTAGGGTGTGGGCTTTTGTGATATACTCGTCCTTGGCTAAGGATTCTGGGATTGAATATGAATAGACCTGATCTAGTGGTGGAGAGGTCCCAGGGAGGAGATCAATTTTGCAGCCCCAAGATCAGTGAGGTGACAGGGCAGAAACCTTGGTTGCACTGATCACATCTTGGAACTCATGGTATTATGTAGGAATAATGTCTGACTTAGGTGTTTATGGAATTTCAACAAGGGTACATAGCTCAGCATGAGACAGTCAAATGCCTAGACCAACACCCCGAGCCTCATGCCAGAAACTCCCCTTGCCTTGATGAGATGGAAGGGTTATGCTAGTGCAGCCACAAGTAACCCAAGCCTAAGGGATCCCTGGGTGAGGAGATGACTAATAACTGTGTCTTCTTTTGATGAACCACCTCAACTGGTAAGGGGTATAGAGCTGGTCTGATGATAGACATCACCTGATCCCAGTGGTTGTCCATGCAGAGCATTTAGTGACAAGGGTGGCTTAATTTACTGAAGTGGCACTTCATGGCTATTGGCCAGTTTTGTATGAATGAAACTGGTAACTGCACATGAATGTATAAATGAAGAAACTGATAGGGTGGTGCGAGTTTTATAGGTCATCAAAACAGGTACAGAAAACTGTTTGTGTGATACATTGTACTGACGCCCTTAGGTCCCATGCAGCCTACCTCTCACAGTGGACAAATGGATTCAGAGTTAAAATTATCATTTAACTTTCGACGGTGCAAGGTTACCAAAGCTGGTTCATGGCAACCAACTCCAGCTGTCAGAATATGAAACTCCACCCCATCGTAGTCAAAAGCAGCTTGTTTAATCTTGCAGAGTTTTGTCCCAATATCCTTGCCAGCTATGGAATTGCAAAATACTTCTTTGAGTGCATCATAAAACTGACCCTCTGAAGTCAAGATGGGACTCTTCTAATGTCATAGTGCAGTAGACCATTGTAATGTTCTCAGTGTCCGAAGTGAAATTACAAAATGTGTTATATCTGTGTCTGTAATAAGCATCTCAGGATGGTGATCCATACACACGGAACATTGCATCAAAGATTTGTTTTATCTGTTTGGGTCTCCGTCAAAACTCTTAGGGATAGCATTGGAGATAGCAGGAGATCTTGCATCAAGGACCAAGTATACAGAAGAGGACATCAGTCTTCTAGGGTCTAGTGGGGCTTGTAAGCTGTCATGAGAAAACCAAACTAATTTATTAAGCTGTTTCATCTGATGAATTACACTAAATTCAAATTCCATTAGATCCATGAAACAGCAAGGAATTCTGTTAGGAAACTACACAGGATAGCATCCAAGTGCAGAATTTGGAGGTTTATTGAAAAGGGGTTGAGCAGTAATTGTGATCCGTAGACTAGCAGAAGGTCGATGAAACAGAGCAATCTACAAAGGCATCTAAATGCAAATCAAAAACACAATTTGTAGTCCAAGAATAGTCCAAAAATCCAAAAAGTTAAAAGAACAAACATACAGACAAATCAAAATACAGAAACCATAACAAGAGTTGAGAAACTGGTAGAGAAAGGAAGGGGCCACAACGTGGTCAGATTAGGACTAGAAACAAACACTCAGCATGGTGATAGCACACAATACCTCTCAATGCGGTACCTGCACCCCTGAACCTAAATAACCAGTTGATGGGCTACGGGTGTATTAGAATTCTGGGGAGACTGAATGGGAGTAGGCTGGATGTGATTGGTTAGTTCAGGTGTGACAAGTTTATCTTCAAAATTTTACAAATCTAGCAGACATCCCTAGACAATTTTTGAAGACAGATTATGAATGATCAATAATCATCAACTTTGTTTTTCTTTTTAATAGCCTTATTTCCATATTATTTGTTTTACATTATTATGGCATTCCCCTCCCAAAGAACTGTAATTGAACTGAATTGTGAAAATTGTTGTTAATTAACATTGTGCGATTGTATTGCTGACGTACAATTACTACATGTAATGACCTAGATTTTTCATTTTCTTGCTTGACAGCACTAATTTGTACATATATAGTTTAAAACGTTTCATTGGGAGTATGTAAGTAAATAAATCATTATGCCTGTATAAATAACTAAAAAAGAAGTTTGCCCTTTTTTATTATGTGTGCTTATGTAGGAGTAATACATCAACATGAAATTATAGAGCAGTCCAAAATAGCATTTCCATTATAAATACTCTGGAGAACATGCTATTATTTCTTTGTTTTGTTGGTTTTATCATTGTCATAATTCTAATCATCATCATCGTTATCATCTTTTAGAGACAAATTATGAATTTTCTAATTGCTCCACTGGTAAACTAATTTACAAGAGTGGGTAAAGCTGTAATGCTTTGGGATTTAGTTCAGGTGAAAGGCCATCTTTTCAATGTCACACTGAGCAGTGAGTTGCTTATGTATTAATGGTAATATTCTGTAGGTCCACGTCAACAAACCGTCGTGTTACCCTGTTAAGAGAATGTCTCTGATATGACTATCTTTTTTTTTTTTCCTTTTTCAAAAAAAAAAAAAGCTCTTTGAAGAGAAGGATTCTGAGCTTTACTTAAAGCAGTTGGCATTATATTCGTGCAATCTGTCAGTGATGTGCTGGAAAATCCATAAACCTAAGTGGAATCTGGCCCCTGCGAACCATATTCTTTATAAAATGTAACATGTTGCAGCTTGGCTGCCATTGTGGAACTAATTTTTCAAACAGTTTGATGCAAGAATTGTTTTATGTATGTAAGAAAGAAATGCCAAAATAGGGAAGATAGTTATTGTACTTTGAGCCAATGTATTTGTGCCTTTTCCATCTCTAAAGAGACCTGTCCTGCCAATAGTGTGTGACAGTGTGTGTGTTCTCCGTCACTTAGTCCTGAGTGTCCCACGCTTTGTGCCCTATGATCCAGTCTCAGCACTATTTTGTATTGGATAAGTGGTATGGAAACATATGGCTGGATGGACAAATGGATGGCTATTTCAATGTAGTACAGTAATTATGAAGGAATCTACCACAAAAAGTGTAAACCATTAAATGCAACCTCTGAGAGATATATATTAATAGTGATGGGACAAGTGAGGTTTCAAAATTCATGGTGCGTGGGAGTATCCCTAACTACCAATCAATGCTGGCAGCAACATTGAGAGTAGCCAGCATTGATTGGTAGTTCAAAATACTCCCACCGACCACAGATTTTGAAGCCTCATTTGTCCCATCACTACATATTAATGCTATAAGTTTAACCCTTAAGAAAACAATCTGTATCTTACCAGTATACCTCAAGTGTACTGCAGTTGCCTCACTACCTATCTGAAAAGCCACAAAGGTTTTAGTGTACTCTATACTGTGTCAGAAAGACTCTTGAAAACCTAAAATCCTTCTTGGAGATGGAAGAAACAGTAAACTGCTGGCAGAAGAAAACCTTAAAGCTTGCCACATCTTCAGAAACAGCAAAGGGGGAATGACTGCCAATTGTTGTATGTCAGTTTTTTTTTTTTTTTCTCTCCCTTCCTCTTTTAGGTAATAAGAATGAACGTGTAAATGATACCAGTGCTATCACATTACTGCCATGATATTATTTGTTGTTTACTTTTTGAGGAACTTTATAACTTTATAAGAAAACACTTAATTTAAATCCATGGGAAAACATGCAGTTGAAAGCTTACATATTAATACAACATAATAATGGTAGCACTACTTAAAACATGTTGTGAGATTAGAAAAGCTGTGTCTTCTCCCCTCATCATAAACTAATCCCGCTTTTACAAAGTGGTTTTGATCGGAACTCTCAACTACACAAGGCTGCAGCAACACACACACTCAAGAGCACACATAAATCTCGTAATTTGAGAGTACACCCCATCCTAAAGAGTTATTCATCCTTATGAAGACATCCTCTGTTTGAACCTCACAAAAGAGAAAAAACTGCATTCTGGGGAAATAATGGCTGCCTGTACGGAGTGCACGGTGAGGGGCTGTCAAGCCATTGCCTTTAAATTGATTTGTGGAAGTGTCAGAGAGGAAGTAGAACTTCTGGAAGTAGTGATGTTCTTGGGGGGAAGGGGGGGGGCATCATAGATTGTCAGAAATCAATTCACGGAGATACTCTCTAGGGAAATTACTAAGACATCAGTGATACAATAATGAATATACCCAGTTCCGAGAACACATGATCGTCAACGTAATGCAATTACTGCTTGCAATAATGAAATTTAGCTGTAAGAAGCAGTATTTGGTCAATACAAAATCTAATGTAAAATAGACACGTATATATGCATAAGATAAATAAGACTTAATGATACATAAATAATAAAATTGCGGAAATGACTATTCAAGAAGTTTTGGTATGACACTATTCAGGTGAAGTCACGTGAGAGCTCCAGCTCTAATCTCAGGAACACCATGCATCTGGAACCTCTTACTCAACGCCGATGTGCCGATTTCCATTTTCATCTCACCTGCATTAGGATTTTGCTCATTAGTCTACCTGTGGCAATTCACAATCTGGGTTGAATGTGTTGGCTTCCTAATCATGACAAGAAAATTCCGCGTGATGCTATTCTGATTCTCAGCAGCTATGCACTTCAAACAATCTGAGATTTTTAATGAGCTGAAAAGTAACAGCACTTTCTCCTTTTAGCCCCAAGTCCAATCTGTCTCATTCAAGGTTGCTGGTCAGAGGTTCTCAGCCAGTGGGAATTTGAAGCAGTGTTTACCTGTGGCATTTCATGCATTGACACAGGAAGCATGGGCACTTTCCTCTACAGCATGCACTGAAAAGAGATTGCACTGTTGTCATTTTGGCTCCTTGCAATTCCTCTCATAAATGTCATTGTTCCCAAACTAATGCATGTTAGTAATATCCAATGCGCACCCATCAGATATACCAACATGTCAAAAATATGTTTGAGCATTATTTACCTGCACAGAAAATCACCCACATACATCATGTAATGAGGTATAAAATCTATTCACATTTTTAGCTAGAATCACCAGGCAATATGGGCTACAAACAGAATGAAATGCACCAAAAATAGCTTACGATCATGTCAGTCTCCTCACGCAACAGAGGCATGAGCAATACAGCTCTACCCTGCCGTTCCCTCTGCTGCCTAGGAATTATGACTAAGAGGTAGAGAACCAAAAATGAAGCAGAAAATGTCAATCTGAGTAGGAGCCAGTGAGTCCACGTCTGCTGTCAGCAGCTATGGACCCTCAACCGGTTAGCATGTAGGGGCCATGTCCATCTGAAGGTAATATAGAAGAACACTAAGGATGGGCAACGAGAAGCACTGTGCTGCAAGGAAATTTTGTGATGCAGTAGCTCTCGCTGTTTCTTATGTGGTTGGCATATTCACTGTCGCTACAGCTACCGTCATTGTCGCTGGAGGTTGTGGCATCACCGATGGTGGCAAAAACTGACAAATGTTTGTTTTATGAAGGGAGATTGTTTATATTTGTTTTTCCAGGATAAATTCTCGACAAAGAGTCTAAAATCATCCCATGCCTGCCTACCCCTGAGCTGGCGGCGGTCACCTGTTCACAGACTGTAACTGAAGATGGAGTCTTCACTCCCTGTCATAGGGTACATTTGGGATGCTCATGCGAGAGAAAACTGCTAGGGGTATGGAAATAACAGGCATCCCACCACTAAGGTGCTTCGGATGTTGGACGACGGGTTTCACCACAAGGAGCCCTACACCCTATTATTTGTAAACGCTGGTGTAATCTCACACCATATATATAACAACTGTTTACTGACCAATCACTGAGCTAGGTAACCTTTACCTACTGATACTCCATCATTAAAAATCAAAATGCTTTGTTCAAAATCTAATATCAGTTGTATGATTATAACAACCAACGCACGTCATTCTGACAGACTGAATACAAATGCTGACAGAGGAAAACTTATAATCAATCAGCTGGCTACTTTTCATTTGAAAATCAATAATATGGTCATAAGGGCATAGATGTGTGGATGTCCATAATAATAGCGTTTCCTCAGATAGGGAACAGAAGCCAGGGCTTCTTTTGCAATAGAAGTTTACCACTGGAATATTTTTTGTGTTTTCCACAAAGCCTCCTCCACCACTTTAGCCTCCACTGTGCAGACTGTTCATGTTCCCTCTGCAGGCACTGCCTCTGGTAGCCCTGGGCTGCACCAACTGATGGGAAGGAAGCGCTTAGGTTGAATAAAAAACATGAGGCAGGCTTTCCCTCATCAGAAGGGGGCCGTGAGTAGGAAATGGTGAGGGGAGATTAGCTGACGCCCCGCCAGGGATCCCTCGCTGGGTGAAAGCCTCCCACTTTCTCGGGCACTTCCTTTGTTCCTGGGCCGCAGCACAGTGGGGATGGAGGGAGGGGGTGTTTGCATGGACCCTGGGACCTGGAAGCTGCCTACCAGCTTTTACCTGCGTGCATAGGGAAGAGCTGGAAGATGTACCAAATATTTTGACACAGAGTATTGAAAAAATAGAACAGCCTGATTAGAGCTGCGGGAACCCAGAATGGGAATTAACGAGGTGGACAAAGAAATATGTTTCATATGGTCTATTAGCCAACTTTAACATGAAGGTCCTTTTTCTGTCCCAGCCTTGCATCTCAAGCCTGATATTGATTTATTTATATATATATTTTTTTGCTCAAAAATGTAGTCTCTTAATTAATCCTTAGCAGGCCCAAAGCATGGAAATTGTCCAAGGCTTGTGACATTGGCAGCATTCATGACAGCAATACTGGTTTATTATTGATTGCGTTTTCAAGAACTACATGTCAGGGTAAGGATTTGAATCAAGTTTATCGCAAAGTAATGTTTCTCTGTGTGTCTTGAATACATAAAGGGCTTTTGTTCTTTTAAAATCATGCTTGTGTTACAGAACCATAAGTGAGATTTCTCACATTTCCCATTAAAAATCTTGCAATTATTATTTGCAAAAAAAATGCAGTATTGTAGAGCAGCTCAGTGGGAAGTTGGCCTCTCATGTCCAAGGTTGTGGGGTTGAATCCTACTTCTGCTTTCTTTTATATGCATATTCACCACATGCTGTGTGAGTTTCATCAGGGTACTGTACTCCGGTTTCCTTCCACAGTCAAAAGGCATGCAGTTAGGCTAACTGGCATCTCCAGTTTTTCTATAGTGCATGTATGCAGATGAGTGTCAAAATATTATTATTGTAAAGAACAGGAGCATCAGAATGCTTATATCTATACAAAATGCAAATCATGTGGGAGATCCACACACCACCTGGAGAAATTAAAGCCAGCCCGTTCAATTAAAAATAATTCAATACCTGTCCTTGTCTGTAGGTGGCGCTTTGTTTGCACTTTTATTACTTCTAATAGAACCGGCAGAAGAGTCATCATGCTGTCCAGCACAGGTGAGAGGCAGGAGAAGAGTCCTCGTAATCGTTTTTTCAGGCAGCGCTAACGGGGGTGATGGGATGAAATGCAAGGGTTTGGTGCTGATGCAGATGTAGGGTAGACCTGCATTGTTTCATTCTGCCCCTGGCCCCTAAATCCCTCTCTCTTGCCACCCGTCTAGTGATGAACGAGCCTTCTGCAAGTGATCAGAGGCGGTTAGCGAGGGGGTCTGTTGGTATGTTAGCCGGGCTGGCGTTCCTCCCGTTTCTTGGCTGTGGAATGGGGCAGCTGTCATTGTTTTTGCCAGGCTATTGATCACAGCAGTCTGAGCTGCACAAAGGAGAGCCGAGCACAAGCAGAAATGGTAGAGTGCCTTTTTAGCCGTACTGATTTAAAGGCAAAATAAAAAAAAAACACAACATAAAATCAGATGTCATTTCAGTCAGATGTCACGATGGCAAATTGAAAATAAGAGCCATGGTAGCCCTCTTTATTATGAGCATTACTCTTTTGTGTGCGATTTCTTTTTGACTTTGCAGTTCTCAAGTGTGGAACAGGTCATAACAGACAAGTGCTTACACAGCTGTGAAGGAGCTCAATATTTCAGGGGGTGAGCTACTTTCAAACCCCCTACCTGAGCCTCTCGGCCGCCCTCATGCCGAGTATTTCACCAACAGGTACCTGGGTTTGTCAGCCATCTACTGACACATGTTAAGCGAAGCGATCACTATGAACACAGTGAGGTTATTTGATGTGTGCAGAGGGTTGAGAGGGTTTTTTTTTTTTAAAGTAACACCATGCCGAGACCTCTGCAGGATCAGTTTCTTCCACGAGAACTGCATGTTTCAGACCCTGGATGAAGGAATCAGAGTGTGTTTCGCATTCAGTTTAAACAGGAGACTGAGATGAACTCCAGCTTTGGGGACTGGGGGTATTAACACTGAGAAAGCTGTAATCATCACACTTTGGCACACCACACTTTACCACAACGGCTACTAAACACCAGCTCTAGACATTATTGTCACTAACCTTTCAAACTCCTCTTCATCTTACTCAACTGAGGCCAAAGTCATTCTGGAAAACTCGAAGGAGACTAAGCAGCACAGCAATTACCCCAAAGTCTTCCTGCATCTCCCAGAGTAAGCCTCTATTTACATCTCCTAAGAACCTCTCAATATCGTCTGAAGTCTAAACTGAATTTGTACCCATTCCACTTCAGTTTTAATATGAAACAGGCTCTCCTGCTGAAGCCTAAGGGTACCGATTATTGATTTACACAGAAGATGGATGGACTGACTCCTGAAGCATTTTTCATTTAAAAACATGTGTTAACTAATGTAAACAAACAGGCCAAAGTGTGTATGGATGCCCTCAGTGCGTCTCCCAAGCTGTAGTACAAACAGAGTTGTACTAATATTAAAAAGAAATGAAAGAATGATAGACCTTTACAACATCACCATGCATTAGGTGTTTATCCTGATGTGGCAGGAACATGATCGCATCATAAGAATCCTTACTTTTTGAAAAAAACTTCCGTTTCTTATTTCCAAATTGCTACGTAAATTAAAAGTTACTAGATTGTATCTTTTATATTTCTCAGGGCTTGAAGTTTAAAGTAGACTTTTGCTGCTAGATAAAAATGTAGCATTTTCTCTCACAAAGTGCTTTTGCCAGCACTCATTGCAAATGTGTTGAATCATTTAAGAAAGATTATATCGTAGGGATAATAATATTAAAACAATAAACTAAATATTGGCAGATATATAAGCTTTATCTCACATATCTCATCTCTATGGAACGCACATGGAAAGAAAACCCAATAAAATGTTTCCTCCGACAGAAGTGGAAAGCGTCACTAACATAATTTAAATAAGCTGAAGACCACTCCCAAAAAATGTTCTGATTTTACAATGATATGTTGTGGAATACATTCTCCCACTGCAGTGGAGGCAATCATTCCCAAGGCATGGTCTTGTGAACAATGTAATTGCATTATATGATTGAATTACTGCATTATGCAAATTACTTTCAAAGCCTTACCAAAGGTATTTTATTGAAGTCCTTTATGACTCTGATTAATATTTTATTACATGTGAGCATTCTAAAAATGCATTTTATAAGAAAAGTAAAGAAATTTATATATTTAAAAATGTATTATACATGGTTTAAAACTTTAATATGGTAATATATCCTTTAATATAATATCCTTTAATTGTGTTTATAATCACCATAATTTAGAGAATGGTGCAATAACAAAAATTCAACGAAGTAAGGATTTTAAAAGTTATAAAATGCTATCTGTGAACATTATAGTGTGATAATTTGCACTATGATAAAGACAAAAAGAAAACTTTAACTGAAATATAGACCATATGATTAATTCAAAGGACTAAATTAATATTTTAACCTTTTTTTTTTTTTTACTTTTAAAACACTTATTAAAACATTTAAGTTGGATAACTGGTTCCCCAACCATACTTTCAAAGCCTGAATTTGCTAAGCAATTCAGTCTTTGCTATCGATCACTGCTATTTATCCTTGTCTTGCCATGCATAGCTGCACCACATATCCCTGCCTTGCATGCTTGCCTGCATGTGGTCAGGAACATGTGCTATCTGACCCAAGCACCATCTGCTTTACCATTTCAAAAAATGCGTAGCCCCTTAACGTTTCTGCTTCCGCCAGTGAGGAAAAGTCTTCCCCCATGTGGGAGCCTATCATAATCAATACTTTATCTGGTTTGCATCTGTATAGCCAATGTATTATATTCACATAATGCCATGTCTGCACTTATTAATTAAATGGCCTTTAAATTAATCTTTAAAACTGTCTAAAAATTTTTAAGCTAGCATTTCACAATAATTTAAACAACATTAATAACAACAACACTAATAATAATGCAAATATTACTACTACTACTAATAATAATAATAATAATAATACATCTTAATGTATTGTTATAATCACTTCAAGCTGATGATGTGAATATTTTCATACCACAACATAGGGCAATCTGCTAAGTGTTTGGGTGGAGACCACACATATTTACCTCTTTGGCTGGCTAATGCCCATGTACAGGTGAACCATCTAAAGACTTGGCATCTGGCATTGTTGATCAAATCTTTGCCATGGACGGTATACATCTGTCTGTAAGCTTCTGACCAGCTGACGTGTCCTGCCCAACAGTCCATCTCAAGGCGTGATGCAGTTGTTAGGGGTCCAGCAGGTGTTCATTAGCTAAGCAGCCCTTTCATCTCATTGCGGATAACAATGGGCAGTAAGAAGCAAGTGTCCTTTCATGCTGGGACGTCAAAAGAGTCTTTCTCAGCGGTCTCGTTCAACTTGCGTTAAGTCAAAGCTTTAGTGAGTTACGTCAACGCCCCTTAACTGTAGGTGTTGTTAGTCATTATACTTAGGAGTAAGTCTTTGAATCCTTATGTGTTTAGCCTTGCACCATTCTGTCATCACCTGAAAATGCAATAAAGGATCCCAGACTGATGAAGTGAAATTATAAATATTCATACTGACAAGTAGCTGGAAAGATGGAGATCATGCCAAGAATACAGATTTTAATATTAATATTTAAGATTGATTTAAGAGAGATCAGCTGGGATGTCTGACATAAAATGAGAAAAGGGTTTAAGAAATATATGTGTGTTATGGATCTGAAAAATCAGGATGATGTATTCTTTGGTAGTGGAAAGCTGGTCTAAAAATATTTATCAGAATCTGTTTTAACAGAACCTCAGAAATGTCTGTCAAATCGATGTGCATCATTTGTTCCTATATTCAAAACTTCAGTTTCACCTTACATATAGTAGGTGGACAGTCTAGTTCATTTTTAATTGACTTCAGATTTACAAAACATGTACGAGTATGAAGCAATGCATATAACCAATTTATTTGTGAGAGGGACAAGTGTATATAAAAGGTTAAAATGTATCAGAGAACACACAATGTTCTTTGTTCTTTTTCCAAACTAAGTGGACAACATGTTGGCTCATTGCAATCCCCTCTCTGCATGAAACCAATTTTCAGAGAAAGCCCATTGGACTTCAACAAATGGAGGGCAGGCACAAATGTGAATGGAGGTCACGCTACTCAAAATGTTAGGCATGGAATCATTCTGAAGGTGACAACGGGAATTTGTTGCATGTTTTTTTGCATCTTTAGTGGCTGGGCTGCAGTTACACCAGTTAAAGTGCATCTGTGCTGTTGATAGACACAGAAAATCATTCCTTAAAAGACAGTCAAAGACAAGAAACGTAAGCAAAAGATGGGGATTGCTGTTTATAACATGTTTTGAAATTGAGTAGCCATGTTCCATATTTTTGTTCATATGTTTGTTCAATATCATTTGAGGGTGCTATATTCTGATTTCATTATGACATGACTAGTTTCAGATTGATAGCTATAAGTACTCTCGACATAATTATTTGCCACTTATCTAATGTGGGAAGCACATCTCATATGCCAAGTAATATTATACAAAGCATAAGTTCATATTTACATTCATACCATATACTGTATATGTACAGTCATGGCCAAAAATGTTGTCACCCCTGCACTTCTCCCAGAAAATTGTTGCAATTAGAAATGTTTTGGTATTCACATGTTTATTTCTTTTGTTTGCATTGGAATAACACAAAAAAACAGAGAAAAAAATGTCAATTCTGCACAACATTCAGTTGAATATGTTTGCATATTGCATACTGTATTTATATTATTTCTGCTATGATGGATGGGAGCAGAAGATAGGCATAGATAGTGACTGCTGCAAAAACAATACCGCTGATTTCACAACTGAATGATAAAAAAAGTTCAAGCATGATTTTACATATAGCAGTATACAGTAGAAACATTCAGAAGGTCATCTTGCAATTGCTAGGCTACAGCCCCCCTGCGTCCCTGTATTGGATATATGGTTTGGAAAATGGATGGATGGATGGATCTTGACGTTGCTGGTTAAGCAGAGTAAGTTATCCGGCAGGCCAAAAGGGCAGTTACACCGTACTTTTATAGCGGTTTTCTCTCTCCCTTCCTATCTCTGCTACTCAGTTTGTTTCTGCTGTGATTTTCACCCTGCCAGGCAAAAACATGCTATCTGTTGCAGCTTAATTATTACTGCTTACCTTGCGTTGCGGATATCCAGAAGGTCAATGCAGGATGGGCGAGAAATGCCAATTTTCCCCCATGCTGTCCAATCCACTTCAGGTCGCAACAGATATATTCAAAAACAACTTTAAAATATTTTGGTAAAAATAAATACTTGATATCAGGTAGTTATACATATATCACACATCATAGAGTGAAGGAATGTATATACAGCAACATAATATATTATTGAAGCTGTTTATTCTCTCAGGACTTTCCATTTCACAATATCTAAGCATTTATGTTTAACCAGCCTCGTCATATTTTAAAGTATGACTTAATTACCTTCAACTTTCTTTCTATGCGTGATCAGCTAATAGGCTTTATACAACAAGTCTTAAAATGGTTTAAAAGTATTAGTGAGAAATATATTTTGTTCTACAAACCATTGATAAAACAGCAAACTTTGTTTTTTTTTTTGCAAGAACCGAACGATATGGCAAAGCATATGCTGATTTCCAGGTTCCAGCGTGAATGAACATTTTGAACATTTCCTACATGTTCATCCTAACTCCATTTGTAGAAGGGAAAGCATAATTTACTAAAGAAAATGATCAAAAAAAGAAAAATAAAAAACAATAGCTTGAATTTATTCTCATTCAATATTCAATATGGCGATAATAATGATTGATTCTGCAGCCAAAAAAAATGCTTGGAATGCTTCAAAACAGGACTGCTCCAAAAGATTCAATTTTTATTCCTTTAGATTTTCAGATTGCGTGCAAAATTAGATTCATCTCTGCATGAAAAGAAAAACAGCCTTTTTGAACGTAATCTAAGATGGCACATTCAGCTTCCAGCGGAGCTTTAGAAGGAGGTAAGATGTAAAGGATTTGAGTTGGTCAGTTATTTAGTGTTGCTTAATACTAAAGTCACTCTTAGTGATTCATCCTTGCAAAGCGAAGTTTACCTTGTCCACATGTTATTTGATTGACTAGGCAACAAATTAAATGTAGTACTTCATATTTCAATAGCACAGTCAAGGAAACGGTTTGGAAGTATCAAGTGTTACTTGCTTAGCAGACATGCTGACCTTGGGAGACAACCGAATACTTTAGAGTTTGCATGCATTTCTGCTTGAGACATGGCTAAATAGGACAGCAGACTTTTCTCCATTCTCTCTTTCTTTCTTTTGCTCTGGCACCTACTTAAAAGCAACAAAGGAGCAGCATTTACCTCATTGCCATCTATCTCAAAATTGACTGATGTGCCCTTTCAACAAGAAGTGGCACAGTAAAGAAAAGAACTTGATTTAACTGTTCGTGTCTGAAGTCCATTACAGCAAAATGCAAATGTGTGAAGGCGGTATATTTAATCCTCTTTAAATTAGTGTTTACTTTTAAATGTGCTAAATGTGTTCCTTTGAATTTCTAAGTTGATGCACGGGAAATATTCAGAGCATCAGTTTTTACTTTTAAACTTTTAAAGAGACCTTCTCACACACGTGTGTATTTAAGTATTGTGGGTGGTTCTACCGACAGGCCCGAACAAGGTGAGTTCAGCAAAGACCTTTAAAAATACATCGTTTGGTAGGGTTAAGGGCAAGATGTGGAGGTGTGGAGATTTTGCATATATATGCATATTATTATGAATTGCATTATACAGTAATCTAATTGAATGAAACCCGATGAAGCAAACAGACACATAAGTAATATTATTCACAACAATAAAATCTCCATTATGGGCTAATGTAACACTGTATTATAAGACTATATTATAAGTATCATGCTAGTTTTAAGAATATAGTTTTGAGTCCCTGATACCTGCAGTGATGTACTCTATGTATACTGCAAGCAGACCATGTACTGCAGACTGGGGTATTAAAGGAATATTTTTACTTAAAAAATTCTCTAAAAATCTAGTGCTTTGACCCAGTGTTTCCACATACAGCTTGCAGGTTAGCTGTCACTCTTCGTTTAAACTATGAGAATTGCCTTCAGCATAACCCCACAAGTCGCCCATCCTATTGTCATATCAAAGCAAAACGACTTTGAATTTTTTTTTTTGTTTTTTGTTTTTTGTTTTTTTTCTGACTTTGCATTTAGCAACCTTAAAAACAAGTGAGTACACAGGAGAGACTCGATGCCCATGTATATGGAACTGTTGCTTGTCACTCTGGCCTAATGTGGTGATTATGTTTATCCAGATGCAGTCAGCTGTGCTGTTTGAATATGCACCTCAAAGTAATCTTCTATCAGGAAAAAGGATAAATCACGCTTCAGTGTCACGTCTGAATCTAGGACACCTCTGATATGTCATATTGAGCACCTATTCAGGAGATTAGAGGCTCACTCACAGAACACCTTGGCTGAATATATTTTTCTCAAGTTTACATGCCCGCAGCTTCATCATGCTACTTTTTTTCTTTTCCGGTTCATAAACATTTTCGCATAAATGTTGCTGATTTTCGATTTGAATCTGTTATTTGCCATACGATTGGAGAGTCCTGTATCTTAAACATAAGACGCAAAGATCTTTTGTAGATTGCCGAAATGCCAGTGTTATCACAGATTTCACGCAACATAAAAAAAAAAGAGTCCCCCACCCTTGCGTTAGAATTCACGAGTTCCTGCTAAGATCAGGCATTAGTGCTTGGGGGTTCCTAGCTCTGGCCTATTTTTCTATGGCACTCCTTGGGTTAAGACAAGATGAAAACCTTTCATATAGTAGCTGACTGATAGTTCTAGATGACATTGGTGCACAAAGGACAACATGTATGCATATTGAAGTATGTAGCAACTAAACCTAAGGCAATGCTGTTTTCATTGCTGAGCTTTTGAACCTTCTAATGGGATTGTTAAATTATTGCAATTAAGGATTTCTCAACCACAATAAAAAGAGGAAGTCAGATAACCAATAAAAAAGATTTTTGATTCAGGTATTAAAAAATATATATTTACTGTATATGTTCATATATGCCTTTTCTACAAGTCATCTGTTTTTGTGTGGTTTCCCCATAGCTTTTTTTACTGTCTGAGTTTCATATTGCCTGCGAGGTCACAGATTAGTCACCCACACGGGGATTATTCTAAACATGCGTCTACACATTTAATTAGCGAACGAACAAGCCAAACTGTCATGCGGTAAACATTTGGGAAGAGCTGTAAAGGCCATCCATGCAGCGTTCGGGGCTTCGATCAGCTCGTTGGACTGGGGACAATGACAGCAGAGGTTTTTGGTCTAATCTGATCGCTTTCACCGGCATCATTTTAATTCGGTCTCTCAGGTGGCACCAGTCGGCCTTCCAAGACACGATTTTGACAACGCCGTACAGTAGTACCCATAGTCACAGTCCCTTCCTCGCTGACCTACTTTGGCCCCAGGCACAAGTCACTCAATGGACTGGAGGGTAGTGCCCCATGGCCGAGGGTGCAAAATATTGTCTTCTTTAGTGTGTGTCATCAAAGGATGTCCTTCTGTAATCAGGGCACACAAATGGGGCCAATGACCAAATAAACCAAGCAGAGTATGATAGCATAAAGACAAACAATTACCAACACTGCAGTTATAAATTCTTTGGAATGCTAATATGTCTTAGCATATGTTCTACTGATGTTCTTACATTATGTTATGAGGACCTATAACAGAAACTGTATTACTAACAGTTTGTTGCAAAAGTAAAATCCTCTATCCTCCAACTGTCTGTTTGGCTTGGATGATAAACAGTAATCATATTGTTTTAATACTTGCTCTGAAAATCAAGCCATATTTTGTCTTTGTATTTTTTTCTCTCTCCTTTTCAATTCCCTCTTTCCCACTCTGACTGTCTATTTCTTTGACCCATGTTAACACCCTTAAAGAGTTTGAGTATGCATGCATTTGTGTATTTTCTCATGTATTCAATGCTTGTTTTTAATCTCATCTCCCCCAACGCCCTTCCCCAAATGATCGGAACAATTCGGCTTCCATTGAAGCGTTGTTAAAATCAAAGCCTTTATTAATACGCAAACTTCAGTAGCCAATGATTGCTGTGGTGTTGTGCTGATGAAATATTTGTACAGAAAAAGGCAATCGAGTGACACGGTAGACTACAAAGGTTATTGAACAATGAAACAAATGTATTTGATAGGTTCCAAAAGTTACATTCCGTTCGGTGTATGCTATGTGCATCTTTTTCAGTTCATCCTTCAGTCATTATACATAGAAAAGTGTACGATTCCCCAAACATACTTTAGTTGTTACAGTGATGAAACACAATGGGTGTTTGTTCTCTAAATGAGGTACTTTGGTGCATGTATGAAGCTCCTTACTGTTCCCAGAAGAGATTGTGTTTCATTTAAGGTCAGCCTTTACTTCCCACATCTGCCTTACTTACCAGCAATAATATTAAACCATAATGTTTTTGCCTTATGTAAACTAAAGCACTGAAAAAAAATGAATTGAAACATTTGGAATTATACCGTATGCCAAAGAAAAAGAGTCTCTGGAAATCAGATTGACTGAGGTTCAATGTAAAAGCCATCAGAGACAAAACTAATCCCTCTGACCTTGCCGTGCTGTTATGTTGATGGGTCTCCAGGATTAAAGCACGGTTACAGAATCACACCGGCAGATTAAGGACAGAGTTCATATAGTATGTATCTGTGTAATAGAATAATCAGCATTGATGTAGCCAATCAAAATTAGAGCCCATGGTAAGATATGAAACTTGCTTATAACAGTATTAAGTTACAATGTGAGCAATACACAGAGATTATTTAAAATGAACCGCAAAGGAAGGAATTCTTCAGAGTTTGGTATGAAAACATAAACATACTATTAGAACAGACATAGAGTTAAATAAAATTGTTTTTGCATAAATAAATGTTCATTCCTTAATGTGTGCTTAGCTTGCAATACATGCTACTTTTCAGACTTGGAATGTCGCGGATGATTCTGGGAAGAACATTCTGAAGGAGTGAGTGACACACAGAGGTCAGAACAAATGACACACTGGACCTGCCCAGTGCCTCCACGCCGTGAGCATTGTCTTCCCCCAGGGCTACTGTGAATGAAACCCAACTGCAGACAGTATGTGGCCCTCAGTGTCCGCAGCGCACAAAGCAGAAGACTGGACTGCACACTAAAGCCAAGCAATGCTGCTGGATTGAATGGGGAATAATTATATACATGCACAGTTGGCCTTTCTCTGTCCATAAACAAAGCATTTTATCTTTGAGAAGACATGACCTTCTGCTCATCCCCCATCCCCCCCCGGACCATTGTGGATCCAGTTCACAGGAGGCCATTAAAGAGATGGACCTAAGCACCGAATGCTCTCCTATCAGCAACAGAGCCATTTTTAAAGGTCGGGAGACATTAAGGTGTCTTAAATATCTATAAATGTAGGACACATTATAAAATATTAAACACATCTATGAAAAAATCATGAAAATGCCCTGAGTGGCTCTAAAAGATATTGTGTACCTCAGCAAACAACCTTTAGCTTAAAAAAAAGATATAAATGAAGTTTCAAAATTCCTGACACAAGCAATTATGGACAGAGGTCTGCTGACAGCTTCTCACTTCAGCATTTCTCCTGGTATTTATTGTGACATGACAGTCTTTGTGATCACAGACCTAGGTGACAGGGCACAGCCTGTTTAAAGTTTGCTGGGTCTTTTGCTACATAGTTAGAACACTTTAACACTCAGTTTTCCTTCAAATACAATGGTTCTATTTATGATTTACTAGTAAAACGCATTTGACTACCTATATTTATTAGCAACGGCAGCTCTCACCAAGGGAAATGACCTGAGGATGGATGGATGCATGGATGGATGGATGGATGGACGGACGGATGGATGGATATATTATCATTTACTGGCAAGGCAAGGCAAGTTTATTCTTACACAGAGGTCATTCAATGTGCTTTACAGAGATGAAAATAAACAACAAGGAAATGAAACATAATTAAAACAATACATTTAAAATAGAATATACTAAATAAGATTAAAATATAATTAAAAACATTTAAAAGTGAGGAAATTAGGCATGATAGTAACAATTAAACAGAAAATAAATTAGAATAAAAAAGGCCATTACAGTGTAAAGATTGATGATTGATAGAAAGGAAAAAAAACAGCTACGGGCAAACACATTTTTGTGTTCAAATCCAAATGCGGCACATGAAGTAAGATATTTGCTTAGACAGAATTATGTGCAACTGCATAAGAATCCATAAAACGTTACTTTAATAGTCTTCAAAATGAAATATTCTCACCTAGCTTTTCCAGCCATTGTACAATGGGAGAGATTCATCAAATGTTTTCTTTGGGGTTTAATGCTCACTAAATTACCGTTGAGTCCAATAAGATCGTACAAATGTTGATGTTTACCGAAAACTAAAAACTCTTTCTTTCAATTCATCGCAAGAAATGAATAAACTTCTGGGTATTTGGCCTCAACTTAGACTCACTAGAGGTTGTCTTCAATTATTGCTAATTAGCGATGTACTGAGGTAAGGGCATGGAATCTGAAGCCTGGACAAATAATTCCAAAGGAAATAATTTGTGAGATTCAATAAATCTGCTCATGACTTTAGGAAATAGTTTTTCAATTACGTTAAAAGGATTAAAAAGCCCTTTTATTTTTTTCCCATCTGTAATTCTTCAATTCTATATACATGCATAACACACAGCAAGACTTTTGCAGGAAAGTTTAACAAAAAGTTTAAGAGGAAAAACAGGGCTTCAGTTGAATATAGAACAAGGTATAATAACTTAACGGATATTACTATTATTTCCACAAAGAGATACCAAAATGTTATTTTCAGCCTTTGAGTAGCAGAATGCTAAACAGTAGCATCATTTGTAGTACCACCCCAATATGTATAAAGTAAATCAAAAGGAAATGACTATACAAGCATGAATGAATTTAACATTTCTATAGCCTGTTTTGAGGCACACCTGCTTAAGTCTTTCCAGATCAGATCCTGGGAGTCATACAGAGTGCCTACAGAAATCTTAACTTGCTTCTCAACTTATGACTCGTGATCTTCATACCATACTGACACTTCATTTACCCCGCTGGGAGAAATGAGGTAGTTTTCACATACCCCATCATGCTCTCCATGAGAGACAAAGACACACTTGAACACTGAGGTAAGAGCTAGTTCTGGTGGTCGGAGTGCAGGGTCAGCCAGTGTCCATCACCCTGGGTGCAGTTGGAGTTAAGGGTCTTGCTCAAGGGCTCAATGGTAATATAATTACTCTGCCAGCCACAGAATTTGAACCCATGATACTCTGGACTCAAGCACAGAACCTATTGAGCTATACACTATCATATTAAAGAGTAGGCATGGTCAACGTTTATTTATTTATTTTTTTTTACTTTTGCAACTTGCTTATGTTAAAATACAAGTTTTTACAGTGGCCTCTGACTATGATTGGATGCTATTTTTGTAGCCTCCGACCTAGACTTCATAAGACACGTCTAACAAAATGCAGCTCCTCGCGACTGTAGGCATTAATGAAGTGCTTTGGAGTCAGGTAACATTTTTTTTCCTTTTTTAAATTCATAAAGTACTGAGCAGGATGTGTGCAATTTGACTGTAATCTTGTGAGATTTCCTTAATTCCCCACTGTAATCACCTTCTGTTTGTTAGTATTAGTATATACTCCGGCACTGAGGCAAAATGTGGAAAAAATAAAAAATAAATAAACTACTTTGATCATTCAATCCTATCTCAATGGGTGAAAGTTGAGGGATTGCAGATCCATACTAAGTCATGGGCTGATTGATTTCATTTATTAAGAAGGTCAGCACTGAGCTTGGATCCCATTGATTTTCCAGAGGCGTTTTGCTGAACGAACCATTTTATTTGTTTATTTTTATTATTATTTTATGCAGAATCATATGCAGACATTTTAGTTCAGCACTATTTACCTCATTTTGTTTTATGTACATATTTGAACTGAATACCAGATTAGATCTTCGACCACATAATACAACATCTCTGCTAAGATCTTTGGGCTACCTGACTTTCCAACAGTAAACACTACTGGAAGTAGAGAATAAGTGGTGTTTACCAACAGGAAGAGCAGTTTCTGAAATGTGCTACTTAGAATTTAGTAATCTCCGACATGTATTAAATCAAACACATACCACTTGCATTAATGCAACTGACCCATCCCTTTCATCGCTGTGCCATCTGCTGTCTCATCTGGAGAAAACTGGGAGAACTAAATAACTTAAGGTCAAAGTGTCTTTTCCCCACATGATCTGTTACATCATCAAGCCAATAAGGTAGAGGCATGAGTGCTGTAAATGAAAAAAGGGTAATAATGACACTGGAAACCCATTCAATGCCTAGAAGATTAAAGGAATGCATGCTTAGCAGGAATTGCAGTTCATTATTAGGATGCATTACGAGCTGCGGGCTAATAGAAAACTGATGCACAGCACATTAGGAATGTACCCATACGTACACAACGAACATTTTCTGCCAAATTGTTTTTAGCTTTTACTCACAAGCCCTTCATTCCTGTTTCAGAAAAAGTCATTCAACTCATTATGCTTTGAAAACACCACCATATTGGCAAAAAACAAAAAGGTCAAACGTATTTTCTCATTTTTAAGATACCTTGTTCTTATAACATAAATCTGGAATTATTAACTAGCTAGATATAACAAAATGATTGTGAAACTGGGCAAATTATCATTCATAGCATACTTTGAAAGAATTGATTCTCTGGAGCCTAAATCATGAATGTTCTGTTAACAGTTAACAGTGAAATAGTTTACATTTGAATCATTCATTTGCAAAATCTATGTAACATGGCCGCGATCATATTTTTATTCTGAATATACACTCATAATATACCAGATACAGTGCAAAACTGGAATAAACACAATCACATACAGTGAAAATACCCCCCCACCGAGACAATGTCAAGGGCACTTGTATAGGGCATGTACTCCATAAGGTAATTATATATTTATAATATGGATGCAGAACTAGTTATGTTTTCTGTAAATATGCAGAAGCAAACGTATGTCCACAAAGGCTGCCTGGAGCTGAACGTTTCTTCATATGCTGCCTTTCGAGTTCTGCTGCAGCTCAGATGACACTTCCAATTTCCACCGTGTATTTTTGTCATGTACTAGTTGTCAGATCATTTGTACATCCTGGAAACTCACCTGGACTCTAAAGGGAATGTATAACGTGCCTGGAAGGGAGTTGGAACACATCCTCAGACTAATAGGACCTTTTGGAGATTGTGTTTGTGCGTGTGTGTATGTGTGTGTATGTGTGGAATAAGGAGTCAGACATGCCTTAAAAAACGTATTTCAGTTTCATTACAAATAGTTATACCACAGCCCTCACCAGGAGAAGTGGCGGGAAGATGATAATGACCATATTTTTATTGGAGAAAACAGCGTTCTGTACACAAAAAATAGTAATTAAAATTTTATTTAGAAATTGTATAGATCAATTGTAATTCCAGAGCAGTGTGGTGGTTCTGCAGGTATCACTGTCACTGCACACCTCCAGGGTTAAGGGTTTGAGTCCCAGCTCTGCTTCCTGTTTGGAGTTTGCATGCTTGTCCTGTGTTGCACCAGTTCCATCGTGATGCTCCGGTTCCTTTCCGAAATCCAAATACATGATTTAGGTGAACCGCTATCTGTAAATTGCCCATAGTGAGTGAGTTTTCCCTGTGATGGGTGGATCTTGTCTTCCTCTACCCTATGTCCTATGCCACGTGGCATCGGTTCAAGACTCAGATCATGTATTGAATAATGATCTCAAAGATGACGGATGGATGGATATACCAGATGTATTTTAAATGTGTATATATGAAGTTATCATTATTATTATTATTTCTGCTTGTCAATCTGCAACTGGGCAGTTACTATCACATGGAAATTTCTAAAAAAAAAAAAGACATCTATGTTCTGTGTATTAATATTTAAAATATAAATTTTAATTATACAAATACTTTCAGTCTGTTCAGCCTCTGTAAAACATTTTGTTAGTGATGATTTATTAATTGAGCACTGGGTTATGACAATGGGATATGTTTGATTTTGGGATTTTTGATTATTTAATTTTTTTTCAATTGGTATTTTTATGTCAAGATACGAGCACCAGATGGGGCAGTGAAAATTGAGACATCACTTAGGCTTAGTTTAATAAGGAACATCACTAACTTATTTTAAGCAATAATTAGTAGTAATGATTAATAAAGTGGGAATAACTACAACAAATAGCAGTGGAATTCCTATCAATATGTAATACAGCAGTCAACCTCATGTATTTACTGATAAAGGAAATGCATTTCTTGGTAAATGAAATCTAATTTGCTTCAAAGTCTTTCCAAATGTATTGTGGAAGCTTCTTGTGGAGTGCCTTAGACATGAATTGTTTGACACATACCTGAAGAAGCTGCACCCGTAAACAAGCATCTGTGGGAATAGCCTTTGAAGATATTACATTTGATGATATTCTTCAAAGGGACTTATGGGATGACAGCCGTGCATCTGTTTGGAAATGTATTAAAACAAAACTCTGCCACTCAGCTCCTAGTTCCATTTATGGGTGTGTGCATGTGTGTGTGTGTGTGTGTGTGTGTGTGTGTGTGTGTGTGTGTGTGTGTGTGTGTGTGTGTGTGTGTGT
>JAACJT020000007.1:14902701-14913521 GCA_009936485.2 Gymnarchus niloticus
GTGTGTGTGTGTGTGTGTGTGTGTGTGTGTGTGTGTGTGTGTGTGTGTGTGTGTGTGTGTGTGTGTGTGTGTATTACCTTGTGGAGACAATGTGTCCCCAGAAGGTAATTAAAAAGCTAACTTTTTTACCTTGTGGAATCGTCTGTTGTATCCCCACAAGGGAAAACTAATCAGAAAGAGTTGGCTTTCTGCCTGGGTTAGTTATGGTTAAGGTTAGAGCTGGGTAAGGGCCAGGGTTTTCATAGTTAGGGTTAAGGTTAGGCCCATAGGAATAAATGGAGGGACCTCACCAGGTTCGAAATGCAAAGATCTGTGTGTGCGGATATGTCATTATTTAAACATCCCAGTTTACACAGTATTCAGATTGGGAAGGCTGAACTGATAACAGGAGACTTTGACACTTTTAAGGAATCTGTTGAACAACCTGCTGAACAGTATAAATACACACATACACACTCTACATACATGCATATATATCTGCATACATGTTTTGCTTTCCCATCAGAAGTATACGTAGTATACATTTTGTCTTTTGACATTGATGTCATGTATTTTATGTGTAGTATCAAAGTATAAAATTCTTTGCTGAATTGTTGACAATATATTGAGATAATGAATAATTTTGTCTGTTTTACATGTTTATATCCCTGAAGTAGCCCAAAAAAAAAAGAACAGGCTCGCAATCCTTCACTGCCAAATGTGGATAAAACAAATGAGATCCCAGACCAAATCTCCCTTGACATGGCATTCGCCAAAGGCAGATAAATCAGTCAGCCTTCGCCAGAGACCAGAAGGCCCAGCACAGCGGCCCAACGATGGCCCCAAAATGGCCTGATACTCCGCCAAATCCGTCTCTCTAGGCCCGCCTCTCATCTTTGCGGATAAATCAAGGAAGGAGGTGTCAAAGGAGCAGGGGGTAGGGGCTGGGCTTTGACAACAAACACACGTGGGGGATAGGACCATAGGATGACCTGATGCGGGACTAGAAATCCAGTGAGCTGTGTCGTTTGTGTGTCTTTTTCGCACGGCTAAGATGGTCAGGGTGGAAATCACAGTTCGGACTTGTGTGTAACATGGGGAAAGGTCACTCACAAATACACCGTGTAATGTGCATTTATTAAATCTACTGGTAATTATACTTTACTGCTTAATTTCTGTTACTTATACAATATTGACAGCCAGGGATTACTGAAACTGAAACCAAACATAACTGTACTGCAGGAAAATGGAAAAGGTCAGAAAATAATAAAATTAAATGATTAAGCATAAAATATATAAGCATGCAATTAGTGCGGCTTCAACTTGGATCACGCTCAATGCAGCACTGCCGTTCACCATTATAATATGTTAAATCCGACATACATGCCCGGCTGTGGTTTTGTTAAAAAATAAAGTACTTCTCCACCATTTTAATTAATTTGGTTTCTCTACCTAGCCCAGAGGACACAGAGAGAACTACCAGACTCTACCTTTAGAGCCTACAACCACAGGTTATATTTATGAGGCGTGTTAAGGTATTCATGTTCAGTCTTTGTTTCTGTTCCAAATCATTTATGGCTATGTAAGAAAAAAGAAATGCTATAAACAAACATGCAATCTAGTAAATGTCAGTAAAATAATAAGAACATGTAAAAAAAAAACAAAACATGCATTTTCTCATTTATAAATTTACATTTATCCAAAGTAATATACGTGGAATATAATACATAATAAGCAAATAGATATTTATATTTGGCATGCACTCCAGTTTTCTATAGACTGTAGATTAAACAAAAGCAGCACTTTCTACATGGATAGAATGATCTTTTGTTTTCTACCTAGTTTTGGCAGCAGATTTAACCTCCGCTCATTATGCAAAATCCCCATGTTTGTAATTACCAGGCTGCTATTTATAGCTTTTTTTGTTTTTTTTTTTAAACCTGTTTAGAGAGGAAAAGTTTTTTCAAAGAGGAACCTTACAAACCAGTATCTGGTATTTTAGACCATCTACCCGTCCTTCACTTGGGTGCTTGTAATATGCATGAAGCACATGAAAGGTGACAAACCTTTAGTTAGAAGGTAATTCAAATAGCTTGTCTTTTTTTCTTATCATATCCTTTTCATACTGGCGATGTTTACAAATATTACTAAGCCTCAAATGATTCCTACTGCAAGTATCGAATGAAAAAATATTTCAATTTGATTTCGGTTCACTGTTTCTGTCAAGTGCAGTCAGTGAGAATGACTGAAATGAATGGAATACAGACATTTGAAAGAAATGTTCAAAAATGTGATGATTACTAATCATATTTATATATCTATGTATTTAGTGCAAGCTTATTCTATGTCTGTGCAATTTAATAGCTAGGGCTATTTGATTATTGTTAAATGTTTACACTTAAGATTATAAGGTGGTAGACACAAGCTTACTTTTTTTATAGATTAATTGAGGGTCAAATACATCTGCCCGCAACATTAACAGGACTTGGCTCCAAACATTACACTAGTCACAACCAATAATTATGTACTATACTATGAAAAAATACCCAAATAATTATCTATGGGTGGTATTTAGCAGATCTCTATTACTGGGTCCAGTCAAAACTGCTGCAGTGAAATCTACCATATAAAGTAACATTGCTGCTGTAAATGAATATTTAAATGCAGACAGTCAAATTGGTCTTCTGTCTGCACTGCTATGTGATGGATAGCTTCCTATAACACAGACAGGCAATGGAAGCTGATCTCTTCAAATAATTGTACTCTTATGATGTGGCATCCAGGACAAAACATCACGTTAGGTGGAGTAGAATGCCAATCAGCTTCTTTAAACTTCTCCTGATAACGCAGAGTGACATTTAGTTAATTATACTGCGATCAATGATTTAAAGGCCTGCAAGCTGGATGTGATCAAACAGTGCAGCCTTAATTTCTTTATGTTGAGGCAAAACCAACAGATCTTGTTGGCAGGTGATCTGAACAATAGGAGTAGTGCATTAGAATTCAGTTATAAAGATCTGTAACAGAGAAATCTTCTGGGTGGTTCCAGTGTCGGCTTTGTTTCTGTATCAGAAAGTTACCTGTAAAGTGCATCCACGTCAGCATTTCAGCTTCAGGCTAAAAATGGGTTAATAAGGTGGAGAATGGACTACTCATCTTAGAACCCGTATAAGGCATAAAGAAATTCCTTTAAGTACATTTGTGACAGGCCTTGGTGTATGCATTACTTTGTTACTGTATATAATATCTAATGTTATTACCATTATTAGACTTCCTATATCAGCTACCATTTTATTCATGTATTCATTCATTTGTTTTATAAGAGCTTTAGAATTGCATTTTTATGAAATTATTATAAGAAGGTACTGCCCTTTGTGATTCAACGTTAAATATATATGCAGTCATCTGTCAAATGTATGCATGAAAGTAATTTGAAGAGGTGGAGACAAAATTATTTTCTACACATTTTTGCATGTACTTATTTACTTTGGTAAACAGAACACACACACACACACACACAAAAAAAAACTTTTCTTAATTGAACAACGGAAATAATTGCATATATTGTATCTGACCTCCACATCTACTGAATTAAAGACTTTTCCTGCAGAACGCCTGTATCTCCCATTAGCAGGTGGTAGTTTACAATAATTTATAATCGTCTCTCTCTGGATGGGGGAGGATATCATTACCAAGAGAGACTTAACAATCAATCTGTGGTATTTCAGTTCCTTCAGCTAGCAGATACATGCGCATACAGTTATTTATAGAGTCCTGGTGCTTGTAAGTTATCTTCTCAGTTACAATAATTCCAACACATACACTTTTATGCCATAAGGTGTATTTAGTATTAACCACACACCCTGCAGAAATCTGACTAACTGAGCCGGATGACAGCAGCACTGTGTAATTACCATGCATTTCATGTCACATATACAACATTTATATGACTCATTTGTGAGTATTGAAGAATGGGACATACGTACAGTATAATTATATTTTACTCAAGATTCAAGAAATTTTTATTGCTGGTCCTTCCATGCAAGTGCAGTATGGATGAAATGAAGTTTCTCTGGGAGTCGTGCTACATTTAGTAGAAGACGTGGAATGACATGACACAAACATGAAAACATGAAACTTAAGGTCCATGCATCCATCCATGACAACCTATCCAGTACAGGGGGGCAGGATGCACAGGACACAGGACCGGGGATGCCCCAGACAGGATTCTTGTCCACGGTAGGGAGGGAAACAGAATGCCCAAAGGATGACCATGCAGATACAGGGAAAAGGTGAAGCTATGACTCGAACCCCAAACCCTGTAGAAGTGAGGTTACAGTGCTACCCACCAACTCATAAAGAGACGTAGCTAAGCTAATGTGCTATGTAATTTGTACATCCTCCAAACTTATCTACAAGTAAAAGCACCTTTCATTGTTTCTGTTTTTACCTTCAGTTTGCAGCGCGTTCGAAATACTGTCCCCTGTATTACAGGTGGAGGAAAGATGGGGATTATCCAATAGTGAATATTTTTCTTTTTTTTAAATTAACTCCATAGATTGCGCTCGAAACGTGTCAGTACTCTTCTCTCCTCTGAAGAGTGTTCCATAAAGGTAATTCACCACCCACTCATAAGAGTCTCTCTGCTCCTCAGTCTGCTTAACTACAGAAACAGGTTTAATTTTAATTAAACAGTTAATGAGCCATGGGATTAATGCCAATGGCTTTTTAAAGCAAACGACTATAAATCATTAGGAGCCCATTTGAGGATGAGAATGAAACAAGCCTTTGGCTCAAGCTGATTTTACCCTCTGCCGTTCGGCTGGAGCCGGGTGATGGATCCGGTGGGTCGGCTGAACACAGACACACGTATTGAGTGGTCTCAGGTTCATGCACAGCCTCAAAAGCACCACCCCCCCTTCCCTCACCCTCTCCCCAAGTCGCCTAGGCCTGCTCCATTCGACATTGTCTCCACTCACTGAAGGTCGACAAGAAACACATTACAGGGCTTGCCGAGCGAGCCGGCTTCACGGAATAAGCCACCTCGGCACTCCGAGGCGTCTGTCAGTGTCGGTTTACTGTGACAACTGCCCCCGAACCGTTTGGTAACAGGCGGTGGGGAGACAGGGGAAAAAAATCCATAAACGAGAACCTCACAGCTTGATGTGACCAGATTCTCTAAATGGTTCTGAAAAGCATGAATGCCATGCCTTACACCCACCACTAAGAGAACTTTGTTTTCATCTGATGTCATCATGCCCAAATATCTTTGCCCTAGCATTAATTTTCAGACTTAATAATAGCTCCAGATCGATGCAGCCGATGAAAATTCCAACAAATGACAAAGATCTCATATACTTCCCATTGTTTTAATTCCATGATAAAATTATGCATTTGATATTCATACGATAATTTCTAAAAAAAAAAAAGATCTTATTACAAAAAGAAGGGCTTGAAGAATCCCAAGTCCGAACAATTCAAATAATATTCAGCGTCAGCTGACACCCAGTCCTGCCTACTGATACCCCGTAATGGAAAATTCAGGAAATAAAGACTTTATAGTTTATGACTTTATGACTGCCCGGATACTACTACCACTTCTGGCATATCCATGTTATGTTGTTGTTATTCTTTTTTATTGTTCCTTTGTTGTCCAACTCAGCACAAGATAATACTAATATAAATTCGGGAGAACTGACCTATGATTCAGGCCACTGATAGGGTAAAGGTAATGTGGTAATGAATCATCTAATGAATATGCATATGTAAACTATATATACAAATATGTTGTGAATCATAAAAGCTAAAGTCAGTGCTATAATGTACAAATCAGAAATGGTACAAACCTGATACAACAAATTGTGAATAGTTATCTGTATCGTTTGTAAACTACATTGCAAATGAAATTTACTCAACAGGTGGCTAACAACAAAACAATTTGCTAGCAGCAAAAAAGTTTCTTTTGAATAAGAACCAAAAAGTTAAAATTATTGGTTCATTTAACTGAGGCTGAGGTACTGTTCTGACAAACATCTATTGATAAATTATTGACTTGCCACTTCAGGCTCCCATTATTTGGCTGCAGTACACTAGTAAAGCACCCTAGACTAGGGCTGTCGAAACTAACGTGTTTATTAATAAAATTAACAGTGTTAGTTAATGCATGAACTTTTACACCCCTAATTGTATCTTAATTTTAAAGTTAATTAAAAAAAGAAAGTCAATTTTACCGATTAAATTAACAGCATTAAAGTATTAACGTGTTAACGCATTCACTTTGACAGCCCTAGTCTAAAGTCATTGGCGAGTTTATTTTGGCTAAATCAACTGAGAACTCTGTCATTGACTCATATATCATCAGTTGATGGAGAACGTTATCTGTCTCTAACTTGTAATTTGGTTTCAGGATTTTTACTTACCATTATTTGAGCATGGATGCTAACACCTTGCCTGGTACAGGGATGACGAGGGTTGTCCTCAAAACCCTACCCCTGCCGAGAAGTACTGGGTCTACATATAATAAGAGTTCCCCGAGTCAGGTTTAACACGTGGATTGATGTCAGGCATATTATCATCATTCATAATCATATGTAATGTCAATTACAGCATGATGTAATCAATTCAGAGGCAGTGCAAGTGTGACAAGTACAGTATGTGTGTTATATTAGTGCTTTTCTGAGACCCATTTTAAGTTCGTAGATGACAGTCAAATGTAGATAATCATAAATGCAACTGGCAGGACGTTTTTGGTATTTGGACTGTAGTGCAGCGTTCACGTATAGTCAGTATCTCTGCTTATGAATTCTCAAGTAAAGATCAGTTCACATTAAGACAACCACAATCAACTGAGTTTTTTTTTTTTTTCTTTGTCTTTGAATTTCAGCTACCCATTTCTGAAAAATCAGACGATGCTTCCGCAGTGCAATATTACCTTTGTTGGTCACCGTCAGTGAATTACCAGATATATGTTGCATGCCTTTAATCCAATTTGGAACCTTATCCTCTTAATAAATTTGACACTAATCACAGAATCTATTGCAAGGAGAAAATCTCATAATCACCAGTAAATCCTACTGTAGGGTTTTATTGATCTAGGCCTTAGGACAAGATTGGCCATACAAACAGATACTGTCAGGGGGATGAGCTTTAATCTTGGGTATTCGTTTAAGATTAGATGGTTTTGGTTTTAGGTCATATGTCTAAACCCATCAATCCAGAACTTTTAGATCTATTTTCACTTAGGATCTGTTTTTTGTTTTTTTTCTTTTTTGTTGAACATTAGAACATCTGTGAATTTACATGCCTGATAGACTTCAATGTAACTCGTCATGGAATTACGCTATGATTCATATTAATGCCTTGACTAATTTTTAAAGTACTTCTTTAATACACCGTAGTGTGTTGCCTCAAATATTTATTTAATAGACATTTAGTCGGTTAAATGTAATAAAAATAAACAAGCTTTTTTTTGAGATTGTCTTTCCAGCTAATATCAATGCATTACACATATGTATACTCGATTCATGTATGCTGTTATGAGTTGTGATAATTTTAATGTTATTCTGAACATAGTTGTTTGCTCTTGATTTACCTTTGATAAAGTTATTTACAATTCCAAGATTTAATTTGTCAGATTTACCAATTTGATGGCAGTGGGGGGCAAACAGCCATTATCTACCTGTGGGTAATTTATTTCATGATGTCACACCAACTTATATTGTATTACAAAAATGAATTGAATCCACCGTCCCAAGTGGCCTGTGCTAAATTTACCTTAAACTAAATCGCTAAAGACTGCTGGGGCTTGACAGTTATGCCAGCTGCACAGACTTGGCTCCAGTAGCCAGAGGGGCGTCAGAGTTTCCTTCTCCCTTACAAATTTTCATATATTAATTTATCCCCCTTGAAGACCTGACCCGCTGTATAGAACCACGGACTCCGCCAAAATGCCTTCAAGTGCAATGACTTTATGTTACATGGATCTCATGTACATGCTCATGGTGAAAAAAATTAGACACCTTACCTTTTGTATGGTGAATATCTAGAGTTCTGCATTTCATTGTAATGGCTTAAAGGTTTCAACACAAGCTTTTTTTCCCCAAACTTTTGTAGCAAGTTACTTTGAACTTCAAAAAAAATTATTTTACTTTGAAATATTTAGAATGAGACTTTGAGTATGACAAGAGATGTGATTCCTGTCAATTGTGGCTATACTCGTTGTTAAAAAAAAAAAAAGTGCTATTGAAGTGTAAACTGTCCTTAGATTCCTTTTTGTGTGTTTGTGTGTGTGTGTGCATGAGAGAGAGAGCGCGAGAGAGAGAGAGAGAGAGAGAAACAGACAGGGAGAGATCACGTGTGCGTATATAGTTTTCCTTTTTCTGAATAAATAAACACATGAACCGGACAAGGGCACATTTTAAATGAGATCTGACAGTTTCCGGGTCTTACTGACTGAAACAGCAGGCAGTCCCCTCGCCATGGTGACAGGTGAATTACCCAAGAGCCGCTTAGAGCCTGAGAGGAGGATGAGGGAAGGGACATGGCTGGAGCCTCTGGGGTCCTGAGGCTCCTATTAAGTGTCCCCACAAAAGACAGCAAGTCATTCATGCATGAATGTGAACTGTAGTCTTAGGGAGGTGAAAGGTTTAAAAGCAGATATGGAAGCTTTAAATAATAATGGCATCCTTTTAGATTTTGTCAACACTTTTTTCCACATTTTTATCTCTTTTACTCTTCTTGGCCTAGTCAGTCAAACCTAGGAGACTTTTTTACAAAATATAGTTTAAATAAACGCATTCCAGATTTCCGGATCCCGCCCATCAGAACTGGCAAAACACACATGCTGTTGAGAGGCTCAGATTCTCATTTTCTATATGATACGATATAATTATCTCATCGTGCAGGATGTTTTGTCATCTACAAGGCATATTTCGAGGAAGATCTCCAAGTATGATTGACAGGACATAACATGGACAATTACCAGCGGTTTACATAGCGACGGGGGACTGAGCCGTGTGCAGACTGCTTCGTCACACAGTGACATTACAATATGCTGTTGACGGATCCAACTTCATTCACATTGGCCGGTAACGACCTTGTAAATCACAGATCAAGTTTTACGACGCCCCACCTGAAAAACACAGCCTTCAGACTTTGCAGCCAAAGCAATTTACGGAAAACTTGGAATGTGCAACGTTGGTTTGGAAACAGAATTTTAAGCTTAGCATATTCTGATAGCAACATTTCATAGCAGATACAGTATGCTGGTGAATCAAGATTACTATGTCAGAGCAACAATGCAAATTAAATACGAATTATATTTAAATATGAATGGTATATTTAAATTTGAAAGTCAATGGGATTGTAGCATGGGGTGTTTTCACAACACATGCTTGCTACACAAATAGATATTACAGACACAACAAAACAATATCAAACTATATCTTTCACTTCACTCGTCTTCTATCCCTGTGTGTTTACATATGATTGTACATACATATGAACATACTTTGACACCACTTTACTGTATCACTGCTTTCAACAATTTTTTTTGGACAGATAAGCCTCCATAATTTTGAACCCTCACTAAAAGTGGCTGAATTTACAGCATAATTTCTCCAGCTTTAAGTCCCACACTTCTATCTTATTAAAGAGGAAAGGATGCCACTCCACTCTAAGGGTGACTGGCTTTCATGTCCTTGGTACATTGCACCCATCTTCATGTTAGTATACATGATGCAGTGAAGTCTGATACCCCGGAGCTGGAGATAAGCAACTGTGACACGATTAGCTTTAACCCGTGGTGTTCATGGTGCTAAGATGGCTTTTAATCATCTCAGCAAAATGACCTGTCACCTCACTCCACATGGGTTCATGGCCCCACGTGATGCTAACAGATAACCTGGGTTTTCTTGCCACGCAACATAGCTGCAGCTGCCACATAGTAACTGGAACATTGCGGCAACATTTGTTTTACGTTTGGCAGAAACCTTTTTTTGGATTTTGGCTAGTTTTCTTTTTTTTTTTCCCCCTCTATGCCCATCCTAGGTGAGCCCCAGTCTGACTCACTGCAAGCCCATTTAATGTAGTGGAGTAATTACTTCTCAGCAGAAACTCATCAAGTGGAGAATTCTAAATGATTTCCCCATATTCAAAGACAGCGAACCATGGAATATAGAAAATGATGAATTGGAATGTATTTACTGGAAACATGATGAAGGAGGTTAAAATTATTAGTCTCAATTGCAGGATGTGCTCCAGGGGAAATCCAGGCCTCCAATCTCAGGCACTATTCCGTTACTTCTTTTAAATTTACGCCCACGCCGGCATCGCTAATAACTTGCAGTGTTAAATTCTCCACATTACCTCAGCCCACTTATTAGTCATCTGCTGTGTCGCTGGTGACTAGTTTGCTGTTGCCCTCATGTAACATTGCCCTGGTATGTGACTGAAGTCATCCGTCTTTGCATATATTGGATTTCTCTAGTCAATTCCGAATGCTATTCTTCAATCGTTTTCTTATTATGCTTGTAATAATTCACACAACCCCTAACTGGCTTCAGATTTTTGTTACAAATATATCTTAGATGGGTTTCGCTAAAATGTTGCCAAAAATGTTTTCTCCTGTACATGTGCATTTTTTTTTAACAGATTCTTTTTCTACAGGTTTTTCCACAATTACATGACATTGCACATATAGAAAAATGAAAGAATATCAAAGATGTACTGCACCTCCAGTATTTAAGGGTCAGTAAAAGTACAGTCCTGTGCAAAAGTCTTAGGCAGGCAATGAAGATTATGTTTAAATCATGTTCATGCTGGTGTAAAACTACGACTTCAGG
>JAACJT020000007.1:14921216-14976087 GCA_009936485.2 Gymnarchus niloticus
TATTTACAAAATGAATGAAAATGTAGTATAGACCACCCCATAAGTGATGGAAACTCCTTTTTCATATTTCCCACCTCAATAATTCCCTTGTTCGCCTTCCTTATATGAGGTATGGAATTTGTTTTTGCCCCCCCCCCCCCCTTTATCTTGGTTGTGAAAAGTTGCTGTGCTAAATAAAGTTGGGTTGGCTAATTGATTGATTTATTAATAGTTGCTTTGTCATTATGACTAATCTCCAGCCCAGCTGTTAGAATTTCATTAGTGTCTCTTTTCTATACAGTAATGTGTAATATACAGTAGCAAGATACTTATGGCTACCAGGACAGCTGGTAGCGTTACATCTGCAGGACTTGTCCCTAATGCCAAACATCCAGTCTGAGTATCCAGTGTCTTGCTTTTTCTCTTTTGACCCTTTTTCTCCAGGACATTTAGTCATTCCTCTGCATGCTCAATTTGTGTTGGCTGGAGAACTTCAGCTCAACAAAGTTTCAAACCTTTTAGATAAAGAAACATTGCTTATTTTATTTATTTATTTTTTTTTTTAAAATCCCAACACATATAATGTGCAGTGAAGGTATGGAGCTAGCCTGGAGACAGGAGGGATGTTTCAGGGTCTTGCAGAAGTCAAGAGTCTATTATACTGGAAAAGTATAAAATGGATTTTTAAAATTGAGGCTTGGGAAAGCACAGATTTACTCAATAAATCCAGTGACGGATTCAAGTGGCTGACATCAGCCAAGATGTTTTCTTAATCATTCTATTACAGAAACTGGCCCTTGTGATTGCAGAAAGCCAACCTTCCTCAAAATATTCCGTGCTGTGTGTGTGTGAAAGACTCATTTGCTGTTCTCCTCCATTTGTGTAAATGGGGAAATGTGTTAGCAATAGATGTGGCTTGATGCCTCTTGATTATTGTGCAAGCAGGGAGGCAATGGCTTCAGTACTGGAGCAGGGCAGGAATTTCTGAATCTGATCTGGTTTGTCTGACTCTGTGTGTGTGCGTGTGCACACGCGTGTGTGTACGCACTTTGAAATGGCTTCCTGAAAGTTGCTGATGCTGCCATCATCAGAAGAGTCCTTGATAATCCCCTGGTTACGGAGCTGGCTGGTTTAGCTGCCCGGTAATTCCCTCAGCCTCTGATGTCAAGGTTTACGTGCTGCCATGGGCAAAGTGCCAAGCTCAGGAGGTCAATGATAACAACTCTTTGACAATAAGCCAAGACAGGTGCATTAATCAAAATACACATCAACCACTATAAGGACACACTGACATGATAAAAATTGGCTTAATAAGTCATTTTACAGTATAACCAGTTTAAATCCTTTTTTATTCAAAATCAAGACTAACAATCCCTACTATAAGACAGTAGCCTTTACGCCTACATGTCAGTTAATCTGTGATCATGAAAATTCATATTTCTTTTAGTGGTAAGGACAAAACACTCAGCAGTAAATCATATCAGGTAAAATAACAGGATATGCTATAAAGCATACAAATATTTTATCTCCATCTGGTCTAACATTTCTTTCCCATTTATGCATTCTAAAATGAATGAAAGGGTTATAAGACATAACATCACAGTACAAGAGAAGTCATCTCTTTTGCCTTTTCCTTGCTTAATTTAGTATGTATTTCAAATGCCTTTTTTTTTTTTTTTTCCATTATTGTCCTTAATTTAACAGTACGTGTCTAGGTTAATTCTCCTTTTCCCCTTTCACCCTATGCAGTGCTGGGTAAGTTTTCAGTATTAGATGCTCTGAACCTTTGACTTCAATTTCTTCTCTGGCTGGGAGTTAAATCAGAGGTCTGCTTCAAGCAGCCTAGACTTGTCCACTCCTGCCTCTGCTGTTCTCTCTGGGTTAAAAGCTGAGCCAAAGGAAAGCCATTCCTCACATATACTGTGCCTCTCTGTCACATGTTCTCCAGGTTGAGCTTTCTGTTCACTGTTTCACAGGAACCAGAATGACTCACTTAAATTGTTCATCTTGAAAGGTATCTATTGAGGGTACGTATTGTAGCTATGTAGCACAGTTATGCTAGGAAGTCCTAAAATTTCAGATTTCTTTCAAGTAGTTTAACTTACTGGTATGAGATTTTCTACTTTATTTTGAATATTAGCCTAGCCGCTTTAAATCTGAGGCAGCTTTGGTATTGCCCCTATTAAAATAGCCTGATAGAATTACTGATAATTAGTTTGAACATACAAGATGCCTTGTACACATTGTCAAGCCCCCTTTAAACTGCTATCGGCTTCATCACTGAACAGGCTAAAATTGATTTCATTTCTGTAAAATTAGCTCAGTCAAGTGTTTGAACATTGGAGCAGCCAGAAATCCTGCATGAATCGAACCTTGTCCCGACCAGGGTTTATACCCACGGAGGTAATCCACAGTTCTCACCTGTACTTTCATTCGCAAACCAATTATTGGCATCCAGGTCATCCAATCAACAACAACAACAACCAATTTCCATGACTGCAATTACCTTTTCCGTTTTCCCAAATAAATTGTGTTTTCAACTAATGTGTTTTCTGATTTTTTTTCTCAGTTGCAATTTTTTCCAAACACACCTTTTCCCTTTTCTGTTGTTTTTTTTTTTTTCTTTTCCAAATTCTACATGGTATTTTAAATGTCACAGTTTTCTTACACCCTGAGACTTATGGCTAATCAAAATTGATTGACTGATGAAAATAAATTTTTGCAATTAAGTGACACATACTCATTCAATTTAATGTACAGTATATTGGTGTCAACATTTTTGTACCCAGTGTAAGATTTAATATGTATTATAGGAATACTTTTTATAATAAATAAAAAAAAAAAACAAATGTAAGGAAAAAGTGAATTTTTCCATTGGATGCAAAATATTTCAACCAATACACTGTGAGCAAACATGCAAAAGTTATGTTATGGGCACATACACTGTATGCAACACATGAAAAACATGGAAGATTAAATTTGTGGGGTTTTTTTTATAAATAACTGATTTGATGTGCCTACTGACACAAGTGTATAATTAAGGACACAGCCATGTAATATCCAGCAACAAACACTGGCACAGAATGGGTCAAAGAGAAGAGGTTAATGGCCTTCAAAGTGTCACTATCATAGAAAGCTATATTTCCAACAAGCCATGTTTGCTTTCCTCAACTGCAAGTAAATTGATAGTGAAGTGGGAACATCTATAAGGAAGAATTCAGTTGTGAAATGGCAAGCCACACAAACAGAAAGAGATCTGACTGACTAACATCAGTACCCACCCTCACTAATTCTTTTAGTGGTGAAGCAACAATGTTCCAGCATCTAATGAAAAGTCTTCCCAGAAGAATAGAGGCTAGAGAGAACCAACTTGCTATTTATACCTTGTCTTTGAATGAGATGTTGCATAGGCAGGTGTCCACATACTTTTGGCCTTCTTCTGTAGTGTGTCTAGTACCAGGTAGGACCCACTCCGGTGTCTAGAACTGCTTCCAGAGTGGGGAGGTAATGCATTCAAAAAGCCTTTCTGCACACCACTGTGGTACTTAGCTGTTATTCTTGAACTGGTGGCCTTCCTATTAGCATTAATGAGTCTGGCTATTCTCCACTGACCTCTCTCATTAGCAAGGTGTTTTTGGTGAGAGAAGTTCCATTGATTGTATGTTTTTTTTTTTGTTCGTCACACCATTTTCTGTAAGGTCTAGACACTGCAATGCATGGAAATCCCTGTAGAGTTGCTGGTTCTGAGATTCTAGAATGACCAAAATCATTTAGATTAGATATCTCAGCCATTCTAATGTTCTGTTAAATAGTATGTGAGCCTCTTGGCCCTGTCTGCATGCTGTATGCATTCAGTTGCAGCCACATGATTCACTGTCTGGAGGAGAAGGGTGTTTGCATTTTACAAGCAGGCGTCCCTAATATAATGGCCATTGATTGTCTTTTGACTTTGTACTTTGAAGGATGTCATTAGCTGTCACAGGAAGGATAGTCAAAGGTTTCATGTTAATTGCACCTGTATGTCTGAAAAGATTGTACCTTTATGAACCTGCCAGTAAAACTATGGTGTTGATGCTGTTTTGTAAATTCCAAAATTATTTTTTCTCTTTGCTGTATTTGCTAAAATGGTATATTTATTTTCATGTTTGCTTTGTTGTTGCTTCCAACACACTCCTGGCCTGCCTCATAAACTCAGATTCATTGTCAAATCTCTTTTAATCATAATAAAATGTGGTATAGTTTTGTTCACTGTTTTGATGGGATCCTTTTTGTATTTTAAAATATCCATTTTTGGTCAGTTGTTTTTTCTGATACATGTTTTCTGAATTTAAAAAAAATAATAATGTTTCCTCATTTTATTCTTGCAAATTTGTTTGCATATTTTCTTTTGTATTTTAGTACCCTCATAAAGAATCAAAATTATCTAATATAACTAATATTTACTGTGATGTGCTAGTGGGCTTCATAAATGACTTTGTGAGAGGTGAAATTCCATCAGATGAGTACAGGTCGACACAATACAGAAGCCCGGGTTCACTCTCCACAGCACAAAGGATAAATGTTGGGATGATCCTCCTGATAATCGATTAAATGTTCGGTTAAAGTACACGAGGGATTCACAGATACCTGTATTAATTAAAATGTATGCTCTAAAAAATACCAATTACTGCAGTATGTCAAAGTCAAAATGAATAGGACCAAAGAAAAACTTAAAGAAACAGGCACTGAAGTTGGCATGGTCATAGAATTTTGTGATAGTTCTTTATACTAACTTAGGCAGACTTTAAATGTGACATCACCATCATACAGGCAAAGTTCAGAGTTCTGCTGTATCCCACAGACCTGCACCTCAAAAACCTCGCAACTCCTGCAGGCGTCGGAGGTGGTGAAGCTGCACTAATGCATCAGACAAAACTGTGATTTATGGCAGTTAACACCATCTCATTTGTGTAAGTGATGGCGCGACAACTTTTGATAAATGGTGATCGTTTCACGGATCATCAGAAGAGGACAGGTGGTTTTTTTTTGGAAACAACAGACTGGGTAACAAAAATGTTTCCACGTTACTTCCCATTTATTCACGTGTTCGTTTATTTGTAATCTTATTTCCCTTTGTTTATTACCGCATCATAAATGTGTATGCAATTGCCAGAATTTAAAAAAAAACTCCAATTTTTCACCTTATAACCCTTGGCCAACCTTTACAAAACTGTTTTAAATAATTCCTCAAAGGTGTAAGGTAAGACTTGAAGCTTAAAACGGGTGATGTCACCAAAGAGTCACAGTTAGCGTAACAGTCCTTTCTTTCGTAGTAAATGTACTTCCTCTATATGGAAATAAAGAAATGCCTTATTTTTCTATTTTGTAAAGTGCATAAAATATGTACGATGGTCTTCCATTATGTTGGTTAATCATATGAAAAAGCCAGGTCACTTTTAAATAGTACTTGTGCACAAAACAAATTTTGTGCTGAATGTGATACTTGTCAATTTTAAATATCCTGACCTAATTTTTTATCATATGTTTTGTAGTTAACTGATCTGTTAGTGATCCACCAGTATTCTGCATTAAAAATCCAATGGCCTGCGTATGCCCTTCTAAAATCCAAGTGTCTATTGATGGGCTGCCGCAGCATTCAATTGACTAATTTCCACAGCCATGCGTAGGCGGGCGTACATAAAAACAAACAGCCTGAATGTGCCCCCTCAAGGGCATTCTGTCAGTTATGTGTTCATATAGTCACACTTTCAAATTGATGTGCAAATTGAGCAATAACTTCTGACCAAGCTGTCAATGTGTACTGTTCTGTGCCACTACAGGTCTCCTACAGGACTTATCTTACCAGCAGTCTTATATTGATGATCATCTTAGAGCCCAAAGAACTTTAAGACAATTAACACGAGGCATGACACACCCACTTTCACATACAGAGTAACAATTCTGCAAGCTTCAGTGAGAGCAAATGGCTGGATTTATTTGATTTCTCACGTTACTATGGAAATTCATCACCACCATTGTGCTTTCAGATGTTTTAGATAATGAAATGCAGGCCATCCAGGCTGGACTGATCAGCATTTTATTTAGGTTTTAAATAGGGTGATCTGAATGACTTTGAGAAAGCAACAGGTTTAAGCCATAATGTCAGGAGAGTGATTCTGTGTGCTCATGTTCCAGTTTATACAAATATGATTTGCTCTGTGCGATTGCTCCATTTTGTGTGTGTGCCTGAGTACCAGTTGCACTGTCCTTTACCATATTCCACCCTTGCAGGAGACAGTTACACCGCAGATTACCACAATTAAAACTGGCCTTGTCTAGAAAAGTGACCCACACGTTACAATCCATCTGTAACAGAAAGTCACCTTTCACTTGAGAAATGCTGATGAGTTTCTCTAATAGTTGCCCAGAATCTAATTCAGACTTTAAGCTTGTTTACTTTAATAAATAATTGATTGGTTCAGACATTGGACATTAGCCCAAGTTGCACGTCACTTTTGCGTAAATATTCAAAATAAAAAAAAAGATGTTTAGGTTTAAACCACTCAGTTGTGAGACAGATTGGGCTGCATCACTGCAAACTCCATCAGCCCACCCCCCCATCCCACCTGCAGTAAATAGAGAAGGCACCACGCTTTTTTCAGGTGCCCGGCATCGAGTGCAAGCAGATGGCAGACACAGATGTTCCCGGATTTGGAAAACAGTCTGGCGTCGTGCTCATTCTCCCTGGAGTACAACCCATTTCAGGGGGAATTCACTGATAGTCTGTTCACACCAGTGACCAGACCAGCTACGTTGGCCTCAGGGTCCAAAGTTCACACCTCTGGCCCATCCTTCTGTCACTCTTATTTTTCTCTAGAAAATTTCCCCCTTCAAAATCCACACTAGTGGAAACATACATATGATGGCATCTACTTTCCCACAAAAGTGTTGTGTAATAGGCTCTTTAGGCAGTCCTTAAATAGGGTACGCATTAAACTTTTATCTAAATGTAAAACAGGGCTGACACATTTACCCCCAATTTTTTTTTTCATGTATTTTATTAACACTCCTGCTATTTATACTAACCTATAGCAATTATTAACAGAACTATCACATAGATGTATATTTGCATAGAGAAATAAAGGTATGTCTTACTGCACATAGCATCTGCATTTAGGATACTCTTTTCCAGAGGAAAAGAGACACAATATTTCTGACACATCCTTCAAATTGTTTTGAGTCCTCCAGTCTCTTCCTTCCAATTGTTGAAAACGAGGCACAGTTTTGCTTTTATTGAACATGTACACACAATAGACAATATACCTGATGGTAAATGTTGATTGTAAACAATAAAAAAAAAAAAAAACAAGACTACATCAATTCATATAAATATACATAAAAGGTCCTCCTGCAGTAATGTTGTCTTATTAAATCAGCAGATAGCACTTTATCTTAGAGGTGGAAAAAAGCTTAGTAATTCTGAGCTGTTTGTTACCTTAGGTGTGGAGAACTGATGATGTAGGTAGTTACATGATCCTGAGACTGTCCAGAGCAGCTTGACTAACCACCTTGACTATCACAAAGCTCACATTTAGTCTTTAACCCATATTACTGGATCTTTCACCAAAGAAGCTCTAGCTTATTACTGACCTAGGTTTCAGCAACAGCAGATCTTAAAACTCCTGAGCTATCAACCTTCAGAAGAAATCCTTAACTAGCCAACCTTTTTTTATGACAAGTTTCCGACTCACTCAGAGTAGACGGTTTATCTACGCTGCTTTTTCAGTTCACCCTCTAGATTCTTGAGTCTACTGTGAGACAATGCATTCACCACCAGATATCAATGTTTTTATTGCCAGATTACCTTTAGCTGTAAATGACACTTAGAAGTCATAGACACAAGAGGTCGGTACATAACCGTCAGATTTTATTAGGCTGTCAAATTTATATCGGCGTGACATTGATATACTGATTAAAATGTGGCTGAATATTTGTCTGCTAGGGGGCAGTTCAGTGCCTCGGTGTGTAGTACTCGTACTTCACACCATTAGGGCTGGGGTCCCATACTCACTCCTTGTGTTTTGAGTTCACATGCTTTTCACAGGTTTTTGTTTAGTTCTTCAGTTTCTTCTTGTAGTCCAGAAATAAAGAGCACAAGACAGGGGACACCCGGGACAGGCTGTCAACCAATCGCAAGGCGTAGTCACAAACTTTAGATGTGCCAATTAGTCTACCACATGTATCTAAGTTCGACTGTGGTAGGAACCCAGAGTACCTGAAGGAAACCCGCAAAGCACGAGGAGAACATGCAAACCCCATGCATATTAAGCTGGAGGTGGGAGTCAAACTCTCAACCCTGGAGGTGTAAAGCGATGGTCCTAACCACTGAGTCACCATGCCCCCCAAAACGATTATCATTATCAAAAAGATTACTCAAAAACAGCAGTGTACAAAAGATTTAAGCTGGCAAAGAAAATGATCTATAAAGCTATTTATCTGGGCTTAACATTAGCATATTTAGAGATAAACTGATTCCTCTGGATACATACTGTACCTTAGGCACCACCTTAACTGTGGCATGCTTGTGAAAGCATGTAGAACCGCATATAATGTAGGAAAAAAGGTTTGCTATATAAATAAATGCAAAATAATATAGCAAGATGATAAATGTAATAAGAATTTCTTCTGCTCTCCAAAAAGTTATTGGTTTATTGTTGTATAATTTGAATAACACAGCTTTGGATCAAAAAACCTCTCCTCGGACATCACACGCATTTCATGTTCCAACTTCACCATCAGCTCACTTAAATTAATTGATTTAGTTAATTTGCTTCATGAGATATTGATAAGCCAAACATGATGTGCTATTAACCAAGTTCAACAAATACTTGGGTACACTGAAGGGTAACTTACTGCGGTTGACATAAGCAGAGCTTTTGAAATAATAATTTGACACATTGAAAGACATCAGCAATCATAATTTACATTATCAGTAACATAATTGCAACATGATTTTTTGTGGTGGCCGATTTTTGCACAGTCCTGTATATCATTTTTATATTTTAGAAAAATGCAAGCATTAGTATATTTTCAGTTTAATTTCTGCCAGACTTTGCATTTTTTCATCCAGTTGACTCAAATTAATATATTGATTTAAGTGCTAAAGTATATGCTGTCCTCGTAATTTTCTTCAACTGCTGTCCCAAAATCTAAAATTAACAGCTTGTGATTATGAAAAAAGCATACGGAGAAGAGAACAGCTTAATCATCCCCATGGTGGAGATGTGATGGTCTTTAAGGAATTTTGAGCAGTTAACTGTAACATACTGGCTTGGTAAACAAAAAAAAAATATGGTATACTGGGTAGTACAAGTCTACAAAAAACAAGAAGAGTTTTTAAAAAAAAAAAAAAAATGTCTGTGCAAGAATCATTAAATCAAAGGAGCCGTAGCAAAAGCTAGTTCTCTTCGTGGAGAAGTCTATACACAACATCTCTCTTAAAATGAATGTAACGTGATTGCCATTGCAATTAGGAATGTCAAAGGTAAATACCTGTGATAGCCTCATCTCGACTGCATCCTTTGTAATTATAATAAAAGGTATTGGAGAGGAACCAAAATGTCCATCAAAAATATGTTCTCATTCTTTTAACTTTACTGGTCTGAAGATAATTTGATAGCATTTTCCTTCTTGTCAGTCCTTGTCAGTCAGATCCAAGGGTTTCGGATGCATTTAAAAGTGCAATCGATACAAGAGCTCCTGTATATGTTAAGGAAAATCAACTTAGCGTGAGTACAGACGGCAATAAACAAAGGGGGAGATGGGATATTTGACGCGTCAGGGAGAACAGATTAATCTATCAAACTGCTTCGGAGTGTGGTCTAAAAGTTTCTGCACAAGTCACCACACCCCCCCAACCCCCTTGCACTACTCCTCTACTCTTATTGGCCAGTGGTACTTAGCTTCATGGCAACAGCAATAAATAATGACAGAAACATGTTACCCCCACTACTCTTATTCCAGTGCATGTGATTTCACACAGACAACATTAAGGGAAGCTCAATATGCTAGTTCAAAAAAAATGATCAAACTTCAGCAATCTCTTTAATAGCCTTGAATTATTGGTGAAGAATAATTATATATATTATATATATTGCTGACAGAAGCTTAGGTTTCAATCTCCTCATGTCACAAACAAAATGCATCAGTTCACTTTGCCTTGTTAATGCATGTTATTTAGCATTTTTAACAAAAAAATGTTTTTGTTCGTGGGGTAATTCACAGAGCTGATGACATACGCTGATTTCATGTAAGACATAAGTTGTTCATACTGAAACATGGGAAAAAAATATTTTGGTTAAATTCTCTGCAATATTTCACTGACAAATGTCGTCTCATATTTCTGGCATGTCCATCAGACCATGTTTTGTTTTGCTTTATTTTATTTTGTAGTTATTTCAAACAATACGATACAAAACAATACCAAATGGAAAATACTACCCAAATTCTTTAAGGCCAACCCTGGGTGTAATTATTTAATAAAATAATAATAAAAAAAAACAAACCCCTTAATTCACTGTTTAGCTTCTCTGCTGATGCATTAATCCAAGCTTACTTTTCACATCAATCGCATCAATATCTCATACACATGCTGTGTCTTAGCCTCACTTTTCTTTTCTTTAGGCACAAAGTGTTATTTTTTCTAGCTCAATTTAGGTTAGGTACTTGGCTTAGAGTTAAAGTAGCCGTGCCACCTCCTGGGACCAAGCCGGAAACGCTTCTGTGGGACATTCCGCGCTCTGAGAGAAGCAGAAAGCAGGTTGTTAAAGTCACTGTGTAAGCCTATCGTAACTCCGATGCTGTTATAATTATATGCAATGCATTTCACCGAGGCTGCACAGAGCACACGGTGATCCGGCTACTGAAAGCCCAGCCTCACATAGTATAATGGGTACCGGGGCCAAGGAGACACGAAGCTGATTAAATTGTAGCTCAGTAGCTGGTAATGGTGGAGCAGTGGCAGTCTGTTTTGCATACATATGTGACTTACTGCTCCTGGGAGACTCCGATGTAGATCCACGTGGCCAGGGACGAGCAACGGCGAGAGGCCGGAGTTTCACATTTTTTATCTCTGCCTGTCGTGTCCTGATGTATCTCTCAGCGCAACATGCACGGATGGGCTCATCGATCATTTCTACCAAAATAAAACAGTAGATCTCAACAAGGGGGTAGTCAGATTATTACGAGCGCGGTCTGGACGATCGTGGCTGAGGTCCAGCTGGGGAGGAAAGGGCTTAGAAATGCACGCCAAGCTCTCCGAAAACCCCATAACGATTCTAAAGTGACATGTTCAGCGTTACACAAAGCTGTTATTATAAGTTCATTGTAATTGTCTTACGTACACCCACAATTCAGCTTTGGTAACATCCAAGCCTTTTGTGTCAAATGAATTGAGAGTAGCTTAACAGAGACTCCTGTAATTTACAAAATGGGAAAATAAATACAGATAAACATGAATGACTGACATCTCTCCCTGGAGCTTGGATCTCTGGCTCATTGTATTGCTTTATTTAAGTCAGTGCTACTGCCATTAATCAGTTAATTTATTTATTTTATCGGTTGATTGTTTGAGTGGTATAATCAATTCAGATAGGGTGAAAGACCAGTAAATTGTTAGTTTCATTTTTAAATAGTTGTTTAAAAATTATTCACAAATTATTATATTATATATGCAATCTGCAATGCTGGCAAAGGTGGCCTGAATCTGTGGGCTCATCCATAAGCATTTTTTTTGCTTGCTGGGTCTAGAGTAAAAAAAAATAAGAATTGAGTAAAAAGTCCATATTTTGGAAAGTTCAGCAATTATGACAGCAATGGTGAATTTATTTCTGGTAATATCACAGTTGCCATTTTGTGTTGGACATGTCTCTGTATACAGCACCTTATTTTTCTACTTTTGGAAAAAAGACATTTACTGTATACTTTATGTACAGTAAGCAAATATCATGAAATGCATTTTTGGTGCTTTCTCTTTATCCAGAATACCACTTTTGTCCATTTCCAACTGCAGGGTGTTTACCATATAAGCTTAAGTGTGTTATTCAGCAGTACTGCAGCATGACTCCACCGGGAAGTCAGGAAATGGGTTGCTTTCAGAAGACATATCCCTGTCCTTCACCACTATGCCCCCTACTGCCTTAGGGTATTTAGGAAATTACGTATGCTTATACTGTTCTATAAGAATACAGTTGCATTCTGGAGACCCCAGATAATTGCAGTTGATTGTCAAAGATTTTAGTTTTCTGCGGTACCTTAAATGTGTTTATTAAGCAAATGCTTTTGTCTAAAGTAACATACAGTGAGGCTAATCGTAACAACCCAGAGGAATTTACACTGCGGTACCTTCAAGGCAAATTTTGCTTTGTCACTTTGAATGAGGCTAGAAGAAAGCAGCTCCTACTGTTTCATGATCATTTGACACGGTTAATATTCAGGGTCATTGCCAAGGTTATTTCCATTCTTTTTAATCTTTCTTTTTTTGAAATGCAAAATGTGTGTAATTGAATTAGATGTAATCAGTGTAATAAATGTGAAATGCAACGTTCTCGTATATACAACGTAAAAAATGTGTTTCAAATAGCAATAGTTTTATTCATATTCAGAATTAAAAATTAATCAACATCTGACAACACCAGTAAAAACTTCTCAAATTAGAATTTTTAATTTTTTTGCTTTTCCAGTCATTATAAAATACTTTAAAAATATAGCAGTATCTTGAGAAAAATTCAGACTTTGTTCACTGACATTAACAAACACCTATAGATGCAAAATTGAGTATATCGCATATACATATTCAGAAAAACAAACAAGCAATTTTGCTTATGACAGTACTTTTGAGCTTTAAATTGTAATAAAGGATTCCTAACCGCAAACCACCAAAACACAAAAACAAAATAAAATACATAGCAAAAAAAAAAAAAATTGCATAGATGGTTTAGAAATGCAGAAACACGACCGTATGAAAAGTTTAATTTTGAAATAAATTCAAAAGCAGTCAGAAAGGTGAGTAGTAATAGATTGAATGTCACTGAGCGGTATGTGTTATGAAAGAGATCTTACAGTCACCAACAACAAAAAAAAAAAACTCCAAATAATCTAAAAAGTTGTTTGAATTGTAGCTGCAATTGTCAAGGTAACTGTAAATAAATAAATAATATATTCTTTATCAAAGATAATCTAAAAATTATATCAGCATACAGCAAACTGTATCAGCAGAGAAACAGTGATCACAGGTCAAAGGTCAGTAACAGAGATAGACAGGCATCTAACAGGACAGCTGGTAAACACCATAAACATACAGCCTCAAAAATTAACACAGAACTGAGTCAGCATCTGTGTTCTTCAGGAGCTCTACAGAGCTGGATTTCAGAGAGGTGCGTAATCTGGTTTAAGGAAAGCTAAGCCTGGACCACTGAGCAATGGAAAAATGTGATATGGTCTGATGAATCATCTCTCAGCCTTTATTCTTACAGATGGGTCTACATTTGCAGATGGCCTCCAAACCACAATGTCTGTTAGCATGTGCAGCCATTTCATGAGGTACAACCATGAGTCCTGAGGTATAATCCTTGTTCTACATGCTTTTATAATGGCCAAGGAATATGAAACCATTTTACTGGCACACTCAGTGGTGCAAACTGTTCCTACCTGATGTCACAATATTAGAGACAATAATACCTCTATATATGCTGCTGAACATCCTGAAGAATGGATTCATGAAGACCAACTTGAAGGCTCTTATTAATGACCAGATCTTCACTGAACCTTCAGGGGAGTTTCTGGACCAGGAAGTGCAAAGTACATTTTAACCTCCTTTATTCTTCCAAGAACTGGTGGCTTTTCTCCTTGAACAATGGTTCCAAATACTGTTCCACTTAGTTCGTGACTTGCATGACAGCATTCCAAGAATATCTGGAACTGTTCAACAGGTGAAGGGACATACAACTCCTTTATCGATACAATATATCAATACCTGTAAGTGTAAATGTGGTAGAAAGGCACTGACACAGATAACAGGTGCTAGAATAAACAGGTGATCAAAACCAAAACTCTCAGTAGTGAAAACCATCTGTCTCCTTTTTAAAAGAAGTCCTGTCTCCTTAAGCTGGCTTACCTTCACCTGTGCAGTCCACCCTCAGTGTCCACTTAAGAGCACCTGCTCCTAATGGCGTTTGATTTACTATTAGTAGAGAGCTCCTGAACCGAACCAGGATGCTCTGTCATGACTTACGTAACAGTAGATTGGTACACATCTGTCACACACATAGAAATGTTTCATACTGCCCCTAACAGTAAACAAAGAACAACACAAAGTAATATTAATGCCAAGGAGATGCCAGGGAGAGGTGAAGCAATGTTCCGTCCATAATGCCATGGGGAAATTCAGTCTTGAGGTGAAGATAATGAACAAGAGAGTCAGTAATATCTGTAATCCCACTGTCTCGTCTCAGTGGAGGGGTTTTGCATATCGCAACAGCTGTGCTGTAATGTTATTCAGAGAACAGAGACGGAAGGTCATCTGCCACAAGTTTAATCATTATGTAAATCACCACACCTCAAAAGAGCAGATGAAAGTTAACGTTCCCGCCAACACCAACCAATCCAGTTCACGCACTGATAAAAAACGGGTCGCTGTTGCGAAAGACCATTTTGATGTCTTACGAGGCGAGCCTTGCTTAATGAAAAAGCTGCTGTTAAGACAGCTGTGCCTTAATGGTTTGTAATAGTTCCATACAATTGTTGCTGCTGTCTCCAGTGATGGTATGATGGGTCTTGCCATTTTTTTTTTTTATTATTTAAATATGAAACAAATTAGTCATTAATACCAGAGCTAAGTTTTTGGTTTTTGTGTTTTTTTTTTCCTTTTCTTGTAAATACTGGTGAATAAGGGCTATCAATACTAAAATTCCTGTGTTACCACTTCTACCTTTCAAAGAGGTTCCACTGTCCATCACTGATCCAGCCACAGAAAATTCCAAGTAGGGTTATTGCCTGACCAGGCCCTGGGAACAAAGTCAACATTGCACTGAGTTTTGCTGTTGACAGCCAGTCGATTGTACCTTTTTTTCTTTATATTTTTGCTTTCACGGTGAGTGGAGTCCACACCCATCTTCAAATATCCATTCATACAATTATCCATTTGTTGTAGCTGCTTAGCAAATCAAAGTTGCTGTGGTTTAGGTCAACAAACTAGTCCATGATCACTGAAAGAACACAAACAAAGATTCACTAGCACACATTCAGGAAAATTGGAGTCACCCATTCACCTCAATTTTTTTTTTTTTTTTTTTTTTTTGTTTGCTTGTGGCAGAAAATCAATGCAGCCAGAGCAAATCCACGTCGGCGTGAGCACAGGACATAAGTTGAAGTATGCTAAGCAGACACTTACACCTCCTACAACCCTGGAATTATGAACTATGGCAACTAAACTCATTGAGGCACAAATAGCAATAATAATGATAAACACAATTTTAAATTTCTAGACTAGGAGTCAAGCATAGAGCAAATGAAAAGGGGTTTATTACCTTAAGACTAAACAAAACCAGAACCAAACACAATCTTGGGGAATCAAAAACTGGAAGAAGGCGCAAGGCAGCTCACAGACAACGTGAGGGAGCGATGTCAATGAGCAAACTGAGGAATACTGGATTGAGAAGCACTTTTAAACTAGACTAATGAAGGAACAAACACTTAGCAGCTGTGGCTCATTAGGTCCACCCTAGGGAGAAACAGAAGGGGCAGGTAGACATGGCGTGACATTGATTCTTAATTCTTAGATGCATATATAACATACATACCCTCCCTACTTTAAGAGTAGAAACTGCAGGCTGTTCATTTTTACTGTTCTTCTTTTCTTCCCAGTGTAAAAGACACTAGGCCGGTTCTTCTCGTCACGTGAAAGCTTTATACCCCAAACAGATTTGGAGAGCTGACACCTGCATACGCTTATGCATTGTACAGAGACAGCTTGCTGGCGCCCTGCTTTAGTTCCATTGTAGAAAATGTGTTCTAGTAATGCCAAAAGTCGGGTATTTGGCAACCTGGTTGAAATACCTCCAAGTCTTCTCTCTCCCTTGGTGCTACGGGCCAGTTTTAAAGGACAGAATTCTGAATTAATTATGGGTTGCCAAACACAGCAACAAGGGACATTTTCTTATGATGAAAGCCTCGCCGCAGGCATAGGGCTGCTGAGCCATTATGCTCTTATGACTGCGGGCTTTCCAAGAGTCTGTCTTTCACTGCCCTTTCACAACGTGTTTAATTCAGAACCTGTCACCGAGCTCCAGTCCAAAGTAAGACCTTCAATGGTGCTACCCGGAAACAAACTGCGAAAACCAGGCGCTGCAAAGTATGACACACATGTCACGAGTCACGAATCTGGACCTGTGCACCACTGTGCAGGGTGATAATTATAAAGAACGGTATCTACATCAATTATGATGTTAACAGCATTTGCACTGCCTTTTGTCACCGTGTGCATGCTATTAGTTGAGCACATTTGTGTGATTTTAGATGTATAGTTAATGGCTGTTCCTGTGATCTGCAGTTCAGATCCCTATTGAAAAGGACAAACTTGCCCTGAAAAACGACATGAAAGGTAAATAAAGTTTATCCCTACTTTCACTCATTACAGACACATGCTTTGCCCTCTAGTAATGCATGCGGACTAATTCTTTCCAGTTGTCATATTTTATTATTAACAGACACATCCACAAATATCGATGTCATTCTTGTGTTTGTATAATTTTCATGGTAGTTTAGATTGTCATTCAAAACTCACTACACTGGTCCTTTTGTGCCGATTGGTCCATGACAGTAATGAGGTATCCAGTGCATAGACTCAGCAATTAGGCTTCAAAGCAAATTACATAGAAGCAACTAGGAGCTAGGACACCAGTTAACCCTTTTCCACCAGTGTACTTTTGGCACCAGTGCTGGTGGCGGTGATGGAACTCTGCTTTTCCACAATCTTCAGGGCCAAATCTGAGGCGACAATGTAGCAACCATGTTAAAAACCTGCTCCGGGCGGCAATACAAAAGAAGCATAACAGACCAAATCCTCAGTTACCAAACATCACTCATAGCTTTGACAGTATAATTTCACATCCAACGTAGGGATGTGCCAATTCGATATCTAGTATCATTACTCATCCAGCACTGACCAAAAACTCTGGCTTGGTTATCAGAAAGAAATAAAGTTATAACTGCATATGATACACAGGCAAGCCGGGCTTCGGGTTGCCAATCCAGCATTTCATGTCATGATTATTCCGATAGGAGATTAGAGTATTAGTTTTGGGTGCCGTTTCCAAAACAGATTCTCGGCACAGGTACAGTTGTTTCTCTGCAGAAGTAACAGAACCCGTTTGAACACTGACACCATGTAAATGGAAGAAGGTCAGGAGAGGGAGAAGCGTTAAGCAGTAACATGAAGAAGACTTCAAAACTTACTTTTATATATAGTCAGATGTTATGTTGTTTCAGTACATAACTCTTGCATGCAAGTAACTTTTCCTGGCACACCTTTTTAAGAAACAACATAGCGGAATGGGCCTCAACAAGAAAAGTTTCTCCTCATTTAATGGCTCGAGTTGTCTTGCTCAAACTTTTCCTGCCACTACTGTTGACCCTTGTTTGAAACAACGCAAAAAAGACACATATAATATATTCACACCACTGCAAATTGGTGCTTACTTCCTCAATAACTAGCTGTATCACTATAGCCCATACTGGCAGCGTTGGATTATCAACAGAGTCAACTGATGGCCATCCATATATTTCAGATTCATTCAGTAAAGGGAAGGACTGAGCCCGTAAGTGTAAACAGTTAGAGCTGCATGCTAGAAAGGGATAATGCAAGGAATGCTATATAGTTAAAAAGGAGGTTAAAACAAAAGATTGGTTCAAATAGTGTTAAAGTCACCTTCTTGACAAAAGCATGTGGAAGTAGCAGTCTCTATAAAGATCTTTCATGGTAGTTTAGATTGTCATTCAAAGATCAGGTGGCTCTTCAGTCTCTTCTGTGGATATTTGTTTTGTTTTACAAATTTCAGCAACCCACAGAGGAACAGATAAATAGTTATCAGCATTGCCAACAACTGATAAACATATATGTGTATTTTTTTCTGAATGACAGCTGTAGTCCTGCTGGTTTCAGAAAATCTGGAGAATTTACTTGATATAATATGAATGAAGATGTGGATTCCTGGAGTGATGTTACCTTAATTTTACAGCATAATCAATCATGACTCATAGTTAGAGGTATTAAACGGTCGTTATGGGGACTGCGCTACAGAATAACTTCCCAGGTTCTCTCATTAGCAGGCAAGGTGCTGAAGTCTCAGTGGGAGGGTGTGGAACTGAGGCGTAAGGAACTGCCACATTTCAGAGAAAAAGGAGTATGCAAGCATGGATAACAGGAAAAAAAAGATCCAAACAGCATAAAATAAAGCTGAGGAATGCATCCCATTTCACCCCCACCCATCCCATCACACGCTGTTGTGACTACACAACTTCCTGGAAGAACCGCGGGAGGGTCATTTGTCTACATGACTTTCAGAATGAGTGATGCATGTTTCCCAACTTTGAGCTTGCCAACTTCCCTTATCTCAGTTGAAATTCTGGGTGGATTTTTAAAACCTCCCGCAGGAGCAAACCATCAATAATTGTTTTGATGTGCACAATTGTTTTAAAAATGGTCTGGGGTATAATCTGTGATTATGGCGGGAAGCAATAAGCACACTATCAGATGATAGGTAACTGTCAATCATATTTGGCTATAGCAATTGAAATAATTTCTAAGCTAATCATTTCTAACCTTACATCTAGTTATTAGTAAGTAAGAGTGACTATGAGCATCAAAATGCTTCCATGTGAAGGAGGTTCTTGTTATCCATCCATCTTCCAACCTCATATCCTGGACAGGGTCACGGGGAGCTTGTTATCCATGAGAAATAAATAGAAGTAAAGAAAGAATATGAACTTCAGTAAGTGTTCTCATTTATCTGTCCAGCAGCCTCCTCCCTTTTCTTCCTCCACCATTCCTCTGCAATGACGAATCTTTCTCCGGCAGTGAGTGACAGATTTTAATACACCGCCACGGTTCCCAGCCCAGCTGGGAGAACCTGGAGTGTGCAAAGGTTTAGTCCCGTGACAGTCTCGCCGCTGTCCTTCAGCTGCACGTCTAACATACGTCCTCATTCATCTGATTAACTACTCGCCCCACATCACTGTGGAACTTCTGAGATTAATCTGCCCACATTCAGAGTTCAGTAGGCTTCCCATTGCCGTAAGACAGACGTATTCATCAACTCAGTTATTACCTTTGCTGGCTTAAAAAAACCTTTTTTAAAATAGAAAATCTGTTTTTACTTGCTCATTTGACAAAATAGTCATTTTTGTTTCTGACACTGCAGAAATCTGGGTACTGAATTTGCCTCGATATTTGCTCGTTCAGCCTGCTCTTAGTATAAGTAACATGTAGAAGAGATTTACTGATAATCCATTTGTATAAATTACTGGCGCATCACTGGAAACTTGTGAAGTGCATTTCCACATCTGAGAAGAAAAATGCTCAATTTATATTCTTCTGTTTTTTGTTTTCCACGATCACACAAACCAACTTCCCCCATACACACACACACACACATCCTGCCACCCACTGGATGAGCTTCAACACATCAGAGTGTTCATGAATGACAAACGGAGGCCTCAGCAATGGGCTCTGTGGAGAGGAAGTGAAATCGGGTGCATTGATGCTGGCATGACTCTCTGGTAATGATAAACTCAGCGCGGGGGTGGGTGTGGATGTACAAGTTAAAGGGGAAGAATGGGACACTTATGATGAACGTGTTTGTGTGGGACACTGGGCTGACTCTTTCTGCCAAATGTTACGTCATCTGTTGTATTCCCCACTGTCTGTGTATGGAGAAGAGGGCATAGCCAGATGTGAAAAATTAAAATTCTTGATTATTCTTAATGCTTAATTGCCATTGTCCAGAACTACTTGCTTAGCAGTTTAACACATTCAGTTCTTAATGGCTAAGCATAGACTCTAAATGTTAATTTGAATAGCTGGTGGTTTTAAAGAGTGAACCAAAATTGCTAATAGAATTGAAATAAAAACTGGCATTCCAGCTTATGCAGGAGTATCAATAAAAACTGACAGCTGCCAAAGATCTTCGCTATCCCAACAACAAAAATAACAACAACAAAAAAAAAATCACTCTAACACCATAGCTAACTTTACAACTGACAATTCTCTTCACGCAAAAAACAAAATGGTATCTAGTTGTAGTGGAAACATCTCAGAACTTTGCTTCTACAGCAGGGTACTGAGGTCAGTCCTGCTGTCAGCCGCCTGACGTATGGCTTTTTGTCCTGTGAAAGGTCTCCTGATTGCAATATGTGCAGTGGCCACTCTGATTGCATGACAAGTCTCAGTTGAATTCTTGATGGATCCCTGGTGCCGTCACACCTCTGACATGTGTCAGCAGATCGCAATATGTACATGAAACCTAGGGAAGGACCTCTGACCACCAATGTTAGAATGGAAGAATTGAAGATTTTAGTTCTGATTAACTGATGGGATTTCTCGTTTAAGAGCTTAAGCTTATTTAAATAAATATAACATTTCTGACTGCAATACAAATCTGGTTATTAAACACGTTCACTCAAAAACAGTCTGTCACTAGCAACTGGACTGGTAGCTCAGTGAATAAATTTGCTGGATAGAACAGATGAAGTCATCAGTTGAAAAAAAGTTGTATATAAAGTTTATACCTGAGAAGTGAAACAGAAAATCAGAAGAAAAAGAAAAGGAGGAATATAAACACTTGTGATGAAGGATTTGATTCTCTTGACCTTTCACTCAGAATTTCCAAATACTCTATAAACATTAGATTCAGTTGCAGAGAGCTTTAATTACCACCAAGAACTCAATGCAGAGGACATAGAAGCAAGTCTTCATTGGGGTTTCGTGGCAAAGGTTGGCAGGCACCATCAAAATGGATCATACCATCCGCTGTCTTCATTCACATCTGCAAGCTGAACCTACAAGTGCTAGATAGGCTCCTTGGTTAAGCTGTCCTAGTGTCCGTAGTTTTCTATGCTAAGATGCATGTTTTTGTTCCCCAGAATCCACATACATTGGGACAACTTCCAAACAGTTGTTACGGGTTTTGAACAGGATGTGGGTCAGGGTCAGGGTCAGGGTTAAGGTGTGCTAATAAACGGTTAAATAATTAATCCAACTGTTTGTTTGTCAGTTTGTTTACTGTTTTCATTATTGAACAGATTGTAATATATTGTAATACTCTGTTATCCTGTACCTTTTAGAAGTGGTTAAAATCATGAAAATGATTTCAGTTCATAATTGTATGCTCTATAAATGATAAAAGTGTTGTCATTACGGAAGTGTAGATGTATTACAATAACTGTTAAAATATTTTGCACAGAATTGCTTCATAAACTAACTATGGGTCCCAAGAAACCAGATCAAATACAATCACAATTTTTCTTCTGTAATAAATAACAAATGACCGAATCTTCCTAGTAAAGAAAGTACATTTATTTGAGGACATAATGAACACAATAAATCCTCAAAGACAAATATGATCTGCCCTCATCATGAGATTTGAAAAGGGTGGAAGATTAATGAAGGTTCTGTTTGGCAGGATGCAAAATTTCTTTCCACCAAACTGAGAGTCGCTGTATTGACAGACATTAGTTTATTCATTTTACTAGCATTTTTGCAATCATATTTGATTTCTTATTAATAAGAAAAATGTGTCACATTCAGTGTATATTTCTTGAGTTTACAGGGTTATAATAGATCCACCCACTATACAGGAGCATAGGAGGCTGACAGACTTATTTTTTGAAACTTGGTGTGTGTTCTTATTGGAACGTTTTAATGTACCTGTTGACTTTATTATTCTATGCATCAGCAGATGTGTATTTTTGCTTGAAGCCCACGCAAGAAAATCTTTGCTTGAAAATGAAGTTCCTTTCAAAGCAGTTTTGCAAAATGCAAAAATGGGCTGTCTGAATCAAGCATCACAGATCAAATAAAGATAGATATGAGTTATCTGGAAGAAAGACAAATGCCATGACATTTCCTCCAGATCTTCGTTAATAATTCCCCATTAGGGATGAGGAATCAATGTTCAAATTAAGTTTTTTTTTTTTTTTTTTAAGTCCAATTTATTTTGGAGAAATACACTAACTTTTCTGTTTTTAATGGTGTTTTTTAACATTGCTGGTATGATCCAGGATTTTTTTATGTTGAAAATCTTCCTAAAGTGACGGATGTTCTTATGCATATAGGCAGACACACTAACCCAAAGTAATTACCTTGAGAACAGAATAAAATAGGAAGAATGGGAGACAGCATCTAAGGAGGTGAGAGAGTGAGAGTGGCCCTTTGATGAGCTAAGGATAGGGTGTGTGTGGGGGAACTGTGTTTGAACATGGACTCTCAGATCCTGCACAGCTGGCACGCCATCAAACAAAGAATACTGCAACAGGTGGGGGATAGAAGGACATGCAGTGTGATCAGATGCACGGATGTTAAATATGCAGCGAGATTCAAAACCGTGGCTGTCTGCGATGAATAAGTACTTCTGCACTGTTGTGTCAATTGATGAGGTGGCCTCCCATTTCTACTTAGCTGGGATAGATGGAGATCTGTAGACATATTTATTCCACTCGCGATGTCTCATTACAACTATTACACTGCCAATTTAGTGTTGATGCACCATAACTGCATAGGCAAGGAAAATCCATGAAATGTGGGAGAGGACTAGAATAGGAGACTAAATCCAACTAGAAAAATAAGATACACTGAAACAATTACTTCAGAATGGCACATAATTTCAGTATCACCCTGAATGGCATATGTTTATGATGCAGAATGACAAGAGAATGTACTGGTTACCTCTACTGCAAGCACCTACAAGTAATCAGCATGAGAAATCTCACAGCAGACCAGCAGCGAATGCAGACAAAGTGAAATGTGCTTACAGACCATCCATGGTGTAAACATTATAATGATCCAGTACACTCAAAACCAACACAATATTTGTGTTCACTCTAAGGCTGTGCTGATGCCTCCCTCTAGCTTGTTAACTATGTGTTGGCTGTAAATCTTGTGCAAACAGGAAACTGTGGCATCATCATAAAGCAAAAAAAAAAAAAAAAAGTTTGATGAAATTCGGCATTATCCATCCTCTGTCAGTTTAACAGGCAATGTATAAACACAGACTCAACCCAAAAAGAACCAAGGTTTACAGCAGCTTGTGGTAAGAAACTCACAGGCGGAGAAAAAAGTATCCATCATGGACCGTTACCCTTGGGAAGAACAGCTTTCTCTCCCTCCTCAGCAGCTTCAGCAGCGCCCCGACTTCTCAGATTTACGCCACAAGCAGCTGCATCCCTTACTGCCGCAGCATGGAGACTCAAACCCTGAAAAAGCTGAATGGAAAAAACACAGAACTCTTTAGTGATGACTCCTGGCAACTTGCTGCTTGCTGATACTATGGTCAGACAAAAAGGAAGCTTCGAGTTCTTTGTGGTCCTGCGTTACACAAAAAAAAAAAAAAAATCCAGCATCATGGACAGATTTTCAGTTACACTTCTTTAATGATAAATCAAGGCTGATTAATTTTACCAAGGTCATACTGAGACGATCCACTTGCAGTAGTATAATGATAATTACACTCCTTTCACTTCATTTCTTTTTTCTCTTAAATCACATTTCATTTTGTAAATGATTTCTTTGAAATGGCACAGTTTAGATTAAATGAAGTTCCCACTACTGTATAGGTTTCTCAGCACTGGTATAACTCAGTCTGAATTGCGGGATATGAAGTCAAGTGCCCGTGCAAATCTTGCTGCAAAATGGATTAAATATTACCTTGCCATCAACGGAGCATTAGCGGCCTGACTTGTCACTCATGCAGTCAACATCTTTATCCAGCTAAAACTGCAATATGTGCGATCCATTTCATGTATTTTCAGGTGCCACCTACCAGGCCATGTTCTTGCAAAACATGCCTGTATTCACAGACATACAATCTTTCTTTACATTCCCATGACATTTTAATAATTAGACTCGATGGGCAGGATGAAATTTGAAGACCTTCTTATGTAGAAATGCATTTATTATCATTTTAATGCTATTATTTATCAATAGAGAGTCATAATACTATTCCTACAGGAACTGTATGTGTAATTCGATATTGCATTTGTATGCCATTTGTAAAGTATGATATTTTAGTAAAATTATATGATGAAGCTATCAAATGAATGGGCAAGAAATGTTTAATTTGTAAAACGTTGACTTTGTTTAAAAAATCTTACAGTATAACTGTATTATATGCTCCAGTAGTTAAATAGTTTTGCAACTCGGCTAATGTGAGTTCCGTGGGACCGAGGCACTGCAAATCTGTCAATATGTTAAGATAATTTTTTATCACGTCGCTTCGATGACATAAGGTGATTGTTTTCAAAGAGGCAGGAGTATGTTGTTATTGTCTTCTATAGACCATCAATATGTGCCCTTTCTAGTTAAACTAAATTTGTTTTATCAGCAAAGTCTTCAAAGGACATATACATTTTGCATTGTTGAATATGTTAATTACATGATCATTTAATTTTATCAAGATAATGAGTCTGTTAGCCTCCTTCGGAAGGCCTTTATGACAATGTTTTCTCCCAATGGTGATCTCTTCAAAACCTGAATGTTGTCAACTTGTTTTATCTTAAGTGAAGATGAACACGAGAACATTTGCATTCTATTGGCATAACCAAAGCAAAATATCTTGATTTTTTTGCAAGAGTGCAGAAGGCCTACAATCTATTAGCCTATTTGCTAAGTGACCTTTAATACAACAATGTTGCCATGATTGCATTTGCAAGTCATCTCTGGTCTGGTCTTTGAAATCAACCTAAGGGCCGCATGGTCTTTGTAATCAAACTTACATCACTTATCCGAAAGTACAAGTTTTTCCAGGTATCTCTGTTTCCGTGTTGAGCCAATGTGACATTTTCTTCTGATTAATTACTGAATACTGATAATGCAGAATGAAGAAGATCTTGGCCTTAAGTAGTAGAGGTTGAACATGCTTTTATAGGTTGTTGACTGACCTGTTTTGCTCACAAACTGCGGAATGCTGTTTACGAGTGAATTGTGCATTAAAGAAAGTCCTATTAGCCTTGATCGATTGCTTCTTCTGGCTCTTTTGATTAATTGATAATGAAATTCTCCAAGGCTTTTTAAGAGTAGTTTCGATGAGTAATCCCTTTTCCAGACAGCTCAAGGTAGAGAGAAATGGCAGTGTGATATGTCAATTTACAAGTTGCACAAAGATCAGGAAAGAGAGGTGGTCTGGTAGGAGCAACAGTGTTGCAAGCTAAAACTCAACGCTTACCGAACTTTCACCCTTCAATACAGCAACACTGTTGGCTCCGTTGACATTGAATCCAGCTGTGGTTTTCTGGATTCTCCACATTCAGTACACAGAGATGGATGGTGTTACGGAGTATACACAGTCTTCACACTGACACCTGTTATACTCAGTACACCCATTTAAGGATAAATTTAGGAAAAACAACATCAGTCACAGTTTATAAACCATGTTCAATGTGATACTGAAATTTCCTTTGCTTTCCTTTGTAACACAGACTATATGTATATACAGTATGGCTGATACTTGGGATTTTGAATATGTTTAAACTAGGTTTAATTCCAGTTTTGTTTCATTCCATGCCCTCCAAAAAGAGAACTTATCCAATGTTTCTTCCAGGGAATTAATCCCTATGTTAATATCCCCCTAAAAAGTAGTACCACAGCCAGTCATCACATCAGAGAACAATGTGTTTGGCGGTCAAAGGTAGGTATTTTCTAGGCATTATTTCACTGTGATATTTTGTGTGTTCACAGGATTATATTATTCTCTGTGTGTCTCAGTGGGGACAATTAAAGCATGACAGCCCTACATTGTGCTTTCTTACCTTCTGGAGAAAAACACATGGCATTCTAATTATTGGCGAACAGTTAAAGGACTTCTTATGGCTCGAGTGTTTTTTTTTTTTGATTTACTTGACAGCTGGGTTGGAAATAAAAAAGACTCAGAATTACCAGGATTTATGTTTCTGAGATTAAACACTTAAGATGGGCGTCTGATGTAAGACCAATGCAGAGGAACGACAACAGAGCAGGCTGAAAATCCACTTACGGCCTACTTGACGCCATTATTCTCAGTTTAAGTCCCTGCAGAACATGTTGCGGTAAGCCCCCTTGATAAATTTGCCTTACACAGCACAACTTTAATTTGGAGAGCCCCATGTTATCATTGTCGCAGGAATGTGGCAAGAATGAGCCTCCAGGTGCTAATCACTGCATTGTCGGCCTTGTAAGGAGCCAAAATGAAAATGTTTGTAGCATGTAAGTACATGAGTTGACTGACAAGGAAGGAGGTAAATGGAATATTTGAAGGATAATATTTTTAGGTAAATAATATATAGATGCATGAATTGGTTCTCAAAGACTTTTTATTGTTTAAATGACACCTTCTGCAAAAAAAGCATGTAAAAAAAAAGACAAAACACCGAGTGCTGACGATGAAACAATCTGTATTTTTCTCAGCATGCCCAGAGGAGAGACCAGCAGACTTGCAAACCTTTGAAGAAACTTACATACAAATCTATTAATTATGGTACAGCTGATAATCGCACAAACGCATGCTATACTTAATTTTATATTTGATGCATAACCTTAGAATTACACTTAATGGAGCATGTCTAATTGTATTCGTTTAAGCAAGAAGTAGTAAGACAGCAGAATGTCTGCTGCTTAAGAGGCAAAAAGTGTGTTCATTTTCCACCCTAAAGAGTAATCCTAAAATGGCACTCAACTTCTTTGATGAGATAGAGGCTATAAATATGTTAATTCTTTAGCTCATTCCCACTCAAAAGAAAGCAAGTACATTTTAGCCTAAACAAAGTAAAACCAGTCAATTGAAGCACAATCGAGCGGGAAGTTTTAAGCTTGTTTAAATTGGAAAGAAATTTTCCATTTTATTAAATACTGGTGACCCTTACAAGCCAGCAACAGTAATGTGTTGTATAAACAATTATTTGAAAACACTGTCTACATAAATGTAAGGAATAAAGACAAGAAAAAAAAAGCTGGTTGCTTTTACAAAATACTCGATGACCAAAGACTAGTAATTAGTCCAAACTAGGTTTTACATCGGTCTCTTGATCTTCTACACACCTGCATATAATCAGGTCACTTTTATAATCATTTGCTGTAGGCTCCAGCTATGCACAGACCAGCTATCATATAATTACTGAATTATTGAAGATTTCCATCTTGAAAATATATGCTTAAACTTAATAAAGCTGATCACTGTTAAAATGTTGTCAATCTCAAACTCCAAATTTTTCATCTAGGTCCTTCTTAATGTTAATTCCATATATTGGATATGTAATTTATTTCATAATTTATTTGTTTGTCATTTTGAGAAAGCCTTAGGACATAAAGTATAATGCTATTTACATCCTTAAAACATATTAACCATTATGTTTTCCTGAAAACATCATCACTCAAGTTTAGTTCTTTAATGAAGACTTTGGGTTTTGTTCAAAACCATTGTATTTTTAGCTACAATGGTCATATTGAAAGAATTCAATCAACCAGAAATGTATTAATGCACATAATGATATAACTGAAACATAAAAAGTAGTATTTTACAACACATTGAAAGGCAAACTCAATTAACATTAACTCAACTGTATTGATGCCAGGCTGCTAGTGGGTGCTCATCTCAGTTAGGTGGCTTGGAAGGGGCACTGAGCAGGAAGAATAATCCTTTTCTTTTTGTCGTCGGAAAGGTTGGCACCTGCGAGCAGAACACATCTAAAACAAAAAGAAATTTAGTTATGTTTTGTTTAGTTATGGATACCACTATAATCTGTTTTGTAGTTCGGTCCTTAATTGAATGTGTAAAGCCTGTTACTGTTTTGTTATAAACACTTTGCTTGTTATAAACTTTGTAATATTAAATCACTTTTGGGTTTAGAATACGCACTCAGTTTATGTTTTAAAAACAATGGTTTTATATATGAGTGTCCCTTTTCTTTTCACTGTTGGAAAGATTTTGAAAGCGAAGTTTCAAAATAAACCGCCACACCAGTGAAGAACTGCACACATGAACCGTCTTTGGTTTCCGGGTCATCTCTGTGGAAAAGCCCTGGCCATTTACCGTCTGCCTATCTCCCAGCCCACCATCAAAACATAATGCAGAGTTGGCGATTGTCAGATGCCGCGGGTTACACAACCTTGCATGACTCTGTGTCTCACTTGAATGTAAAATTTATGGCATGACACACCCGTGAAATTCTTGTAGTCTATCAACATGAAGCAAAACAAACAACTGAGGAAAAATATTAATAGCTAGATGTAAACTGATAGTCCAAAATCAGGTAGTGGTTGCTAAAACGTATACTGAACCTTACCCAAAAAGTTTAAAATCTTAAGAACGCCGGTTACCTTTTCAATATCAAATCACAAGTCCATTGTGTCCCCAAGAAAATTGCAAAACATTAGGATGCACAGGATCCTCAGGTAATAAGGATGGTAAAACACTGTGAACACCCCTGGTATGGGTGGCACCAGAAACGGGATGCAAACAGACAAATTGAGTTATTGCAGAATAACTGTGATTTCTTATTGATGAGGCCTTTTGTTAGCCAAGGCCCTGTGGGTTTTGTTAAGTTCTGTCATGAACAGATTCCGTGACTTACTATCCAAAACCCTATTTCCGCCTTCCAGGAGGTTACTAGTTGAAAAATGCTGGACCTTCCAGCATGACAACCACCCCTAGGTTGAATCAGCAAAGGTATAATTGAAAATGTAATAAGTATTTGTAATAGCCTCTTCAGTGTGAATGTGTGTGTGGCATGTGATTATCGTACCATAAGCATACATGGAGCGGATATTTTGTTGTCTTCAAATGATTCTGCGTTTGAAGCTGGTTTAGCAAAACTCGTGACTTTATTTCATAAAAGCAATCTAAAATTCAAAGAAACACTTCTCCTCAAGGGTAATAAAGTCAGTGTCATTCATGAGGTCTCTGAAGTATTACTGATAGCACAATGGTGCATTATTCTTGTAATGACTAACAAGAAAACTGACATGAACAAGAATAAAATGAAAGAAAAACTTAAACGAGCTTGCATAAAAATGTTTTCCATTAGCATCATATGAAACGTGTGTTTTGTTGCAAGCAGTCTAAATTTATACAGCGAAGCAGGAATTGAACGTGACAGTGATGTGAAAGTTAATTGGGAGTATGTGCTTGGCCGTATCTGATTTTCTCTGCTGCCCACTGTGTCTGCTCAAACTTTGAATAAAACCGCATTTGAAAATGAAAGCCGTTAACCGCTTCGACTCTGAATTAAACCTTACCCCCATAATGTATGTTGCTGCCCTCTCTGATTTTAATGTGAGCAAAAGATGACTTGATTTGTTATCAAATATGAAACTTTGAAAATTAATGAGCATTATTATCAATGACAAGTACCATTAAAACTAGAGCTAAAGCTTTTATCTGAAGCAAGCTACAGTATTACTCTTCAGCAACGATGGTAAATGTATAAATGTATATATTTTTTCCCTGAAAAGTTTAGCTTAAGTACCTTTCTCAAAGGTACTACAGGTATGCGTCTGGGAGCTGAAGCAGCTTTAAGGTTACAGGTGTAAGTCCTCAGGCACCGTTGCTGCCGTGATGGTCTCATGTAGCACCATTCGGTCTTATTTTGCATTCTTCAGTGGAGCTACAAAAAAAAAAAATCATCCAGATGAGTAGCAGGAGGCATTAAGAGAAACGGAGCGTGTATGTGTGTGCCGGACTGGGGGTGAGACGTTGCATAGCAAGAGCCTCTTATGGAATCCGATAAACTAAAATTGTTATTATGCCATTACAGAAGCGAAAAAGGAAATGGAAAAGGAAGTGCGGGAGAGGGCAAGTGTGCTTATTGCTAATCTCCCATGAGAATGGGAAGGAGACTTGAACCTGGTGATCCACTGTCAGCAGTTCTCTTTGAAAGTACAGCCGACGAGGCTGGCATTTATTCTCTGATTTGACTCCACGTGTTTCCCTCAAAGGCCAGTTTAAAGAGTAGGTTCAACATGGATATACATGCTCAGGGGCTAATGTCAGTGAGCAACAAGGCCGTTCGGTCGGAGCTCTGCTGGTGGGTTTTTAAAAAGAAAAGGGGGCCCCGGTTATATCTGAACAAGTTCCATAATCCAAGGGCATGATTTTTAATGCATTTTATGCAAAACGGTTGTCGGTGCCTAAACACAATACCAATTTCAAAAACTAGGGCCGTTTTTTGAAAATATATGATGAGAATTGCAAAAAAAAAAATGAAGGCTTGTGAATTGAAAGTCATTACACGTCAATCAAAAGTAATAAAAATCAAATGAACCGAGGCAAAAAAAATACAGTTGTCCCAGAATTTAGAACAAAAATATGGCTGTCACATACTTATTTTCTTCAGTTAATAGTAAGTGATGTCCCAGATTTGTCCCATTAGGTCAAACTGATAATGTAACAAGGCATGTGTTACTTGTACTTTTCATCACAGCCTTCCCCAGAGAAAACATGAAGCAAGGCTGATTTATAGGATGCAGAAGGGGATGTTCTGAGCATTCAGAGATGCTTTAGCAACTAGCAATTGAACTGTGTTGTATTCATAAAGTTCTTCTGTTTATATTAAAGATGGAGAAAGGTGGATGTATGAGAAATAAGTAGCAGATTAACTGAATATATCTCTCTATATTTGTCTGTCCTTCTTTCCATCGGTCTCTCATTATCCTACTGCTAGTTGCAGTGCTTGATAAACGATAAGTGAGCTTTTCTGATTCACCTGCGTCGTATATCCCAAATGAGATATGGCCCTTCAACCTGAATAACAGCAACAGCAGATCTCCACAGCTGATATCTCTTAACCTTGGTGTTCCTACTTTATAATTATTTTGGACTTTGTTTTTTCCGTTCTCTTATCATTTGTTTGTTTTGTTTTTTTTTCGTCACATATATTGAGCAAATGGTGAAGATGAGTGCATTTTCACAGCTGTAGACTTCAGAAGAATACTGTGAAGATCCCCAGCTTCGTCACATCCCAAGCATAAATCTGCTGGCTTTCAGGATTTCAAGTCTAACGGTCACTTTGTACGAATGTGTCAAAAATGACAGAATAATGGAATAACAGAGAAACACAAAAGACCTCAAAGAACCCAGTCACTCGGAGAGACATGTGCTGGAAAAGGTCACATGTGCCTTCTTTCTGAAAAAGTTCCTCAGACAGAAATGATTATTTTATGTCTTTAATTCCTTTGCTTGATTCTTTGATTTAGATCCTTTGTAAAATATGTAGCCATGAAGTGCTGGCCAGGGTTGTTTCAATTCATATCATCAGATTTTATCTAGGGTTCCTCCTAAAATGACTCTTCAATCTTCAAAAAAGACAAAAATGAGTACAGCTTAAAAAAAGAAAAACAGAAAATTGTTTTTGCATGAATGACCTGTAACTAGCCTATTTCAGCACAGGCTAAAATGAATCGTATTAAACAAATTCCTAAAGCCATTAAGAGCATACATAATTATACTGTAAACATGTACTTAAATTTTATGATGGGAATATCATTGAACATAAATGTAATATATTGTTTATTTTAATAATGGTTATAATACATTGTAAACAGGTTCGTAAAAATCCGTCAAAAAAAAAAAAATCTAAAAGATCAAAATAATTATCATCAGGGCACCTTGTAATATACCAAAGATCCTGTGCTGTTTGGTTGTTTTCATTTATATTTTAATGCAAGTTTTCACTTTAATAGATTAGTCTTTTGGGTAAAACGGGTAATTTGTTTTGTACTTGAAGATACTCCCACTGTAAAGTGCAAATTTATCATCCAGGCTCAATACAGTTTGGTGGCATCTGATAATTAGGCAAAGGGAGATTTAATTCCCAAATCTAATTTGCATTACAATGACAGGCTTCATTGACATGCTGATATATTTTATTCCCTCACAAGTTCTTATATTTTTATTATTTTAATTTTTTTTTTTTTACCTGGACAGGTCCCTTAGTATTCTTTATGGCTATTACATCTGCTAGTATTAGTCATTTTCTGTGCTTTCTGCTGATAATATTTCCACAGTTACAGCCTTAGCTGTAATAATCACATTACAATAACCACTACCAATATGCCATTCCTTATGACTCAGCTGCCAACACTAGTGTCGTGATTGGGCCATTTTTGCAAAGCTTTCTCCTTAAAAATGTGCAAGTTATTTTGCATTGTGTTTTGCTTTGGCTTTTGGGAATTGTATGCCATCTAATTGAAGGACGGCTAGTTTCCTGACAGTTCTATCAGTCAGATTTCGTGATGTGTTTTGGCAGGGAAATACCCAATGGATGTGAACAAATCAACTTATTACCATGTGATTAATGTTGCTGAAAATCTTTCCAGCTGCTGATTGTCAAGAAAAGGCATTTGCTTTCATTAGAAGTAAGGATCACGAGGCCCACGCATCCATGGTGCTTAGTGACTCGATAAATCGGAATTTCTTGGGTTATTCCGTGTGGAATGGAGCTTGCTGTTGATGAGTTCTACAGTGGGGGGAAAAAAGTTGTTTGTTTTTGGAGGTGAGGATGTTGAATCTATATTAACGCACAAAAAATGTTAATGATCGTTTTTTCTACTGATTTTGAAAACATAAGAGATGCTTCTTCACAAGGTTAATTGTAGCAAACATTCTATTCTATTAGCATGAAGGAGCTGTTTCAATGATTGACAGAACTGAATTTGTGATCTAAAATGCAGCAGATTTAAGGACCGCTGTGAATATGTTATATAGTGATCTCTATAACCACACTTTTTGGTGTATTGCTGTTGTTTCGATCAAGTAAGCATCCCTCTGATAAGTAATACCAACCACCGCAAAGGGAACTGAGCCTACTGTCTGTGTAACATATACAGGTTTCATTAACTGGTTTCCTAGAGGACAGTATTACTGAATCTGCAACCATTTTGTCAAATGTTGATTTGTACAGCTTGTCCTGTTTCTCCTTACCCAGCTCTCAGAAACTAGAGCCAGGAATATCCATCTTCTACGCAGTTATTCTAGTCAGGGTCGTAGGGGTGGCCTGGATCCAGTTCCAGGCAGCTCGGGGCACAGGGCTGGGGTACACCTTGGATGAGATTCCAGACTGTCTCAGAGCCCACGCATGCACACACTACAGGGAATTTTAAATACTCATATTAGCCCGAACAGCATGTCTTTATGCTACAGAAGGAACCCAAAGTACTCAGAGGAACAGAGCACGATATGGAGAGAACATGCAAAGTCCAGAAACACAGAACAGAGGTGTAACTTGAACACCTAACCCTGGAGTGAAACAGAACCCTCTACTCCCCGAGCTACTGTGCTGCCCTAGTGACAAATATGACAAGCCGAAACATTATCAACCATGCATGTCCATTTTCACATCTTGGTGGTTAAAGTAGCAGTGGGATTTAGATGTTTTCAGATTCATTAACAATTGGTTTTTGTTTAAACTGTGCGATGATGGTCATTCTTGTCACAAAATGCTTGGGCATGCCGTAATGTTCACTGTAAAATGTATGGATATTTTTTTCTGTTAGCCTGTTATTTTGTGTATGTAAAATTAAATGTCAAGTCCATGCAAAATATAAATTGTTTGATGTCATGAATGTATCTTAAAACATTAAATACTAACTAATTAATAAGTATTTTTCAGTGTTTTTTTTTTTTTTTTCTTTTCTTAAGGATAAAAACATAATGCATATTTTTTTCATTTCTCTATGCAGCTGTGTAGGGAATAGAAAACTATGATAGCATGGATTTGAATCATGACTATGATTGTTACTTAATGCTGTGCGTATGGCACATCAGTCTCTTTGTAAGGTGTTTGTTATTCATTTTGGTTTACCATTAACGGGAAAAAAACCCACAAAGCTTTAGCTAATAATAGATCCTTATCACACAGTTGCTCCATTTAGCCAATACAGGGATTATAAATCAATACCGGGTTGTCAACTGGGCCTATTTTTCATTATTTGAGAAAGTATTTCAAGGACTCCTCAATTCACAAATATTATAAAAAGATTAAACAAAGTGAATCAAATGATTATACTTTGACCATAATTCCAGGCTTTCTTAAACAGTTAGTTTCCACTTATTTGAGTCAAATCAAGACTTTTTCCTTCTGGCATGAAAAGTTAAGAAGCATTAAAGTAAATTCTATTTGTGAATGCTGCAAAACAAATGCAGTCTTACAACTCATTTGCAAGTGATGATGTTAATACAATACGTTATTTCTCACCCCAGCTTTGTGCCCCGTGCTGTTTAGGATAGCCCCCTCCCCATCCCCCAACAACCCTGGCCACAATAACACTATGCCAAATCTGCATGATGAATATTTTGAAATAAAAAATATCGTATTGCATCGTGTGTTACATTTTTGCCATATGATGTGTGCAGTATAGGGGCATCTGGTGGTAACTAAAATGTTACCCAAGTATCTTCCAAAAGGCTGAAACATCCTAAAACAACAGATTAGAACCCTGGAACCTTTACATCCTGTCCATTTGTGCAGCCAGCCAACCTATTTCCACTAGCCCAGCTTTCAGCAAACATAGTCGGCAATATGAGAACGGAAAATATTGTGAGCCATACATTTCTCTCGTTCACTTTTCACAGCTTGTTTATTATAGTAGAAAAGGGCATCAGTGCTGTTAATAAAAAAGACTGAAGATGCAGTGGCCTGTGGGTAATTTCCCTGGGAGGCCATACGGGAAGTATGGCGTGCTTTTTTCCCCCTCACTTTATATCTCAAAGGACATCCTCTTCAGACCACACCAATAACACCTCTCTTTCTCAAAAAAAAGATTAAATGCCCTTTTCCCTTTCTTTTTTTAATCAGGAGAGGGTAGTCAGCAAGAGCGAGAATATTACACTCAGTCTTTGTTAGCGAACCTCTCTGAACATATAGTCTCCTCAGTTTGTCATACGCAGTTTTCAGAATGCTATCTTTGCTCAATGCTTCCAGGTAGCTTCAGGCAACTGTCTCTTTAAGTTAAGCGTGCGGTGAAGATCCAGAAGGTGGGCCTACGATCAGTGATCTATGATAAATCGGGGTGAAGCTGCATGTGCTTCCACCTCCGATGATCAGCGGGACTGCGGGGAAAAAGGCCAAGCAACAGTGAGGTCATCGTGACACGTCTCCATAATGAAAGGGCACCCCCCTATCAAGAGGAGGGCAGGAGCCAGACCGTGCATCTTTGAGATGAACCATAAGGGGAAAACGTGGGATGAAAACCCAGTGCAACCTGCTGCACCGAACAGCTAACAAAATCATCAACAGGCGTCCGATATCGACCTGCTGAGCGAGCACACTTTCTATGATGCCGCCTTCAGCGGACTGCCAGCTAAACACTCCCAGCTTCCTAGGAGTGAACACTGAGGTCATGACCTTGTACAAAATATCGCATGAATTCCAGTGGATTTAAGCATGGATGCATGTACGTGAGCTGAAACCCAAACAGCAAGGCATTTATGACACTCAGTGATCTTTGGGTGAGAAAAGGCAGATTGCAAGAATGACCCTATCACTAAACGGAAATGCTGCTCAGTATATAATTGCTTTCACTGTATCATTTCTTACCAGTTTTTCATACGTTAGCCATGCATGTCACTCTGGATAAGAATACCAGCTACATAAATACAATATACCTTGTAAACAAAGGTGGAAGTTTTACAGCATGTTGACACGCTTTCACCCCCCTCACAACATGGATAATTCAATTTCTGCATGGTTGTTAAAGCAGAAGGACATTTCTGTTTTGTTTTATGTGCCATGGAATGTGCACCAGTGAGGTCCTTTCTTTTAGCCTTATTTGACTTGTGACCATGAAATCGAAGTCTTGCATCCTGTAACACAATCAATGCCTTTCAGCTTCTTTATTAATATAAAAAAAATGTTTCATTGTAGAGGTAAAGTCACTAGGGTCCTTGAATCCTTGAGCTACATCTAGTGGCTAGGCTCTCAATGAAATTATGAGCTGGCTGTAATCGCAAACACAAGGCCTTCACAAACTAAAGCTTACAGGAGCATTGTAATGTAAAAGAAGATCCTGTATGATCCTAATTTAGCACATATTGAAAGAGCCAAAGGGCTTCTTGCTTGAGAAGCAAAAAGATCTGATGTTTCCGAATGAAAAGATGGTGTAGACCAAATGATGTCTGCAAAATACAGATGCGGCCGGTAACAAATAGAAGAGTACATTTTACATTATACCATCAGTCAAGTTGGATGTAAATGGCTTTGGATTGGATGCTCACTTGAGTGATCTGTGGAAACTTGCTACAGTGAATCCTTGTGATACTAGGCTGCTGTAACTGTACTGCCAAATTTCTCCTGCAGATGGAAGATATCAGTAAACAAGGCAGGCAGGTGATCTCACCTTTGTGTCATGTATATATGCTATAAGAAAGAGAGTGTATTTGATGTGAAAAAAATGTGCATTTATGACAGTTATGACAGTCTTGAATGCTTGGCAGTCCTAAAATACCAAAACATGCAGCTTTTCCAGAATGACAGAAGTAAGTTTTTAAATGTATTATATGGATCCTAATGAGTGGGGGCTTAGTGTAATTGGGTAAATATTGAGATTGTACTATTCAGAAGGGTCAGAACAAAGAAGGCGTGGGAATGTGCTTACTTTTGCTTATGTTCATGTATGCATCTGGAGACATTGACCGAGAAGGTGAAAGCTGCAATCGATTCACATTTCTTCCCTCCACACTTGCATTTTTATTCCAAAGCTTAAACAGCACACCTAGAATCATTTGCATAAACAAAGACCGACTTTGTAATGCCGCAGTTATGGACATGGTCGCTTTTGGTTTGATGCTCGAGGCGGACCCCTTGAGTAAGGTTCTTAACCTAAATTGCTCCAGTAGGATATTGGATGCTGCTTAACAACCAAATGTACCTGACTGCCCATGAGCCATTATTGAGTTTTGCAAAGATTTCAACTTATGTGTACTGTAGCATCTACAGTATGTAAACATGCTTTGATACCCTGCAGTGCAGAATAAAATCCAAGAATTGCCTAGTCTTTAAATCAATGCCTTGTCCATCGAATGCAAGTGGGTGACTATTGAGTCAAGCTGCCCAGTGAGACAAACAGAGCTGAAAATGATCAAAAGGGAGGGAGGATGATTGATTTTCATTGAAGATGCAGCATTATAACGGATGACCTTCAGGGGTGTGTAGGTTTATGAGGAATAAAAGTGTGCATTAAGTAATGCAGGCAGCAGTTGTCTGGGTCACAAAAGGCCCTTCTGTCCCACAAGACACACAGAGCCCAGTACACTGGGCAGATAGTATGTCAGCATCATTTAAAGAAATGTCATGTGATTACCTGGAGATGATAACTGGATGGCGGACGGCGGAAGTGGCCCTTTGTCAAAGTGATACATTGCACACATTGTCACCTTGCTACTAAATGTAGTCTGCCATTAGTTGTAAACACAAGCAGGGAAATACCGTCTTCCCTCTGTGACGGTGTGATTTCTGTAATGACAGAACGTGAACAGTAGTTCGACAGTATTTCACTTGCGTTATAAAATGACCGCTGGCTGAAAACTCCTGAAAACAAACTAAAACATATGTTCTTTTCCCTAATGACACTGTTTCCAAAATGCTCTTTTTATATGCAAAATCCAACACCCCTCTGGTAAGCGATCTGAGTGTAAATGCCACATAGGGCACAGGTGAGTTAATTAATAAATGTTATTTTAATTATAACAGCAAGGGGTCCAGCAATATGCTTATTCTTTTCTTACCCTACAATTAAGTAATTCCTTATGACAGATTTGAGCAAAGAGAAGCGAGGAAAAGGATGCCATTAGCATTGTCTGGCTCTTCTACTGCATTTAAAACAGGATCCAAACATCATTGTACATATTCATCTATTGATTTTTAAACAAAAGTTAGCTGTTTTGCTATCGCTCGTCAACGGCATTTGTATTTTCCTCATGCATTATGAATTATTACCGTGGCTATAATTATCCCAGTTGCCACAGAACACTAATTAATAAGCTTGTGAAAAAAAAGCATGTTCTGATTCTTCTGCAGTGTACGAAACGTGTCTTCAGGCAGACCAGGCGACAGATCTGTTTGCCTCCATTGGCCAGAACTTTAAGCAGATGGATGGAGGATTTTTTCATCACGCTGTAATGTCTTGAGCAAAAGAAATGCACAGGGAAAATGTCTTTAATGAAGAATAATGAAGTCCATCTTTGTTTCAGTTGCCGGAATGTGATTGGTAATTTATGTTAATTCATTTCAACATATTGGATGCATAAATTAGTATTGTAATGAAAAGTTAGGAAAGTGCATTTTTAAGCATAGCTTAAACCTTAGTATACCCACAGAGCAGGGTAAGCAAAATAATATACAATTCTTTTAGTATTTCTAATAAAGATTTGCTTCCCTTCAATCTATTGGTCCACTGGTTTATTAAACGCCCAATGTCATATGAGACACATCATTTTGATGTCCATTCTGCAGGTGACCGAAAAGCTTTCTTTGACAGACCTCATACCAGGTAGCATTCATACTATTTATGATACAATATCAAAGTGACTACCATTTTTAGACTATCATGTGTATGTTTTTTTAGACTTATTTCACAGGTTCAAGCAAACATGTAATTTATCATCACAAACGCTGTGAAGCAACAGAACGAATGACCAAGACCAGCAATTCTTCTATAATGATTGGAATAAGTATGCTAGCTTAAATGCACAAACTTTAAATGACACACTTTGTATGTTCCTAATTGGGTTGTTTTACAGTAACTCATATCCATTTCACGGCGAAAAATGATGGTTTTGATCAAATCCATCAATGGTCATAATGAAGGATTTTGTTTTGATGTGACAAAGAGGCATCATGCTAACCCTTCTGAAGCAAGTGAAACAAGTTCCCTGAGCAAGGTCACGATTCACCCTCCTCCAGCACACAGATGAAAAGTACATTTAACACAGTTGACTACAGAGCCCCAGGACCACGTACTGCTTAAAAACAGGCAAAGTCACGAGTTACGTACTGAAACCATTATAAATGCTTGTTATGTCTAATCTTGGTAAAATCCATTTTGTGAATGTTACTTTGAAGCATCGCAAGCTAAAGCTGGTCACTGTTTCCCATTTAGCATGTCCGGTAAGGCAAAGGGCGAAGTATTTGGACATAAAAGTTGTAAGCATCTCTTTGACCACAGATCTTATCCACGGTGCTTTACATACTGTTGGGAAACATATTAACATCTATATCATCCACAGTCATTGCTACAAATAGAAGCCCCCATATATAACGGTGATGAAAATACAGGACCCTATGACATAGTTATATGTCATAAAGTATAATCTAGGAGAAACAGGTTGTTTCTTTACGTTTGCTTATGCGATAATATACAAATGTCTACCAACATAAAGCGACTAAACGTGTCGTGAAGTAGTCAAATTATTCGGAACAGAAGTGCACTGTACATCATACAGTCAAATGATAATTACAAATAAACTGCAATGACAATCCAATTACAGCTGAATGGAAACAATCCTGCACATCTGAATCAAATTTTAGTAGAATATAAAATTTTACATGATATATAATATTTTGCCTGAAGCAACCTTCTGGGAAATTTTAGGTGATACAGTAAGAATGAGACGTTAAGTAAAGCTTTAATGGCTTCATTGATGATTTAAACCTTCAATAACATAAATGATTTATGCTACTTTTTCCACATCACTAAATAGATTACTGTCTCCTTATTAAGATTTTGTAGGTTGTTTGGCCTCTAAAACTGAATATTCACTGGCATTGCTTGCATGTTGACATATTGACTTAATTAACCACTTCTAAAAATATATTAAATTTCCTAATTTCAAATTAAATTAATTTAGAATATTTTGCTGAGTGCTCAAAAAGTTTTGGACAAACAGGAATTTTCATCATTGTATCATTGCAGTACCACTGGTTGGTCAAGGCATGTGGCCGTAGCTTTGGTGAACTAGTTTGTTTTTCTAATTAAGCCCCTCCCACGATATTTTTTGTCCTGTTTTAGTCACACAAATCAACTAGCCTTTAAAAATTTTAAACAGCTTTCTTCCTGAACTCTGAGAGGAAATAGGATTACCTAAAAATAAACAACAAACGTGCAAAATCTACACATGCAGAGAAGGGGGCGGGATTCGCACCTCCATCCCTGGAGGTGTGAGGTTACATAACAATAATAAGAAAGAGATGAAGAAGACAGGGAGGCCTTGCTACTTTGAAAACGGTAGAAAAATTAACTTGGCTATGAAATTTATGAAATTTGGTTATGCTGTGAATTAACTAACAGGAGGGTACAAATTAATAATCACCCCTCTTGATTACTTTGTGTAAACATTGCTCAGCCCATGTTTTTTAATCATGTATTATTTGTATCATTAACATGTCCATGGAACCAGAAAATTCCATAATATAGACAGAAACCAACCTTTAGCTTTTCCACTGGCCAAGAATAAGACAACAGTCAACCACGTAAATGCCTTTCATGCTGACTGCATCAGTCCAATAATGTCCCATATGAGTGGTTCACAAAAACTAATAAAGACAGATGTTTATTGGGACCATGATGCCCTTAAAGCCACCTCACAGAAGGAACGTCACTCTGGCAGTCTAGAGCACCATGCCATACAGTCTTACTTGCCGACTTTAAATGTCAACTCGGCAGTCATAGAATTTACTACCAGGCACTCTTGCTAAGGCCGCTTCTGAGTGTGATTTGCGGGGCAGCTCAGGTAAATAATTTAACACTTTTCAATCTTGGAATGGATATTATTCAGAGTGGTCTGAACTCTTACCACTGATAGGTCTGGCCTAGCTGTGAGGCAGACGAGTAACAGAATCACAAGAAACATGGCTGGTTTTTGCTATACCTTTTATATTTTGATCAGCAATATTTAACCGTAGTTCAAGCCAAACATTTAACTTTACACATAATTTGGGCTAAACTGTTTCTATAAGAAACACTTGCAGTCATTCATACATTTAGCATCATTAGTGTGAGAATTGTGGCTATTTGAAATGCACAACGTAGTGCCAGTCAGACTAAACCTCTTAAATAAAAAAGTCCCAGGCAGATCAGACATGAGCGGCGAAACCTTAAACCAGCCTTCATTTGATTAGCCGGTCATGTCATGTGTTGGTTACTCAGTGGTTGCAAACTTGAAACCAGAAAGAATTTCAACTTGTCAATTATTCTTAAAAAGGCCTCCAGTCACCCAGTCAGTTTAAGGATTGGGGCTGCTGTTATATTTTAAGCTTCTAAAATTTCTCGTGTCCTTGGTGGTACTCTGTCCATTCAATATTGTGTTTTTTGTGCTCTTTTTAGACATAATTTTTCTTGAACTGATCCATCTTTGATTTTGCATTTTAAATCCATTTGTAAGGATAACAAAATCACTATGAAAGATGGACTGAGGTCTGGCCGAGTGATTTTTATTCCAGGAACCTTTCCTATTACCTGACTTTTGTATGACCTATGAGTTTGGCCGACCGCAATTCAACTCAATCATTTGTATGTGGAAACATGCATATGATTATATGAATAGCTCAGTGGTTTTGCTCTTTGTAAGTGTACTGTCAGTATGGTTGAGTAACTGTCAGTTATTGAGCAATATTTGATTATGAATGTATCAACCATGTAGTATTAACTGAGTGGGGGCTCTACCCAAAATTTTACAATTTGAAAAATGTAGTGTGAACTAAAATGATCAAAATATTGTATGGTCAAAGGACATAAAAAACCTTATAGCAAAATATATTTAGGTCATAATCCTTTCCAAGAAAATATTGTGCCCAGTGTTTTGATAAGAAGTATATACGTACATTTAACACACAAGGCCCAAATATACTGCCATGTCCTGGTCATAAATGGTAAATTAGTTAGATAATTTCTAAGTGCCCAAATTCATATCTGGGTTTTGATTTCAGATATTTTATCTTAATTTTCCAAGATCTGAATCTGGCTTAGCTCTTCTTGTCTGATTTTTTCTGTGGCCACAATTCTCCAAGGAATTCCTCTGGGTCTTCTTGTTTTCTCATCCAATCTAAGAACACAATTCCCACCTAAACAAACACCTCCAAACTGCAGTTATTGACTCTCCATACTGGTTCTCCATCTCAGCCAAACCCTTTATCATGTCTAAAAACTGATGCAGGAACATATAAAACATACAAAATAATAATAACAAATACATGGTGTTGGGTATTAGAAGTTCAATATTTTAGTTACTGAGATTACGATGGACGGATGGATTTATGCTGTTCCTGAAAATAATGCTAGTCATGCAATAAAAGAAAGTTAAAAAGTACCTATGTATGTATGTATCTGCATTACCTAAAAATTCCTTTAGAATAAGAAGCCCTGGGACACAATTAAAATGAAATTATATAAATCGAGTTTTAGCCATCTGGGGAATGGTCTGTTATACTGTACATGAATTCAAGCGTATCCAACAGTTAAGTGGTCGGGGTACATTTATAAAAATTCCTTTTCCCAGTTCACGCCTAATATAACAAAATGCATGATGTACTCATAATTAGGGCTCGTTTCAAAGCTTACAGAGTAGCAAAGCATACACACTGGGATAAGGTTGTTTTTGGCTCCCAAAAAGAAGCAGAAGAATAATGCATGACCCTTGAGTTTGCAGTATGAAATTTGCCTATTATTTTGCAATTTCACAATTTCTGCCAGTTCGTCAATGCAAACCCAATGGAAAAAAAAAAAAAAAGGGGAACACTGATGACAGTTTAAACATTTAAAATATCAAAAAACATGCTAATGAAGACAGGGAAAAGAATAATGCCAGGAGTTTCTTTTTAACAAAACTTTAACAGAGAGAACATATATTCACACAGCATATCACCAGGATTTATATGCTGTTGCTAGGGTAGCAGTTATTAAATGTGCCCACAGGAAACGCTGTAGCGTTACCCTCACTTTGTCTGCACTCATCCCTTGGTACAAAGGAGATTTGTTTAATAATATGAGCCCAATTAGGGTTAGAGGATTTGACATCAGACGAAAGGGTAGGAGGAAGAGCTGATACTGCAATCTGGAGGAGCAACAAGAGTTTTTTTGTCTTGTTTGCTCTTTAAACCCTCTGGAGTCTTTCCAGTTGCCTCGTTCCATGCTTCCCACTCCATCCCTTGCCGCCACGGAGCAAGAACCTGCTTGAGTCCAGTTGCGCCTCTCTCTTTGGGCGTGTGCATGCCAACGGCAGCAAGTTAAAGTCATTAATGCAACTCATGGTCAGCGTACCCAAAGAGTTTCCAACACCGGGGATTTTTAGAGCAGTCTCTTTGGGCAAAATCATCTACCATTGTTGTATGTGAAATTAAAGCTGATATTCAGGAATGCAGGAATGTCCAGCAAGGTGCATGATTGCATACGAATCATGTTATATAAAAACGTCCTTTGGTTAATTTTGCATGGCTCCTCTCAGCTCCTCATTTCAAGAATTCATTTGAATGACTAAGAGTTTCACTGGACGTGGCTCTGCCTCTGGTCACTGAAAGGCCCCAGCTGATTAACCTGCAGGTGCACCATACACTATATAGGAATCCTCTATGGAGGAGTGCACATTTTTCTCTCCGTTTGCTCTCTTGTGTGTGTTGCATCCATTTTTAGTGACTTTCCAGACCATTAGGCAAGTCTTCCACCTTCTCATGTGGAGTGAGTTTAAGGATAATTACTTAGTCCTCCCACTACTGGCTAACTCTCTCTCTCCCTCCTTCCCTCCCTCTCCATCTCTCTCTCTCTCTCTCATCCAGGGTCCTCAATAACTTTATGTCATAAATGATGAAACAGCACAAATGCTATCAATGAAGTTTTTCTCCCTCTCTGCCGTTCACATTGCAAGCTAGGCATGTTGTGTCCAATAATAATCCATGGTGGGTGTTTGTGTGTGTCAGAGAGATGGAGATTCATGAAGACATGATTGCCAGGTGTAATTACGAGCACGGAAATTGCTGTTTCCTAATGGGCTTCTCTCATGCAAATTGTGACTTGCGCACAAAGAAACTAAACTCTTTCTATACTAACCTCAGTTTACGGATTTAATGTGTATAAAACAATTATGGGACTTAACCCTAATACTTAAGAGCGTGGCTCACTCTGATTAAAAATTGATAAGTGCAATTTGAAAGGGAGTGGTCTGTGTTTAATCCAATTAAAACACAGGGTAGATATTGATATTTTTTCAGCAGATGGATTTTAAAAATGGCATGTTATATCGAATTGATATTTTCATCTGAGGTCTGATTTAGTACTCCTGTTGCAATCTCTTAACTAGGATTCTTTTTACACATTTTTCTTGAAACGGATAGCACTGAACAATAAAAAGTTTCACAGGCAAGCTCCTGTTGATAATGGGCACAATCTAGATGAGAATCACAATTCCTTCATCAAACTCAAGGAGAACATGGTAATTCAGATCTATAAGTGGTTAGGTCTGACCCCTGAAGCAAAAAAACAATCACCCAATGCTTTTGGGACTAGGAAATGCATTTTTTATTATTATTTTATTTTATTATTTTTGGTTGGCAGTTGGCATTACTACTGAATTTCTTGGAAATAGCTCATTTATACAGGACGTACAAGACAAGAGGGACTGAACGCTCTTATGCACAAATCCCAGCGCATTTGGCCATAATCCGGATATCGACTTTTCCACATGACGTTTTAGGTGTGATCCTCTCACTGATGGCCAGCCGTCAAACAAAGAAAATCCCTCGCAATTTAAGAATAATTCACCATGTGTGACAATGTACAGAATTTTAAGTACTGAAAGAGCCTTTTGATTATTTTATGCTATAAATTCTAGATATCGCTAGTGATGTATCACCAGTCTTTCAGATTCCCTCTGGTTTTTAATGTCTGAATGGCTAACTTTAAATGGGATTTCAAACTTAAATTAACTCCCTTAATTATGTGCTCATGGTATAACATGAAATATAAATACGAAAAAGGGAAAATCCAGCAAATAAATGGAGCAATCTACTTCCTCTTTAGTGTAAGTTTTATCTCTTGGTGAAGACTTATTTCTGAGTTACTTACATCCAGCGTATTAGAGATATATTGTGGAGTCCGTCGACAAGCTGTGACGATTCTGTGATTCATTAAGCAGCAGAAAATAGGTTTACATGCTTAACTATGGAAATCAGAAGACACTGCTGAACTGCAGTGAATTGGCTGATTAATTATTACTTACTATAAGCCTACAAATGCCAAGCAGATGGTCTGGCATGGACAGAATAAATATTCTAGCGAACATACAGGTAGCAGACTCAGCATGGCCCCATGACAGCTGTATTTCCCCATTTCCTTTCGCCCTACTCCCTTCTCACATCAGCTTCATGTTGTAATCGTACCACTTGAATCGCAAAACCATTAACTCTCATTTCAATTGGCTCTCATTTTAGCCGCCAAATTAGGATCTTTTCAGGTAGACTGCGGAACATATCAGTTGGCATAGCTGTTATTCTGCACGTGAAGACTTTGTTTTCCAAGTAAATAAGATGAAATAAAACGTCCTCATTTTTAATGAAGCCAAAAATTCTCAACAAAATTATGAAATCGACACACAGTTATTTGAAATTTAATCTTTAAAATTTGTTCTCATCACCAATTGCTGAATGTGTGCAATTTCAAAAAACAAAAAAATAGTGCTAAACGGTTGGGATGCTAGTCAAATGCTAAAGAGATGAGAGGCAGGGAAAGAATCGAAATGATGCTCAGTGATCTGGATTTAAGGGAAACACCACCACCCTGCGCTGCCTGTGAATTCTCAGTGATGACCTTAACAGTGGATCACTTTGCTCGTGTCCAAGTGTGAATCCCTGCCGCCGGGCTGCGTTTACCAACACCCACAGCAAATGAGCTAGCTGTCAGTTCACTTCTTGATGAGTCTAATGGCAGATGTCTTTGCACACATTTTAACCATTCATAGCATTCATTGTTTGCATGCCAGCATATAAATGCACATTAAGTCATAGGTGTAACCTCCAGAGAGAAAAATAAATACTGTCAGGATTTAATACAGTTACTTAGCAAAGTTACAATACTTAATTACACTTAATTAGGCTTTAATTGTGAACACTCAACACCACATGTTCAAGGCTGTATTACAGCATTTATTTATTTTCGAACCCACCTGAGTCCAACGCTGCCTCATTTTTTTTTTTTTGTTTACATTAATCAAACCAGCTGTGGATGTCGTTCTGATGAATGTAAATACATGTGTCTCTAATCCTGTATAAACTGTGATACTTGGAAATCCTGGATAAATAAGAGTAGATGTATGAGAATTAGCCTTAAATACAGCACGTAATTGCATTATCGAGGCACAAATGTTTTTGTCATTGTATTTGAACTTCTTGAGAATCACTCAAATTTTCTTTATTCCCACAACAGCAGCTCTGGAACTAATGCACGCTTGCCACTCAGGATGACTGACACATGGCCACGTGGGAGCTGCAGCACCGCGGACAGCGGCCACCCGCCTCAGTCTCTGCACATGTTTTCTTGGACAATCAGTGAGCTCAGGGCTGCGAAGTTCCACCTCTAATACCTGCTGGATTGCACCAGCTGCAGGTTCCCTCCCAGCACTGGTATATTGTTTAAAACCGTCCCCTTAGCAGTGCCAAGGGGGTCAACCTGGGTTCTCCTTCCCTACTCCACTGGCCAGCCCTGTTGCTGCTGTGAGTGATCTCCTGTTGTTTTTCCTCCATTTCCTTCGAGGAAATCCCTACTTTTTATTCCCCTTCACTCTGCCACGCACTGGATGAACTTGGCACTGAGGGAAGACTCTGGCAGTCGTCTCCAACCAGCCAGGGCCTCCTCCTCAGAGTCCTTCCACTAATAAATTCAGCCCCCTTCCCTGGCACTTCCTTTCTTCTCCTTTCTTCCCTCTGGTAGCGTTGAACGAAGCTTGCCTCTCCGGGACTAATTCCTGTGAAATCCCTGTTGTCTTTGCGTGTTTATGCTCCCATCCAGGCTCATTATTAAGACACCATGTCAAAGGTATAAGGTGGACTGCAGTCTCCTTCCACCTTTTTTAGATTTATAGATATATATATATATATATATCATTTTGTACTGATCATACTAAAAGTGGTCTAATTACCCCGGATCTAGGGCAATATTTTTGTTTACTTCAATGGAGATTCAGGGGATGTAAATAAAAACTTGCCATTCCAGTATGACTTGGTGTTTATCAAGAGCAGAATGCCAACTCGCTGACAGCCAAACGTGGAGCTAATTCTTACTACTATACCCTTGACACTTGGCTATACGTGTCAATGAAACCCAAATAATACACTGCAAATTGTCAAATTCCAAACCTGTCTTTATTGGCAGGGAACAATGTGATGTGCAGGTACTGAGTTAAAAAAAAAAAAAAAAAACAACCACAGACCATTACTTTAGCATATGTTTACCAGATGTTCCTAGATATGATTCTGTCCACTCTGGAGTTTAGATATCAGCTTTTCAGAGATGTGTCTCTATAAAAATTAAACATTAAACCTGTTGCCGACACTCTTTCATTTTTGACCTGTTATCCTGGTCAGGGTCACAGGGGTCATGGAGTCTATGCCAAGTACCACATGGCGCAGTGCTGGGGCATAACCTGGAGGGAATGTTTGTTTCCATTTACATTTATTAACATTTTTTGAATTAAGGTGTGTAAAATTGACCATGTGATATTGACAGCAGTTATACTATGAAGAGCGGCTTTATAACAATACATGGACTTTTGTATGCCGTACTTAGGACCAGGATAAACAGGAGATAAGCGTGTCCATTTTCCTTGGAAATAGATGTGTGTGGGTCAATAGCATCATGCAGGCCAGCTGTCCCCCAAAGAATTGCCTGCAAATTGATGTGGGGGAGCTGGGGGGCTGGCGACTGTGGTTTACAGTTCATTCACCGCACCTTCTTCATGCTGACTGACATTTGTCTTCTTGCTACTGGACATTTCATTTGTGCTTGATGATCCCCATGGTGACTGGCCGCGACATGCATGTGACAGACACATGACACTACAGGAAGCGTTACTTCATCGAGGGTCTGATGTCTCGTCTGTCATGCACCACGTCATTCAAGGTCACGATGCCAAATTCTAACCTTTTTTTAGGGACCGAGCAAGGAAAAGTATGCATAGAGGGTGAGTATATTTTTACTTCAAAGACTGAACTGACTTATATAGGTTGCACTTTCACACATTCGGTCATTAATATTCACCAAAGCGAGTACTATGCTCAAGGGTACAACAGCAGGTCTCCTTCTAGGATTTTAGCTAGTAACCTTCTGGTTAGAAGCCCAGTCTCTTTCCCACTATACACAGTGTTGTCCAATAATAATCTCTTGAGTACAGTATCATCTCTTTCTTTGAAACTAGATGAGAGATTGATTCCCTAGTATTCAAGACCCATGGTGAAAAATTTGACCTGGATGTTTCTTTTGAGTAATTTATTAATAATCTTTCCAGCGTGGCCGTCCTCCATCATGGAAGTGCTGCCAAACTGTGCACACATTCTGCTTTCTCCAAATTGACTAGTGTATTTTTTTCCACCTGGACTTGGCAGCCAAGTAAACAAAAATGATAAAAATATCATCCTCCATCTTTTGCTGTAACTAGCAAAACAAAATTTGCCATAGAAAGATGGATCATTGCTTCAGGGACAAAAAAACTGCTGTAAAAAGGGACGTCCTCGCCAGTTAGCTAATTCAGCAGTCCGGCTTTGATTGTAAAATAATATGGCACAGCTAAAGTCCAGCTTAGTGTTAAAATCATTATGCCCTTAATGACAACAAACAAGCACGAGAAACATTTTGCCAGGGAAAAGACTACTGAAAACAAAACACAATCATTTGCAAAAGACATCAGAATACAAGGCTTTGTTTAGGATGTGAGCTGGTCTTTATATAAAATGTAGTTTTTGAAACTGCTATTAAGTAGGTAGAATCATGTCACTAGTGATGGGACAAATGAGGTGGGTGATCATTTGATTGGCAGTTTGGGACACTCCCACTCAGCCTCATTTATTCTATAACTACATTATTGCTGTTTAAAAATTAAAACTCAAAACACGACAACTTGACGACTGCTGTGGAAGCGTGTCATTTAAGATAAAGCTGTGTTCTTGAAACGGTGTACCTTATCACCCTTATTCTAATTAGCATTTATTAGTGCAAAATAAATTCTTTGTAAACATAGAAGTGAAGTATTGTAATAGTTTTGCTGATTTAAATAGGAATATCTGTATTCTTCTCTTAAAGACAGGAGATTTAGTCTATCAGAATACTCTGGTGGTGTAGGTAATACTTAATATATAACCTCTCACCCTTCTAATTGTGCATTTCCTGCATATTTAAACCACTTTTTACGGTGTCAAAGGCTGTCCGCACAAAAACGGCCTCATTACAACTTTGATGTTCCGCACTTCGATGTGTTTGTGAGCCGAGAATACCGCCGGGCCAGCAATCTTACGGCTGTCCTTTGTGAAGACTCCTGAATGTCACCAGGTGCGTGGGAGATCGGTCTGAGAAATGCCATAGTCACAAATAGCATCACGAGCGGTGTCGCGGCAAACAATCCAGAAAGGGCACTGGTGACACAGCACAGCAACTCGGGGGATGACAAACAGTTTAACAAACAAGCACACAACGAAAGGCCGGACCTGTTTAAAACATGGCCGCTGGGAAACCCAGCAGGTACACAAAGCATGGGGCACCTGGCCACTTGCAAACAACACAGGCTGCTTTCTCTCTGTACTAAAATGCTAGCATCCTGCCCCGATACAGGCCTTCTACGTAAGAAAGGCTGCTCTCCTCGTCTGCAACATGTATACCAACCCGACCTACAGTGAAAAGTTAAATAAGAGCATTTTCGAATGAATCCTCGGAAGCTGTACATTTTTACAATGCTCGTAAGAGGTCGAAAAATCTCTGGAACACCCTGGAAATCTCCGGAAACCATGCACTGCCTCTACGAACGATTGCAATCTCCTGTCAAGCCACTTCAGCGTGAGGAAGAGCAAGTTAGGAATGTGGAGGAAAATAAAACTGGAAGAAAATAAAAAGACTGAAGGAAAACATTAACCACTGAGATGTAATTGCAAAGCATTTGTATTAGCTACTGTTCCAATAGCTTAAAGAGTATGGGGTCCTAAATAATTTGACACATTGCAGCGTGAGTCGAGATTACTTTTATCTGTTTTTGAAATGCTTTCTTATCTACACGGTGCAGTTCTGCGATAAGAACTGATCATCCATGCAGGCCATATGTACTCACTCTGCATGGGATGCATACAATTATGCAAATGATGTTGAAAGTAATAAATCCTTGTTCTTGCCCCTGAGTTTTCCCCTTCATTCTTTTCTCGACTTTCTTTGCTTGAAGAATGATCCCACGTGGAACGCAAACGGTTGTGTTCATAAAAGACTAGCACAATGGGACAATTAGTGTAACCTGGAGAACATTATAAAAATTCAGGTCATGGAAGTTTGGAGGATTGAGGAGCACTGTGTGTTGTTTTTTTTTTTTTTTTTTCATAGGGATGGTTCCCAAGTGTCCACCAATGGGGAGGTGGAGGGTGCGAGGTAGCTAATGATAATGATGTTTTCATTTTAGAATTTCTGAGCCTGCCAACACCAAACAAAGATGTCTTAAAGGAGCCAATTGCATGCATTTCAGCCAACAGGTTAACCACACAGCTGCCTCTGTGCCTTTTCCAACCATGCATGATCACGCACATATCCTCAGTGTGCTCACCTTGCCTTCCTCCCTTTTCCGCTGGGAGTCCATGTTTAGACCTTCCTCAATGCACCTGCAAAGCCTTCTTAGATTGTTTCCCTAGTGCATCAGGGGATGGTGAGGGAAGATGTAGCCTGGAGTAGTTTTATCTTCTCTGATTTTGTTGCCCATGGAATGTGTGAGAGGCAGAGAAGATAAATGTCCAGGTGTGCTTTGGAGAGGAGAACATACCAATATCCAGCTTCACCATGGAAAGGTACTCACCAGTCTGGAAGGCTTCACCACTGGTACCGCTGATCATTTCCCTTAACTTTCCTTACCCATTAAACACCGGAAGAGCAGATCATAATATTGCAAGGAGCAAGGGAAGCTGTAATGCACTTCTTTCTTGTGCTACATTCTTCATGTTGGTGGTCTGAACCCTGTCACAGATAACACAAGATTTATTTGTACCTGTAGGACTTGCTGAGGACAGTTTGTCCACAGCATCTGAATACCCAAATCTAGTAGAGGTGCAAAAAAATTATACTACACAGTTCATCTAGAAACTGGGGACAATATAAAATGCTAATTAAAATATGATTAAATATTAAAACTGGTAACATTCTCTTTAATTTGAATGGTTAAAAGTATTTCACGAGGACAAGCCAGGTGAAAATTAATGGAGAAAGTGACCAGAAACTGGCTTGTCTTGTTCCTTCAACACCACAGCGATAATATTATTGCAACTCAGGATAGAAGAAATGTACACTAAAAAAAATCAACATATTTCTTCATGGTACTTTTCCAGTAACCTCCCTCACACAATAGTGGGGTGTCAGTGAATGCAATTACCCACCATCATAAGAGGCTCATGCATGGAGGAGTACCACCACCTCTATTGCCCTGACAGGGGTTCGACTGCACTGAAAATAAATTGCTAAGAAAGAAAACGAAGGATATGAATAATTCATAAGTATGTAAAATCAGACATACTGCAAGTGACAATCAGAAGATGGGTAATAAGTGTAGTCTTCCATTTCAAGGGTGAAAAGAAGCAGGAAAATTTCAAGACGAGACAAGACCGATGGCTTATAACAAAGGAAATATGGACCTTTTCGTTGGACGGTATAGTTTTGAAAATGTTATTTTACATACAGCGGGTGAGATAATTATCTGAATTTGACACTTGTTCTGCATTAGCAATGGTGAGACTGATTACAGCATGGCGATATATTGTAGAGCTGACTCTTGAACCATCACAATGGAGGTTATCGCAAGATAATTCTGATGAGTCCCTGCACTATAAAACTGCAGCAGCAGGTCGGAAATGCTCCAAGGGCCAAAGCCGTTAAAGCGTTAAAGGGCCAGCATTGTAGAATGGCCATCAGTGCAAACGCAATCATTCATTAATGGGCCCATAAATGTCAAACATAAAAATGAAGCAATACTATTTCTATGCCACTTTTTAAAAAAAAAAATTGAAGTAAAAGTATTTATTACTAATTTTAAACTTTGCTTGACATTAATGGAGAAAAATGCAACGACCATTAAGTTAACATTTAATTCATTAATATGAAATTATTTTTGCACAAGAATCTGTATGCCAAGGTTGAACTTTTGGGGGCCAAAAGTTTTGGAGAGGATTTATGCTGAGGCACCTTGTTGCTTTATTATTTAATAATAATTAAATGATATTATTTGAATATGTTGTGGCAGGCGATGATGAAAACGAGCAGTGTTAATTGATTAATACCTTATATACTTGAATTAAAAAATTAATTATGATCTAGATTATGGTTATTTTCTTGAAATAAATGTGTATTTTCCAAATCCTGTTCTAATTTCTAAGAGTGATATGTTTGGAAGCAATGATTAGCAGAAAGAAGCTTGAATAAGCAGCAGGTTAATGTCACGCCCATTTCTTCACTGCCATGCTTCCTTAAAACAGCATTAATTGTAGGCTGTCTCTCCATTCTGCTTCTGAGATCCGACACTAACAAGTGAACTGACACTGTGCTAATAATAAAATGCTACCTTCAAAGACTAGCTCGCCAGTTGAGTAAAGGGTGTGAAATGGCTCAAAGTTGTATTAATGGAATCTATATTTTTGCAAAAAAAGATGCCGAAACATTGCATAGGACACTAACTGACTGAACAAAGCTGATTTAATGCATACAGTCTTATCTAATTTCAGTATACATGATGCATTTTATATATAATGGAAATGATTTTATAATTAAATAAATCTTTTGATTCTTTCTCTTACAGGCATATTTTAACAGAGGTCTGTTTTTTCATTCATGACCGAATGGTATATAAAAATAACTTTTTTCGTATTCTTATTAACTCATCTCATAGTTTCTTTAAAGACGTGTTTGAGTAATCTAACATCAGTACGCTCCACTGGAACACGCTTTGTGCTTTGACAATTCCTTTCATAACATGTTCCCATCATGCCTATTCCCAGGGAAGTGTGTGCTTACAGCGGAAAGAGAAAAACGGCCCGGAACTCCAGCTCGGCCTGGATCCCCCATGTGTTGTAACAGATCAATTCCTTTGACTTGTGAAATATAATTCACGTCTGCACACTGGCCTGATGCAATGATGTACCCATAAGGGATGACAACAGGCCTCCAATGAGCTGTGGGAAACCCTAGCTCGCTGCCTACACACTTTGTTACCGAAATAGAAGGATTCAGCCGTAGTGATGATAAAATGCTGGGAATTTAAAAACACAGGCATTAGTCTTGAAACTAGAAATAACTATCCAAATCACCATTCCATGTACTAACCGTCAAAGGACAGACAAAGCAAAGGAGCATGATCGCTAATTATAAAAATAAAAACAACAACAATATGTCTAGGGTCTGGATTTTTAATATTTTTAACATTTCATGCAATCCATCTTGTTGTCATAGTCACGTTTTCCGCAAAGAAAATAGAAATCTATTTCATGTAAGCCATTTTCACTCCATTGAAGTCAAAGGAATCTGTAATTGGATGCTTATAAAATGCAATATCAATCATAATTGTATCATTGGGTTCAGTGGCAGATCAGACTCCTTCCCAGCTGATTGATCCAAGATGGAATATGCGGAAAGGAAAGAGCAATTTCCTCCCTATAAATTGAAAGTTCTGTCAACCAGCTCGAAGTGATCTGCCATTAATCACAGGTAAATTCTCCTGAGCCGGAAAAGAAATTTGGGTGCACTCCATTAGGGCAACACTTTTTTTTTTTTTTCTCCCTCAGAGAGATTAATGGCACCTAGGAAAAAGCGTTCTGAAGGAGCACCAAACTCAGCTCGTGCCAACGTAACTATTTTGGAATGGATTTCAGGGTCAGGATCCCGGCTAGCTCCCTCGTTCCCAGCACATTAACAACGAAGCCGCATACGTACAATTGTGCAAGTTTGCCCCATGTCTTCTTTCAGAAACTGTTCAGAAATGGGAAAAAAAAAGAAATAGAACTCCTGACAGAGAAGTTAAACAATCACATGCTATTACTAATGATACCCTAACTACGACTCACCTGTTGCTGTCGTATGGAACACAGCATCGCAGCGAGAATAGAAATTACCAAACGCACATGGTCGCTTCAGCAACAACCAAGAAAAAAGCTAAATGTGCACTGGACTGTGCAGCGCAGAAGAGGCAACAAAGCTATGGTATTGTCAATATTTAAATACGAATAATACTAATTTCAGTATATTATGAAACTCAGCTTGACACTATTGGAAATCAGACAAAATTTAAAGATTCCACTAGGGCGGTTCAGTTAAAAAAACATATATATATACAGTATATACAGCATTGTGCAAAAGTCTTAGGCACACAAAGAAGCCATTTGAGGCCATTTATCTGGGCAGAAAGTGTACATTGGCTTGGGGAAA